>OW119931.1:45245457-45870457 GCA_933210815.1 Meta bourneti
AGAGGAGAAAAATCTTAAAACGTGGTTCAACTTTGTAACTTTAACGTGAGAACTTTCTCTAAGAGATTTATGATTGTTGCCGGTTTTGCATATAATAGAAAATTAAAAGTAAAATGGAGGGGAATGTAAAAATGAACTCCCACTCCACTCAAGACCCTATTTTATCCCCAATATTCAAAAAAAGAAATACTTTATCTTTACCCACAGTGCCAACAATCAGTAGAACTGCATCAGGATAAAGCAAGCAGCCGCAGATCTAAATCCACTATTAAATTCGTAGAAAAAAATGGAAGAAACTGGTATCAAGTCGATAAATACCCTTTACTGGTATTCCTACTAAATCTCCAGATGTCTCAACCTTTTGTGAGAGGGTGAGACAAAAATCTAAAAGCACCTGTTTTGTGCTTTTGGACTTTAAAAAGAGAATTGCCGAAACGTCGACCGAAAACCATTCAAGGATTTTGGAAAACTGTGGAACAAGAATTAATAATAACAGATTTTGCTGAAGTTATTATCTTGAGTATTATACTTAGACATTTTTCACAATCTCAATCTATTGACAAAATGTGAAAACAATTAATTTAAACACAGAAAGCTTGAACTAAAACTTAACTTTACGGGCTTTTTCGGCTGCAAACATTTTTACAATGTCCTCAAAAGATAGCTTTGAAGCTAACTTGTGCTCCATTGATATGATGCTCAGGTTGGTTAGTCGTTATCCTGTTAAGTTTCTGAGGTAATTTTTTATATTTAATTTGTTAAAACTCCTTTCATTTGAGGCGACTGGGACTGGTAGTGTGAGGAAAATTTTCAACGCTGTCGTTATGTTGGTGGACGCGTCTTCAAGTCCGTTCTTGTATATTAACGTCAGAAGACCTGATAGTGTAGCCGTTTTCATATTAGGGCTTAAATCCAAGGCATGATACTTAAAACTCTCCATTTCTATCGCCAGCTAGTCCTTGTCTGAGTCTTCTTTATATGTGGTAGCTAACTCAAGTGCCTGGTTCTTCAATTCTTCTCCATTCATTGTTTCAAACAGAGCTCCATTGAGGAAAATAAATAAATTATTCATGTTTTGAATGACTTGAAACCTTTGCCTCAGTTCATTCAGAATCCGATCTATTATTTGTACAATCAATAATTTGAACTTTTTTCTTCTGAGAATTCATAGCTTTCAACTTCGCCCTTCTCCATCAAACCTCCGCTTCTTCCTCCTCCGTACTTCTTTAAAAAGAGGATCTAGGTTAAGCTTTCCTGCTATTTCTTCACACATTCTGCATTTAACTCCTATAGTTTTTGTAGTCTACTAATAAGTTTTTCCTCTTCATTTTTTATCATACGTAAATATCTATAGTAAAAAAATACTCAGCCAATTTAGCCCCCCCCCCAATCCGGCGCCTGGGGCAGATGCCCCGTCTGCTCCCCTCTAGTTACGTCTCTGTGTAGAGGAGATAGCTCCTTCATCCTCCGAACCTTTCGGGTCTCCAATTCGAAGAATAGAGGTTTGGATAGAGAACCTGGGCCAAAGGTCCTCCATCTCATGCGAACTTTAAAGCACGGAACAACATCGAATTTGTCAGTCTTGATCAAGTCAACGGGTACTTGGATTTCCGGTGAGGCGTGGGGGTGCATGCCAGGGCACCATTGAGAATATAGGGATTCTCGTCTTGCTTAACATTGGTCAGTTGGAGTAGGATCATTGGTCGTACAACAAATCTAAAATGCCAAGGTAGGTCTTTTAATTAACATCGCACTGGAGTAACACAACGGGCTATTCTAAAATGCCATGGAGAGCCAGTTTCATTTGCAATGCTACATTTTGAATAATTAAGAACAGTTAGATATTTAGTATAGTTCTCGGTCTTTTACTATCTATTGTTTCACAAAAAGTCATATCTGTGGATTTGCTGTATTACTACATTATCAATTTGTTCCAAGTTTTGGAAGAATTTAAGGGCTAGTTTATTAAAGTATTTTTTAAGTTCTAATCTGGTCCCCAATCATTTTGTAGTTTGGGTCCGTTTCCTCAAATATGGGAATCCATATAACAACTATGCAGATAATATTGATAATGAAGTGTAAAACAAAATAAATTGTTCGAAAACGTACCCATATGTATGTGAAGTGCGTTACTAGCTTTCCCCCAATAAATCCCCAAGTTAGGATCACTGTGTACTCTGAATGTTGCAGGATTCTTTTACAAAAGAAATTTCATGAAAAAAAGTATCTTAATCAATGGAATACCCATTTTAGTACATTAAATAATACATTTTTCAACCCTTTAATGTGTTATAATAATCATTTCCTGTTGTCATTCAGCTTGACTGCTAATCCCTAATCTTTTGACCATGGAAGAAATGTCTCCAATGTATCAGTTTGAGGACATTACCAACAATCGAACTCATTTTTTCGAAAAAGTAAACTAATTTTTTAACCTTAAATAGCCGATAAAATATTTTTTTGAGGAGTGTTTTGTTGCAGGATTATTTTGGAATCCTAGAGGAAATGCCCCGACAAAAGCAATGTACCTTTTGGGGGACATTACTCATTTGCACTCATTTTTTTCAAAAAATTAAAATAATATTTTTACCATTTCTGTGTCCCAAAGTACTCTAAATAGCCGATAATTTTTTGAAAATATTTTTTGTTGAGGACTATTTGAGGGTTCTAGAGGAAATGTCCCGAGAAGAGCATTGTACCTCTTTGGGGATATTACTCATTTGGGCTCATTTTTCAATAAATTAAAACAATTTTTGTACCATATCTAAACAAAATTACCTCGATAAATAATTTCTTGAGGGGGTTTTCTCAGGACTGAAGGGTTAAAAGAATCTTCGCACAGAGGACTTCAAAACCGCAACTCAAATAACTTACGTTGTATAAGGGATGATGTCTAACACACTGAGGCGTCTTTCGGCGGTGATGACAGAGATGTACTTCATGAGTATCGCATTGCTCTCCTTGGAATCATCCAACCCTAGCTCCCGCGACATCCTTCGGCGGTGTAGTCCCAAAATGTGACGCAGCGTTGAGATGCAGGAGTCGTAGATGCGTTTTAAAAGACGACGAGGCGCTGATCTTTCCGGATCGCCAGAGACATTCATTATCCGCAAAATCAGTTTATGTTGCCCTACTCAGGGCGCAAGCTGGGTACACAAAAGGAAACAGAATTTGCTTTCTCCAGTTTTGAGAAGGCTGCTTGTGACGCCAAAGTGTACAAGCGTGGAGGTTTGTTTATTATTTCCCAGGAAGGCATTCCGCGTGGTTTCACTTTAAAAGTATGTTGCAGATTGGCTTGTTACCGGAAATTAGAAAAATATTGCGACAGATCTTCAAAGCGATACAGTAGAGTCATAAATAAAATTTGAATCCGATTTGTAATAATCGGATGTATATTTTATATGGGAACTTTTTTTTAAAGGTTTGTTGAGACTCCGGATTTTTACCCTTCGTCACATGCTAAAAACAGATTTATTAAATGAAATTATAAACATTACACTTCCATTTTAAAGCACAATGAAATAGGTGGCAAGTTTTATAATTTTTATGAAAACTTTTTAATTTACCAATTCAATACCATTTTCATTTTCTTGAAAATCTACAGAAACACTGATCAGTCAAACACGATTTGTATTTGATCACAACAAAAGATACAAAAACACTGAAATCACAACAAAAATACAGAAACACTGATCAGTCAAACGCGATTTTGTATTAGATCACAACAAAAGATACAATATCGTAGTCTATATATTTGTGACCTGGAAGATCTAGTACCCGGGTTACTCTGCCAGGCACGTATTCAGAAAATAATTCGTTTGTTTGGTTCAGTTTCATGGCGTAATTATTTATTTGGCCATGTTGCGATAAACACAAGACAACGTCAAGTAATGGACATAAACACAAGGAAGGTTTTTGCTGACAACCGAAGACAGAAATACACCCAGGGAGGAATCGAACCTAAGTTTGGCCACTGCACTACAACTCGCAGGTTGCTAACGCAGTGTGAAAATCCACTGAAGCGGAAAATAATTTCGGAAGGGGCTCAATCTTGTTTTCTATTCCAATCCAAGAGCCATTTTGGTGAATGAACATTTCGTGCATTACGTTTAATGAATTTTTTACTGATATCTACGCATTTCGTGGGATAAACAAAACTTCAATTTGCGCCGATTAAATTAGTTTCAGTGTGTATTGATTGTTTCGGGGAGAAATATTTCGTCATTTTTCCCTCCTCAAATATTTCGGGGAGAGCTCAAGCCCAGTGGTCTCTTCCTCTAAATGCACCTTTGGCTGATTCGTGTCTGGAATACAAAAGATTTCCCCCGTCTTATCCAATTTCTTCACATTCAGACACTTAGATCCCAGATGGAATCTTGACTTGCTTTAGTAACTGATCAAAATGCTGTAAAGCCAAATGACTATTTAGTTTGCAGATATTTTTTAATGTTTTCAGAGCTTTCAACGATTTTTCTACGCATGGGCTTAATTAAACTTTGATGTACATCCAGTCAGCTAATTTCAGCCATTTAATTTTGAAACATCAATAACCTTTCCAAGTGTGCTCCTCCCTTCTGAATACGCCCATGCTGTTCTACTACCTATGGTCATGGACTCACCCACGAGAGGGCTTAACCCCTCCCCCGGTGAGCGTACCCATGAATTAAATAAGGACATATGTGCTTTTTCGTGTATATGGGGGCTTAAGCCTCCAAAGACATCATCCCCCTCCAGTCATTTAAAATGTCCTTTGGATGCCAAATGGGCATTTTTGAATTCGGACAAAAGATTAAAACTTGGCAGCTTACCTTATTGTAGGAGCAATGGCAAAAATGACATCCGTAGAATCTTCAATATCTGACACATACAACTCATGACGCCTTAAAAGAGTATCCTCTGGCAAATTAGCCAATGTATTCAATTGTTTCGATTTACTACTGAACGACAGCACATCGTCGTCGTCATCCGAATCCGACACAATTCCAGAATCTCCAGCAGACACATCGATATCTTTCTTGGCGTTTTTCGAAGCATTCCACAAACTGGAGGTGGATCCACTGGAACTTTTGGTTAGTTTCAAGCTCAGAATATCCGGACGTTCTACAGGTTTGAATATATTCACAGCAGCGCCTGTCCTGGGCTCAATTTCATGCATTATTCCTTAAAACGAGTAACCCGAGAAAAACGACCTGTTTTTAAGTAGACTACCACTCGTCCATATTCTGTTGGGTGTGAGAGAGACAGGTAGACGCGCGCATGGATGTCAGTCTGATAACGAGAGGAGTCAAATGGTATCAGTTTCGATGGTCTCTATAGCAATTATCACAAATGATGCCATTGTTAAAAGACATCATATGTTTTCGGCTTGCTAAGAAATATCTATTGATGCCTCAGTTTGTACTACTATTAATCATTCTCACTGAGAAAAAGAAGCGAAAAGAAATTTACATTATACAAGTATGTTCTGAATATATACTCCTAGCCTGATCAAACTATATCAAGCATTTGTTTTGTTTACTGTATCCTTTACTTTTACGAAACCATGTGAACAATTAGTTTTTTACTTTCAGTACTTTTTTTCACATAACTGTACTGACAAATGTGCCTCCTAATTCTTAACCCACCATGCTTTTAAACAGAATTTGGTTGGTGTGAAGTTTAGAATATTTGATTTGCAATAGAATATTTGTCTAAACGAATACACAGGTCTACAAAAATATTTTTTAAAAATTGTTTTAGTTTTGATAACTGATTTTTATATTATTTTCAGTGCTGATTCTAAAAATGAAATCCATTTTTTTCTATCACGTAAGGTTTTTTCACAAAACGATTTCATATTTTGGGGGAAATAACCCAAATAAAAATATTTTGACATTTTTATTTTATCACCTCATAAATGCATACTTTAGATTTATATCCTAGCTCTGTCATGATTTATGATAAATGAGTTTATGAAAAAGGTTACAAATCCTTATAGTAGCGTTTTCTCTTTTTCTCAAAACTTCCTTTTCCGCTTTTCTTGTGAACTTGCCGGGGATCGTCTCTTTTCAACATCCAGCAGTCGGCTATCATGCCGATATTTCACCTTCCTTGATATCGCCTTTCCATTTCCTTTATGTCTTGGTGAAATCTTTCACCTTGCTCCTCGCTGAATCCACCTAAATTTTCAGGGAAATAGTCCAGGTTCGAATGGAGAAAATGAACTTTTAAGCTCATATTACACTCTAATATCTTGAAATTTGCTAACATCTTTTACAATAGATTTGTAGTTTGGGTCTCTGGTTTCCAAGAAAGCTGGTTACTACTAGTTTGAAAGATTTCCAGGCTTCTCTCGTTTGTTTCCATTTTGAGTTCAAAATTTTTATTCTTCATCAGTTATCTGATGCCAGGTCCTACAAATACCACTTCCTTCAGCTTTGCTTCGGATAAACCCGGGAACAGTTCACAAAGGTATTTGAAACATTCTCCTTCTTTTGGTAATGCCTTAAAAATTGTTTTATAAGGCCTAATTTTATATGAAGAGGTGGAAGTAAAACCTTTTTTGGATTAATCAAATTTTCCTTTTGAATATTTTTGATTCCAGGTTCCAATGTCTTCCTTTTTGACCATTCTTTCTTTATATAATGTTCTTTTCTATCACGGCTGTCCCATTCGCAAAGAAAACACGGGAATTTCGTGTAACCACTCTGTTGACCAAGCAACATAGATATCACCTTCAAATCACTGCAAACTGCCCATTTGTGTTCTGAATACGAAACTTTATTAAGTATCAATTCAAGATTCTCATAGCACTCTTTTAAATGAACTGAATGCCCAACAGGTACAGTAGCATATTCATTTCCATTATGCAATAGTACTGCTTTTAGACTTCTTTTTGACGAATCAATAATCTCCATTCGTCAGGTTTGTATTGCATATTGAAAGTTGCTATGAGACCTGGAACATCGCTGCAATAAACAAGTTCACCCTCTTGAGAGAAAAACTCTTCTCTACTCCGAAACCAAGAAAATGACGTACCAGGAGCCAACACATTTTTTTCTTTCAATCTGGAACCTAAAACTAGTGCCGATTCCTTAGGGGGGGGGGGGTATTTCAATTAACGTCACACTGGAGCAACACAACGGGCTATTGGTGACGGTCCGGGATCAATCCCAAAGGGAAAGATCCTAGGAAGACACCACGTAATTTTGAACCACGGTCAGATGACGAGGCAACACCTGAGCTGGCACCCCACTCTCCAAACTTCCACACCACGCCAACGTGAGGACATTTGAGGCCGACAGATTTAACGTGCACCAGCCCCCTTTGTACACGACGGTGTTTGGCTGGATTCGAACTCGCAACCCTTCGGTTGCTAGTCCGTTACTCTTCCAACCGGGCCACCGCGGCCCTCCGATTACTTAGGAAGATCTACGTAAGTCTGACTAAATCATTTAACTCAGATTGGGTAAAAAGTTTAGGTTCATCGCTACTTGGGTCATATGCATGTGGGATGACTCTAACCACTTTAGGATGAGTTTGCATCCAGAATCTCTACTTTAGCAAAAGGGATAAAAGCGACATAATTAACAATTAAAGAGTTCATTTACAAATAAAGGGAGAATATTTACAGATTAAAAATAGTTAACAATTTCACTTCATCGTTAGGCCCCGTTCACATGGACTTTCTGCAACGCGCGTTAGATAAGAATTTTCGAGCGTTACCATGTGAACAGCACTTGGGCGCTTTTCAAGGTCAGTTTCCGTTATGCATTTAATTGTTTTTTTATTCCCTTAATCCAAGTTTCTATCTTTTGAATGGTTAAAGATAGAGTCAAAATTTCAACGGATTTCAAATCAGCGTAAAATTTTACGTTAGATCGATACCAAAATCATGCTTTTCTTTGAAAAAATTATTTTTTTTGTCAATAGTCGCAACTAATCTTTTTTCAGATATTCCTTTTATACTAAGCGTATGCGGAAGTATTGCCTTGTTTTTAAAGGGAATGTCACTTTAATAAGATATTTTGTTCGCCTTATCAACTGTTTTAATTTTACAGCCATTAAAAGTAGGATGAAAATCTTTCTCAACCTAAAATTGATTTCTTTCTGTATTCACAAGACTGTATTTGGTTAACTTAGAAATGTATAATGAGCAATAAAATGCCTAAAATAATCTAAAAAATATTCAAAATGACGTAAAAATTTGATATTCTTTCGATTTGTAAAACATCCGTTCCCTAATTGCCTGTGAATAAAGTGTTTTTGAACTTCAACCTTTATACATAAATAAATGCAATATAATCGACTTGCTGACCAGAAGTGACAACCTAAACAGATAAATCTTTCGTAACGTATAGTATACGATTCCAATGCCATCAACCTCGGTTGTAAATTTTTGAACGTTAGCTTTTCGTACGTTTTTCAAAATTTTTCGAATGACGGGATATTTTGTACCTAGGAACCGGTAAGAGCCAGCGGATCACAGAGAAGCAGTGCTTTATGTAGTTAAAATTGTGGCATTATTAAACATTTTCATTAACTCTAAAATCTTCAAGTATTCGTTTTTTACTGTCAAGACTAGAGGAAGAAACCCTATAACCTTCACTCTCCATTGTCGATGATTCATCCACCAATAAAAATAGTAGGATTTGTTTTGTGTTAAGGGGTGATCACGGATTTTTGGGCTCAAGAAGCTAGCAGATGAGTCATTTGTAATGCGTTTTATCGTAAAAGCGAAACTGCGTACGAAAAATAGGAATATTTCTGTAAAACTTTGATTATAAACGAAACTGGAAAATGACCAAACAATTTCCTTAAAATTTTAAAATTGACAGTGTAAAGTAAAAATATATCCCCAAAAAACGTTATTTCTAGAACCAGGAAATTGGAAACGGAATTTCTGTTTATATGGCATTGTCTACGAAGTACTATCAAAAGATGACACGCAAACAAAATCCGGCACTGGTGATAACCTTTTTTTCTTTATGCTATTTTTGCAGGTTTTATCGTGTTTCCTACGATCTATAGCTCTAATTTTTATTTAATTTTCCTTCAAATAAATCTCTATACTTCTTTAAAACCTATCTCTAAACATTTTAATGTATCAGCACAAATAATACATATATAACAATAATTAGTTTTTTAATTTTTAAACACAATTTTCCCTGAGTTCCAACTATCCGAAACGAATACTAACCCTCCAACCTACCCTCTTTCAGTGGTTTTGTAGCACAAATGGAACCACGAATGGAATAATGACTGGGAAATATTTCAACTAAAATTTGATTAAACCTCACGATGAAGCGAAAAATTTTTGTTAAAACTAAAAGAATCTCAAAGAAAAACCAAAAAACAGTATATATCGAAAACCAGGAGATTGCTAATAGAATTTGCGTCTACACGTATATATAATATAAAAATTTTGATTAAAGTAGTAATAACACTAACTGCAAGATTAAAAGATAAATTCTATGAAAAATAAATTCACAGTAAATTAAGTTCATTTTCAAAAGTGATATCGAGTTCAATGTAACACGAGAATGTGAAAAATGAATGAAAATTGAAACTTATCTTACGCATTTCACCCGTTGAGGAAAAATAAAAAAATAATTAGTTTAGCTCTTTTAAATTGAATATTTAATTTAAGCTTTATTTTAAAGACGTTTGCCGCACATAAAAACTAGAACGGACAGTTGTCGGTAAACGTTTTTCTCAGAAATAAAATTACTCACTATCCTTTTTATTTATAAACTTTCACATTTTTGCAAGTTTTGTGTGAAAGCAGGTAAATTTCTTCAATAAATCGAATACTATTTTTAATGGCCATAAGTATAAATCAGTGGATTAAGACAAAATACTCCAATCAAGTTATATCTTTTCTATAAAAACGAGATGAATACTCCCTTTTGTGTTCGTAATGAATATATTCATCAAATCCGTATCGCGAAAATAGTAAAATTACAGTTGAAAAAGTATTTATTTAAAGAAAATCAAATTTAAGGTATCGATCTGGTGTAAAATTTTCCGCAGATTTCAAATCCGTTGAAATTTTCACTCTATCTTTAACGATCGCGAAGATAGAAACTTGGAACTAGAGGAATAAAAAAGCCCTAACGCCGTCAAAACGCGTGTCATGTGAACGCAGCAGAAGAAACCTATGCTTCTTCGAACGCCTTCAAATCGCGAGAACGACAGGAGATTGTTGAAGCGCCGAAGCTATCTAGCGCTTGGATTCTCGCGATTTCTGCATGTGAACACTCCAGTAGAACTCTATGTACTTTGGCTAACCGCGTTTTGTTTAGACGTAAAACGCGCGTTGGAAAACGCCTCATGTGAACGGGGCCTTAGACATGACCGTACGCCATCCTCTTCTCACGTCATCGTTCTGCAACTGTCTCTGGGAAAATCGCCCTAAGCCAGTCCGTCTAGATTTGGCGGCGCTTCTTCATTTCCTGTATTACACATAGCGAGTGGCAGATGGAATGCTGATCTTTAAAATATGACCCACACTCGTCCATCTTGACATAGCCAGGTCCTCCGGCTGTACACGAAATGAGAGTAGGACATCATCACTACCTGAAAAATATAAAAGGAAAAGAGAAAGAAAATTGTCAGAGTTGAGCATGTTTGGGATGCTCTTGCACATTTTTTCATAATGCAGCACTTGTGTACAACTTCTGCTTTTGTGTACATCGATGGGTTGATTTCAGAGTCTTCGTGCAGCGTTCTGTTGAAAAGCATCGTTTCGTCGTGTTCAGTGGTAAATATCGTTACTACGGGTTTTCTTCATGTGGCCGTCTTGAGTAGAAGTTGCATTCGTTGTTGTCTTCAATCATATACGTCGTGGAGTTCTGCATCGTAAAAATCGATAACACAAAAATACAAAGTTTGAAAAATATATATAAATTGTACAGTTCAGTTTTGTGAATGTGGTTCAATGTTTTTAATTAAACCAGGCTTTCATGTGGTCGGCTGCAGTTGAAGTTTGGTTGGGTCCATCGTGTTGACCAATTTTCTTGATTTCATACCGGTCGTTTGGGAGAGCTTTAACAATTTGGTATGGACCATAAAATTTTGGACGGAGTTTAAGGCCAGTTCCAAACTGTGTTCGTTTGATGGCTACTTTGTCGCCGATGTTGTATGAATGTGCTGGTTTTCTTCGTTTGTTGTATTGTCGGGTATTTTCTGCTTGAATTTTTAAGACGTTACGTTTAGCTTCATCGCAAAGAATGAGTTTATCGTTCATCGTGGCTTGTAGATATTCATCTTCTAATATTTGCTTGATTTGGATGTCATCTTTAGTTTTCATTTTTACGCCAACTAAGAGTTCAAAAGGTGTAAATTTAGTGCTTCTGGATGTGGTACTGTTGATTATGCGTTGCACTGTTGCGACGTGCTTGAACCATTTAGTGGGTTCGTTTATGGACAATTTTGTCAAAACTGGGATAAGACTTTTGTGATAACGTTCAACTTGGCCGTTGCCTCTGGGTACTCTGATTGTTATTAACAAATGTTCGATATCTTCTCTACAATGAGTTTCGAATTCTTTGGAGGTAAAATCACTACCTCTGTCAGAAATTATTCGACTAGTGTTTCCGAAAATGATTTGCTGAAGTATGAGCTTTTCGAGAGCATCATTTGCTGAAGTTTATTTAGGAATTTCATGGTTTAAAATTGTGTTAATTTTCAAATCTGCCGTTTTTGTTTTGTTTGTAATTAATAACTAAGTTTACAATATGACGTCTGTGTTCTTGATCTTTGATGTGGGAGACCTCTATGACATCCAAATTAACTGCATGGGCCATGTACATCAAGGTGTTAGAATCTGAATCGGTGTTTTCTCGAGGTTTTGTTTCGTTTCTGCATATTTAAACAGTTTTTGCACATAATATTTTGTTATGTACTCTTATGGTACCGTTTGTAAAATTAAAATTTACTTGATCGAGAATGTCCATTCCAATCACAAAATTATTGCATATGTCTGTAAGAACGCAAACATTTGTCGATATATATTGTGGGCATTAAAATATCCAATAGGAGTAATTTTATCACCCCTTATACCCATTAATGATATATTGTCTGTAATCAATGTAGTGTTTTCGAGTGTCGTATAATTCTTTGTTGATCATTGTCACCTCGCTACCTGTGTCAATTAAGGCAATGTGTTCTGAATCGTTGAGGATAACATTCTTTTGAAGTTTTCGGGAATCCGCAACTACAATAGTCTTTACTTCACGTGTTTTGGGACAGTCTCTTGCAATGTGTCCATTAAAAGAATTACATTTAAAACATTTCTTGCCTTTTAACTTATCGGGGCAATCAAAAGATTTGTGTTCTGTTTTCCCACAATTGTAACATCTATTTTCATTTGTCGTAGGTCGTAGACGTGCATTCTTGTTGTGCGAGTGTTCCATTTTCCACGAATTATTTTTTGGTTCGTTAAAACGAGACTTCGGAGTATCGAAATATCATGGTTGAATGTTTTGAAAGGTGTTTGGTCGTTTTCCATGAACAGAAATTTTCTCATATATCTTTTTTTCTTTAAATTCCAAAAGATTTTTGGCACCATACAAAAGAAATTTGTTATAATTTTCAGGAATACCGGCAATTACATACTCGATGAGGGAGGTTTCATCAATATTTGAACGACCAACAATTTGTCTTATTGCAATTAAATATTCAGAAAGTGACTCAGTAATTCTAAGTTTACGGGAACATAAAATTTTATATATGTCAATCGACGGTACCTGAGAACTAAATTCCAAAAGTAATTGTTCTTTCAATTTATCAAAAGTAAAAATTTGTTTCAAAGTTGATACATACAGTTTGGCAGGATCAGCTAATGCTTTCTTAGTAAACAAAATTTTTTGTTGATCAGAGGTGATATTATAAAAAGTAAACTTTTCTTCTATCTCATCCACAAATAAAACAATAGAATATTTATATCTCTTCCGTTAAAAACGCGAACAGTTTCAATAACATCTCTCTTTCAATGAAAAAAACACTTCACCTTGAGTAGGCATAGGCACCATTCTTGAAAAGGATTTGTAGCAACAGCAAATGGAATAGTTTCACGGAGCGTGAATCAGGTTCCTTTGAAGAAAGACTTCGTTTCGATTAAGCATGGGATGGGGTAAGCTAGAATTACTGATGTTTTGATTAACGGGTTGTTGATACATAAAGTTCCGTTTTTGAATGAATCATCATGAGAAACTATTTCAGCCGTTGTGTTGGGACGAGAATTTGTTTCGTCTTCACTTTCGTCAGCGTCAGAATTGGATTACGCACTTTGTGATCGAGGTCAAAATTAGATAATCCAAACAAGATTCAATCAGTTAATTCGTCAATATCAGCTGTTACTTCAGGGCGTAGAATATTGGCGAAATAAGATCGGGCAAAGAGAATTTTTCAATAACTGTTTCTTGTTTCAACGTTAGATCACAATCGGATGGAAGGTCAGAAAATTTTCTCAAATCTGATCTGTTAAGTCTTCCATTGTCTGTTTCAAATATCAAAGAATGAAAAAGTTTGATATTTTTGGTAGATGCTGATTTTATGCTTTCGCGCATCCTGGGGATATCACCAAGAGTTTTTGCCATGATCAAGGATAACAAAACAATTTTCTCAAAAGAAATTTCGTACTCACAGTTTAGACGGTCGCGCTGCTAGGTAATCCAATCGGATTTTGTCAGTGGAGACGATTTCACAACGATGTAATCCAATCAGGTTGCTTTCAGTTTCAAACACATCAGTTGTGTAAGATAATTAATCACTCGAAGTCTTCTTAATTGACGTCGTGGTCACTTCTGGTGTTCTTTGCGGCGGGTGTTAGGGAGGGGTTCTGCTCGGAAAAGCACGGGCCGAGCCCTCATGTGGGTTGGTCTAACCACTTTAGGATGAGTTTGCATCCAAATCTCTACTTTAGCAAAAGGGATAAAGGCGACATAATTAACAATTAAAGAGTTTGTTTACAAATAAAGGGGGTGTCGCGAACGATCACCCGAATTGCAATTGTAGTTCACGTGTGGTGGCGCGACAATCGCAATGAATATAGAAGTGAGTTAGATTCGTTGTGGTGGTGTGTAGGGATGGGAAATACTGTTCTTTTTGGCGAACAGTTCTTTGATGTTCCGTTCTTTTTAAAAGAACTGTTCTTCTGTACCAAAATGTCTCCCGACTCGAAATGTGCAAGCCCTGTTCCTACTCGTAGACTATGCGGCGCCAGCAGTTTACGTGATAGACATGGACCGAATATTGTTCACGTCATCTTTGTTAGTACTTTGTATAGGCGTGCATATATGAAAAAATACAAATGACTCAGAGTCTTCGTATTGTTATCGGTTGATTGATTTTTTTATGGCGAAAGGGGCAAGTCTATTCAAGCTGCGCCAAACTATCAGTAATTGAGAAAGAAAATCAGAATTTTTCCGTAAATTGGAAAACGTTCTTGCAAATCGAAACGTTTAAATTCTCTCCCCAGTGGCAACTAATAATATCCCACATCTGAACCATCTCAAGTAGTTTCCCAAACATATGAGGTGCCTAGGACAAAACAAATACACAAGCGAAAGTGATAATTTTTTTAGATTTTAATGTCATTTTTAAGTCAACAAAATGGTCATTTAAGTCAATAAAACGACGGTCCGTGATCCATCCCGAAGAGAAAGATCCGAGGACAATACCAGGTAATTTTGAATCACGTTATGCAATAGGGAGTTGCCTTTTATAAAAGATAATAAACACAAAAAACGCATACCGGGAGTTTTTTATGTTTGGAAAGTAAAATTGATTTGAAAAACACGTTAATATTATATGATCTATCCAGGGGTGCCCATCCCCCCAAGCCCAATGGCGCAAATCCCCCCCAAAAAATTTTCTTTACCGCCCCCCTCAAATTCAATTAACCATATAACCTTTATCGGAATCTCAAATTTCCAACTGAATCCCACACAAAGCTTTACATTTCGTATTTTGTAAATCAGTTAGAGATAAATAAAATTAAGAGATAAATTTGGATGAGATAAATAAAACCAGAACAGCTAGGAAAATGATCAGTTTATATTTATAACAGCAATTTCATGTATAAACAATGATATTACTTACACTTTGCAAATGAAAATAACTATAATATAGAAAAACAGTTGTTTTGAAAGATTATGAATGTTATATGAATAAAACAAGTATATATATATATATTTTACCTTGACCTTTTGTATAAGAATAATTTTTATATTCATAGAAAAACTCTAAAATTGAGTGAATGGAAGGATAGAATATAAAAAAATTTAACATATCAATGAAGATCAATTAATTTAATAATCAGATATTGAAAAAACGTACTAAATGTGTAAAAACTAATGATGAGTATTATCGTAATGTTTACATGAGTTGCGTAAGTATTCATAAAACCGTAAAAACTAAATTGTTTTAGAGTAGTGACAAAACAGCTATCTTATGCGGAGGGAAGAGAAAACATTCGAACACTCTAGGTTGACAAAAATTTATAGTATGACCAGAAAATAAATTCTTTAAGCACAGGGATTTATGTACTATTTATAAGATTTTAACAGAAGCTTTTTTTCTCTGTGCACTTGATATGGTAAACTTTTCGATAATTTCTTCATTTGTGATGTTCTTGAGAATGTCATTCTCAGATGATAGTATCAATAAGCTTGACAACCAATCGTCCCCTAAGCTGCTTCTACCTGTTTACAAACTTTAAACGGCTCATCGTCCTTTCCGCTGAGCAACTTGTGACAGGTAACGATAAAAGGATACGATACGGCATGGTGAGTTGAGGAAATGCTGACATATACTGCAGGCATCTGTAAGGCCTAATAAAGCCTCTTTTTACCCACTGATCAACAGACAAAAGCAACTCATCATGGTTTGAGTCTTCTTCCTCATCTCCATTCTTTACGGACTTCAACTTCATTTCCACCTTCACCTCCAGAAACGTCAGATTCCCTGTCTGGTGTCCCATTTGTACACTTTTCTTTCTCTAAAAGCAGATCGGAAATGTCAATTTCTGAGTAAGTAACCTTATACAAATTTGCAAAAGTTTCTAGTTCCTCTTTTATTTGGTCACTTTCAAGATCGTAAAACCCACACAAGTATTTCACTGATGAAGAATCTGGCAAGAATTTATATCCCTGCTTTTCTTTTTCTCTTGCAATTTTCAAAATTTCTTCATGTGAAAGCACTGCCATTTGTGAGATTGTAGAAAGAGAACTGTCAGAATCTGTCATTGAGTTGTCTAATAAGTGAATCTAGTACATGAAAATAAACTTCCACTTTGATCCTCTTAAGAGGATCATCTATTCTTTCATCAATAGCCATTTCATCCATAAACCTTACATTTTCTGCTTCTACGGTGGGGTTGCGAAATATTATTCGCATCAGCAAAGGCAATAATTGAATCATTCACTTTATTCCACTCCGACTCACTTCGCATTTTTACAAGTTTAGCTTTGGTTTTATCAACAATTTTTGACACACTGCTATAATTAATTATTTTTGGTTGTAGAACAATTGTGATTGGTGACACTTTGAAAATAGCTGAGGAGGCAACATGTATTGAGCAAATGTTTTCAAAATCGGTCATTTGTTTCCACAGGCCAGTTGCCAGTGCCTTTGATTCATTAGCAGCTTTTTTGTCAATGGACAAACTATGCATCGTCTCCTTTATTATGTCATAGCAGGTGACAACTGTTTGCAGTGCATCATTTCTGCTTGACCATCTTGTAGTTTGCACTCTTTTCAGTCTCCTTATTTTGGTTGGACCCTTGTAGTTTGTGTAAATAGATCATGCCTTGTATGACCTGACATGAAGACATAATTCCTCTAAAAGAGAAAATAGATTTTTCATTTGGGGCATATGTCCATAGATTTTTCCGCAATTAACGCAAATCTGTGCAAAGAACACCATATATAGAACGCTTTGGGACATTCTCTCTGGATTAGCGCTTTTACACCATTGAATTTTCCTCTCATATTACCAGCCCCATCCATACTTTGACCAAGTAAATTCAGGCATTTCATTATTTCTTTAAAAAGATTTTGGTCTGTGGTATCTCCACTATTGAAAACCTTAATGAACCGATCTTCAGGTTTGACATTTTCCTTCGGGGCACCATGCGGGTCAGTATGTTCAATATAAAGAACCACTAATGTTGAACATTCTTTTTTACTAATGTCTTAAGTTGAGTCTAGAATAAATGTTAGTCGTTTTTATACTATCTATGATTTTTGAAGCAACGATGTCACTCATTATGTTAATTACATGGTAAATGTTTCGATAACTCAAGAAATTAGACCCCAGCTTTACTTTTTCAGTTCAAGCTTTATCAATTTTTTCAATGTATACCCTAGCATCAGGACTATATTTACTCAATAGCCTAGAAAGACCTGAGTTTTTCTTTTGCTACATCCTTTTAACGAAATCGAAGCATTTCTTCACTTAAATATCGACAACAATCGATGACAACAGACAGCACTTCTCGATTGGGATGGACTAACTGATCTGATTGTGCAGCTAAACGTGAATCAATCCTCTTTTGAGATCCATTGGATCCTCGCAATTTGTGCTAAGTGGGTTTTAGATTTTTCATGGAGCACAATATCCCGGTCCCCTTATGCTCTGTCCATCCTCTATAGCCAGTTGTTCCCCATATTGACTGTTCGTGTGGGAGGGAAAACAGTACATGACAAGCAAAATACGGCATCTTTTTCTTGGCTATATACCAGCCATTTTCTAACTCTTTTACTTGGTAAAACTTCATTCTTCCATGAGCCATTTTCTAACTTTTACACTTTTATATGGAAAAACTTCATTCTTCCATGATGGGTTGAATTTTCTTCCACCTGTTGAAGGAAAAGTGACAAGACAAATCTTGATTTTCCAAATATAGTGCTTTATTTATTTCCTCAGCTGACAGTTTGATGTTGGCATATGATGCTGGATCTCTTAGGATTTTCAATCTATCATCAGGAGAATCTTCAGTTAGAATTTCCACTTATTGAATGGAAACTGAAGGTCTTTCAGCAGATGGATTGTTACATTATTCTACCTCTCCGTGTCCTAATTGTTTCATCAACTTCTTCCCGACTTTCATTTTCATCAAGGTTTTCAAAATCTACGCCTTGGGTCATACTTGATGAAGAGGATTGTATTTCTAAATCTTCAATGACGTTTTCAGGAATCGAAAGCACTGAACTAAAATTCCTTTCCTTCTCCAAGACAGACTACACAAAACGTACACGGCTACCTGCTTTCAACTGGTGACAACTTTATCTTGTCTATGGGACTATTAGCGATCCACATGACGTAACGGTGACGGACGGAAAACCTCAAGGTGTCAGATGGTTATGAATGGGCAGAGTATCAGCGCTGCCAACTAAGCGTTGCTCAATAAAAAATTATGGAATAACTTCCTATAGTGAAATTGTTGTCATAGCAGGAAACAGTAGTCTTTTAAACAAATTCAGAGATAGTCTAATTACTTATGAAAATATGTATATATATAACAATAAAAAGGTTTCTTATTAAATAATTTTTGCCCGAAAAATTTCCACCCTGAAAAAATCCCCCTCCCCCCAAAAAAAATTCTGATGGCGCAACTTGCGCCATGATCCCCCTGTATGTAAAGACAATACCATTTTTTGTACATTTATACTCAACTACACTATTTTTACATTTCTAATAAAATACTGTATTCGATAAATGTATGAATTAATGTGTTTTAAATACACTATTTGAAGATGCTTATACATAAATCACCAGTTACAAATGGAGCCTTTTTGAAAATTTTTATACTGGCCTGTATTTTGGACTAATTGCGTCACTGCCCAATTTGTCGATATCTAATTTGCATATCAAATAAGTAAGCAAAATGCTCATTGTCAGGGTTTGTTAGAGTGGCTCTGACAAGGCACTCAATTTTTGGAAAGGATTGAAAATTGATTACGAGATGGCTGGCTATAAGCATGAATGGCAATAGCTATGGATGGTTCCCTCCGCCAACTTGCTACAACTACCATCGCTTACAGCATGTAATGCATTGGTGTGTTCAGTGGTTCAGTAATCAGTCAATTCTATTAACGATAACAAACTTTTATTTTAACGTTAACAAGTTCAGAGATTGGAGCTATTATGAGGTGCTCTGACCTTCTACTGGCATTCAGTTTCTGCGTTTACTTACCAACTTCTTACCCAACGTTTGGTTGCCAACAACTTCTTACCATTTGGCGCGCTTAGTGCCGTCTGGGGTATTTCACACTCCCCACCTGAACTCTTTCAGAGTTCACATAAATTACCTCTTGAACATATAATACTCCAAATATTAATCAGATACAAATCACAATCAAATAAATTCAATATGTACATATAAACTCAAGTTAATAAATTTAATACTTTTTTTCAGTTCAAGATTAGGCAATTTTAACAATATATTTTTTCCAATTTAATAACACCGAGATACACTAAATCAAGATGTTGAACTATACACGTAAATTTTATTAAGTAATATAATTTCAATTCAATTATGAATAATCAAACTATTCAAATTACAATATTCTACAAACACTAATTTTTAGGATTAATGAGAAATTAACTAAATTAGCGAATATAAAATATAACCGGTTAATTTTCATCATTAATTTCAAGATTACATAATAATTGTACAGGTCTTTTAATATTCCCTGATTGAGTTTTAATTAGACAGGAACGGATTTTTCCGTCTCTTCCTGGAAATACTTCTATGATTTTACCCATAGACCACAAGTTTCGTGGGTAACGATCATCAAGAACCAACACAATATTATTAACCTTAAAATGAGTTACGTTTGTCGGTGGACACCCATTTGCAGATCTTAAAGAGAGGAGATAAGGTTTTCTCCAACGTCTCCACAAGTGATTAAGCAATGTTTGCTGATGTCTATATCGTTTTACGTTGCACTTCTTGAACCACACAAATCTTCCCTTGAAATTTTTGAAACAGGAAGACCAATTAAGAAATGTGCAGGAGTTAATGGTGAGGGCTCTGAAGGATCATCATAAATGTAAGTTATTGGCCGTGAGTTAATCATGGCTTCAATTTCAATAAAAAGCGTTTCTAGCTCATTCACTGTAAGCGGCTAACAATTTTTCTTAGACAGGTTTTAATGGTTCGAAAATGCCTCTCCCAGAACCCTCCCCACCATGCTCCTTTCTCAACAATAAACTTCCATGAGAAGCAAATAAATTTTGAACAGATGGGTGGTTTATGCGACTCTAGATCTTTTTGAGCTCAATTTTTGCACGCTTGAAACCTTTAGCATTGTCCGAATAAATTGTGGAACACAGACCACGTCGTGAAATGAATTTCCGAAAAGCTAAAAGGAATGATTCTGTTGACATAGATGGAACTAATTCCAAGTGAAGAGCTCTCGAAGTGGCGCAGGTAAAAAGAAGCAAGTAATGTTTGGCATTACTATCCCTAGTAAAGAATGAACCAGCAAGGTCCACACCAGTCACAGTAAACGGAGGAGATTGAAGCACTCGATCGGGTTGGTAAAGGTGCAGTTTCCTGCGTACCAGGACTTACTCTGTACCTTCTGCACACGACACAACTATTCAAAACAGTTTTAACACACTGGCGACCCTTAATAATCCAAAAATGTTTTCTGACTTGGGCCAGAGTAGCTTCAACTCCGCAATAGAACACTTATATGTGGCACTCCACAACCACAATTTCGAAAAATTTGTCTTTGCAAGGCAACAATATCGGGTGTTTTTCCCGATTTCAAAATCGGAAAATTGAAGCCTTCCCTTCAGTCTAAGAACGTTTTCATCTAAAAAAGGGCTCAAAAAGTGCACTGGAGAAGTTTTGTGCAAACGTTTTCCCTTCGATAGACAGTCAATTTCATGCATGAAATGTTTCCGCTGCAGTTTTCAACCAATAACGTTCAGAGTCGAAGATTTCTGATGCACTTATTGGTCCATACAATTTCTGTCTGTTTTTGCAATTAAACACAAAACGTTTCACGTAAGCAGTCACACGATAAAGTTTCTGTAGATAGTTATACCCTTTTAAGTCCAATAAAGGCAGAGGTGATGGCTCGATGAGACACCTGAAGGGAGAGATTTTTAATCCGTCTTTCAGTTATCACACTCTCCTCATCAACAAGTGCCGAAGGACCAGATGGCCAATTCGCTTCAGGCTCCAAGATCCAACTTAGTCCCCTTCACCACAAGGGATCAGTCGCAAGCTTCGAAGCATGCACACCTCTTGAGATGAAATCCGGGGGATTGTCATCACCGTTGCAATGAAACCATTGCTGTGGATTAGTCAAGGATTGTATCTCTGAAACCCTATTGCAAACGAAAGGTTTCCAGTCTTTGGCGTTCCCTCGAATCCAGTGAATAGTAATTTGCGAATCGCTCCACAAATGTGTTCGTTTACATAGCTCAGATAACAGTTCTTTCAAATATTTTGCCAGTTTCGCACTAATCACCGCCCCCCATAAGCTCTAATCTTGGCAATGAAATTAATTTCAAAGGGGCCACTCTTCCCTTCGCAATGACAAGAGTAGTCTTAACGCCACCTTTAATATCACTGTATCTAAAATACGCTACACTTCCGTACGCTGCTGGACTAGCGTCGGAAAAAATATGCAAAGAAATATCGTCGCACTGATTGTCAAAGAACTTTCTATCAAAAGATAGCTTTTCCAAGTGAAACAGTTCGTCGCACCAGTCTTTCCACTTGTGTGATAAGTCACTTGGCAATTCTTCATCCCATTTTAAACCTCGTTCCCATATATTCTGCATGACTATCTTCAACATCATGACACAAGGACTCACTACACCACAAGGGTCAAATATCTTCGATCACTCCGAGAACAAATCGTTTGGTGGTTGTAGCATTTTAAATGGAACCTTTTACAATTTTTAAGTCTAACTTAATTTTATCCTCAGTATGATCCCAAATGAGTCCCAAGAACCCAGTCCCTAGACCAAAATCCATATTTTCCTCAAAACTATTATCTACCCAAAGTTTTTGAAGTTTAAGAGAATTTGTTCTTAATTTCCTCAAATGAAATCCAGCATCTTTTAGAATATTAATTGCATTGTAAGTTAACAAATACGCATCATCGGCATTTGAGACCCATGATACAAATCATCTACATAAAGAATTAAGCATTTCAAAACATTGAGGCATATCTTCCTTATATTTGCCAATGTGAAACTTTAGTACACAAGCTAATGCAAAGGGTGATGTCGTTAAACCAAATGGAAGACGATTTAAACATTAAGTTTGGTCAGACTCATTTACAGAATCATGAAACCACAAAAATTTTAGATATTCTCCATCTTCCTGACAAATTTCAATCATAAGAAAAGCCTTTTCTATATCGCCTGTAAACGCAATTTGATTTTTACGGAATTTCAGAATTATATCCACTAAATTAGGGTAGAGATTAGGTCCAGACTCCAAACAATCATTCAAAGATTTAAATTTTTCATTAGCTTTGCTATTGCAGTCATAAACCATCCTAACTCGAGTCGTTTCTTTGTCATTCCTAACGACTGCTTTATGGGGCATGTAATATCCTAATTTAGGGTCCTCATATTCGCATCTACTTACAATTTGACACTTTAATTCATCAATTATCTGCTATACTGTTCCGAAATCTTTGTTCTTATTCAATCTACAGCTCTGTCAAAACGCTTCTTCGCGACCTCCCAATTCGAGCCTAAACTTTCAGGGGGATGCGAAGTCTTCCCACAACTACAAACATCTCGCACCGTTAAATGTCAACGAATTCTCAAATGAATCAATTAACAGCTTGTCCTTTTCAGAAAGATTTTGTTTTGACTCGACTTCCCAAAACCGGTTGAGGTCAAAGAGCACATTCTCAGAATCCATAAGTAAACAAGAGTTCGCAAAGCTAGTCAGCAAAATCGCTTCTTTCATTGCCTACAGGAACCCACCCAAAACACGAACCAACAAGCGAAGTTCCACCGTTTATTCTTTCCTGCTCCATAAATAATGTCCCAGAAGTAATCACATTCAACCAACAGGTCTACACTTGCCCCTCCATCTGAAAGGAAGGTATCAGCGAGATTTAATCCCTCAGCTGTCAACACTTTCAAAGTCTCACTCGAAAGATTCCGTCTGGCCCAATTAGCAATAAATTCACAGTGACTAAACACTCCACTTCTAAACACCTATCCGGCTCTTTTCGATTGTGCAAGGTCAAAGCAACCACGGGATAATTTTTCTCTCGAGGGTATTTTTCACCGAATGAGTATATGGACAATTTTTCATAGCGAAAGGGTTTTAAATTTAATTCTTTCACAATGCATTTAGACACACAAAAGATCGGTGTGATCCGGAATCTAACAGTATTCTACTTTCTAACGATTTATTACGTTTCGAGCACACAATTACTGAACAAATTTGAAGCAAAGATTTTTTACTACTTCCTAGAATATTATTGTGTGCAGATATCGTTTCAGCTGGGGTGTTGGAGGAATAGGGTGGAGAAAGAACATTTTTGTTGTTCCCTTTACACAATACCTCATAATGCGAATTAGACTTACATGAAATGCTCATATGATATTTTTCAAAACAAAGAAAACACTAACCTTCAAACTTTAATCTATCGAATTTTTCTACAGCTACTATATTTTCTACAATTGATTCATGAAACCCGGAACAAAATAGACATTCATCTTTTGTTTGCGTATTTAAAGCTGCCGCGGTTGGGGTATATCTAGGTTTGTAATTATTCTTTCGATAATTTGGAAATGGTTGCAGATTAGTCTTGAAAGTTTTAGCATTACCATTTGAACTTTCCGTGATTTCCTTGGATTCTACTTCATTTTTTATGAAATTTATTATTTCAGTAATTTCACAAGTTTTATTTTTATCTCTTTTACGATAAAAATCCAAAACCAAATCTTGCGTCAATAACTTAAGAATGATAGGATTTAACAAATGTCCGAACGAACCTTCAGTTACATTGTGAACGTAGGTTTCTAATATTTACTTCAATTTCATCATACAACTTACGTAACCCTTTAACATTATATAAGGTTTTCACAGATTCTAAATTCAATAATTTTGACATGTAAGAATTAATAATAACGTCAGTTTTATCGTATCTATCTTTCAAAAGTTGCATGCACGAATCATAATTTTTTCTCATTTATTTCGAACCCAGCAACAACCCTGTAAGCAGGTCCTACCAATAATATTTTCAAATATTGAAACTTTTCAATCTTAGAAAGTGAATCGTTCTCACCAACGACATTATTAAAACAATTAAGGAACTCCAAAAATTTGCTAGAATCATTAAATTTCGATATTTCTAACTTTGGCAATTTCAATGCAGTCCTTGTTTCTGAGACAAGGGAGGAATTATTTGCCGAAACAGTTTCTGATGAATTTTGTGTTCTCATCAAATCTTTAATTTCGGATTTTACTTTTGTTATCAAAATTCTATCTTCATACTCTTTGGAAGATTTAATCTCTCTTCTGAACCTTTCAGGATCATCTATCAAATCTTCAATATCGGAATCGTAACTCTTTAAATTTTGATCTTTAATTTTTAAAAGTTCAAGTTCAGTTAAAGCATCTAACCCTTCGAAAAGAGTTTCTTGACTTTTATTGACCAACTTCGTAACTGCACTTCGGACGTTACAGCGCTTCTCAATCAATTTATTTACCTTATCCATTTTGAATAAGAGTTCTATTTCAGTACAAATTTTCTAACAAATTCAAATCCTCACCTTTGTTCTCCATAAGGTAAATAAATATCTCAACAAATTTACTTCAAAGCAGGATCTCATTCTCGCGTTCTCCAAACATGGATAATCCAAACAGTACGAAAAGCATCAACCACAAATCTTCATACATAACACGATCACATCAAGATCTCCCAATTTTCAATTATTCCCGGCCAATGCACCAATGTAATGTATTGGTGCATTCAGTAATCAGTCAGTTCTATTAACGATAACAAACTTTTATTTTAACGTTAAGAAGTTCAGAGATTGGAGCTATTATGAGGTGCTCTGACCTTCTACTTGCATTCAGTTTCTGTGTTTACCTACCAACTTCTTACCAACGTTTGGTTGCCAACAATTTCTTATCATTTGGCGCGCTTAGTGCCGTCTGGGGTATTTCACACAGCACAAAACAATAAACAGAATCTGCAAAAGATGTGTTGTGGAAGCACTTAGTTCACATTTCAATTTACCATGTAATTTAAATAGACTAGTTCAAGATCAAGTGACTCAACTGCCAACTCGTAGGAGCCAGATTATCCTTATTTTCCCACTGAAGAGTTCAAGCATATTTCATTAGAACACATCTGCTAACTTCCAAGATAAAAAAAGTTATGTTAATGTTCAATATAAACACACAACATGTTTGCATTTAAACCATTGCACACAATGCTATCACTTTGAAGTACCACTTATGAGTAAATACCTTTTAATCACAGATGTTAACTGCCATGGAGTTTTTGAGCTGTTTAATGATTAAATCATTCACCATTTTGGAAATTGGCAATTCTTTATACTAGAAATCTAGAGAATACAATGTAGTGATTTTTAAAACCGAATAAAAATTATGAATAAAATAGGGAGTCTTTCATTTGCCTACTGTAAAAAAAGAATATTACTCTTAGATTATCTTTTTGATTTTTGGAAAAATATAGAACCCCTCTTAAGAATACAAACCTACCCATTCCTGAAGAATTTTCAAAAGGTATGACCAGATTCGATGAGGGAAAAAATATAGCCAAAGATAAATTTTGATTAAAAAACTAGGTACTTTTCTAAGCCCATATTTTTTAAAAAGCACTTTTAAGAAATGTATGATGAACCATATACATAATTATGAAAACAGTTTTATAAGGCTAGAATTAGGGTGGTTAGTTTAATTTTCTGCAAGGGCCATATTTGGCCATGCTGTGCCAGACACACAATATACAATATCACAGAATTAGGGAAAGTGTTTTTCAGATAATGGATTCAGAGATCTTTTGAGGTCACAAGATTATGAACCTAATATATTAAATTTCATTTTATAGATACAATCATTACATCTTACTGAATAAAACTACACATAAATCCATAAAAAATTTACAAATAATTAAAAATGACGTTGATGAATACAATGCAATGATTTGTACTAAGAGAATCACATTACACTATTCAAAACATTAAAGCTCCTTTCCATTCAAACTGTTTCTTTGCAGAATTTTAGCTCGATGTTCAGTAGTAAAGAAAGGGTCCAAAAGAAAACTGAAACTATGAATCCGCATCTGGAAACGAATTCGATCTAATTCATATGGGTCAGGCAATAATTCTTCAGGTTCTCGTTCAAACACACGAACAGTTACAAGGCTCTCATCTGGTGCAAAAGTTACCTGAAGGAAAATAAAGCAATTAAAAGAAGTATGCATGAAAATTTAAAGCATACATTTATCTACCTAGAATACAAAATTGAAAAAGTGCATTTTGGTTCAATGCTTGTTTGTGGCACAGTCGCCAAATTTTGTCACATTGTCATAAGAGTAATGCTAATCAATACCATTTGGCATTGCCGACATATACCAAGGCTGCACCATTAACTAAGATTTTCTCTGAGTTTTATCTGAGACATGGTGAATATATTTTAAAATTTGAGGTTTACGGTACATTTAGTTACAAAGACCCAATGAAAAAGCATTTGTATCTATGCACACATATAAGAAAACATTAATCAAACATTTAATTATCATTGTAGCATTATATATATATATATATATATATATTAAAATAGTCATCTTTTTGTATCTCAAGAATGCACACATATTTTTTAAATTAAATAGACTTTAAGTATTAAACAGACTTAGAAAGACAAGGCAAGCAACTATCAGGCATTGGATACAGCATTTGAAATTTTTTTGATTATAAACGTAGGAAAGTATCTTCATAAAAACTAACAAAAATAAGGGTTTTATTAAAAACATTGTCTATTACTTTTTTGTTTTAATACTCTACATTTCTTTCTTTCTTAAAATTCTATTTGGCCTACTATATGTTAAAAAACATGTAATAAACAGCAAATTGACTATTTTTCAAAATTTTTGGAAATAAAGGAAGTAAACTGGGAGGAATTCAAAACTATGGTTTAATACGTTTTTTTAAAAAAATTTCTGCCAATATTTGATTTCTTTCGCATTTGTGTGGCTGTTTTGAATTTTGTAAGTTAAATGTTTTATTATTTAATCCAGATTTATATTTAGTCAAGATTTACATATTAAATAATCCAGATTTGTTTAAGATTTTTATATTTTGTTTATTTTATGTTGTTTTTAAAAGAACTGCATAATATATAATACTATATGTATTATATATTATGTGGTTAATATACTATGTTGTTTTTTAATATTTTTAATTATATGTTGTTTATTAATTAATCAAATTTAATATTTAATCAAGGCAAATGTGCAATGTTTTAGCCCTCGACGACCATTTTGGTCACCAAGGAAAAAACAAGCCAAATGTTCTATACTACCGCTGTGTTCCAAATTTTTAATTTTAACATTTAAAAAATGCTCCTAGACAGGTATATGGTTTACTTTTCATGGGCTGATCTAAGATAGTCCATCATGCTTAGTATAAATTTTTAGTTAAAATAATTTGGAGAACTTTCAAGCAAAACAGTTATTTTTCCAGATGATCAGTTCATACATGCTCAAAAATACATGTGAGCAGAAAATGTTATAATTTAGGGTTAAACACAAGAACATGGTACTATCAATATTTATCATTGATAAATTTGGAATATGGTAACCAGTCAAGGTTTGCTACATGCATATCCAATATAACGGCCAATCCAAATAACTGCTTGGCTACAAAAATTTCAGTCGGCAATTTAGCAAAGGGCCAGTACCGTATTCTTAAGTCATATCCAATTCAGTTGCAGTTCAATTTAACTAAATAAATTTAAGAGGTTAAATAAAAACTCATACTTTACGAGCTCTGTTAGGTTCATCTACATCTTGAACTTCATTTTCTTTAAATTCATCAGATTTGCGCAAAGGAGATATTGTCTCGTCAACTTTCCAATACTTTCTGTACTGTTGCAAGGTAACAAACATGTCATGGAAATTAAAATCTGAGAGACTAGATTCTACATTAGAATTACTATCATACGACTCAAAGTCAGCGACTTTGAAATTTTCTTCACCACCAGAAGCCAAGTGGAAATCGTCGTCCTCTTCTTTAGATGCGTAGAAAGTTTTCACCCAATTTAAAGTGGAATCATGCTTATTCAAAGCTAGGGTATCACAATGAAGTTTGAGATAATTTGAAATGTTCCCTGAGTCGCTATCAGACATTTCACTTGCACTGTCTTCATAATAGGATGTTTCATCTATATATATATTATCAAATTCAATAGTTTCAAAAACAATACTTTTATCGTCTGAACCCAATGTTTTATCATCTGTATGTTCACTATCAAATTCAGAAGTTTCAGAAACACTATCATCACTACTTGAACTGGATAAAGAAGTTGACAAAAATCTACGAGTTTGTGGAGAGGCACTGTGAGAAATGATTGAAGCGGATGCAATGTCCTCAATACTTTCAATCTCTGTGCTATCAAATGAACTAGATGAATCACTCGCATCGAAGGATAATTTACGCCTCAATTCGAAATCTTTCCCATTGAAATTTGCAGCTTCACCACTTGAGTTAGTAATCTCAGCACTGACATTTTCTTTGTAACATGTAAAACAAATACTTTCATCATCTGTACGTTTACTATCAAATTCAGAAGCTTTGGATACAGCATTTTCATCGTCTGAACCCAATGTTTTATCATCTGTATGTTCACTATCAAATTCAGAAGTTTCAGAAACACTATCATCACTACTTGAACTGGATAAAGTAATTGACAAAAATCTACGAGTTTGTGGAGAGGCACTGTGAGAAATGATTGAAGCGGATGCAATGTCCTCAATACTTTCAATCTCTGTGCTATCAAATGAACTAGATGAATCACTCGCATCGAAGGATAATTTACGCCTCAATTCGAAATCTTTCCCATTGAAATTTACAGCTTCACCACTTGAGTTAGTAATCTCAGCACTGACATTTTCTTTGTAACATGAATGTGAGAAATCTGACAACTCTGCACAAGTGGAATTGCACAGTAAAGCCAAAGATGTGTTGCTAGATGTAAAATCCTTATTAGATTTGGCTTGCATTTGGAAAGGGCTGGACGAAATCTTACCTTCTAATTTTCCAGTTTTTTCATTACAACTAAATGACACAGAACGATCTCCAGTTACAAAATCCATCTTGAAAGATTGATCACATTTCACGTCAAATGGTTTATTACAAGCTGTTAATCTGGAACCATTGTGTGCACTATTATCAGTAGAAGCAGTCATGAGCATCTTATTTTTGGTACAAAATATGCATTCTGAGAAAGCTACACCATCTGTTAAAGGCAGTTTACCATTTGAACAATTGTTCAAGCAATACATTTTCGTAATTGATAAAGGCAATGCTACATACAGTCTGCTCATACAATGGAAGAGAATAAAGGCTTTCATTTCTTCAGTTTGCAGTCTGTACTGAGAAAAAATTTGTGTATGGTTTGTTACACCATTTTGTATTTCAAACCACAATTCTTTGCAAAAAGGCAGTAATGCTATTTGATCACATTTTATTCGTCCAGAATTAACACTAAGACAAGAATGATATTCATGATTCTCATATACTGGGTTAAAAGACCTGTATAAGTGATGTAACCTCATCTTCACATTACGCGGCATTTGAAAAATTTCATCACATAACATATCTTTGAATTGATATAATTTCTTATAACCATATGTTAACCATACATGAATAACTAATGCAGGGTGATGAGAGTCGCAATTTAGGTTCGAAAGATATTTCTGAAGTTTAGAAAATTCATCTAAAACAGTTTGTTGATCAAGAAAATGAGAACAATACAACAATCCTGCAATTTCTCGAAATAAATCATAATGAAGGAGTCTGAGAATTGATGGAAAAGAGCATTTAACGAAGCGCAAAAAATCCCTTTCGACATTTCTGAATCTTGATAAAGACATATTAAATAGTCAGAAATTGACAAAACACAAACAGTAAATGCTAAAGTTTACTCTCACAAATTGAAATTTCGGACAAAAGGCAATGGGAAATATCTATTATTTGTGATTTAAAAATAAGCAAGTAAGAAAAACAAAGATCAAACACACACACGAAGCTTTTAAACTCACCGCCAATAGCCCTAATACGATCATACATACATGTGCACGAACGATATACACAGGACGGGAGGTAACGGTAACCGCAAAAGTGGGTAACTGCGCAGGCCAGCCTAGTGGTGGCTAGTTGGTTAACACCACAGAGTAAATAGCTATACCCCCCCATGCGTAACTATTTTAAAATATAAAATTTTCACTTTTTTTTGGAAAAGTCGTTGTTTGGCAAGTCGTTGTTTTTACGTCGTAGTGGAGCAACAAAAAGAGATTGCAAAAGGGATCAATTCCAAAGGGAAAGATCGAGGACAGCAACTCATTATTTTGAAGCCCGGTCAGATGACGAGGTCAACACCTGAGCTGGCACCCCACTCTTCAAACTTCCACACCACTCCAACGTGAGGACATTTGAGGCCCCGACGGATTTAACGTGCACCAGTCCCCACGCACACGATGGTCTTTAGTTGGATTGATTTTCGAACTCGCAAACCTCAGGTTGCAAATCCGCTGTTCTTTCAACCGGGCTATCGACTTTGGTTCAAAATTAAGTGGTGATGTCCTCGTATCTTTCCCTTGGGGTACGATCCCGAACCGTCGCTAATAGGTCGTTGTTTTGCTCCAGTGTGACGTTAATTAAAAATACCTACCGGGTTATCGCTGCCCCCAAAGAATAAATAGCTACGCATACAGAGGCGTCACTGAAAGTTAGACATACAGCGCCCTCGATTAAGGTGTGTATGTACCCTAATTCCCGCGTTTTTTCAAATTCCACTTAGAGCAGTCGCCATCTTGTAACCGTCAGAGTTTTTTCTAAACGTTTCCCCTACTTTGTGCTTTGACCTTTTGACAAAAATCTTCTGCTTCAGTTGAATTCGTTGCAATACATTTTAATTATTTTATTTGAACTTTTAATTCATTAATTATCTTTTCATGTGATGGAAAACGACGTAATAAATTTTCATGCTGTTCTAAATCAACGCAGAGACCTCTTTTCAAGTTTTTCGTTAATCTTGAAAGATAAGAGTTGCTTTTTCAGTATTTTTATAAAATAAAATATAAATTATAAATTACAAACCACTAATGTGAAATTGTGTTCCATTTTGAAAATTATTTTACAAGTTAAATTAATTACGCTAATTATTTGAATCTCAATATTTTTGGTAGATAAAAATTAAATCGTTCTATATAGAGTTTAGATTTTTTTATTCGATCAAGATTATTGATTTTTGTAATAATCTTTCAAAATGTTAATTTTTGCATTTTTTATTTAATTAAAATCCATCGTAAATGACCTTACGAAAATGTTTTAAAGAATTCTGTAAAAATTTCTATGGAATGTGGTATTCAGAATTCTGATGAATTGCGGCATGTTTTATATATTTTATTGTTTATGTATTATTTTTGGGTGTTTCATATATATTTTATTATTTACATGTTTTTATGTACTTAAACTTTATCTTAATTAGAATCTTGGAGAATTACGGCCTACTTTCTATGTAATTATTCACATACTACCTTTTTAGTCAAAATTAATCTTGATTTCACAAATGAAAATTTTCTATAGAATGTGGGCTATAAATTAATAAAAAAATAATAAGGAAACATTGTACTTTCTGTGCTTGTATTTTTTGTTCTACTCATTAAAATGTTAAACAATTTAACTTCTGATTGAATAGTATTCATTTCTGTTCATTTATACGAATTTAATCATTTCTTTTCTTCAAACATGACTGATGTATCTGATATATGTGAATAAAAATAGTATATATTTGTTCTCTTGCATAAATTAAGTTTCTAGTTTTGTTTAAAGACAGGTATAGCCATCTAGGGGTTGATTTTTAAACGAATTATTCTATATTTATATAATAATATCAAGATTTTGTGCATAGGTTAAAATTTTATTTTCTAAATTTATTTTTCAAAATGACTGGGGGTACCTCCATGTAGTGATGGAATAAATTAGCAACAGAATAATTAAGCTTTATTTTTTAATCATTGATTTAGCTTCTTTTTTTTATTCGATGCGAGGATATATGTATGAAAACACTTGGAATAAAATTAAGGATTATCTTAATACTCTAACGTTGGAACTCGGAAAACTCAAGTAATTGAGGCCAACCGATTGTATGGGAAGGATTTTAACAGTTTGGACACTGTTAGATAGAATTTATAATACGGAATTACTTTTTCTTTTTTTTTAATTTATATTGTAATGAATTTATATACTATATGGTCTTGAAGAAAATGTGCATGCTTAAGGGTGAATGTTTTGTCGGGAAATCCTTATTACAACTCGAGTAGAGGACTTTGAGATATGAATAGGACACAAATGCATAACGGTATATGAAACATTACATTTTTAGATAAATAAGAGGCAACTAACCAAAGATTTATAGTATGCATATTACAAGCGATGGCAAGGAAACATATAAGATTGATATTATTAGAAACCTCTGGAACTTGGGACAATATGACTAAGGATTTATGTGTAGGTTAATTAAGATAACAGAAGGAACGAAATTAAACAAGGAGTCACAGATAACGATAGAAACTATTTGATAAATAAGAGGCTTTTAAAAGCATAGTTGGAGCATGAACTTATATGTATTTCTTGGGTCTTTGAATTGCATTGTTTCTTTTTGGGGGGTTTTCTGCCCTTTTACTGTTTTTAAATAAATCATGGATTCTAATGACATTAGACCTGCAAAGAAAATGCGTACAGACAAAGAACTATGTTTGTAGAAATATTGTAAAGATTCTTTATGTTATGAGTATGGTAAATTGTTTACAGATCGTGAAGGCTGGGCATATTTCCGTCGATTGGAAAACGAATTAACGTACTTAAAGAAAGAGGAAACTACTATAGAAATTTACGGTAGAAAATGTACTGTGCCTCGGCAATTTGTAGCCTACGGAGACGTAGGAATAAGCTTTGCCGTTAGCGGATCTTGTATTGCAGCAAAGCCTTGGTCTTCTTTACTATTGGAAATAAAGGCAGACGTGGAACAAATAATTGGTATAAGATTTAATTTTGTGTTGGTGAACCGTTATAAAGATGGCAAGGACTGTATAGGTGCCCATAAAGACAACAAGAAGGACTTGGATCTTAATGCACCCATAGCGACAGTTTCATTTGGACAGAAAAGGCAATTTGTGTTTTCTAGAAAGAATTACAATTCCTTAAAAATTGCTCTGGAAAATGGAAGCCTGCTTGTGATGAAGTATCCAACAAACCAATTTTGGTTTCACAGCTTGCCCCGTGGGAATGCATTATGCCCTAGAATAAACTTAACGTTTCGTAAAATTCTTGTATAAAGCAGCGATAAACCACTTATGTGCCCCCGAACTGGAACTCAGTGTCGAATTTCGTGTAACCACTCTGTTGACCAAGCAACATAGATATCACCTTCAAATCACTGCAAACTGCCCATTTGTGTTCTGAATACGAAACTTTATTAAGTATCAATTCAAGATTCTCATAGCACTCTTTTAAATGAACTGAATGCCCAACAGGTACAGTAGCATATTCATTTCCATTATGCAATAGTACTGCTTTTAGACTTCTTTTTGACGAATCAATAATCTCCATTCGTCAGGTTTGTATTGCATATTGAAAGTTGCTATGAGACCTGGAACATCGCTGCAATAAACAAGTTCACCCTCTTGAGAGAAAAACTCTTCTCTACTCCGAAACCAAGAAAATGACGTGCCAGGAGCCAACACATTTTTTTCTTTCAATCTGGAACCTAAAACTTGTGCCGATTCCTTAGGGGGGGGGGGTATTTCAATTAACGTCACACTGGAGCAACACAACGGGCTATTGGTGACGGTCCGGGATCAATCCCAAAGGGAAAGATCCTAGGAAGACACCACGTAATTTTGAACCACGGTCAGATGACGAGGCAACACCTGAGCTGGCACCCCACTCTCCAAACTTCCACAGATGGAAAAGGCGGGTTCTGGAACAGCGGTGCCGCGGTGCCGGAAGTGACGTCACGTGGAGTTGAGTTGTTTTCTCCTGCTGCCGGAAGTGACGTCATAGACCGGAAGTTGAGTTGTTTTCTATTGCTACCGGAAGTGACGTCATAAACCGGAAGTTGAGTTTAGTTGTTTACTCCTGCTGCTAAAAAATGACGTCATAAACCGGAAGTTGAGTTTAGTTGTTTACTCCTGCTGCTAAAAATGACATCATAGGCTATAGGTTGAGTTTAGTTGTTTTCTTTTTAGTTTTTTTGGGATCTGGCAACACGAATATATATCTTTCGCAGAATGGCAACGAATTTATCATGGGAAGTGCATGTTATGAGCAAATTGCGGTGCCGTGAGTGACGTCACAGTCTGGATTGAACAAATTGTGGTGCCTTGTGTGACGGCAGACTCGGTATACGAGAAAGGACTCGTTCTTACATGTTTGATCATTTTCTCAATGCTGCTATGACGTCATCATGGGAAGTGCATGTTATGAGCAAATTGCGGTGCCTTGGTATTTTATTTTTTTTTGCGTGTCAGATCATGTCCCCTGATACAAGTTCCTGTGTAGAAGCCTGTTTTCATTTCATTTCCAATATAAGTACTGCGGTGAGTTGTAATAGTCCTGCTTGCAGTTTTTTCATTGGTTGTCAACCGGTTTTCTGTTTGGAATAAACGACGTTCTCATCTGACCATCGCATTTTAAACTCTGAGGTCCTTTAGTGAACAGTGACTCTATCTCTTGCTTTACTGAAAACCTTTTCGTGAAAAAAAAAAAAACTTTCAACCTAAAAGCTAAGGGGAAAAAATATGAAGCGTTTCAGCAATCAACCTAAAGTGTGTAAAAGAGTTCATTTTGATGATCAAGTGGTTCAATCTGAAGTTTCTAAATTAACGATGCAGTCACTTCCAGACACCATGTTTCATCTTGGAAACTATTCATTTATGTTGATTAACAACTTCATCGGCTCTACTCGAGTGCATGTGCGAAAATTTGCTTTGAATGGAAATGGTGACTTGCAACCAACAAAGGAAGGTATCTCCCTACATCCAAAAACATGGGATATTCTGATGAGAAAGGTAAGCAATTTTTTTGCACATGCTGCTGACTCTGACGTTAAAGTTTTACAGAAAGAAGTCTGTCTTTCGAAAGTGTGTGATAACGGAAAAATGGACTTGGTTTTACAAAGAGTATTTCAAAAAAGAGACCACTCCTTACAATTCCTACCCAACTCTATTTTTCTGAATTCTGATCAGTATTTTAAACTGTGCGAACACTATGAGAATGTATCGGATATACTGAAAATATCGCTTTTGAAATATTCCCTACCATATTATGTGAAAATGGAAGTGCAAAAGAACTTTCCCAGTGAGATTTACAAACTCTACTATGGTGATCCTGATAACCCTGAGGGTTGGAGAGAAGTTACAACTTCATTGTGTAAGTGCCTAAAGGATATTATAGCGCTTAACATTACTCTTCTTTTGGACTGTTTAAGTTGTAAAAATGAAATTATCGATCAATCTGTACATACATGCATGAACATGAGTGTTGATGAACGCTTTTGCGAATTCTTTACTCCAGCCTTATATTCTATAAACTGGAAAGATTTTGCTTTTAACTTTGTGAAAGAAAACCATGGAATTATAAACTTTTTTTATATAATATTTGAGGGTGACTTTTTTGAATGCTTGAATACAACTGATGTTTTCAATAATATCAGAAATATGTATGTAAAAGATCTGTAAAAATAAGTATAATATATTCTCTAACAAATGTAACTGAGTAACATCTTACGTGCTTTTAATAAATGTTGATGTTTTTCAATGGTGTGTTATTAAAATTATTCTTTAATAATCATGAATTACTGTGAGAAGTTTCAAAGAATTTTTACCATTTTTTTTTAATTATCTAATTTAAAGAACATAAACTAAAATTAAGTTTAATTTAATTACTAGAAATAGAAATTCTTTTAAGCAAAATGTTTTACTCAGAAATTAGAATATTAATTCAGATATTAGAAACACTATTTCTTTTTTATTCTTAAAAATTATTTCCCATGAAAATTTCTATTAAAAGTCATCAATAATCACATCAAATGCTTCAAAATGAAAATGTCTTTAAGTCTAATTTTTAGAACATATTAACATAAGAATTACATTACTAGGTCTTTAAGCAAAACATTTTAAGCAATATAATAGAAGCTATTTCAGAAAAAAAAACAGGTTTTATAAATTAAACACAATAAAAATTCATAAGTGTTTAAAATAGCGAATTTTATTTCACCATATACTTTCAAGAAAAAAGTTACATAAATTCCTCCTGTTATAAGCAACAGTAATTTTCAGAAAAATTTTCATTTTCAAAGTTCTGCATAAAATATCTAATTTTAAGAAATAAAGCAAAGCTACATTTTTTTTATTAAATTGTTAATTAAACTTTTAACAAAAAAAAATTGTTTAAATCAACCACAAGAGAGTTCCTATAGTTAAGATTAATCAACAATGAATGGTTTAATGCGAGATTGTTTTAAACGAACTCAGATCTCAATGCTTTTTTTCAGTCTAATTTTCAGAATACATAAATCCTGTAAATTTTTTTTTTAGCTTTACTGCATTACTAGAATATTTATTTAATCAAAACATTTTTTAAGCAAACATATTAGAAACACTACAAACAAATATAACATTTAATAAAAATATGTAACTAACTACAAAATTGAAAATATACAGAAATAGTTACGTGCAGTTTCATATCAGTTAAATAGTAATTGATAACATTCTTTACAATATTTAATTAAAATGAGGTTACCTCTCGCAGTTCATGATGCCCCCAAGCGTATGTTGAAATACCGTCCTCGGAGACGAATCTTTTTTCATCACCCGGGGACAGTGCAAGTTTATTCATCTTTGAAGTAAATACCTCGTGTTCCACACTTCGAATGCTTTGCATCGTTGTGTATCGCTCATTTCCAGCAAATACACAATTTTTATAATCCTCGAAGGTTATTCGATTCTTCAAGGCCGGTTTCCTCACACCTTTTAATTTTTTTACAAGGTCTCCTCCTTCCACTCTGTAGCAGTACACTTTGCTGCGGAGTGCTGCAAATTCGATCATAATACGACCTCCACATTCATCTTTCATGAGCCCTAATTTCTTTTTGTTGAGTAGGGGCAAACCAAACACATTGTTTTGAGGATAATCTGATGTGTCGAAGAGATGAAGAGAATCTTTCATATCCTCATACACATCATGTGTTTCTACTTTGAGAATTAAAGAGTCTGTGTCGGTATACATCAGACGAATGTTTCTTCCATACCTCGCTTTCAGGTGGTTGTAAAAAAAGTCATACATAAGTATTTTCGAATTATCTAAAATAGCCATTCCAATTGTGATTGCTTTGTTGAATACTATCTCGGATTTTCGGAGGTGAATTGCCGCCAATTGAGGAGTAAAAATTGTTCGATCAACAAAATTCGGCTTCGCAATCAATTTTTCAGCTTGTCTTGTGCTGCAGCATAAGCGGATATCTTTTCTTCTCCTCACATCCTCCATACATTTTCCGAAAACACTGTTGTTCATCAATTTATAAAAATCCTTTTCGAAGGCATTTACGGCCGCTGTTCTTAGATTGGTATTATGTTCTATATAGGGCTTTAAAAAGGGCATTTGTTTAAAACGAAGAATTCTGTGTATTTTACTGAGCTTTAGTCCATTCTGAATATAAAACTTCAAATTTCTGTAATGAACAATATAATTTTTCTTGTCTTCTAATGTGAGGAGAAGCCGTTTTTCCTTGCAGCCGGGAGGAACTTGACTGGAAGGAGCTAATGGATAATCATTATGATTTTCATGCAGCTCATGAGGATAGTCCAGATCGACTTCTAAAATGAAGCCAAATTCGTCTTCGTCGGATGTCTTTAATATATCGGGTGTATAATCCACCCATTCGAAAGTGTTGAGTGGAAGTGGCTGGCTCATGGCCCAACCATACAGATTATTTGCATCTAAGTAAAGCAGGTATGAGTCGGGCTCACAAGCATCATACTCGGACATATATTTGTTATTCGATCGGGCATAACGGTGACTGCATTGGGACACACCACCTCTTATCCCTTTTTCAATAAAAAGCAATTGTTCGTAATCGTGAAGAAGCTCAATTTGAACTCCAGTAAACTTTAACATAGCATCGAATGAAAGTCCAGGGGCAGTATAGCACCATGCCATATCCAAACCATACGTCCGGAAACAATTTCTCCTAAAGGCTTCTAGCACATCGGCTAGTAGCAAAACATCTGTTTTTACGTACAGGTCGGTGTATTCACCCAAGTCCTTTAGTTGAAATTCTTTCCAGACGTGTTGGGCATGTAAGTATTCCTTCGTCGCTGATGTTACATTCGTTCAGAAAGCTGTAAAAAACTTCATGGCTGGGAAGAGACGTTTCATTGAATTTGCACATGTCGTCCATGTAATCATAAGGATAAACACCCTTCCGCAGCAGCATATCCATTTTCGAAGAAGGAAAGAAGGTTTTCATATGCTTGAATTCCTCTTTGTGCAAATTGGAAACCAAAGTTTCTAAACTACTCGGCATGAAACGGTAGGAATCCAGGAAGCGCAATCGAATCTTTCCTACTTGCTTGCTGAACGAAATGTATTTTTCCTCATTCTCAGCAATCAACTGGATTTCCTTTTCGTCTAGACCAAGTTCTTTAACTATGAAATGCGAATCGTATCCCGACAAGTTGTGCAGAAAAACCGGGATAAAATTCGGCATTTGATGCTTTAAATTGCAGTTATTGCATGCTGCTCCTCTATAAGCCCCTGTGACGTGGTCGTGATCGAAGACTTTGTAATTTGTTACTGAAAATTCACAATTACATAGATAACACAAAGTTTTTGTGAAATGTTCCAATTTTTTCTCTTCGTTGAGGCGTTCCATTGGAACTGTAGCCTTGTATATTTCAGCAATTTCTTTAGCTTCTTCCACCAGCATCTCCATAAATTTTTTAGGCGCTGCAGCTCCTCGGTAAACAACAGGTGCCTTATATTGTCCATGGGAATATAAAATATAGTAACAAAAGGAGATACACTTATGCTTTTGATATGGCATGGAGAAGGAGGCTCTTAGGTTCGGCTCACACACATCAATTTTTTCTGTAAGCGCTTCAAAATCAGCAACAATGATAAAAGGAATTTTTTGCTGATGTTTTGTGTTTTTAAATGAAATAAAATCACCTTTCAGGGGCATTTTTACTTTCGCCACATCATGCTCGGAGCACAACACTTGATGCTTTGACAAAAGTTCTGACGACCCGAAAGCATTGAGGCAGCGACGGCAAATGTACTTTCTATTTTTGTGATTTGAAATTTGAGATGACACCAAACGCGAAAGATCTTTAATCCACGCGTAATGGGCAGTGCCTTCAGTTTTCAAGTATAGAAGGTCGATGTGTGAGGAATTACATACTTTGCTTATACACAGAGGATAGATTTTAAATTGATCATTGTAGGAAAACACATTTATAGAAATATTATTGCGCTTTTCAAATTTTGGAATATCAGAGAGACTCACCGGAAATAGTATTCCATCAAAGTTCAACGAATCAGCATGCGATTCGTAGTGTGATTGTCTATGAGCATTTTCATCAACGGGATGCAGGGCTGACAAAACGGCCCATTTGAAGCACTTATTGTCATCATTTTAACATTTATCACCGCATATTTTTGCTGAATCAATGGTGGCAAAGGAATATAGGATGTGGCTTTTAAAGGATTGTAACTATTTACTCGCAATTCCAAATACAAAATTTCCATCAGCCGCCATCCAGACTCTTTTTGCTCAAATTCCGATGCTTCTCGACACAACTTGTCAGCAGCTTTGGCATAAAAATTTGCCAATTCTGTGGTTCGAAGCACTACATCGGTTTTTGTTTTGAAGTATTTAACTTCGTCAATATATCCACCGTCCACAGTTTTTTCATATCCGCAAAACAAGCGAAAATTGACTTTTAGTTCACGTTGCGGTAAAATGTCATTCAGATGATCACACGCATCGACTTCCACCGAATTCAGGAATCTCTGAATGTCCAAGAACCCAAGAGAGTTTTCTATTCGGTATGTCTCCAGCACACCGTCAAAAGCACGTTCACTTTGTTGCAGGTTGACACGTCTCAAACGAGGCCTCTTCTCTTTCGGTTGCACAATATTCGATTCAGATCGCTTTTTCGATGACCCAGGAACAGGTTTGTTATGAATCTTACGATGACGTTGTAGAATATCTTTGCGATTAAACACAGACTCACAAATATCACATGAGAATGAGGATGTTCCGCTATGCTTTACTCTGTTATGCCGCAACAAACTTTTCTTAACCGTGAAAGAAACGCCACAAACTTCACAAGAAATCATATCGAAGTTATATTCAGCAGTAATCTCAATTAAAACGTTTCAGCAAACTCAGATAATGGTGCTCACCAAAGGCTGAGAAAAAAAGCAAGTAAAATGCAATGATCCACCTAAAACGTCTTTATATCTGCTGGTTAAAACTTATTTCTATTGCCACTAAACATGGAATAAATAGTTGACAACCAATGAAAATATTCCAAGAAGCACTAATACTACTCAATGCATTATCTAAACTTGAAATGAAATGAAGACATGTTTTTGCTGGAACGCCACGCGGTGTTAACAATGCATGGAGGAATGTTGTTAGAACATGTTTTGCAGGAAAGTCGCGCGATGGTGTTGACAATGCATGGAGGAATGTTGTTAGAACATGTTTTGCAGGAAAGTCGCGCGATGGTGTTGACAAAGCATGGAGGAATGTTGTTAGAACATGTTTTGCAGGAAAGTCGCGCGGTGTTAACAATGCGTGGATTGTCGCAGATGCATATCAGTGACTAGACTTATTATCTTGAAGTGAGAGGGTCCCTTCCAGTGTAGATAAAACTATTTACCATACAAATGTGAAAGATTACTTTTAAGATTAACTTACTAAACAAGACATTAGCATATGGCATTATGTCAAAAGGATCTCTAGATGAGCTTCGTCTAAGTTAATGTAATTTTATAAAATAAAAAAAGAAAGAAACAAGTCAATGTAGTTAGATAAATAAAACATTTTTTTTTATTAATAAGGTATCCATGACATAATTTTCATATTAGATCTTGTTCTACGCTTAGGATTAACAAAAACCTTCGGAATATTCAGTTCGTGAATGGCATTCAAAAATTGAGAAAATCCATTTATTTCTTCTTTGTTAGATGCATCATTTACAACCGATTGAATCAAGTCGATCACATTAGAGTGTGGAATCAGCTTTCCCTTATGAATGATTTCTCCTCTCTCATTCCAGTTTATGACGTGTTTGTGCTGTTTTAAAAATGATAAAATGTTTCTAGTCATAGTCTTTTTATTTCTGGGCGCTGCATTTAATATCAGCTGATCAAGAATTTCAGTTGAAGGTTCCGTTTCGATAATTTCCTCGGACGATTCCTGAACCGGAAGTCTTTCTCTCTGTTTCTGACCAGGAGTAGTTGTGTATATTTCTTCAACAGGTTTCTTAATAGAGGGATTATGTGTTTCAACATGAATACGCTTTTGAAGAACTTGATGGTAAAGCTTCACTTTTTCATCGTCAGAAAGCATGCGTTTCAGTATTGCAGACATTTCTTTGTCCAGATTCGATAAGTTTTCTTCGGTAGGTACATGTTTTGAAAGTTGATCATGAGGTACCAGAACAAATTTTTTCGCAAACTCCATTACTTAGCAATAAGACTTGTTAAAACACTCAATGCGGCTGGAATCAGCAAATTTAAAAACCCTCCTTTTTGTACTAAAAGCTTGCGCTTCACATACAACGGTGTTTTTTTATCAGCCAATTTTCTGAATGTTGTTTTGTATTGACGGAATCGAGCTTTTTGAGCTGGTCTTAAAGACACATTGCCTTTTATAAGATTTAAACAATATTCACAGATGCATTTCAAAGTTGATTTCGGAACTTTCCTTATCAAGGATTTCCTCAATTCAGGTTTGCTTGCACTAATGGCCAGCAGTTTTTGAACGTCTTTCTTATTCGGTGGCATACTTCAAACTAAATTGATACAACTAATGTCGTGGTTGATAAACATACGTTGTTTCTCCTGGTAATATGTTGGTTCGCAAACGCATGGACTCCTCGGTATCAGGTTTTAAATCAATCAATAAATAACTGTAAGGTCTCATTGTTGCGTCTTGAAAAGCTTCCATGAAAAATTTTGTATTATGAGGATACAATTGTCTTCCAAGATGCGTAATTTGATTGATATCTCTACGTGACTTGAATAAAAACATATAATGGCTGTTTAGCGATACTTCTCTGAACTCTTTACCTTTATGAAAAATATTTTGAGTCACTGTGATGATTGATAGATTGAGATGATGTGAGCCTTTAGTATACAAATTTGTTAAACGTTTATCGTTTCCGCATTCAACCATTAGATCATCGATAATGAAGAGTGTATTTCCATCCAAATAATTTTTAAAATTCTCTGGGAATCCCTCCACAAAGGTCACATTTGTTATCTTTTCATACAAATCCTGATAGATACCGTAAAACCATACAACTTTGTTGATATTTGCATGAATCACCTCTGTTCGGTGTTCGAGAAGTTTTTTTAAAAAGTATGACTTTCCACATGAAGTCGGGCCTGAAACTAGAGCAGTAAAAGGATGTCGTAGCACTAAAGGATTCATTGTGTCAAATGAAGAAAGAAAAGTCATTTCATCTAATTTATAATATTTTTTTTATTGAAACAATTTCACATATAAATTATGGTTTCTTTTAACATAATTATACATAATAATATCATTATTCATTGAATCATGTCCAAACTTAGATAGAATTTGCTTAAAAGAATTATTTCTACATCGCTGTTTAAGGTAATATATGCAGTATTGTCCACAAACAGCTGTTCTGAAGTTTTGTAGCGGGAAATCGTTGTACGTCACATTGGAAAATTTTTTAAAATAATAGCGGATGTAATTGTTGAAAACTTGAGGGGAACGTCCAAAGGTGTCAAAGAATTCTATATTTCTCGACGATCTCAGAAAAACTGCTAACCAGTGAGTATCTTCTTCGTGAGCAGGATCTGTGTTAATAACCATGGCTGCTGGATAATGATTCAATCGCATTGGAATATTATCACAGGCAAACACGCCAATGAAACAATGTCTTGTGTAAGCATCTCTTTTCAGAATTTCATTTATTTGAATTGAATTCATATTGAAAAATCACATAATACATTGCGCGACTTGGTTATTTCAATAACACTTTGAAATTCGGCATATACCAACACTGAAATGGTCTTTGGTAGAGCAGATGCGAATTTCAATTCTATGCGTAAATTTCCTTGTTGTATCAAATTAAGGTGGTTTCCATCGCAAAGATCCGGAGTCAAGTCGAAGGAATATAATGAATATCCTTTTGCAAACTCATCCCTATTTATGTATATTCCTTTGTCTGATATCAATTTTCCACTTCCTAACAGTAGACTGTTATATGCTCTTATATATTGATCGCTAGAAAAATCCGGTGTGATAGGTTTGAAAGCGATTGGATTTCCATCCACATACACACCGATGAAGTTTAAATCATAGTGTTTGAATTCCAAAGGGTTCTTCTCAAAATTTCCATTGAAAGCTTCATTGTCTATGGTGGCGATAATTAGTTTATTTGGCATAGCACCGAGAAAAACATTATCCTGCTGGAAACTATAACTTCCACCTGAGACGGCGTACATTTTACATAAAATTCGATCAATGGGATATTTAGCGTTTGATTTCTCAAGAGCCTTTGCATGTCCTATTAGAACACCTGGGGACAATTTTTGTTTCCTTATAAAAATAGAAGCATGATCAATACTGATGGTGTAATTTGCTTTCTGCAAAGCCATCAGACAGAATTCCGGCTTGTTTCGTATCAGTCTAATCTTCAAATCCACCAAGTTCAGTAAAAGTCTATCTTGGTGGAATATATCGCAATGCAAGTTTCCAATCATATCTAAAACTTTGCTTTGGGCAGTCATTGATGTCCTTTTCTTTAAACCTTCGTTTCCTTTCGATGGATCATTTTCCCCAATATGATCGGCAGTGTCTTTATAAAAACCTTCCGAGGTGAGAAAACTTTTCTTGTAATCCGAACCGTAATTTAGCAAAGTTTCGATGTAAGCTCTGTATGGATACGTATTACTGGACGATGAAATCAGACGATCATTCAAACTCACATCTACTTGAGAAAACAGGGAATGCAAGAACAAATTTATAGGGCCTACAGGTTCAGTATCGGGTAAGTCGGCGCCGTTCTTTAAAATGCGTACTTTTAAATAAAGCTGTGTGGCTGATAAATCAATGTATTCCTCGCCGCTCCCCGAAATATTAAATTCTATGGGTGACTCATCTTGTATATTTGCAATTGGGTAGTATTCCAACCATTGTCCTTTTTCTATTGATGTTTGTGTCGGAGGAGTTAAAAACAAATCAAGCTCGCTCTTTACTGAGGGATAGGAATCATTACGTATTAGAGCCATGTTATGGATAGTCGAAAATATCTGACGTGCTCTGCTTGCGAGATTTCTTTCGAATGAAGCGTTTCTTAGTAAGACGTTTCCTTTTATGTCCACCAACCATCGATTTCACTTTGGTTGCTGCTTTATCAGATAGAACACTTGCTGCCTCTTTTGCTCTTTCTTTTGCTGACGCCTTCAGATTTTTCCCTTGTACGTAGTCGTTGGCAATATCCACCCCAGTCTTGAAGGCCTGTTTTCCAAAAACCTTTGCACCAGATTTGAATAACGGCAGAATCATTCGGTACATACTTCTAAAAATACCTCCAATACCGCTACCTCTTTGTAAAGAAACTCCCTTGTAGAAAGATAAACCATTTCCAGCTTGATTTGAATAGTATTCCTCGTAAGAACGAGTGCAGCAATGATATGGTTGATACATGACTTACAAATGCTTTAGACGAAAATGTAGTTTCACGATCACTTTCCCACGTTCAAATGACACGTATCGTCCTGTGTGCGTCTTTATAACTATTTCGATGGTCTGAAAATTTTTTCTAGAAATCGAATAATAATGAGGTCTATCGAATAATTCGTGTACCATCTGACCGTCTATACCTCGAACTGTAACGATGCGTAATAGGGAAGCAACGACACCACCGACCACTTGAGACTCAATTATATCTGTATACACGTACAGCAATTGTAAGTCAACATTAGGATCTGCCACAAAAGGACTCTCAATGCTCAAGGTTTCAGAAACATTATTTTCCCCAATTATATTATTGGGCTCAAAACCCAAACATTGCGCTAATCCATCACTCAGTTTCAACTTTGAACCTTTAAACAACTGAAGTTTAACTTTCTTATTATGTTTATTGTAATTCATTTGTATTTGAATGCGTTTTTCAAAAGCGTTTATAATGTCTTGCGGTGTTTCATAATAACCGCATGGAATACTGTAGTTCATTTTTCCACCAGAACCTAAATCATACTCATATTTATTGTTACCGTGAGTAACATTATTCCACATTTTTGGATAGATCAATTCAACTATGCCGCATTCCCATTCTCCAGACAGTTCAAAATTCTTCGGAAGTCTCGTTATGTAATGAGACAGAGCATTATCAGTGAAAACATCAATGCTTCCATCACTAGGAAGAGTTATGTAGAAACTCATTTTTCTTTATACAAATGATTGCTTTCTTACTCTCACACGTCTTTTATAGGGAAAACAAATTTCTGGAAGGTATCCAATCATTAAATTTATTCGAATATCCCTTAAACTTTACGAAGTACTCTATCACGTTTTTCCTCTTCCTCTTCTTCAGAACTTTATCCACTGGAAATTTTTCACTGTTCGCTACTTGTTGCAATTCTTCAGCATAAAATGTACCTTGAATGTCTTCATGTAACAAATCCTTAATTTTATACACGGGTATAGGGTTGGACACTAATTCGCGTATTACAAATAATTCTTCTGACCAATTACTTTCATATCCTTTTTCGAACGTTATTTTCTGCTTTGAAACTCTTACAATATCTCCCACTTTAAATTTGAAAATAGGTTTCTTACGCATCTGAAGTGCATCCCCATAAAGTTTTTTACGGACTTCATTTTCATTATCAATATTTACGCTAGATGGTTTTCTACCGATGCTCGAGTGAACGGTATTGTTGTAGCTGTGAACCAACTTTTTCAAAACATTAATGTAATTGAAAGTGTTAGCATGAGTAAAATATCGCCACATACGGGTTTTAAATGTGCGATTGTAACGCTCAACAACGTTTGCTTTTGTCTCATTAAATGTAGAAAAGAAGTGAACTCCCTGAGATTTTAAAAAGGACTGAAATCGTGTATTCAAAAATTCTGAACCGCGATCGCTTTGCAATTTCAAAGGTTTGCGTTCCTCAAATATAATTTTAAAAGCTTCCACTATACTTTTACCAGTTTTATATTTCAAAGGTATAGCCCATGCATATTTCGAAAATACGTCAATCACAGTTAACAAATAGCAATATCCTTGGTTGAATTTGGAAAGACTTCTTAAGTCAACTAAATCTGCTTGATACTGCACTTGTGCACCTGAAACGTAAACGCGGTTACGGGGAAATACTTTTCTAATTGGTTTATGTAAAGTATATGCACGTTCCTTTTGAAGCATAGATCTTATGTCTTTAGCAGGGACTTTAAAAAATTTCTTTAAGGTTTGAACATTTCCCAATCCAGCAGGATGAGCAACGTCGTTGAATACTTTCTTCACCTCTTCCATGACTGATTATTTTTTGTGGAAGACTAATACATTTATATAGCTAAGATCGGTAGATATTCGTAGCCGAGTGGTTTAGTTGATCAAATACTCGGAGACGAGTATCTTTTGTCACGCGTTCAAGTCCTGAAAAAGTAGATAATTTTTCTCTATATAAAATTTAAAAAATTGTCTCTTCATTTTAAAAGTGATCGCCAGATGGCCCCACGTGTACCGAAGGTATCACTAAGTCATGACGTCACACAAGGCACCGCAATTTGCCGAACACGCCAGACTGTGACGTCATAGCAGCATTGAGAACATGATCAAACATGTAAGAACGAGTCCTTTCTCGTATACCGAGTCTGCCGTCACACAAGGCACCGCAATTTGTTCAATCCAGACTGTGACGTCACTCACGGCACCGCAATTTGCTCATAACATGCACTTCCCATGATAAATTCGTTGCCATTCTGCGAAAGATATATATTCGTGTTGCCAGATCCCAAAAAATAAAAAGAAAACAACTAAACTCAACCTATAGCCTATGACGTCATTTTTAGCAGCAGGAGTAAACAACTAAACTCAACATCCGGTTTATGACGTCACTTCCGGCAGCAATAGAAAACAGCTAAACTCAACTTCCGGTTTATTACGTCACTTCCGGCAGCAATAGAAAACAGCTAAACTCAACTTCCGGTTTATGACGTCACTTCCGGCAGCAATAGAAAACAACTCAACTCAACTTCCGGTTTATGACGTCACTTCCGGCAGCAGGAGAAAACAACTCAACTCCACGTGACGTCACTTCCGGCACCGCGGCACCGCTGTTCCAGAACCCGCCTTTTCCATCTACTTTCCACACCACGCCAACGTGAGGACATTTGAGGCCGACAGATTTAACGTGCACCAGCCCCCTTTGTACACGACGGTGTTTGGCTGGATTCGAACTCGCAACCCTTCGGTTGCTAGTCCGTTACTCTTCCAACCGGGCCACCGCGGCCCTCCGATTACTTAGGAAGATCTACGTAAGTCTGACTAAATCATTTAACTCAGATTGGGTAAAAAGTTTAGGTTCATCGCTACTTGGGTCATATGCATGTGGGATGACTCTAACCACTTTAGGATGAGTTTGCATCCAGAATCTCTACTTTAGCAAAAGGGATAAAAGCGACATAATTAACAATTAAAGAGTTCATTTACAAATAAAGGGAGAATATTTACAGATTAAAAATAGTTAACAATTTCACTTCATCGTTAGGCCCCGTTCACATGGACTTTTTGCAACGCGCGTTAGATAAGAATTTTCGAGCGTTACCATGTGAACAGCACTTGGGCGCTTTTCAAGGTCAGTTTCCGTTATGCATTTAATTGTTTTTTTATTCCCTTAATCCAAGTTTCTATCTTTTGAATGGTTAAAGATAGAGTCAAAATTTCAACGGATTTCAAATCAGCGTAAAATTTTACGTTAGATCGATACCAAAATCATGCTTTTCTTTGAAAAAATTATTTTTTTGTCAATAGTCGCAACTAATCTTTTTTCAGATATTCCTTTTATACTAAGCGTATGCGGAAGTATTGCCTTGTTTTTAAAGGGAATGTCACTTTAATAAGATATTTTGTTCGCCTTATCAACTGTTTTAATTTTACAGCCATTAAAAGTAGGATGAAAATCTTTCCCAACCTAAAATTGATTTCTTTCTGTATTCACAAGACTATTTGGTTAACTTAGAAATGTATAATGAGCAATAAAATGCCTAAAATGATCTAAAAAATATTCAAAATGACGTAAAAATTTGATATTCTTTCGATTTGTAAAACATCCGTTCCCTAATTGCCTGTGAATAAAGTGTTTTTGAACTTCAACCTTTATACATAAATAAATGCAATATAATCGACTTGCTGACCAGAAGTGACAACCTAAACAGATAAATCTTTCGTAACGTATAGTATACGATTCCAATGCCATCAACCTCGGTTGTAAATTTTTGAACGTTAGCTTTTCGTACGTTTTTCAAAATTTTTCGAATGACGGGATATTTTGTACCTAGGAACCGGTAAGAGCCAGCGGATCACAGAGAAGCAGTGCTTTATGTAGTTAAAATTGTGGCATTATTAAACATTTTCATTAACTCTAAAATCTTCAAGTATTCGTTTTTTACTGTCAAGACTAGAGGAAGAAACCCTATAACCTTCACTCTCCATTGTCGATGATTCATCCACCAATAAAAATAGTAGGATTTGTTTTGTGTTAAGGGGTGATCACGGATTTTTGGGCTCAAGAAGCTAGCAGATGAGTCATTTGTAATGCGTTTTATCGTAAAAGCGAAACTGCGTACGAAAAATAGGAATATTTCTGTAAAACTTTGATTATAAACGAAACTGGAAAATGACCAAACAATTTCCTTAAAATTTTAAAATTGACAGTGTAAAGTAAAAATATATCCCCAAAAAACGTTATTTCTAGAACCAGGAAATTGGAAACGGAATTTCTGTTTATATGGCATTGTCTACGAAGTACTATCAAAAGATGACACGCAAACAAAATCCGGCACTGGTGATAACCTTTTTTTCTTTATACTATTTTTGCAGGTTTTATCGTGTTTCCTACGATCTATAGCTGTAATTTTTATTTAATTTTCCTTCAAATAAATCTCTATACTTCTTTAAAACCTATCTCTAAACATTTTAATGTATCAGCACAAATAATACATATATAACAATAATTAGTTTTTTAATTTTTAAACACAATTTTCCCTGAGTTCCAACTATCCGAAACGAATACTAACCCTCCAACCTACCCTCTTTCAGTGGTTTTGTAGCACAAATGGAACCACGAATGGAATAATGACTGGGAAATATTTCAACTAAAATTTGATTAAACCTCACGATGAAGCGAAAAATTTTTGTTAAAACTAAAAGAATCTCAAAGAAAAACCAAAAAACAGTATATATCGAAAACCAGGAGATTGCTAATAGAATTTGCGTCTACACGTATATATAATATAAAAATTTTGATTAAAGTAGTAATAACACTAACTGCAAGATTAAAAGATAAATTCTATGAAAAATAAATTCACAGTAAATTAAGTTCATTTTCAAAAGTGATATCGAGTTCAATGTAACACGAGAATGTGAAAAATGAATGAAAATTGAAACTTATCTTACGCATTTCACCCGTTGAGGAAAAATAAAAAAATAATTAGTTTAGCTCTTTTAAATTGAATATTTAATTTAAGCTTTATTTTAAAGACGTTTGCCGCACATAAAAACTAGAACGGACAGTTGTCGGTAAACGTTTTTCTCAGAAATAAAATTACTCACTATCCTTTTTATTTATAAACTTTCACATTTTTGCAAGTTTTGTGTGAAAGCAGGTAAATTTCTTCAATAAATCGAATACTATTTTTAATGGCCATAAGTATAAATCAGTGGATTAAGACAAAATACTCCAATCAAGTTATATCTTTTCTATAAAAACGAGATGAATACTCCCTTTTGTGTTCGTAATGAATATATTCATCAAATCCGTATCGCGAAAATAGTAAAATTACAGTTGAAAAAGTATTTATTTAAAGAAAATCAAATTTAAGGTATCGATCTGGTGTAAAATTTTCCGCAGATTTCAAATCCGTTGAAATTTTCACTCTATCTTTAACGATCGCGAAGATAGAAACTTGGAACTAGAGGAATAAAAAAGCCCTAACGCCGTCAAAACGCGTGTCATGTGAACGCAGCAGAAGAAACCTATGCTTCTTCGAACGCCTTCAAATCGCGAGAACGACAGGAGATTGTTGAAGCGCCGAAGCTATCTAGCGCTTGGATTCTCGCGATTTCTGCATGTGAACACTCCAGTAGAACTCTATGTACTTTGGCTAACCGCGTTTTGTTTAGACGTAAAACGCGCGTTGGAAAACGCCTCATGTGAACGGGGCCTTAGACATGACCGTACGCCATCCTCTTCTCACGTCATCGTTCTGCAACTGTCTCTGGGAAAATCGCCCTAAGCCAGTCCGTCTAGATTTGGCGGCGCTTCTTCATTTCCTGTATTACACATAGCGAGTGGCAGATGGAATGCTGATCTTTAAAATATGACCCACACTCGTCCATCTTGACATAGCCAGGTCCTCCGGCTGTACACGAAATGAGAGTAGGACATCATCACTACCTGAAAAATATAAAAGGAAAAGAGAAAGAAAATTGTCAGAGTTGAGCATGTTTGGGATGCTCTTGCACATTTTTTCATAATGCAGCACTTGTGTACAACTTCTGCTTTTGTGTACATCGATGGGTTGATTTCAGAGTCTTCGTGCAGCGTTCTGTTGAAAAGCATCGTTTCGTCGTGTTCAGTGGTAAATATCGTTACTACGGGTTTTCTTCATGTGGCCGTCTTGAGTAGAAGTTGCATTCGTTGTTGTCTTCAATCATATACGTCGTGGAGTTCTGCATCGTAAAAATCGATAACACAAAAATACAAAGTTTGAAAAATATATATAAATTGTACAGTTCAGTTTTGTGAATGTGGTTCAATGTTTTTAATTAAACCAGGCTTTCATGTGGTCGGCTGCAGTTGAAGTTTGGTTGGGTCCATCGTGTTGACCAATTTTCTTGATTTCATACCGGTCGTTTGGGAGAGCTTTAACAATTTGGTATGGACCATAAAATTTTGGACGGAGTTTAAGGCCAGTTCCAAACTGTGTTCGTTTGATGGCTACTTTGTCGCCGATGTTCTATGAATGTGCTGGTTTTCTTCGTTTGTTGTATTGTCGGGTATTTTCTGCTTGAATTTTTAAGACGTTACGTTTAGCTTCATCGCGAAGAATGAGTTTATCGTTCATCGTGGCTTGTAGATATTCATCTTCTAATACACTGCTGGCCACCCAAATTGCAACACCAAGAAAGACAAGAGATATCACAACAAAATTTATTTTGTAGATAACATGTTGACCAAGTATCGAATGATTAAATTTATAGACTTCTGTGAAGTGTGGTTCCTGCCAAAATCAGTAGCCAGAGTAGCCGCCATTGTTGGAGATCACCGCTGCCACACGCCTCGGCATTGATTCAAAGAGACTTTGGATGTGTTCTTGGGGTACAGCAGACCAAGCAGCTTCCACACGTTGCCAAAGTTGATCTGGTGTGGCAGCTGGGGATGTATTCTGGGTCAATCGTTGAGCAACCATGGACCACATGTTTTCTATCGGCGAAAAATCCGGAGAGCGAGCTGGCCAGGGAAGCAATTCAATCTGGCGATTGACGAAGAACCCTTGGACAATGCGTGCCACGTGTGGTCGCGCATTATCCTGTTGAAATATGGCTGTGGGCAAGCCCTGAAGGTAAGGAAGGACAACTGGCTCCAACACCTCGGAGACGTAGCGCTGGGTGTTTAAAGTACCGGCAATGCGTACTAGAGGAGTGCGAGAGTGATATCCAATACCGCCCCATACCATAATACCCGGTGCAGGACCAGTGTGGCGGTGCATAACGCAGCTGTTCAGCATCCTCTCTCCACGGTGTCTCCAGACTCGAATCCGACCATCGTGGTGTTGCAGACAGAAGCGTGACTCGTCATTAAAGACAATTTCATTCCATTCTGCCGTCCACATCCTTCTTTCATCGCACCATTGGCGGCGGAAACGTCTGTGGTTCTGCGTCAAGGGTAGACGAAGCAATGGACGTCTTGCGGACAGACCACTCTGCTGTAAACGGTGTCGAATGGTACGCGCAGACACTGGATGATGCGGTACAGACTGAATGTGCTGTGCTATGGTTCGTGATGTGGCTGAGCGATCCGTCACTGCCATACGCATAATATGCCTGTCATCACGTGAAGTGGTGCACTGAGGTGGATGCGATCGAACACGTCGGTCCGTCGTACCCTCCTGCATCCAACGATCACATATCCGCATTACAGTTGTTTGGTTTCGTCCAACACGACTACCGATTTCCCTGAAAGATAATCCACAATCTCGGTAGGCCACTATCCTTCCTCTGTCGAACTCGGATACTTGATCAAAAGATGATCGCTGTTTTCTACAAGGCATAATTGATCGATTTTTTGAAAAAACCACAAGAAGAACACAATTGCCGTACTTGAAATCTTCGAAATCTTCAAGCCTTAAATAGCGCTTTGAAGTGGCGCCACAGGCGCGCGTGATGTGCGTCTGCGCTGAAATTCTAATCCTTTGCATATCTCACCTCCGCTAATGCATGTTGTAAATTTCATATTATTTGCATGCTTCCTTCAGGGTGTTGCATTTACGGTGGCCAGCAGTGTATTTGCTTGATTTGGATGTCATCTTTAGTTTTCATTTTTACGCCAACTAAGAGTTCAAAAGGTGTAAATTTAGTGCTTCTGGATGTGGTACTGTTGATTATGCGTTGCACTGTTGCGACGTGCTTGAACCATTTAGTGGGTTCGTTTATGGACAATTTTGTCAAAACTGGGATAAGAGTTTTGTGATAACGTTCAACTTGGCCGTTGCCTCTGGGTACTCTGATTGTTATTAACAAATGTTCGATATCTTCTCTACAATGAGTTTCGAATTCTTTGGAGGTAAAATCACTACCTCTGTCAGAAATTATTCGACTAGTGTTTCCGAAAATGATTTGCTGAAGTATGAGCTTTTCGAGAGCATCATTTGCTGAAGTTTATTTAGGAATTTCATGGTTTAAAATTGTGTTAATTTTCAAATCTGCCGTTTTTGTTTTGTTTGTAATTAATAACTAAGTTTACAATATGACGTCTGTGTTCTTGATCTTTGATGTGGGAGACCTCTATGACATCCAAATTAACTGCATGGGCCATGTACATCAAGGTGTTAGAATCTGAATCGGTGTTTTCTCGAGGTTTTGTTTCGTTTCTGCATATTTAAACAGTTTTTGCACATAATATTTTGTTATGTACTCTTATGGTACCGTTTGTAAAATTAAAATTTACTTGATCGAGAATGTCCATTCCAATCACAAAATTATTGCATATGTCTGTAAGAACGCAAACATTTGTCGATATATATTGTGGGCATTAAAATATCCAATAGGAGTAATTTTATCACCCCTTATACCCATTAATGATATATTGTCTGTAATCAATGTAGTGTTTTCGAGTGTCGTATAATTCTTTGTTGATCATTGTCACCTCGCTACCTGTGTCAATTAAGGCAATGTGTTCTGAATCGTTGAGGATAACATTCTTTTGAAGTTTTCGGGAATCCGCAACTACAATAGTCTTTACTTCACGTGTTTTGGGACAGTCTCTTGCAATGTGTCCATTAAAAGAATTACATTTAAAACATTTCTTGCCTTTTAACTTATCGGGGCAATCAAAAGTTTTGTGTTCTGTTTTCCCACAATTGTAACATCTATTTTCATTTGTCGTAGGTCGTAGACGTGCATTCTTGTTGTGCGAGTGTTCCATTTTCCACGAATTATTTTTTGGTTCGTTAAAACGAGACTTCGGAGTATCGAAATATCATGGTTGAATGTTTTGAAAGGTGTTTGGTCGTTTTCCATGAACAGAAATTTTCTCATATATCTTTTTTTCTTTAAATTCCAAAAGATTTTTGGCACCATACAAAAGAAATTTGTTATAATTTTCAGGAATACCGGCAATTACATACTCGATGAGGGAGGTTTCATCAATATTTGAACGACCAACAATTTGTCTTATTGCAATTAAATATTCTGAAAGTGACTCAGTAATTCTAAGTTTACGGGAACTTAAAATTTTATGTATGTCAATCGACGGTACCTGAGAACTAAATTCCAAAAGTAATTGTTCTTTCAATTTATCAAAAGTAGAAATTTGTTTCAAAGTTGATACATACAGTTTGGCAGGATCAGCTAATGCTTTCTTAGTAAACAAAATTTTTTGTTGATCAGAGGTGATATTATAAAAAGTAAACTTTTCTTCTATCTCATCCACAAATAAAACAATAGAATATGTATCTCTTCCGTTAAAAACGCGAACAGTTTCAATAACATCTCTCTTTCAATGAAAAAAACACTTCACCTTGAGTAGGCATAGGCACATTCTTGAAAAGGATTTGTAGCAACAGCAAATGGAATAGTTTCGCGGAGCGTGAATCAGGTTCCTTTGAAGAAAGACTTCGTTTCGATTAAGCATGGGATGGGGTAAGCTAGAATTACTGATGTTTTGATTAACGGGTTGTTGATACATAAAGTTCCGTTTTTGAATGAATCATCATGAGAAACTATTTCAGCCGTTGTGTTGGGACGAGAATTTGTTTCGTCTTCACTTTCGTCAGCGTCAGAATTGGATTACGCACTTTGTGATCGAGGTCTAAATTAGATAATCCAAACAAGATTCGATCAGTTAATTCGTCAATATCAGCTGTTACTTCAGGGCGTAGAATATTGGCGAAATAAGATCGGGCAAAGAGAATTTTTCAATAACTGTTTCTTGTTTCAACGTTAGATCACAATCGGATGGAAGGCCAGAAAATGTTCTCAAATCTGATCTGTTAAGTCTTCCATTGTCTGTTTCAAATATCAAAGAATGAAAAAGTTTGATATTTTTGGTAGATGCTGATTTTATGCTTTCGCGCATCCTGGGGATATCACCAAGAGTTTTTGCCATGATCAAGGATAACAAAACAATTTTCTCAAAAGAAATTTCGTACTCACAGTTTAGACGGTCGCGCTGCTAGGTAATCCAATCGGGTTTTGTCAGTGGAGACGATTTCACAACGATGTAATCCAATCAGGTTGCTTTCAGTTTCAAACACATCAGTTGTGTAAGATAATTAATCACTCGAAGTCTTCTTAATTGACGTCGTGGTCACTTCTGGTGTTCTTTGCGGCGGGTGTTAGGGAGGGGTTCTGCTCGGAAAAGCACGGGCCGAGCCCTCATGTGGGTTGGTCTAACCACTTTAGGATGAGTTTGCATCCAAATCTCTACTTTAGCAAAAGGGATAAAGGCGACATAATTAACAATTAAAGAGTTTGTTTACAAATAAAGGGGGTGTCGCGAACGATCACCCGAATTGCAATTGTAGTTCACGTGTGGTGGCGCGACAATCGCAATGAATATAGAAGTGAGTTAGATTCGTTGTGGTGGTGTGTAGGGATGGGAAATACTGTTCTTTTTGGCGAACAGTTCTTTGATGTTCCGTTCTTTTTAAAAGAACTGTTCTTCTGTACCAAAATGTCTCCCGACTCGAAATGTGCAAGCCCTGTTCCTACTCGTAGACTATGCGGCGCCAGCAGTTTACGTGATAGACATGGACCGAATATTGTTCACGTCATCTTTGTTAGTACTTTGTATAGGCGTGCATATATAAAAAAATACAAATGACTCAGAGTCTTCGTATTGTTATCGGTTGATTGATTTTTTTATGGCGAAAGGGGCAAGTCTATTCAAGCTGCGCCAAACTATCAGTAATTGAGAAAGAAAATCAGAATTTTTCCGTAAATTGGAAAACGTTCTTGCAAATTGAAACGTTTAAATTCTCTCCCCAGTGGCAACTAATAATATCCCACATCTGAACCATCTCAAGTAGTTTCCCAAACATATGAGGTGCCTAGGACAAAACAAATACACAAGCGAAAGTGATAATTTTTTTAGATTTTAATGTCATTTTTAAGTCAACAAAATGGTCATTTAAGTCAATAAAACGACGGTCCGTGATCCATCCCGAAGAGAAAGATCCGAGGACAATACCAGGTAATTTTGAATCACGTTATGCAATAGGGAGTTGCCTTTTATAAAAGATAATAAACACAAAAAACGCATACCGGGAGTTTTTTATGTTTGGAAAGTAAAATTGATTTGAAAAACACGTTAATATTATATGATCTATCCAGGGGTGCCCATCCCCCCAAGCCCAATGGCGCAAATCCCCCCAAAAATTTTCTTTACCGCCCCCCTCAAATTCAATTAACCATATAACCTTTATTGGAATCTCAAATTTCCAACTGAATCCCACACAAAGCTCTATATTTCGTATTTTGTAAATCAGTTAGAGATAAATAAAATTAAGAGATAAATTTGGATGAGATAAATAAAACCAGAACAGCTAGGAAAATGATCAGTTTATATTTATAAAAGCAATTTCATGTATAAACAATGATATTACTTACACTTTGCAAATGAAAATAACTATAATATAGAAAAACAGTTGTTTTGAAAGATTATGAATGTTATATGAATAAAACAAGTATATATATATATATATTTTACCTTGACCTTTTGTATAAGAATAATTTTTATATTCATAGAAAAACTCTAAAATTGAGTGAATGGAAGGATAGAATATAAAAAAATTTAACATATCAATGAAGATCAATTAATTTAATAATCAGATATTGAAAAAACGTACTAAATGTGTAAAAACTAATGATGAGTATTATCGTAATGTTTACATGAGTTGCGTAAGTATTCATAAAACCGTAAAAACTAAATTGTTTTAGAGTAGTGACAAAACAGCTATCTTATGCGGAGGGAAGAGAAAACATTCGAACACTCTAGGTTGACAAAAATTTATAGTATGACCAGAAAATAAATTCTTTAAGCACAGGGATTTATGTACTATTTATAAGATTTTAACAGAAGCTTTTTTTCTCTGTGCACTTGATATGGTAAACTTTTCGATAATTTCTTCATTTGTGATGTTCTTGAGAATGTCATTCTCAGATGATAGTATCAATAAGCTTGACAACCAATCGTCCCCTAAGCTGCTTCTACCTGTTTACAAACTTTAAACGGCTCATCGTCCTTTCCGCTGAGCAACTTGTGACAGGTAACGATAAAAGGATACGATACGGCATGGTGAGTTGAGGAAATGCTGACATATACTGCAGGCATCTGTAAGGCCTAATAAAGCCTCTTTTTACCCACTGATCAACAGACAAAAGCAACTCATCATGGTTTGAGTCTTCTTCCTCATCTCCATTCTTTACGGACTTCAACTTCATTTCCACCTTCACCTCCAGAAACGTCAGATTCCCTGTCTGGTGTCCCATTTGTACACTTTTCTTTCTCTAAAAGCAGATCGGAAATGTCAATTTCTGAGTAAGTAACCTTATACAAATTTGCAAAAGTTTCTAGTTCCTCTTTTATTTGGTCACTTTCAAGATCGTAAAACCCACACAAGTATTTCACTGATGAAGAATCTGGCAAGAATTTATATCCCTGCTTTTCTTTTTCTCTTGCAATTTTCAAAATTTCTTCATGTGAAAGCACTGCCATTTGTGAGATTGTAGAAAGAGAACTGTCAGAATCTGTCATTGAGTTGTCTAATAAGTGAATCTAGTACATGAAAATAAACTTCCACTTTGATCCTCTTAAGAGGATCATCTATTCTTTCATCAATAGCCATTTCATCCATAAACCTTACATTTTCTGCTTCTACGGTGGGGTTGCGAAATATTATTCGCATCAGCAAAGGCAATAATTGAATCATTCACTTTATTCCACTCCGACTCACTTCGCATTTTTACAAGTTTAGCTTTGGTTTTATCAACAATTTTTGACACACTGCTATAATTAATTATTTTTGGTTGTAGAACAATTGTGATTGGTGACACTTTGAAAATAGCTGAGGAGGCAACATGTATTGAGCAAATGTTTTCAAAATCGGTCATTTGTTTCCACAGGCCAGTTGCCAGTGCCTTTGATTCATTAGCAGCTTTTTTGTCAATGGACAAACTATGCATCGTCTCCTTTATTATGTCATTGCAGGTGACAACTGTTTGCAGTGCATCATTTCTGCTTGACCATCTTGTAGTTTGCACTCTTTTCAGTCTCCTTATTTTGGTTGGACCCTTGTAATTTGTGTAAATAGATCATGCCTTGTATGACCTGACATGAAGACATAATTCCTCTAAAAGAGAAAATAGATTTTTCATTTGGGGCATATGTCCATAGATTTTTCCGCAATTAACGCAAATCTGTGCAAAGAACACCATATATAGAACGCTTTGGGACATTCTCTCTGGATTAGCGCTTTTACACCATTGAATTTTCCTCTCATATTACCAGCCCCATCCATACTTTGACCAAGTAAATTCAGGCATTTCATTATTTCTTTAAAAAGATTTTGGTCTGTGGTATCTCCACTATTGAAAACCTTAATGAACCGATCTTCAGGTTTGACATTTTCCTTCGGGGCACCATGCGGGTCAGTATGTTCAATATAAAGAACCACTAATGTTGAACATTCTTTTTTACTAATGTCTTAAGTTGAGTCTAGAATAAATGTTAGTCGTTTTTATACTATCTATGATTTTTGAAGCAACGATGTCACTCATTATGTTAATTACATGGTAAATGTTTCGATAACTCAAGAAATTAGACCCCAGCTTTACTTTTTCAGTTCAAGCTTTATCAATTTTTTCAATGTATACCCTAGCATCAGGACTATATTTACTCAATAGCCTAGAAAGACCTGAGTTTTTCTTTTGCTACATCCTTTTAACGAAATCGAAGCATTTCTTCACTTAAATATCGACAACAATCGATGACAACAGACAGCACTTCTCGATTGGGATGGACTAACTGATCTGATTGTTCAGCTAAACGTGAATCAATCCTATTTTGAGATCCATTGGATCCTCGCAATTTGTGCTAAGTGGGTTTTAGATTTTTCATGGAGCACAATATTCCGGTCCCCTTATGCTCTGTCCATCCTCTATAGCCAGTTGTTCCCCATATTGACTGTTCGTGTGGGAGGGAAACAGTACATGACAAGCAAAATACGGCATCTTTTTCTTGGCTATATACCAGCCATTTTCTAACTCTTTTACTTGGTAAAACTTCATTCTTCCATGAGCCATTTTCTAACTTTTACACTTTTATATGGAAAAACTTCATTCTTCCATGATGGGTTGAATTTTCTTCCACCTGTTGAAGGAAAAGTGACAAGACAAATCTTGATTTTCCAAATATAGTGCTTTATTTATTTCCTCAGCTGACAGTTTGATGTTGGCATATGATGCTGGATCTCTTGGGATTTTCAATCTATCATCAGGAGAATCTTCAGTTAGAATTTCCACTTATTGAATGGAAACTGAAGGTCTTTCAGCAGATGGATTGTTACATTATTCTACCTCTCCGTGTCCTAATTGTTTCATCAACTTCTTCCTGACTTTCATTTTCATCAAGGTTTTCAAAATCTACGCCTTGGGTCATACTTGATGAAGAGGATTGTATTTCTAAATCTTCAATGACGTTTTCAGGAATCGAAAGCACTGAACTAAAATTCCTTTCCTTCTCCAAGACAGACTACACAAAACGTACACGGCTACCTGCTTTCAACTGGTGACTTAACTTTATCTTGTCTATGGGACTATTAGCGATCCACATGACGTAACGGTGACGGACGGAAAACCTCAAGGTGTCAGATGGTTATGAATGGGCAGAGTATCAGCGCTGCCAACTAAGCGTTGCTCAATAAAAAATTATGGAATAACTTCCTATAGTGAAATTGTTGTCATAGCAGGAAACAGTAGTCTTTTAAACAAATTCAGAGATAGTCTAATTACTTATGAAAATATGTATATATATAACAATAAAAAGGTTTCTTATTAAATAATTTTTGCCCGAAAAATTTCCACCCTGAAAAAATCCCCCTCCCCCCAAAAAAAATTCTGATGGCGCAACTTGCGCCATGATCCCCCTGTATGTAAAGACAATACCATTTTTTGTACATTTATACTCAACTACACTATTTTTACATTTCTAATAAAATACTGTATTCGATAAATGTATGAATTAATGTGTTTTAAATACACTATTTGAAGATGCTTATACATAAATCACCAGTTACAAATGGAGCCTTTTTGAAAATTTTTATACTGGCCTGTATTTTGGACTAATTGCGTCACTGCCCAATTTGTCGATATCTAATTTGCATATCAAATAAGTAAGCAAAATGCTCATTGTCAGGGTTTGTTAGAGTGGCTCTGACAAGGCACTCAATTTTTGGAAAGGATTGAAAATTGATTACGAGATGGCTGGCTATAAGCATGAATGGCAATAGCTATGGATGGTTCCCTCCGCCAACTTGCTACAACTACCATCGCTTACAGCATGTAATGCATTGGTGTGTTCAGTGGTTCAGTAATCAGTCAATTCTATTAACGATAACAAACTTTTATTTTAACGTTAACAAGTTCAGAGATTGGAGCTATTATGAGGTGCTCTGACCTTCTACTGGCATTCAGTTTCTGCGTTTACTTACCAACTTCTTACCCAACGTTTGGTTGCCAACAACTTCTTACCATTTGGCGCGCTTAGTGCCGTCTGGGGTATTTCACACTCCCCACCTGAACTCTTTCAGAGTTCACATAAATTACCTCTTGAACATATAATACTCCAAATATTAATCAGATACAAATCACAATCAAATAAATTCAATATGTACATATAAACTCAAGTTAATAAATTTAATACTTTTTTTCAGTTCAAGATTAGGCAATTTTAACAATATATTTTTTCCAATTTAATAACACCGAGATACACTAAATCAAGATGTTGAACTATACACGTAAATTTTATTAAGTAATATAATTTCAATTCAATTATGAATAATCAAACTATTCAAATTACAATATTCTACAAACACTAATTTTTAGGATTAATGAGAAATTAACTAAATTAGCGAATATAAAATATAACCGGTTAATTTTCATCATTAATTTCAAGATTACATAATAATTGTACAGGTCTTTTAATATTCCCTGATTGAGTTTTAATTAGACAGGAACGGATTTTTCCGTCTCTTCCTGGAAATACTTCTATGATTTTACCCATAGACCACAAGTTTCGTGGGTAACGATCATCAAGAACCAACACAATATTATTAACCTTAAAATGAGTTACGTTTGTCGGTGGACACCCATTTGCAGATCTTAAAGAGAGGAGATAAGGTTTTCTCCAACGTCTCCACAAGTGATTAAGCAATGTTTGCTGATGTCTATATCGTTTTACGTTGCACTTCTTGAACCACACAAATCTTCCCTTGAAATTTTTGAAACAGGAAGACCAATTAAGAAATGTGCAGGAGTTAATGGTGAGGGCTCTGAAGGATCATCATAAATGTAAGTTATTGGCCGTGAGTTAATCATGGCTTCAATTTCAATAAAAAGCGTTTCTAGCTCATTCACTGTAAGCGGCTAACAATTTTTCTTAGACAGGTTTTAATGGTTCGAAAATGCCTCTCCCAGAACCCTCCCCACCATGCTCCTTTCTCAACAATAAACTTCCATGAGAAGCAAATAAATTTTGAACAGATGGGTGGTTTATGCGACTCTAGATCTTTTTGAGCTCAATTTTTGCACGCTTGAAACCTTTAGCATTGTCCGAATAAATTGTGGAACACAGACCACGTCGTGAAATGAATTTCCGAAAAGCTAAAAGGAATGATTCTGTTGACATAGATGGAACTAATTCCAAGTGAAGAGCTCTCGAAGTGGCGCAGGTAAAAAGAAGCAAGTAATGTTTGGCATTACTATCCCTAGTAAAGAATGAACCAGCAAGGTCCACACCAGTCACAGTAAACGGAGGAGATTGAAGCACTCGATCGGGTTGGTAAAGGTGCAGTTTCCTGCGTACCAGGACTTACTCTGTACCTTCTGCACACGACACAACTATTCAAAACAGTTTTAACACACTGGCGACCCTTAATAATCCAAAAATGTTTTCTGACTTGGGCCAGAGTAGCTTCAACTCCGCAATAGAACACTTATATGTGGCACTCCACAACCACAATTTCGAAAAATTTGTCTTTGCAAGGCAACAATATCGGGTGTTTTTCCCGATTTCAAAATCGGAAAATTGAAGCCTTCCCTTCAGTCTAAGAACGTTTTCATCTAAAAAAGGGCTCAAAAAGTGCACTGGAGAAGTTTTGTGCAAACGTTTTCCCTTCGATAGACAGTCAATTTCATGCATGAAATGTTTCCGCTGCAGTTTTCAACCAATAACGTTCAGAGTCGAAGATTTCTGATGCACTTATTGGTCCATACAATTTCTGTCTGTTTTTGCAATTAAACACAAAACGTTTCACGTAAGCAGTCACACGATAAAGTTTCTGTAGATAGTTATACCCTTTTAAGTCCAATAAAGGCAGAGGTGATGGCTCGATGAGACACCTGAAGGGAGAGATTTTTAATCCGTCTTTCAGTTATCACACTCTCCTCATCAACAAGTGCCGAAGGACCAGATGGCCAATTCGCTTCAGGCTCCAAGATCCAACTTAGTCCCCTTCACCACAAGGGATCAGTCGCAAGCTTCGAAGCATGCACACCTCTTGAGATGAAATCCGGGGGATTGTCATCACCGTTGCAATGAAACCATTGCTGTGGATTAGTCAAGGATTGTATCTCTGAAACCCTATTGCAAACGAAAGGTTTCCAGTCTTTGGCGTTCCCTCGAATCCAGTGAATAGTAATTTGCGAATCGCTCCACAAATGTGTTCGTTTACATAGCTCAGATAACAGTTCTTTCAAATATTTTGCCAGTTTCGCACTAATCACCGCCCCCCATAAGCTCTAATCTTGGCAATGAAATTAATTTCAAAGGGGCCACTCTTCCCTTCGCAATGACAAGAGTAGTCTTAACGCCACCTTTAATATCACTGTATCTAAAATACGCTACACTTCCGTACGCTGCTGGACTAGCGTCGGAAAAAATATGCAAAGAAATATCGTCGCACTGATTGTCAAAGAACTTTCTATCAAAAGATAGCTTTTCCAAGTGAAACAGTTCGTCGCACCAGTCTTTCCACTTGTGTGATAAGTCACTTGGCAATTCTTCATCCCATTTTAAACCTCGTTCCCATATATTCTGCATGACTATCTTCAACATCATGACACAAGGACTCACTACACCACAAGGGTCAAATATCTTCGATCACTCCGAGAACAAATCGTTTGGTGGTTGTAGCATTTTAAATGGAACCTTTTACAATTTTTAAGTCTAACTTAATTTTATCCTCAGTATGATCCCAAATGAGTCCCAAGAACCCAGTCCCTAGACCAAAATCCATATTTTCCTCAAAACTATTATCTACCCAAAGTTTTTGAAGTTTAAGAGAATTTGTTCTTAATTTCCTCAAATGAAATCCAGCATCTTTTAGAATATTAATTGCATTGTAAGTTAACAAATACGCATCATCGGCATTTGAGACCCATGATACAAATCATCTACATAAAGAATTAAGCATTTCAAAACATTGAGGCATATCTTCCTTATATTTGCCAATGTGAAACTTTAGTACACAAGCTAATGCAAAGGGTGATGTCGTTAAACCAAATGGAAGACGATTTAAACATTAAGTTTGGTCAGACTCATTTACAGAATCATGAAACCACAAAAATTTTAGATATTCTCCATCTTCCTGACAAATTTCAATCATAAGAAAAGCCTTTTCTATATCGCCTGTAAACGCAATTTGATTTTTACGGAATTTCAGAATTATATCCACTAAATTAGGGTAGAGATTAGGTCCAGACTCCAAACAATCATTCAAAGATTTAAATTTTTCATTAGCTTTGCTATTGCAGTCATAAACCATCCTAACTCGAGTCGTTTCTTTGTCATTCCTAACGACTGCTTTATGGGGCATGTAATATCCTAATTTAGGGTCCTCATATTCGCATCTACTTACAATTTGACACTTTAATTCATCAATTATCTGCTATACTGTTCCGAAATCTTTGTTCTTATTCAATCTACAGCTCTGTCAAAACGCTTCTTCGCGACCTCCCAATTCGAGCCTAAACTTTCAGGGGGATGCGAAGTCTTCCCACAACTACAAACATCTCGCACCGTTAAATGTCAACGAATTCTCAAATGAATCAATTAACAGCTTGTCCTTTTCAGAAAGATTTTGTTTTGACTCGACCTCCTCGATTTCCCAAAACCGTTTGAGGTCAAAGAGCACATTCTCAGAATCCATAAGTAAACAAGAGTTCGCAAAGCTAGTCAGCAAAATCGCTTCTTTCATTGCCTACAGGAACCCACCCAAAACACGAACCAACAAGCGAAGTTCCACCGTTTATTCTTTCCTGCTCCATAAATAATGTCCCAGAAGTAATCACATTCAACCAACAGGTCTACACTTGCCCCTCCATCTGAAAGGAAGGTATCAGCGAGATTTAATCCCTCAGCTGTCAACACTTTCAAAGTCTCACTCGAAAGATTCCGTCTGGCCCAATTAGCAATAAATTCACAGTGACTAAACACTCCACTTCTAAACACCTATCCGGCTCTTTTCGATTGTGCAAGGTCAAAGCAACCACGGGATAATTTTTCTCTCGAGGGTATTTTTCACCGAATGAGTATATGGACAATTTTTCATAGCGAAAGGGTTTTAAATTTAATTCTTTCACAATGCATTTAGACACACAAAAGATCGGTGTGATCCGGAATCTAACAGTATTCTACTTTCTAACGATTTATTACGTTTCGAGCACACAATTACTGAACAAATTTGAAGAAAAGATTTTTTACTACTTCCTAGAATATTATTGTGTGCAGATATCGTTTCAGCTGGGGTGTTGGAGGAATAGGGTGGAGAAAGAACATTTTTGTTGTTCCCTCTACACAATACCTCATAATGCGAATTAGACTTACATGAAATGCTCATATGTGATATTTTTCAAAACAAAGAAAACACTTACCTTCAAACTTTAATCTATCGAATTTTTCTACAGATACTATATTTTCTACAATTGATTCATGAAACCCGGAACAAAATAGACATTCATCTTTTGTTTGCGTATTTAAATACGTTGTAGTGATTCTCTGGGTAGCGTGGTAGATTCAAATCTACAGAGAACAGTCTGGCTTAAATAACAAACGATAATTTTATTTAAAACAATTTCTTGACTATATTAGAATCTATTTACACGACACTTTCACGAATTTCTATGCCTCTGCTAACTGGATGCGACAGGGTGTCGAAATCTCAGGACGTACGAAAGTCTCTGAGTTGGAGAAAGGTATCTCAACAGTCTCTAGATGAAACTCTACTCGTCGGGTTACGATTTCACAAGATCAGCACTGGATCCTCACTGGACGACGGGACCAGGCAGGTTCACTGCCGGACGAGAAGTCGGTACCGAACTCTCCGCAGGTCGTCGGTTCGGCACAATCAGGGATCGGCTCCACTGGGGTCGTCGGGTCAGTACAAGACAGCACGGCTCCGCTGGGGTCGTCGGATCGGCACAAGACAGGCACGGCTCCGCTGGGGTCGTCGGATCGGCACAAGACAGGCACGGCTCCGCTGGGGTCGCTGGTTCAAGTCTCGAACGAGAAATAAGCAGGAACTCGAGATAGGCAGCCTACGCCAGGCTACAAGAACGCGTCCTCTCAGGGTGAGAGAACCGTCTTCCAAATTATTAAGAGCTCCTTAATGGGGTTGACCGCTCAAAGGGTCACTGAGCTAAGACGCTAGCTCGGGAAACAAACAAGACTCGAGATGGGCAGCCTACGCCGGCTACAAGAACGCGTCCTCTCAGGTTGAGAGAACCGTCTTCAAAAAATATATTTTCTCCCTAAGGAGTGACCGCTCAAAGGGTCGCTGAGTTAAGCTGATCGATCGAGATCACAAGCAAGAACTGACGATTCGACTCCCTGCTTTTCCTTTTGAAACCTCCCAGCCTTTGTTCGCTGGTGGTTCTCGATTCGTTCGTTCTTGATTGGTTCTTACTTTTAATTGGTTCGTTTTTACTTTGCTCATTTTTGAGGTTGCTGATTCGGTAGAGACTCTCTGACGTAAAATGGGATCAGCTACTTAGCGCAGGTGGCTTGATTACCTAGCAGTTGGACTTAATCACCTGGCAGGTGCACTCCTAAACACCTGGGCTCTTTTCGGAACGAATCCCCTTTTGTCCTCTTCGATCCAAGTCCCGACCGTCTGGCGCCAGAGAGATGGAAATGTATTGTCCGGCTCTTTTACGACCTGTCGGCGAGTTTGCCTTTGGGAGGGATAATTGAGGGGTCCATCAATGAATCCTCACAACGTATACGTTTATTTATCGATTTTCGGTCAAAAAACTGATTTTTTTGATATTGATGCAGAAATATTGTTTGAACTTTAAGCTTTCTAAATCACTTTAAATTTTGTCTCTAGGTCAATTAGAACGCAAGTTATGAATTGTTTAGTAATACATGTCAGCTATATTTTAAACCGGAAGTATCCGTCTGCATACCGGAAGTTGCTTCTCCGTTTCGAAACTAGTTACAAAAACACCGAAAAAAATATTTTTTTAATACTTTAAAATATGTCGAAACATTTATTTTAGTATTTTGAGACTTTTTAAAATTAAAGCGTCTGGCAATGATTTTATCTGTGTTTTTAGTAAGCCAAAATTGGCTTCATGTTTGGTATTTACATTTGAATTTTGTTTTGCGCGTATGCTTTTCTTTGTTGAATTCTTACATTTAAAACAAGTTCAGATGTTATTCTAATTACCTTTTTAAGAATCTTTGGTAGTTTTTCACGTAATTTACAAATTATGGGTAAGACTACAGCTCGGAAACGCAAGAGACAGTTTCATGGGAATCGCTTTTCGAAAGAAACTCGATCGCTCACGGCAAGTGAAACGAAACTTGAAGTGCTTCCAAATGACTGTGTTAAAGACTCTGCAGAATTATCAGGAAACCGAGTATTTGATACTGAGATATTGGCGGACGTTTTTTCTACAGTTTGCTGCCCTTCTTGTTTGAATGTTGGACTGTTGTTGAAGGAAGATAGCCGATTTGGTTTGTGCTCCCATTTTTGCCTTCAATGCCAAAACTGTGCATTTATAAAAGGGTTTTCCTCTTCAAAAAAGATAGGACACTTGCCAGAAATAAACACTCGTTTAGTCTACGGGTTGCGACAACTTGGCAAAGGTGTGAATGGAGCTGAAAAACTCTGTTCAACGTTAAATCTGCCACCTCCACCAAGCAGAAACTCTTATGCTGCTCATGAAAAGAAGCTTTTAGAAGCTGTTCAAGAAGTCTCCCAAGCCTCGATGATAAATGCCGCAGAAGAAGTTAAGCTGTTGAAAGGGAATGCTTCTAATCAAACTCAGGAATGCGGTATATCTGTTGATGGCACTTGGCAGCGCAGGGGCCATTCTTCGGTTGTGTCTCTGCAATAAGCATTGATACCGGAAAGGTTTTAGATGTTGCGGTGCTGTCTGCTTATTGCCCAACCTGCAAAAAACTTCAGAAACTCCCAGAAAAAGAATACGAACAAAAAAAGGCAGATCATGTGTGCCAATGTAATTATAAAGGATCCGCACATCACATGGAGACTGTCGGTGCATCACGAATCTTCAAACGGTCGGAAATTTCACGAGGCCTTAAATATGTCCAATATTACGGCAATGGTGATTCGAAAGGTTTTACTGAAGTGAAAGACACCTATGGCAAGGACAGTGTCACCAAACTTGAATGCATCGGGCATATACAAAAAAGAGTGGGCACACACCTTCGACAGCTGAAAAAAACAACAAAAGGACTTTCGGGAAAGGGAAAACTGACAAATACTTTTATAGACCGACTTCAAAATTACTACGGCATAGCTATTCGTGACAATGTGGGTGATATTGACAAGATGCAACAAAATGTTATTGCTGTACTCTTTCACTGTGCATCAACTACAGTGAATCCTATGCACGGACAGTGTCCGACTGGTGAAAAAAGTTGGTGTTTTCATCAAAGAGCTATATCACAAGGTAAAACTCCAGAGCAAAAATGTACAGGCCTCCCCAAATGTGTATTAGCTGCTGTAAAACCAGTATACATGAAACTTTGTTCTCGAGAACTTCTAAGCAAATGTCTTCACGGCAAGACACAAAACGCCAATGAATGTTTTAACGCTTCCATTTGGCAGAGGATTCCTAAAAATGTGTTCGTGGTGTTGAAAACAGTACTTCTGGGTGCATTGGACGCAGTAATTCAGTTCAATGACGGGTTTCGGGGTTGCCTCAAAGTGCTACAAAAACTTGGTTTTAAAAATTTGGGGACATACATTGAGGAACGTTACCATCACTTTGACAAACTTCGCATGAACGAATCAATACGACATGGCACCCCTATGGCAAAGCGACGAAGAAAAATTCTAAAAGCCACCAGAAAGAAAAATTCTACCCAATCTGAAAAGACAGAGGGTGTCTCTTACCAATCAGGTGGATTTTAAGTAGGTATTTCTCAATTTTTAAAAGGAATTTTGTGATTATATTACGTTTTCTGCTTTTTCTCAAAACCACTATTTTCAAATATGTTACTTTCCGCAAAACACAATATATCCAAAAGTTTTCATTCAAATACCATGAAATTTTCTGTGTATGTTCCTAACTAACAAATTTAGGACTTGAACTATTATTATAAATTTATGTTGGCAATTTATCACTTTGTGGGATTTTAAAGTATGAAATTCACATCTTTTTTTCGATTTTTGAGCATTTTTCAGAATTTTGAAATGCGTTTGCACATATCTCCACTAAATTTAAAGATAATGCTTAGATGATAGTTCAAGTCCAACAATACTGCCTTTTAAGTGTCATAATTTGTAAAATAATGTTTTGTTCTTTTAATTTCACGTTTTGCGTAACTATCACTTTTTGAACTTTTTTTGACAGTTTTAAGCCATTAATTCAAAATATTAAGAAATTTTTTGTCCTCTGTTGTGTTACATTGTTGTTATAACTTAAAATGAAATGAAAAACACAAAAAAAAATTGAGAAAATATGATTATTTTGAAAATTGATCTCCGAACGTATACGTATACCTTAAAGCTGCCGCGGTTGGGGTATATCTAGGTTTGTAATTATTCTTTCGATAATTTGGAAATGGTTGCAGATTAGTCTTGAAAGTTTTAGCATTACCATTTGAACTTTCCGTGATTTCCTTGGATTCTACTTCATTTTTTATGAAATTTATTATTTCAGTAATTTCACAAGTTTTATTTTTATCTCTTTTACGATAAAAATCCAAAACCAAATCTTGCGTCAATAACTTAAGAATGATAGGATTTAACAAATGTCCGAACGAACCTTCAGTTACATTAAGTGAACGTAGGTTTCTAATATTTACTTCAATTTCATCATACAACTTACGTAACCCTTTAACATTATATAAGGTTTTCACAGATTCTAAATTCAATAATTTTGACATGTAAGAATTAATAATAACGTCAGTTTTATCGTATCTATCTTTCAAAAGTTGCATGCACGAATCATAATTTTTTCTCATTTAATTCGAACCCAGCAACAACCCTGTAAGCAGGTCCTACCAATAATATTTTCAAATATTGAAACTTTTCAATCTTAGAAAGTGAATCGTTCTCACCAACGACATTATTAAAACAATTAAGGAACTCCAAAAATTTGCTAGAATCATTAAATTTCGATATTTCTAACTTTGGCAATTTCAATGCAGTCCTTGTTTCTGAGACAAGGGAGGAATTATTTGCCGAAACAGTTTCTGATGAATTTTGTGTGTTCTCATCAAATCTTTAATTTCGGATTTTACTTTTGTTATCAAAATTCTATCTTCATACTCTTTGGATGATTTAATCTCTCTTCTGAACCTTTCAGGATCATCTATCAAATCTTCAATATCGGAATCGTAACTCTTTAAATTTTGATCTTTAATTTTTAAAAGTTCAAGTTCAGTTAAAGCATCTAACCCTTCGAAAAGAGTTTCTTGACTTTTATTGACCAACTTCGTAACTGCACTTCGGACGTTACAGCGCTTCTCAATCAATTTATTTACCTTATCCATTTTGAATAAGAGTTCTATTTCAGTACAAATTTTCTAACAAATTCAAATCCTCACCTTTGTTCTCCATAAGGTAAATAAATATCTCAACAAATTTACTTCAAAGCAGGATCTCATTCTCGCGTTCTCCAAACATGGATAATCCAAACAGTACGAAAAGCATCAACCACAAATCTTCATACATAACACGATCACATCAAGATCTCCCAATTTTCAATTATTCCCGGCCAATGCACCAATGTAATGTATTGGTGCATTCAGTAATCAGTCAGTTCTATTAACGATAACAAACTTTTATTTTAACGTTAAGAAGTTCAGAGATTGGAGCTATTATGAGGTGCTCTGACCTTCTACTTGCATTCAGTTTCTGCGTTTACCTACCAACTTCTTACCAACGTTTGGTTGCCAACAATTTCTTATCATTTGGCGCGCTTAGTGCCATCTGGGGTATTTCACACAGCACAAAACAATAAACAGAATCTGCAAAAGATGTGTTGTGGAAGCACTTAGTTCACATTTCAATTTACCATGTAATTTAAATAGACTAGTTCAAAATCAAGTGACTCAACTGCCAACTCGTAGGAGCCAGATTATCCTTATTTTCCCACTGAAGAGTTCAAGCATATTTCATTAGAACACATCTGCTAACTTCCAAGATAAAAAAAGTTATGTTAATGTTCAATATAAACACACAACATGTTTGCATTTAAACCATTGCACACAATGCTATCACTTTGAAGTACCACTTATGAGTAAATACCTTTTAATCACAGATGTTAACTGCCATGGAGTTTTTGAGCTGTTTAATGATTAAATCATTCACCATTTTGGAAATTGGCAATTCTTTATACTAGAAATCTAGAGAATACAATGTAGTGATTTTTAAAACCGAATAAAAATTATGAATAAAATAGGGAGTCTTTCATTTGCCTACTGTAAAAAAAGAATATTACTCTTAGATTATCTTTTTGATTTTTGGAAAAATATAGAACCCCTCTTAAGAATACAAACCTACCCATTCCTGAAGAATTTTCAAAAGGTATGACCAGATTCAATGAGGGAAAAAATATAGCCAAAGATAAATTTTGATTAAAAAACTAGGTACTTTTCTAAGCCCATATTTTTTAAAAAGCACTTTTAAGAAATGTATGATGAACCATATACATAATTATGAAAACAGTTTTATAAGGCTAGAATTAGGGTGGTTAGTTTAATTTTCTGCAAGGGCCATATTTGGCCATGCTGTGCCAGACACACAATATACAATATCACAGAATTAGGGAAAGTGTTTTTCAGATAATGGATTCAGAGATCTTTTGAGGTCACAAGATTATGAACCTAATATATTAAATTTCATTTTATAGATACAATCATTACATCTTACTGAATAAAACTACACATAAATCCATAAAAAATTTACAAATAATTAAAAATGACGTTGATGAATACAATGCAATGATTTGTACTAAGAGAATCACATTACACTATTCAAAACATTAAAGCTCCTTTCCATTCAAACTGTTTCTTTGCAGAATTTTAGCTCGATGTTCAGTAGTAAAGAAAGGGTCCAAAAGAAAACTGAAACTATGAATCCGCATCTGGAAACGAATTCGATCTAATTCATATGGGTCAGGCAATAATTCTTCAGGTTCTCGTTCAAACACACGAACAGTTACAAGGCTCTCATCTGGTGCAAAAGTTACCTGAAGGAAAATAAAGCAATTAAAAGAAGTATGCATGAAAATTTAAAGCATACATTTATCTACCTAGAATACAAAATTGAAAAAGTGCATTTTGGTTCAATGCTTGTTTGTGGCACAGTCGCCAAATTTTGTCACATTGTCATAAGAGTAATGCTAATCAATACCATTTGGCATTGCTGACATATACCAAGGCTGCACCATTAACTAAGATTTTCTCTGAGTTTTATCTGAGACATGGTGAATATATTTTAAAATTTGAGGTTTACGGTACATTTAGTTACAAAGACCCAATGAAAAAGCATTTGTATCTATGCACACATATAAGAAAACATTAATCAAACATTTAATTATCATTGTAGCATTATATATATATATATATATATATATATATATATTAAAATAGTCATCTTTTTGTATCTCAAGAATGCACACATATTTTTTAAATTAAATAGACTTTAAGTATTAAACAGACTTAGAAAGACAAGGCAAGCAACTATCAGGCATTGGATACAGCATTTGAAATTTTTTTGATTATAAACGTAGGAAAGTATCTTCATAAAAACTAACAAAAATAAGGGTTTTATTAAAAACATTGTCTATTACTTTTTTGTTTTAATACTCTACATTTCTTTCTTTCTTAAAATTCTATTTGGCCTACTATATGTTAAAAAACATGTAATAAACAGCAAATTGACTATTTTTCAAAATTTTTGGAAATAAAGGAAGTAAACTGGGAGGAATTCAAAACTATGGTTTAATACGTTTTTTTAAAAAAATTTCTGCCAATATTTGATTTCTTTCGCATTTGTGTGGCTGTTTTGAATTTTGTAAGTTAAATGTTTTATTATTTAATCCAGATTTATATTTAGTCAAGATTTACATATTAAATAATCCAGATTTGTTTAAGATTTTTATATTTTGTTTATTTTATGTTGTTTTTAAAAGAACTGCATATATATATATATATATATATATATAATATATAATACTATATGTATTATATATTATGTGGTTAATATACTATGTTGTTTTTTAATATTTTTAATTATATGTTGTTTATTAATTAATCAAATTTAATATTTAATCAAGGCAAATGTGCAATGTTTTAGCCCTCGACGACCATTTTGGTCACCAAGGAAAAAACAAGCCAAATGTTCTATACTACCGCTGTGTTCCAAATTTTTAATTTTAACATTTAAAAAATGCTCCTAGACAGGTATATGGTTTACTTTTCATGGGCTGATCTAAGATAGTCCATCATGCTTAGTATAAATTTTTAGTTAAAATAATTTGGAGAACTTTCAAGCAAAACAGTTATTTTTCCAGATGATCAGTTCATACATGCTCAAAAATACATGTGAGCAGAAAATGTTATAATTTAGGGTTAAACACAAGAACATGGTACTATCAATATTTATCATTGATAAATTTGGAATATGGTAACCAGTCAAGGTTTGCTACATGCATATCCAATATAACGGCCAATCCAAATAACTGCTTGGCTACAAAAATTTCAGTCGGCAATTTAGCAAAGGGCCAGTACCGTATTCTTAAGTCATATCCAATTCAGTTGCAGTTCAATTTAACTAAATAAATTTAAGAGGTTAAATAAAAACTCATACTTTACGAGCTCTGTTAGGTTCATCTACATCTTGAACTTCATTTTCTTTAAATTCATCAGATTTGCGCAAAGGAGATATTGTCTCGTCAACTTTCCAATACTTTCTGTACTGTTGCAAGGTAACAAACATGTCATGGAAATTAAAATCTGAGAGACTAGATTCTACATTAGAATTACTATCATACGACTCAAAGTCAGCGACTTTGAAATTTTCTTCACCACCAGAAGCCAAGTGGAAATCGTCGTCCTCTTCTTTAGATGCGTAGAAAGTTTTCACCCAATTTAAAGTGGAATCATGCTTATTCAAAGCTAGGGTATCACAATGAAGTTTGAGATAATTTGAAATGTTCCCTGAGTCGCTATCAGACATTTCACTTGCACTGTCTTCATAATAGGATGTTTCATCTATATATATATTATCAAATTCAATAGTTTCAAAAACAATACTTTTATCGTCTGAACCCAATGTTTTATCATCTGTATGTTCACTATCAAATTCAGAAGTTTCAGAAACACTATCATCACTACTTGAACTGGATAAAGAAGTTGACAAAAATCTACGAGTTTGTGGAGAGGCACTGTGAGAAATGATTGAAGCGGATGCAATGTCCTCAATACTTTCAATCTCTGTGCTATCAAATGAACTAGATGAATCACTCGCATCGAAGGATAATTTACGCCTCAATTCGAAATCTTTCCCATTGAAATTTGCAGCTTCACCACTTGAGTTAGTAATCTCAGCACTGACATTTTCTTTGTAACATGTAAAACAAATACTTTCATCATCTGTACGTTTACTATCAAATTCAGAAGCTTTGGATACAGCATTTTCATCGTCTGAACCCAATGTTTTATCATCTGTATGTTCACTATCAAATTCAGAAGTTTCAGAAACACTATCATCACTACTTGAACTGGATAAAGTAATTGACAAAAATCTACGAGTTTGTGGAGAGGCACTGTGAGAAATGATTGAAGCGGATGCAATGTCCTCAATACTTTCAATCTCTGTGCTATCAAATGAACTAGATGAATCACTCGCATCGAAGGATAATTTACGCCTCAATTCGAAATCTTTCCCATTGAAATTTGCAGCTTCACCACTTGAGTTAGTAATCTCAGCACTGACATTTTCTTTGTAACATGTAAAACAAATACTTTCATCATCTGTACGTTTACTATCAAATTCAGAAGCTTTGGATACAGCATTTTCATCGTCTGAACCCAATGTTTTATCATCTGTATGTTCACTATCAAATTCAGAAGTTTCAGAAACACTATCATCACTACTTGAACTGGATAAAGTAATTGACAAAAATCTACGAGTTTGTGGAGAGGCACTGTGAGAAATGATTGAAGCGGATGCAATGTCCTCAATACTTTCAATCTCTGTGCTATCAAATGAACTAGATGAATCACTCGCATCGAAGGATAATTTACGCCTCAATTCGAAATCTTTCCCATTGAAATTTACAGCTTCACCACTTGAGTTAGTAATCTCAGCACTGACATTTTCTTTGTAACATGAATGTGAGAAATCTGACAACTCTGCACAAGTGGAATTGCACAGTAAAGCCAAAGATGTGTTGCTAGATGTAAAATCCTTATTAGATTTGGCTTGCATTTGGAAAGGGCTGGACGAAATCTTACCTTCTAATTTTCCAGTTTTTTCATTACAACTAAATGACACAGAACGATCTCCAGTTACAAAATCCATCTTGAAAGATTGATCACATTTCACGTCAAATGGTTTATTACAAGCTGTTAATCTGGAACCATTGTGTGCACTATTATCAGTAGAAGCAGTCATGAGCATCTTATTTTTGGTACAAAATATGCATTCTGAGAAAGCTACACCATCTGTTAAAGGCAGTTTACCATTTGAACAATTGTTCAAGCAATACATTTTCGTAATTGATAAAGGCAATGCTACATACAGTCTGCTCATACAATGGAAGAGAATAAAGGCTTTCATTTCTTCAGTTTGCAGTCTGTACTGAGAAAAAATTTGTGTATGGTTTGTTACACCATTTTGTATTTCAAACCACAATTCTTTGCAAAAAGGCAGTAATGCTATTTGATCACATTTTATTCGTCCAGAATTAACACTAAGACAAGAATGATATTCATGATTCTCATATACTGGGTTAAAAGACCTGTATAAGTGATGTAACCTCATCTTCACATTACGCGGCATTTGAAAAATTTCATCACATAACATATCTTTGAATTGATATAATTTCTTATAACCATATGTTAACCATACATGAATAACTAATGCAGGGTGATGAGAGTCGCAATTTAGGTTCGAAAGATATTTCTGAAGTTTAGAAAATTCATCTAAAACAGTTTGTTGATCAAGAAAATGAGAACAATACAACAATCCTGCAATTTCTCGAAATAAATCATAATGAAGGAGTCTGAGAATTGATGGAAAAGAGCATTTAACGAAGCGCAAAAAATCCCTTTCGACATTTCTGAATCTTGATAAAGACATATTAAATAGTCAGAAATTGACAAAACACAAACAGTAAATGCTAAAGTTTACTCTCACAAATTGAAATTTCGGACAAAAGGCAATGGGAAATATCTATTATTTGTGATTTAAAAATAAGCAAGTAAGAAAAACAAAGATCAAACACACACACGAAGCTTTTAAACTCACCGCCAATAGCCCTAATACGATCATACATACATGTGCACGAACGATATACACAGGACGGGAGGTAACGGTAACCGCAAAAGTGGGTAACTGCGCAGGCCAGCCTAGTGGTGGCTAGTTGGTTAACACCACAGAGTAAATAGCTATACCCCCCCATGCGTAACTATTTTAAAATATAAAATTTTCACTTTTTTTTGGAAAAGTCGTTGTTTGGCAAGTCGTTGTTTTTACGTCGTAGTGGAGCAACAAAAAGAGATTGCAAAAGGGATCAATTCCAAAGGGAAAGATCGAGGACAGCAACTCATTATTTTGAAGCCCGGTCAGATGACGAGGTCAACACCTGAGCTGGCACCCCACTCTTCAAACTTCCACACCACTCCAACGTGAGGACATTTGAGGCCCCGACGGATTTAACGTGCACCAGTCCCCACGCACACGATGGTCTTTAGTTGGATTGATTTTCGAACTCGCAAACCTCAGGTTGCAAATCCGCTGTTCTTTCAACCGGGCTATCGACTTTGGTTCAAAATTAAGTGGTGATGTCCTCGTATCTTTCCCTTGGGGTACGATCCCGAACCGTCGCTAATAGGTCGTTGTTTTGCTCCAGTGTGACGTTAATTAAAAATACCTACCGGGTTATCGCTGCCCCCAAAGAATAAATAGCTACGCATACAGAGGCGTCACTGAAAGTTAGACATACAGCGCCCTCGATTAAGGTGTGTATGTACCCTAATTCCCGCGTTTTTTCAAATTCCACTTAGAGCAGTCGCCATCTTGTAACCGTCAGAGTTTTTTCTAAACGTTTCCCCTACTTTGTGCTTTGACCTTTTGACAAAAATCTTCTGCTTCAGTTGAATTCGTTGCAATACATTTTAATTATTTTATTTGAACTTTTAATTCATTAATTATCTTTTCATGTGATGGAAAACGACGTAATAAATTTTCATGCTGTTCTAAATCAACGCAGAGACCTCTTTTCAAGTTTTTCGTTAATCTTGAAAGATAAGAGTTGCTTTTTCAGTATTTTTATAAAATAAAATATAAATTATAAATTACAAACCACTAATGTGAAATTGTGTTCCATTTTGAAAATTATTTTACAAGTTAAATTAATTACGCTAATTATTTGAATCTCAATATTTTTGGTAGATAAAAATTAAATCGTTCTATATAGAGTTTAGATTTTTTTATTCGATCAAGATTATTGATTTTTGTAATAATCTTTCAAAATGTTAATTTTTGCATTTTTTATTTAATTAAAATCCATCGTAAATGACCTTACGAAAATGTTTTAAAGAATTCTGTAAAAATTTCTATGGAATGTGGTATTCAGAATTCTGATGAATTGCGGCATGTTTTATATATTTTATTGTTTATGTATTATTTTTGGGTGTTTCATATATATATTTTATTATTTACATGTTTTTATGTACTTAAACTTTATCTTAATTAGAATCTTGGAGAATTACGGCCTACTTTCTATGTAATTATTCACATACTACCTTTTTAGTCAAAATTAATCTTGATTTCACAAATGAAAATTTTCTATAGAATGTGGGCTATAAATTAATAAAAAAATAATAAGGAAACATTGTACTTTCTGTGCTTGTATTTTTTGTTCTACTCATTAAAATGTTAAACAATTTAACTTCTGATTGAATAGTATTCATTTCTGTTCATTTATACGAATTTAATCATTTCTTTTCTTCAAACATGACTGATGTATCTGATATATGTGAATAAAAATAGTATATATTTGTTCTCTTGCATAAATTAAGTTTCTAGTTTTGTTTAAAGACAGGTATAGCCATCTAGGGGTTGATTTTTAAACGAATTATTCTATATTTATATAATAATATCAAGATTTTGTGCATAGGTTAAAATTTTATTTTCTAAATTTATTTTTCAAAATGACTGGGGGTACCTCCATGTAGTGATGGAATAAATTAGCAACAGAATAATTAAGCTTTATTTTTTAATCATTGATTTAGCTTCTTTTTTTTATTCGATGCGAGGATATATGTATGAAAACACTTGGAATAAAATTAAGGATTATCTTAATACTCTAACGTTGGAACTCGGAAAACTCAAGTAATTGAGGCCAACCGATTGTATGGGAAGGATTTTAACAGTTTGGACACTGTTAGATAGAATTTATAATACGGAATTACTTTTTCTTTTTTTTTTAATTTATATTTTAATGAATTTATATACTATATGGTCTTGAAGAAAATGTGCATGCTTAAGGGTGAATGTTTTGTCGGGAAATCCTTATTACAACTCGAGTAGAGGACTTTGAGATATGAATAGGACACAAATGCATAACGGTATATGAAACATTACATTTTTAGATAAATAAGAGGCAACTAACCAAAGATTTATAGTATGCATATTACAAGCGATGGCAAGGAAACATATAAGATTGATATTATTAGAAACCTCTGGAACTTGGGACAATATGACTAAGGATTTATGTGTAGGTTAATTAAGATAACAGAAGGAACGAAATTAAACAAGGAGTCACAGATAACGATAGAAACTATTTGATAAATAAGAGGCTTTTAAAAGCATAGTTGGAGCATGAACTTATATGTATTTCTTGGGTCTTTGAATTGCATTGTTTCTTTTTGGGGGGTTTTCTGCCCTTTTACTGTTTTTAAATAAATCATGGATTCTAATGACATTAGACCTGCAAAGAAAATGCGTACAGACAAAGAACTATGTTTGTAGAAATATTGTAAAGATTCTTTATGTTATGAGTATGGTAAATTGTTTACAGATCGTGAAGGCTGGGCATATTTCCGTCGATTGGAAAACGAATTAACGTACTTAAAGAAAGAGGAAACTACTATAGAAATTTACGGTAGAAAATGTACTGTGCCTCGGCAATTTGTAGCCTACGGAGACGTAGGAATAAGCTTTGCCGTTAGCGGATCTTGTATTGCAGCAAAGCCTTGGTCTTCTTTACTATTGGAAATAAAGGCAGACGTGGAACAAATAATTGGTATAAGATTTAATTTTGTGTTGGTGAACCGTTATAAAGATGGCAAGGACTGTATAGGTGCCCATAAAGACAACAAGAAGGACTTGGATCTTAATGCACCCATAGCGACAGTTTCATTTGGACAGAAAAGGCAATTTGTGTTTTCTAGAAAGAATTACAATTCCTTAAAAATTGCTCTGGAAAATGGAAGCCTGCTTGTGATGAAGTATCCAACAAACCAATTTTGGTTTCACAGCTTGCCCCGTGGGAATGCATTATGCCCTAGAATAAACTTAACGTTTCGTAAAATTCTTGTATAAAGCAGCGATAAACCACTTATGTGCCCCCGAACTGGAACTCAGTGTCGAATTTCGTGTAACCACTCTGTTGACCAAGCAACATAGATATCACCTTCAAATCACTGCAAACTGCCCATTTGTGTTCTGAATACGAAACTTTATTAAGTATCAATTCAAGATTCTCATAGCACTCTTTTAAATGAACTGAATGCCCAACAGGTACAGTAGCATATTCATTTCCATTATGCAATAGTACTGCTTTTAGACTTCTTTTTGACGAATCAATAATCTCCATTCGTCAGGTTTGTATTGCATATTGAAAGTTGCTATGAGACCTGGAACATCGCTGCAATAAACAAGTTCACCCTCTTGAGAGAAAAACTCTTCTCTACTCCGAAACCAAGAAAATGACGTGCCAGGAGCCAACACATTTTTTTCTTTCAATCTGGAACCTAAAACTTGTGCCGATTCCTTAGGGGGGGGGGGTATTTCAATTAACGTCACACTGGAGCAACACAACGGGCTATTGGTGACGGTCCGGGATCAATCCCAAAGGGAAAGATCCTAGGAAGACACCACGTAATTTTGAACCACGGTCAGATGACGAGGCAACACCTGAGCTGGCACCCCACTCTCCAAACTTCCACAGATGGAAAAGGCGGGTTCTGGAACAGCGGTGCCGGAAGTGACGTCACGTGGAGTTGAGTTGTTTTCTCCTGCTGCCGGAAGTGACGTCATAGACCGGAAGTCGAGTTGTTTTCTATTGCTACCGGAAGTGACGTCATAAACCGGAAGTTGAGTTTAGTTGTTTACTCCTGCTGCTAAAAAATGACGTCATAAACCGGAAGTTGAGTTTAGTTGTTTACTCCTGCTGCTAAAAATGACATCATAGGCTATAGGTTGAGTTTAGTTGTTTTCTTTTTAGTTTTTTTGGGATCTGGCAACACGAATATATATCTTTCGCAGAATGGCAACGAATTTATCATGGGAAGTGCATGTTATGAGCAAATTGCGGTGCCGTGAGTGACGTCACAGTCTGGATTGAACAAATTGCGGTGCCTTGTGTGACGGCAGACTCGGTATACGAGAAAGGACTCGTTCTTACATGTTTGATCATTTTCTCAATGCTGCTATGACGTCATCATGGGAAGTGCATGTTATGAGCAAATTGCGGTGCCTTGGTATTTTATTTTTTTTTGCGTGTCAGATCATGTCCCCTGATACAAGTTCCTGTGTAGAAGCCTGTTTTCATTTCATTTCCAATATAAGTACTGCGGTGAGTTGTAATAGTCCTGCTTGCAGTTTTTTCATTGGTTGTCAACCGGTTTTCTGTTTGGAATAAACGACGTTCTCATCTGACCATCGCATTTTAAACTCTGAGGTCCTTTAGTGAACAGTGACTCTATCTCTTGCTTTACTGAAAACCTTTTCGTGAAAAAAAAAAAAACTTTCAACCTAAAAGCTAAGGGGAAAAAATATGAAGCGTTTCAGCAATCAACCTAAAGTGTGTAAAAGAGTTCATTTTGATGATCAAGTGGTTCAATCTGAAGTTTCTAAATTAACGATGCAGTCACTTCCAGACACCATGTTTCATCTTGGAAACTATTCATTTATGTTGATTAACAACTTCATCGGCTCTACTCGAGTGCATGTGCGAAAATTTGCTTTGAATGGAAATGGTGACTTGCAACCAACAAAGGAAGGTATCTCCCTACATCCAAAAACATGGGATATTCTGATGAGAAAGGTAAGCAATTTTTTTGCACATGCTGCTGACTCTGACGTTAAAGTTTTACAGAAAGAAGTCTGTCTTTCGAAAGTGTGTGATAACGGAAAAATGGACTTGGTTTTACAAAGAGTATTTCAAAAAAGAGACCACTCCTTACAATTCCTACCCAACTCTATTTTTCTGAATTCTGATCAGTATTTTAAACTGTGCGAACACTATGAGAATGTATCGGATATACTGAAAATATCGCTTTTGAAATATTCCCTACCATATTATGTGAAAATGGAAGTGCAAAAGAACTTTCCCAGTGAGATTTACAAACTCTACTATGGTGATCCTGATAACCCTGAGGGTTGGAGAGAAGTTACAACTTCATTGTGTAAGTGCCTAAAGGATATTATAGCGCTTAACATTACTCTTCTTTTGGACTGTTTAAGTTGTAAAAATGAAATTATCGATCAATCTGTACATACATGCATGAACATGAGTGTTGATGAACGCTTTTGCGAATTCTTTACTCCAGCCTTATATTCTATAAACTGGAAAGATTTTGCTTTTAACTTTGTGAAAGAAAACCATGGAATTATAAACTTTTTTTATATAATATTTGAGGGTGACTTTTTTGAATGCTTGAATACAACTGATGTTTTCAATAATATCAGAAATATGTATATAAAAGATCTGTAAAAATAAGTATAATATATTCTCTAACAAATGTAACTGAGTAACATCTTACGTGCTTTTAATAAATGTTGATGTTTTTCAATGGTGTGTTATTAAAATTATTCTTTAACAATCATGAATTACTGTGAGAAGTTTCAAAGAATTTTTACCATTTTTTTTTATTATCTAATTTAAAGAACATAAACTAAAATTAAGTTTAATTTAATTACTAGAAATAGAAATTCTTTTAAGCAAAATGTTTTACTCAGAAATTAGAATATTAATTCAGATATTAGAAACACTATTTCTTTTTTATTCTTAAAAATTATTTCCCATGAAAATTTCTATTAAAAGTCATCAATAATCACATCAAATGCTTCAAAATGAAAATGTCTTTAAAGTCTAATTTTTAGAACATATTAACATAAGAATTACATTACTAGGTCTTTAAGCAAAACATTTTAAGCAATATAATAGAAGCTATTTCAGAAAAAAAACAGGTTTTATAAATTAAACACAATAAAAATTCATAAGTGTTTAAAATAGCGAATTTTATTTCACCATATACTTTCAAGAAAAAAGTTACATAAATTCCTCCTGTTATAAGCAACAGTAATTTTCAGAAAAATTTTCATTTTCAAAGTTCTGCATAAAATATCTAATTTTAAGAAATAAAGCAAAGCTACATTTTTTTTATTAAATTGTTAATTAAACTTTTAACAAAAAAAATTGTTTAAATCAACCACAAGAGAGTTCCTATAGTTAAGATTAATCAACAATGAATGGTTTAATGCGAGATTGTTTTAAACGAACTCAGATCTCAATGCTTTTTTTCAGTCTAATTTTCAGAATACATAAATCCTGTAAATTTTTTTTTTAGCTTTACTGCATTACTAGAATATTTATTTAATCAAAACATTTTTTAAGCAAACATATTAGAAACACTACAAACAAATATAACATTTAATAAAAATATGTAACTAACTACAAAATTGAAAATATACAGAAATAGTTACGTGCAGTTTCATATCAGTTAAATAGTAATTGATAACATTCTTTACAATATTTAATTAAAATGAGGTTACCTCTCGCAGTTCATGATGCCCCCAAGCGTATGTTGAAATACCGTCCTCGGAGACGAATCTTTTTTCATCACCCGGGGACAGTGCAAGTTTATTCATCTTTGAAGTAAATACCTCGTGTTCCACACTTCGAATGCTTTGCATCGTTGTGTATCGCTCATTTCCAGCAAATACACAATTTTTATAATCCTCGAAGGTTATTCGATTCTTCAAGGCCGGTTTCCTCACACCTTTTAATTTTTTTACAAGGTCTCCTCCTTCCACTCTGTAGCAGTACACTTTGCTGCGGAGTGCTGCAAATTCGATCATAATACGACCTCCACATTCATCTTTCATGAGCCCTAATTTCTTTTTGTTGAGTAGGGGCAAACCAAACACATTGTTTTGAGGATAATCTGATGTGTCGAAGAGATGAAGAGAATCTTTCATATCCTCATACACATCATGTGTTTCTACTTTGAGAATTAAAGAGTCTGTGTCGGTATACATCAGACGAATGTTTCTTCCATACCTCGCTTTCAGGTGGTTGTAAAAAAAGTCATACATAAGTATTTTCGAATTATCTAAAATAGCCATTCCAATTGTGATTGCTTTGTTGAATACTATCTCGGATTTTCGGAGGTGAATTGCCGCCAATTGAGGAGTAAAAATTGTTCGATCAACAAAATTCGGCTTCGCAATCAATTTTTCAGCTTGTCTTGTGCTGCAGCATAAGCGGATATCTTTTCTTCTCCTCACATCCTCCATACATTTTCCGAAAACACTGTTGTTCATCAATTTATAAAAATCCTTTTCGAAGGCATTTACGGCCGCTGTTCTTAGATTGGTATTATGTTCTATATAGGGCTTTAAAAAGGGCATTTGTTTAAAACGAAGAATTCTGTGTATTTTACTGAGCTTTAGTCCATTCTGAATATAAAACTTCAAATTTCTGTAATGAACAATATAATTTTTCTTGTCTTCTAATGTGAGGAGAAGCCGTTTTTCCTTGCAGCCGGGAGGAACTTGACTGGAAGGAGCTAATGGATAATCATTATGATTTTCATGCAGCTCATGAGGATAGTCCAGATCGACTTCTAAAATGAAGCCAAATTCGTCTTCGTCGGATGTCTTTAATATATCGGGTGTATAATCCACCCATTCGAAAGTGTTGAGTGGAAGTGGCTGGCTCATGGCCCAACCATACAGATTATTTGCATCTAAGTAAAGCAGGTATGAGTCGGGCTCACAAGCATCATACTCGGACATATATTTGTTATTCGATCGGGCATAACGGTGACTGCATTGGGACACACCACCTCTTATCCCTTTTTCAATAAAAAGCAATTGTTCGTAATCGTGAAGAAGCTCAATTTGAACTCCAGTAAACTTTAACATAGCATCGAATGAAAGTCCAGGGGCAGTATAGCACCATGCCATATCCAAACCATACGTCCGGAAACAATTTCTCCTAAAGGCTTCTAGCACATCGGCTAGTAGCAAAACATCTGTTTTTACGTACAGGTCGGTGTATTCACCCAAGTCCTTTAGTTGAAATTCTTTCCAGACGTGTTGGGCATGTAAGTATTCCTTCGTCGCTGATGTTACATTCGTTCAGAAAGCTGTAAAAAACTTCATGGCTGGGAAGAGACGTTTCATTGAATTTGCACATGTCGTCCATGTAATCATAAGGATAAACACCCTTCCGCAGCAGCATATCCATTTTCGAAGAAGGAAAGAAGGTTTTCATATGCTTGAATTCCTCTTTGTGCAAATTGGAAACCAAAGTTTCTAAACTACTCGGCATGAAACGGTAGGAATCCAGGAAGCGCAATCGAATCTTTCCTACTTGCTTGCTGAACGAAATGTATTTTTCCTCATTCTCAGCAATCAACTGGATTTCCTTTTCGTCTAGACCAAGTTCTTTAACTATGAAATGCGAATCGTATCCCGACAAGTTGTGCAGAAAAACCGGGATAAAATTCGGCATTTGATGCTTTAAATTGCAGTTATTGCATGCTGCTCCTCTATAAGCCCCTGTGACGTGGTCGTGATCGAAGACTTTGTAATTTGTTACTGAAAATTCACAATTACATAGATAACACAAAGTTTTTGTGAAATGTTCCAATTTTTTCTCTTCGTTGAGGCGTTCCATTGGAACTGTAGCCTTGTATATTTCAGCAATTTCTTTAGCTTCTTCCACCAGCATCTCCATAAATTTTTTAGGCGCTGCAGCTCCTCGGTAAACAACAGGTGCCTTATATTGTCCATGGGAATATAAAATATAGTAACAAAAGGAGATACACTTATGCTTTTGATATGGCATGGAGAAGGAGGCTCTTAGGTTCGGCTCACACACATCAATTTTTTCTGTAAGCGCTTCAAAATCAGCAACAATGATAAAAGGAATTTTTTGCTGATGTTTTGTGTTTTTAAATGAAATAAAATCACCTTTCAGGGGCATTTTTACTTTCGCCACATCATGCTCGGAGCACAACACTTGATGCTTTGACAAAAGTTCTGACGACCCGAAAGCATTGAGGCAGCGACGGCAAATGTACTTTCTATTTTTGTGATTTGAGATGACACCAAACGCGAAAGATCTTTAATCCACGCGTAATGGGCAGTGCCTTCAGTTTTCAAGTATAGAAGGTCGATGTGTGAGGAATTACATACTTTGCTTATACACAGAGGATAGATTTTAAATTGATCATTGTAGGAAAACACATTTATAGAAATATTATTGCGCTTTTCAAATTTTGGAATATCAGAGAGACTCACCGGAAATAGTATTCCATCAAAGTTCAACGAATCAGCATGCGATTCGTAGTGTGATTGTCTATGAGCATTTTCATCAACGGGATGCAGGGCTGACAAAACGGCCCATTTGAAGCACTTATTGTCATCATTTTAACATTTATCACCGCATGTTTTTGCTGAATCAATGGTGGCAAAGGAATATAGGATGTGGCTTTTAAAGGATTGTAACTATTTACTCGCAATTCCAAATACAAAATTTCCATCAGCCGCCATCCAGACTCTTTTTGCTCAAATTCCGATGCTTCTCGACACAACTTGTCAGCAGCTTTGGCATAAAAATTTGCCAATTCTGTGGTTCGAAGCACTACATCGGTTTTTGTTTTGAAGTATTTAACTTCGTCAATATATCCACCGTCCACAGTTTTTTCATATCCGCAAAACAAGCGAAAATTGACTTTTAGTTCACGTTGCGGTAAAATGTCATTCAGATGATCACACGCATCGACTTCCACCGAATTCAGGAATCTCTGAATGTCCAAGAACCCAAGAGAGTTTTCTATTCGGTATGTCTCCAGCACACCGTCAAAAGCACGTTCACTTTGTTGCAGGTTGACACGTCTCAAACGAGGCCTCTTCTCTTTCGGTTGCACAATATTCGATTCAGATCGCTTTTTCGATGACCCAGGAACAGGTTTGTTATGAATCTTACGATGACGTTGTAGAATATCTTTGCGATTAAACACAGACTCACAAATATCACATGAGAATGAGGATGTTCCGCTATGCTTTACTCTGTTATGCCGCAACAAACTTTTCTTAACCGTGAAAGAAACGCCACAAACTTCACAAGAAATCATATCGAAGTTATATTCAGCAGTAATCTCAATTAAAACGTTTCAGCAAACTCAGATAATGGTGCTCACCAAAGGCTGAGAAAAAAAGCAAGTAAAATGCAATGATCCACCTAAAACGTCTTTATATCTGCTGGTTAAAACTTATTTCTATTGCCACTAAACATGGAATAAATAGTTGACAACCAATGAAAATATTCCAAGAAGCACTAATACTACTCAATGCATTATCTAAACTTGAAATGAAATGAAGACATGTTTTTGCTGGAATGCCACGCGGTGTTAACAATGCATGGAGGAATGTTGTTAGAACATGTTTTGCAGGAAAGTCGCGCGATGGTGTTGACAATGCATGGAGGAATGTTGTTAGAACATGTTTTGCAGGAAAGTCGCGCGATGGTGTTGACAAAGCATGGAGGAATGTTGTTAGAACATGTTTTGCAGGAAAGTCGCGCGGTGTTAACAATGCGTGGATTGTCGCAGATGCATATCAGTGACTAGACTTATTATCTTGAAGTGAGAGGGTCCCTTCCAGTGTAGATAAAACTATTTACCATACAAATGTGAAAGATTACTTTTAAGATTAACTTACTAAACAAGACATTAGCATATGGCATTATGTCAAAAGGATCTCTAGATGAGCTTCGTCTAAGTTAATGTAATTTTATAAAATAAAAAAAGAAAGAAACAAGTCAATGTAGTTAGATAAATAAAACATTTTTTTTTATTAATAAGGTATCCATGACATAATTTTCATATTAGATCTTGTTCTACGCTTAGGATTAACAAAAACCTTCGGAATATTCAGTTCGTGAATGGCATTCAAAAATTGAGAAAATCCATTTATTTCTTCTTTGTTAGATGCATCATTTACAACCGATTGAATCAAGTCGATCACATTAGAGTGTGGAATCAGCTTTCCCTTATGAATGATTTCTCCTCTCTCATTCCAGTTTATGACGTGTTTGTGCTGTTTTAAAAATGATAAAATGTTTCTAGTCATAGTCTTTTTATTTCTGGGCGCTGCATTTAATATCAGCTGATCAAGAATTTCAGTTGAAGGTTCCGTTTCGATAATTTCCTCGGACGATTCCTGAACCGGAAGTCTTTCTCTCTGTTTCTGACCAGGAGTAGTTGTGTATATTTCTTCAACAGGTTTCTTAATAGAGGGATTATGTGTTTCAACATGAATACGCTTTTGAAGAACTTGATGGTAAAGCTTCACTTTTTCATCGTCAGAAAGCATGCGTTTCAGTATTGCAGACATTTCTTTGTCCAGATTCGATAAGTTTTCTTCGGTAGGTACATGTTTTGAAAGTTGATCATGAGGTACCAGAACAAATTTTTTCGCAAACTCCATTACTTAGCAATAAGACTTGTTAAAACACTCAATGCGGCTGGAATCAGCAAATTTAAAAACCCTCCTTTTTGTACTAAAAGCTTGCGCTTCACATACAACGGTGTTTTTTTATCAGCCAATTTTCTGAATGTTGTTTTGTATTGACGGAATCGAGCTTTTTGAGCTGGTCTTAAAGACACATTGCCTTTTATAAGATTTAAACAATATTCACAGATGCATTTCAAAGTTGATTTCGGAACTTTCCTTATCAAGGATTTCCTCAATTCAGGTTTGCTTGCACTAATGGCCAGCAGTTTTTGAACGTCTTTCTTATTCGGTGGCATACTTCAAACTAAATTGATACAACTAATGTCGTGGTTGATAAACATACGTTGTTTCTCCTGGTAATATGTTGGTTCGCAAACGCATGGACTCCTCGGTATCAGGTTTTAAATCAATCAATAAATAACTGTAAGGTCTCATTGTTGCGTCTTGAAAAGCTTCCATGAAAAATTTTGTATTATGAGGATACAATTGTCTTCCAAGATGCGTAATTTGATTGATATCTCTACGTGACTTGAATAAAAACATATAATGGCTGTTTAGCGATACTTCTCTGAACTCTTTACCTTTATGAAAAATATTTTGAGTCACTGTGATGATTGATAGATTGAGATGATGTGAGCCTTTAGTATACAAATTTGTTAAACGTTTATCGTTTCCGCATTCAACCATTAGATCATCGATAATGAAGAGTGTATTTCCATCCAAATAATTTTTAAAATTCTCTGGGAATCCCTCCACAAAGGTCACATTTGTTATCTTTTCATACAAATCCTGATAGATACCGTAAAACCATACAACTTTGTTGATATTTGCATGAATCACCTCTGTTCGGTGTTCGAGAAGTTTTTTTAAAAAGTATGACTTTCCACATGAAGTCGGGCCTGAAACTAGAGCAGTAAAAGGATGTCGTAGCACTAAAGGATTCATTGTGTCAAATGAAGAAAGAAAAGTCATTTCATCTAATTTATAATATTTTTTTTATTGAAACAATTTCACATATAAATTATGGTTTCTTTTAACATAATTATACATAATAATATCATTATTCATTGAATCATGTCCAAACTTAGATAGAATTTGCTTAAAAGAATTATTTCTACATCGCTGTTTAAGGTAATATATGCAGTATTGTCCACAAACAGCTGTTCTGAAGTTTTGTAGCGGGAAATCGTTGTACGTCACATTGGAAAATTTTTTAAAATAATAGCGGATGTAATTGTTGAAAACTTGAGGGGAACGTCCAAAGGTGTCAAAGAATTCTATATTTCTCGACGATCTCAGAAAAACTGCTAACCAGTGAGTATCTTCTTCGTGAGCAGGATCTGTGTTAATAACCATGGCTGCTGGATAATGATTCAATCGCATTGGAATATTATCACAGGCAAACACGCCAATGAAACAATGTCTTGTGTAAGCATCTCTTTTCAGAATTTCATTTATTTGAATTGAATTCATATTGAAAAATCACATAATACATTGCGCGACTTGGTTATTTCAATAACACTTTGAAATTCGGCATATACCAACACTGAAATGGTCTTTGGTAGAGCAGATGCGAATTTCAATTCTATGCGTAAATTTCCTTGTTGTATCAAATTAAGGTGGTTTCCATCGCAAAGATCCGGAGTCAAGTCGAAGGAATATAATGAATATCCTTTTGCAAACTCATCCCTATTTATGTATATTCCTTTGTCTGATATCAATTTTCCACTTCCTAACAGTAGACTGTTATATGCTCTTATATATTGATCGCTAGAAAAATCCGGTGTGATAGGTTTGAAAGCGATTGGATTTCCATCCACATACACACCGATGAAGTTTAAATCATAGTGTTTGAATTCCAAAGGGTTCTTCTCAAAATTTCCATTGAAAGCTTCATTGTCTATGGTGGCGATAATTAGTTTATTTGGCATAGCACCGAGAAAAACATTATCCTGCTGGAAACTATAACTTCCACCTGAGACGGCGTACATTTTACATAAAATTCGATCAATGGGATATTTAGCGTTTGATTTCTCAAGAGCCTTTGCATGTCCTATTAGAACACCTGGGGACAATTTTTGTTTCCTTATAAAAATAGAAGCATGATCAATACTGATGGTGTAATTTGCTTTCTGCAAAGCCATCAGACAGAATTCCGGCTTGTTTCGTATCAGTCTAATCTTCAAATCCACCAAGTTCAGTAAAAGTCTATCTTGGTGGAATATATCGCAATGCAAGTTTCCAATCATATCTAAAACTTTGCTTTGGGCAGTCATTGATGTCCTTTTCTTTAAACCTTCGTTTCCTTTCGATGGATCATTTTCCCCAATATGATCGGCAGTGTCTTTATAAAAACCTTCCGAGGTGAGAAAACTTTTCTTGTAATCCGAACCGTAATTTAGCAAAGTTTCGATGTAAGCTCTGTATGGATACGTATTACTGGACGATGAAATCAGACGATCATTCAAACTCACATCTACTTGAGAAAACAGGGAATGCAAGAACAAATTTATAGGGCCTACAGGTTCAGTATCGGGTAAGTCGGCGCCGTTCTTTAAAATGCGTACTTTTAAATAAAGCTGTGTGGCTGATAAATCAATGTATTCCTCGCCGCTCCCCGAAATATTAAATTCTATGGGTGACTCATCTTGTATATTTGCAATTGGGTAGTATTCCAACCATTGTCCTTTTTCTATTGATGTTTGTGTCGGAGGAGTTAAAAACAAATCAAGCTCGCTCTTTACTGAGGGATAGGAATCATTACGTATTAGAGCCATGTTATGGATAGTCGAAAATATCTGACGTGCTCTGCTTGCGAGATTTCTTTCGAATGAAGCGTTTCTTAGTAAGACGTTTCCTTTTATGTCCACCAACCATCGATTTCACTTTGGTTGCTGCTTTATCAGATAGAACACTTGCTGCCTCTTTTGCTCTTTCTTTTGCTGACGCCTTCAGATTTTTCCCTTGTACGTAGTCGTTGGCAATATCCACCCCAGTCTTGAAGGCCTGTTTTCCAAAAACCTTTGCACCAGATTTGAATAACGGCAGAATCATTCGGTACATACTTCTAAAAATACCTCCAATACCGCTACCTCTTTGTAAAGAAACTCCCTTGTAGAAAGATAAACCATTTCCAGCTTGATTTGAATAGTATTCCTCGTAAGAACGAGTGCAGCAATGATATGGTTGATACATGACTTACAAATGCTTTAGACGAAAATGTAGTTTCACGATCACTTTCCCACGTTCAAATGACACGTATCGTCCTGTGTGCGTCTTTATAACTATTTCGATGGTCTGAAAATTTTTTCTAGAAATCGAATAATAATGAGGTCTATCGAATAATTCGTGTACCATCTGACCGTCTATACCTCGAACTGTAACGATGCGTAATAGGGAAGCAACGACACCACCGACCACTTGAGACTCAATTATATCTGTATACACGTACAGCAATTGTAAGTCAACATTAGGATCTGCCACAAAAGGACTCTCAATGCTCAAGGTTTCAGAAACATTATTTTCCCCAATTATATTATTGGGCTCAAAACCCAAACATTGCGCTAATCCATCACTCAGTTTCAACTTTGAACCTTTAAACAACTGAAGTTTAACTTTCTTATTATGTTTATTGTAATTCATTTGTATTTGAATGCGTTTTTCAAAAGCGTTTATAATGTCTTGCGGTGTTTCATAATAACCGCATGGAATACTGTAGTTCATTTTTCCACCAGAACCTAAATCATACTCATATTTATTGTTACCGTGAGTAACATTATTCCACATTTTTGGATAGATCAATTCAACTATGCCGCATTCCCATTCTCCAGACAGTTCAAAATTCTTCGGAAGTCTCGTTATGTAATGAGACAGAGCATTATCAGTGAAAACATCAATGCTTCCATCACTAGGAAGAGTTATGTAGAAACTCATTTTTCTTTATACAAATGATTGCTTTCTTACTCTCACACGTCTTTTATAGGGAAAACAAATTTCTGGAAGGTATCCAATCATTAAATTTATTCGAATATCCCTTAAACTTTACGAAGTACTCTATCACGTTTTTCCTCTTCCTCTTCTTCAGAACTTTATCCACTGGAAATTTTTCACTGTTCGCTACTTGTTGCAATTCTTCAGCATAAAATGTACCTTGAATGTCTTCATGTAACAAATCCTTAATTTTATACACGGGTATAGGGTTGGACACTAATTCGCGTATTACAAATAATTCTTCTGACCAATTACTTTCATATCCTTTTTCGAACGTTATTTTCTGCTTTGAAACTCTTACAATATCTCCCACTTTAAATTTGAAAATAGGTTTCTTACGCATCTGAAGTGCATCCCCATAAAGTTTTTTACGGACTTCATTTTCATTATCAATATTTACGCTAGATGGTTTTCTACCGATGCTCGAGTGAACGGTATTGTTGTAGCTGTGAACCAACTTTTTCAAAACATTAATGTAATTGAAAGTGTTAGCATGAGTAAAATATCGCCACATACGGGTTTTAAGTGTGCGATTGTAACGCTCAACAACGTTTGCTTTTGTCTCATTAAATGTAGAAAAGAAGTGAACTCCCTGAGATTTTAAAAAGGACTGAAATCGTGTATTCAAAAATTCTGAACCGCGATCGCTTTGCAATTTCAAAGGTTTGCGTTCCTCAAATATAATTTTAAAAGCTTCCACTATACTTTTACCAGTTTTATATTTCAAAGGTATAGCCCATGCATATTTCGAAAATACGTCAATCACAGTTAACAAATAGCAATATCCTTGGTTGAATTTGGAAAGACTTCTTAAGTCAACTAAATCTGCTTGATACTGCACTTGTGCACCTGAAACGTAAACGCGGTTACGGGGAAATACTTTTCTAATTGGTTTATGTAAAGTATATGCACGTTCCTTTTGAAGCATAGATCTTATGTCTTTAGCAGGGACTTTAAAAAATTTCTTTAAGGTTTGAACATTTCCCAATCCAGCAGGATGAGCAACGTCGTTGAATACTTTCTTCACCTCTTCCATGACTGATTATTTTTTGTGGAAGACTAATACATTTATATAGCTAAGATCGGTAGATATTCGTAGCCGAGTGGTTTAGTTGATCAAATACTCGGAGACGAGTATCTTTTGTCACGCGTTCAAGTCCTGAAAAAGTAGATAATTTTTCTCTATATAAAATTTAAAAAATTGTCTCTTCATTTTAAAAGTGATCGCCAGATGGCCCCACGTGTACCGAAGGTATCACTAAGTCATGACGTCACACAAGGCACCGCAATTTGCCGAACACGCCAGACTGTGACGTCATAGCAGCATTGAGAACATGATCAAACATGTAAGAACGAGTCCTTTCTCGTATACCGAGTCTGCCGTCACACAAGGCACCGCAATTTGTTCAATCCAGACTGTGACGTCACTCACGGCACCGCAATTTGCTCATAACATGCACTTCCCATGATAAATTCGTTGCCATTCTGCGAAAGATATATATTCGTGTTGCCAGATCCCAAAAAATAAAAAGAAAACAACTAAACTCAACCTATAGCCTATGACGTCATTTTTAGCAGCAGGAGTAAACAACTAAACTCAACTTCCGGTTTATGACGTCATTTTTAGCAGCAGGAGTAAGCAACTAAACTCAACATCCGGTTTATGACGTCACTTCCGGCAGCAATAGAAAACAGCTAAACTCAACTTCCGGTTTATTACGTCACTTCCGGCAGCAATAGAAAACAGCTAAACTCAACTTCCGGTTTATGACGTCACTTCCGGCAGCAATAGAAAACAACTCAACTCAACTTCCGGTTTATGACGTCACTTCCGGCAGCAGGAGAAAACAACTCAACTCCACGTGACGTCACTTCCGGCACCGCGGCACCGCTGTTCCAGAACCCGCCTTTTCCATCTACTTTCCACACCACGCCAACGTGAGGACATTTGAGGCCGACAGATTTAACGTGCACCAGCCCCCTTTGTACACGACGGTGTTTGGCTGGATTCGAACTCGCAACCCTTCGGTTGCTAGTCCGTTACTCTTCCAACCGGGCCACCGCGGCCCTCCGATTACTTAGGAAGATCTACGTAAGTCTGACTAAATCATTTAACTCAGATTGGGTAAAAAGTTTAGGTTCATCGCTACTTGGGTCATATGCATGTGGGATGACTCTAACCACTTTAGGATGAGTTTGCATCCAGAATCTCTACTTTAGCAAAAGGGATAAAAGCGACATAATTAACAATTAAAGAGTTCATTTACAAATAAAGGGAGAATATTTACAGATTAAAAATAGTTAACAATTTCACTTCATCGTTAGGCCCCGTTCACATGGACTTTTTGCAACGCGCGTTAGATAAGAATTTTCGAGCGTTACCATGTGAACAGCACTTGGGCGCTTTTCAAGGTCAGTTTCCGTTATGCATTTAATTGTTTTTTTATTCCCTTAATCCAAGTTTCTATCTTTTGAATGGTTAAAGATAGAGTCAAAATTTCAACGGATTTCAAATCAGCGTAAAATTTTACGTTAGATCGATACCAAAATCATGCTTTTCTTTGAAAAAATTATTTTTTTGTCAATAGTCGCAACTAATCTTTTTTCAGATATTCCTTTTATACTAAGCGTATGCGGAAGTATTGCCTTGTTTTTAAAGGGAATGTCACTTTAATAAGATATTTTGTTCGCCTTATCAACTGTTTTAATTTTACAGCCATTAAAAGTAGGATGAAAATCTTTCCCAACCTAAAATTGATTTCTTTCTGTATTCACAAGACTATTTGGTTAACTTAGAAATGTATAATGAGCAATAAAATGCCTAAAATAATCTAAAAAATATTCAAAATGACGTAAAAATTTGATATTCTTTCGATTTGTAAAACATCCGTTCCCTAATTGCCTGTGAATAAAGTGTTTTTGAACTTCAACCTTTATACATAAATAAATGCAATATAATCGACTTGCTGACCAGAAGTGACAACCTAAACAGATAAATCTTTCGTAACGTATAGTATACGATTCCAATGCCATCAACCTCGGTTGTAAATTTTTGAACCTTAGCTTTTCGTACGTTTTTCAAAATTTTTCGAATGACGGGATATTTTGTACCTAGGAACCGGTAAGAGCCAGCGGATCACAGAGAAGCAGTGCTTTATGTAGTTAAAATTGTGGCATTATTAAACATTTTCATTAACTCTAAAATCTTCAAGTATTCGTTTTTTACTGTCAAGACTAGAGGAAGAAACCCTATAACCTTCACTCTCCATTGTCGATGATTCATCCACCAATAAAAATAGTAGGATTTGTTTTGTGTTAAGGGGTGATCACGGATTTTTGGGCTCAAGAAGCTAGCAGATGAGTCATTTGTAATGCGTTTTATCGTAAAAGCGAAACTGCGTACGAAAAATAGGAATATTTCTGTAAAACTTTGATTATAAACGAAACTGGAAAATGACCAAACAATTTCCTTAAAATTTTAAAATTGACAGTGTAAAGTAAAAATATATCCCCAAAAAACGTTATTTCTAGAACCAGGAAATTGGAAACGGAATTTCTGTTTATATGGCATTGTCTACGAAGTACTATCAAAAGATGACACGCAAACAAAATCCGGCACTGGTGATAACCTTTTTTTCTTTATGCTATTTTTGCAGGTTTTATCGTGTTTCCTACGATCTATAGTTCTAATTTTTATTTAATTTTCCTTCAAATAAATCTCTATACTTCTTTAAAACCTATCTCTAAACATTTTAATGTATCAGCACAAATAATACATATATAACAATAATTAGTTTTTTAATTTTTAAACACAATTTTCCCTGAGTTCCAACTATCCGAAACGAATACTAACCCTCCAACCTACCCTCTTTCAGTGGTTTTGTAGCACAAATGGAACCACGAATGGAATAATGACTGGGAAATATTTCAACTAAAATTTGATTAAACCTCACGATGAAGCGAAAAATTTTTGTTAAAACTAAAAGAATCTCAAAGAAAAACCAAAAAACAGTATATATCGAAAACCAGGAGATTGCTAATAGAATTTGCGTCTACACGTATATATAATATAAAAATTTTGATTAAAGTAGTAATAACACTAACTGCAAGATTAAAAGATAAATTCTATGAAAAATAAATTCACAGTAAATTAAGTTCATTTTCAAAAGTGATATCGAGTTCAATGTAACACGAGAATGTGAAAAATGAATGAAAATTGAAACTTATCTTACGCATTTCACCCGTTGAGGAAAAATAAAAAAATAATTAGTTTAGCTCTTTTAAATTGAATATTTAATTTAAGCTTTATTTTAAAGACGTTTGCCGCACATAAAAACTAGAACGGACAGTTGTCGGTAAACGTTTTTCTCAGAAATAAAATTACTCACTATCCTTTTTATTTATAAACTTTCACATTTTTGCAAGTTTTGTGTGAAAGCAGGTAAATTTCTTCAATAAATCGAATACTATTTTTAATGGCCATAAGTATAAATCAGTGGATTAAGACAAAATACTCCAATCAAGTTATATCTTTTCTATAAAAACGAGATGAATACTCCCTTTTGTGTTCGTAATGAATATATTCATCAAATCCGTATCGCGAAAATAGTAAAATTACAGTTGAAAAAGTATTTATTTAAAGAAAATCAAATTTAAGGTATCGATCTGGTGTAAAATTTTCCGCAGATTTCAAATCCGTTGAAATTTTCACTCTATCTTTAACGATCGCGAAGATAGAAACTTGGAACTAGAGGAATAAAAAAGCCCTAACGCCGTCAAAACGCGTGTCATGTGAACGCAGCAGAAGAAACCTATGCTTCTTCGAACGCCTTCAAATCGCGAGAACGACAGGAGATTGTTGAAGCGCCGAAGCTATCTAGCGCTTGGATTCTCGCGATTTCTGCATGTGAACACTCCAGTAGAACTCTATGTACTTTGGCTAACCGCGTTTTGTTTAGACGTAAAACGCGCGTTGGAAAACGCCTCATGTGAACGGGGCCTTAGACATGACCGTACGCCATCCTCTTCTCACGTCATCGTTCTGCAACTGTCTCTGGGAAAATCGCCCTAAGCCAGTCCGTCTAGATTTGGCGGCGCTTCTTCATTTCCTGTATTACACATAGCGAGTGGCAGATGGAATGCTGATCTTTAAAATATGACCCACACTCGTCCATCTTGACATAGCCAGGTCCTCCGGCTGTACACGAAATGAGAGTAGGACATCATCACTACCTGAAAAATATAAAAGGAAAAGAGAAAGAAAATTGTCAGAGTTGAGCATGTTTGGGATGCTCTTGCACATTTTTTCATAATGCAGCACTTGTGTACAACTTCTGCTTTTGTGTACATCGATGGGTTGATTTCAGAGTCTTCGTGCAGCGTTCTGTTGAAAAGCATCGTTTCGTCGTGTTCAGTGGTAAATATCGTTACTACGGGTTTTCTTCATGTGGCCGTCTTGAGTAGAAGTTGCATTCGTTGTTGTCTTCAATCATATACGTCGTGGAGTTCTGCATCGTAAAAATCGATAACACAAAAATACAAAGTTTGAAAAATATATATAAATTGTACAGTTCAGTTTTGTGAATGTGGTTCAATGTTTTTAATTAAACCAGGCTTTCATGTGGTCGGCTGCAGTTGAAGTTTGGTTGGGTCCATCGTGTTGACCAATTTTCTTGATTTCATACCGGTCGTTTGGGAGAGCTTTAACAATTTGGTATGGACCATAAAATTTTGGACGGAGTTTAAGGCCAGTTCCAAACTGTGTTCGTTTGATGGCTACTTTGTCGCCGATGTTCTATGAATGTGCTGGTTTTCTTCGTTTGTTGTATTGTCGGGTATTTTCTGCTTGAATTTTTAAGACGTTACGTTTAGCTTCATCGCGAAGAATGAGTTTATCGTTCATCGTGGCTTGTAGATATTCATCTTCTAATACACTGCTGGCCACCCAAATTGCAACACCAAGAAAGACAAGAGATATCACAACAAAATTTATTTTGTAGATAACATGTTGACCAAGTATCAAATGATTAAATTTATAGACTTCTGTGAAGTGTGGTTCCTGCCAAAATCAGTAGCCAGAGTAGCCGCCATTGTTGGAGATCACCGCTGCCACACGCCTCGGCATTGATTCAAAGAGACTTTGGATGTGTTCTTGGGGTACAGCAGACCAAGCAGCTTCCACACGTTGCCAAAGTTGATCTGGTGTGGCAGCTGGGGATGTATTCTGGGTCAATCGTTGAGCAACCATGGACCACATGTTTTCTATCGGCGAAAAATCCGGAGAGCGAGCTGGCCAGGGAAGCAATTCAATCTGGCGATTGACGAAGAACCCTTGGACAATGCGTGCCACGTGTGGTCGCGCATTATCCTGTTGAAATATGGCTGTGGGCAAGCCCTGAAGGTAAGGAAGGACAACTGGCTCCAACACCTCGGAGACGTAGCGCTGGGTGTTTAAAGTACCGGCAATGCGTACTAGAGGAGTGCGAGAGTGATATCCAATACCGCCCCATACCATAATACCCGGTGCAGGACCAGTGTGGCGGTGCATAACGCAGCTGTTCAGCATCCTCTCTCCACGGTGTCTCCAGACTCGAATCCGACCATCGTGGTGTTGCAGACAGAAGCGTGACTCGTCATTAAAGACAATTTCATTCCATTCTGCCGTCCACATCCTTCTTTCATCGCACCATTGGCGGCGGAAACGTCTGTGGTTCTGCGTCAAGGGTAGACGAAGCAATGGACGTCTTGCGGACAGACCACTCTGCTGTAAACGGTGTCGAATGGTACGCGCAGACACTGGATGATGCGGTACAGACTGAATGTGCTGTGCTATGGTTCGTGATGTGGCTGAGCGATCCGTCACTGCCATACGCATAATATGCCTGTCATCACGTGAAGTGGTGCACTGAGGTGGATGCGATCGAACACGTCGGTCCGTCGTACCCTCCTGCATCCAACGATCACATATCCGCATTACAGTTGTTTGGTTTCGTCCAACACGACTACCGATTTCCCTGAAAGATAATCCACAATCTCGGTAGGCCACTATCCTTCCTCTGTCGAACTCGGATACTTGATCAAAAGATGATCGCTGTTTTCTACAAGGCATAATTGATCGATTTTTTGAAAAAACCACAAGAAGAACACAATTGCCGTACTTGAAATCTTCGAAATCTTCAAGCCTTAAATAGCGCTTTGAAGTGGCGCCACAGGCGCGCGTGATGTGCGTCTGCGCTGAAATTCTAATCCTTTGCATATCTCACCTCCGCTAATGCATGTTGTAAATTTCATATTACACTGCTGGCCACCCAAATTGCAACACCAAGAAAGACAAGAGATATCACAACAAAATTTATTTTGTAGATAACATGTTGACCAAGTATCAAATGATTAAATTTATAGACTTCTGTGAAGTGTGGTTCCTGCCAAAATCAGTAGCCAGAGTAGCCGCCATTGTTGGAGATCACCGCTGCCACACGCCTCGGCATTGATTCAAAGAGACTTTGGATGTGTTCTGGGGTACAGCAGACCAAGCAGCTTCCACACGTTGCCAAAGTTGATCTGGTGTGGCAGCTGGGGATGTATTCTGGGTCAATCGTTGAGCAACCATGGACCACATGTTTTCTATCGGCGAAAGATCCGGAGAGCGAGCTGGCCAGGGAAGCAATTCAATCTGGCGATTGACGAAGAACCCTTGGACAATGAGTGCCACGTGTGGTCGCGCATTATCCTGTTGAAATATGGCTGTGGGCAAGCCCTGAAGGTAAGGAAGGACAACTGGCTCCAACACCTCGAAGATGTAGCGCTGGCTGTTTAAAGTACCGGCAATGCGTACTAGAGGAGTGCGAGAGTGATATCCAATACCGCCCCATACCATAATACCCGGTGCAGGACCAGTGTGGCGGTGCATAACGCAGCTGTTCAGCATCCTCTCTCCACGGTGTCTCCAGACTCGAATCCGACCATCGTGGTGTTGCAGACAGAAGCGTGACTCGTCAGTAAAGACAATTTCATTCCATTCTGCCGTCCACATCCTTCTTTCATCGCACCATTGGCGGCGGAAACGTCTGTGGTTCTGCGTCAAGGGTAGACGAAGCAATGGACGTCTTGCGGACAGACCACTCTGCTGTAAACGGCGTCGATTGGTACGCGCAGACACTGGATGATGCGGTACAGACTGAATGTGCTGTGCTATGGTTCGTGATGTGGCTGAGCGATCCGTCACTGCCATACGCACAATATGCCTGTCATCACGTGAAGTGGTGCACTGAGGTGGATGCGATCGAACACGTCGGTCCGTCGTACCCTCCTGCATCCAACGATCACATATCCGCATTACAGTTGTTTGGTTTCGTCCAACACGACTACCGATTTCCCTGAAAGATAATCCTCAATCTCGGTAGGCCACTATCCTTCCTCTGTCGAACTCGGATACTTGATCAAAAGATGATCGCTGTTTTCTACGAGGCATAATTGATCGTTTTTTTGAAAAAACCACAAGAAAAACACAATTGCCGTACTTGAAATCGTCGAAATCTCCAAGCCTTAAATAGCGCTTTGAAGTGGCGCCACAGGCGCGCGTGATGTGCGTCTGCGCTGAAATTCTAATCATTTGCATATCTCACCTCCGCTAATGCATGTTGTAAATTTCATATTATTTGCATGCTTCCTTCAGGGTGTTGCATTTACGGTGGCCAGCAGTGTATTTGCATGCTTCCTTCAGGGTGTTGCATTTACGGTGGCCAGCAGTGTATTTGCTTGATTTGGATGTCATCTTTAGTTTTCATTTTTACGCCAACTAAGAGTTCAAAAGGTGTAAATTTAGTGCTTCTGGATGTGGTACTGTTGATTATGCGTTGCACTGTTGCGACGTGCTTGAACCATTTAGTGGGTTCGTTTATGGACAATTTTGTCAAAACTGGGATAAGAGTTTTGTGATAACGTTCAACTTGGCCGTTGCCTCTGGGTACTCTGATTGTTATTAACAAATGTTCGATATCTTCTCTACAATGAGTTTCGAATTCTTTGGAGGTAAAATCACTACCTCTGTCAGAAATTATTCGACTAGTGTTTCCGAAAATGATTTGCTGAAGTATGAGCTTTTCGAGAGCATCATTTGCTGAAGTTTATTTAGGAATTTCATGGTTTAAAATTGTGTTAATTTTCAAATCTGCCGTTTTTGTTTTGTTTGTAATTAATAACTAAGTTTACAATATGACGTCTGTGTTCTTGATCTTTGATGTGGGAGACCTCTATGACATCCAAATTAACTGCATGGGCCATGTACATCAAGGTGTTAGAATCTGAATCGGTGTTTTCTCGAGGTTTTGTTTCGTTTCTGCATATTTAAACAGTTTTTGCACATAATATTTTGTTATGTACTCTTATGGTACCGTTTGTAAAATTAAAATTTACTTGATCGAGAATGTCCATTCCAATCACAAAATTATTGCATATGTCTGTAAGAACGCAAACATTTGTCGATATATATTGTGGGCATTAAAATATCCAATAGGAGTAATTTTATCACCCCTTATACCCATTAATGATATATTGTCTGTAATCAATGTAGTGTTTTCGAGTGTCGTATAATTCTTTGTTGATCATTGTCACCTCGCTACCTGTGTCAATTAAGGCAATGTGTTCTGAATCGTTGAGGATAACATTCTTTTGAAGTTTTCGGGAATCCGCAACTACAATAGTCTTTACTTCACGTGTTTTGGGACAGTCTCTTGCAATGTGTCCATTAAAAGAATTACATTTAAAACATTTCTTGCCTTTTAACTTATCGGGGCAATCAAAAGTTTTGTGTTCTGTTTTCCCACAATTGTAACATCTATTTTCATTTGTCGTAGGTCGTAGACGTGCATTCTTGTTGTGCGAGTGTTCCATTTTCCACGAATTATTTTTTGGTTCGTTAAAACGAGACTTCGGAGTATCGAAATATCATGGTTGAATGTTTTGAAAGGTGTTTGGTCGTTTTCCATGAACAGAAATTTTCTCATATATCTTTTTTTCTTTAAATTCCAAAAGATTTTTGGCACCATACAAAAGAAATTTGTTATAATTTTCAGGAATACCGGCAATTACATACTCGATGAGGGAGGTTTCATCAATATTTGAACGACCAACAATTTGTCTTATTGCAATTAAATATTCTGAAAGTGACTCAGTAATTCTAAGTTTACGGGAACTTAAAATTTTATGTATGTCAATCGACGGTACCTGAGAACTAAATTCCAAAAGTAATTGTTCTTTCAATTTATCAAAAGTAGAAATTTGTTTCAAAGTTGATACATACAGTTTGGCAGGATCAGCTAATGCTTTCTTAGTAAACAAAATTTTTTGTTGATCAGAGGTGATATTATAAAAAGTAAACTTTTCTTCTATCTCATCCACAAATAAAACAATAGAATATGTATCTCTTCCGTTAAAAACGCGAACAGTTTCAATAACATCTCTCTTTCAATGAAAAAAACACTTCACCTTGAGTAGGCATAGGCACATTCTTGAAAAGGATTTGTAGCAACAGCAAATGGAATAGTTTCGCGGAGCGTGAATCAGGTTCCTTTGAAGAAAGACTTCGTTTCGATTAAGCATGGGATGGGGTAAGCTAGAATTACTGATGTTTTGATTAACGGGTTGTTGATACATAAAGTTCCGTTTTTGAATGAATCATCATGAGAAACTATTTCAGCCGTTGTGTTGGGACGAGAATTTGTTTCGTCTTCACTTTCGTCAGCGTCAGAATTGGATTACGCACTTTGTGATCGAGGTCTAAATTAGATAATCCAAACAAGATTCGATCAGTTAATTCGTCAATATCAGCTGTTACTTCAGGGCGTAGAATATTGGCGAAATAAGATCGGGCAAAGAGAATTTTTCAATAACTGTTTCTTGTTTCAACGTTAGATCACAATCGGATGGAAGGCCAGAAAATGTTCTCAAATCTGATCTGTTAAGTCTTCCATTGTCTGTTTCAAATATCAAAGAATGAAAAAGTTTGATATTTTTGGTAGATGCTGATTTTATGCTTTCGCGCATCCTGGGGATATCACCAAGAGTTTTTGCCATGATCAAGGATAACAAAACAATTTTCTCAAAAGAAATTTCGTACTCACAGTTTAGACGGTCGCGCTGCTAGGTAATCCAATCGGGTTTTGTCAGTGGAGACGATTTCACAACGATGTAATCCAATCAGGTTGCTTTCAGTTTCAAACACATCAGTTGTGTAAGATAATTAATCACTCGAAGTCTTCTTAATTGACGTCGTGGTCACTTCTGGTGTTCTTTGCGGCGGGTGTTAGGGAGGGGTTCTGCTCGGAAAAGCACGGGCCGAGCCCTCATGTGGGTTGGTCTAACCACTTTAGGATGAGTTTGCATCCAAATCTCTACTTTAGCAAAAGGGATAAAGGCGACATAATTAACAATTAAAGAGTTTGTTTACAAATAAAGGGGGTGTCGCGAACGATCACCCGAATTGCAATTGTAGTTCACGTGTGGTGGCGCGACAATCGCAATGAATATAGAAGTGAGTTAGATTCGTTGTGGTGGTGTGTAGGGATGGGAAATACTGTTCTTTTTGGCGAACAGTTCTTTGATGTTCCGTTCTTTTTAAAAGAACTGTTCTTCTGTACCAAAATGTCTCCCGACTCGAAATGTGCAAGCCCTGTTCCTACTCGTAGACTATGCGGCGCCAGCAGTTTACGTGATAGACATGGACCGAATATTGTTCACGTCATCTTTGTTAGTACTTTGTATAGGCGTGCATATATAAAAAAATACAAATGACTCAGAGTCTTCGTATTGTTATCGGTTGATTGATTTTTTTATGGCGAAAGGGGCAAGTCTATTCAAGCTGCGCCAAACTATCAGTAATTGAGAAAGAAAATCAGAATTTTTCCGTAAATTGGAAAACGTTCTTGCAAATTGAAACGTTTAAATTCTCTCCCCAGTGGCAACTAATAATATCCCACATCTGAACCATCTCAAGTAGTTTCCCAAACATATGAGGTGCCTAGGACAAAACAAATACACAAGCGAAAGTGATAATTTTTTTAGATTTTAATGTCATTTTTAAGTCAACAAAATGGTCATTTAAGTCAATAAAACGACGGTCCGTGATCCATCCCGAAGAGAAAGATCCGAGGACAATACCAGGTAATTTTGAATCACGTTATGCAATAGGGAGTTGCCTTTTATAAAAGATAATAAACACAAAAAACGCATACCGGGAGTTTTTTATGTTTGGAAAGTAAAATTGATTTGAAAAACACGTTAATATTATATGATCTATCCAGGGGTGCCCATCCCCCCAAGCCCAATGGCGCAAATCCCCCCAAAAATTTTCTTTACCGCCCCCCTCAAATTCAATTAACCATATAACCTTTATTGGAATCTCAAATTTCCAACTGAATCCCACACAAAGCTCTATATTTCGTATTTTGTAAATCAGTTAGAGATAAATAAAATTAAGAGATAAATTTGGATGAGATAAATAAAACCAGAACAGCTAGGAAAATGATCAGTTTATATTTATAAAAGCAATTTCATGTATAAACAATGATATTACTTACACTTTGCAAATGAAAATAACTATAATATAGAAAAACAGTTGTTTTGAAAGATTATGAATGTTATATGAATAAAACAAGTATATATATATATATATTTTACCTTGACCTTTTGTATAAGAATAATTTTTATATTCATAGAAAAACTCTAAAATTGAGTGAATGGAAGGATAGAATATAAAAAAATTTAACATATCAATGAAGATCAATTAATTTAATAATCAGATATTGAAAAAACGTACTAAATGTGTAAAAACTAATGATGAGTATTATCGTAATGTTTACATGAGTTGCGTAAGTATTCATAAAACCGTAAAAACTAAATTGTTTTAGAGTAGTGACAAAACAGCTATCTTATGCGGAGGGAAGAGAAAACATTCGAACACTCTAGGTTGACAAAAATTTATAGTATGACCAGAAAATAAATTCTTTAAGCACAGGGATTTATGTACTATTTATAAGATTTTAACAGAAGCTTTTTTTCTCTGTGCACTTGATATGGTAAACTTTTCGATAATTTCTTCATTTGTGATGTTCTTGAGAATGTCATTCTCAGATGATAGTATCAATAAGCTTGACAACCAATCGTCCCCTAAGCTGCTTCTACCTGTTTACAAACTTTAAACGGCTCATCGTCCTTTCCGCTGAGCAACTTGTGACAGGTAACGATAAAAGGATACGATACGGCATGGTGAGTTGAGGAAATGCTGACATATACTGCAGGCATCTGTAAGGCCTAATAAAGCCTCTTTTTACCCACTGATCAACAGACAAAAGCAACTCATCATGGTTTGAGTCTTCTTCCTCATCATTCTTTACGGACTTCAACTTCATTTCCACCTTCACTTCCAGAAACGTCAGATTCCCTGTCTGGTGTCCCATTTGTACACTTTTCTTTCTCTAAAAGCAGGTCGGAAATGTCAATTTCTGAGTAAGTAACCTTATACAAATTTGCAAAAGTTTCTAGTTCCTCTTTTATTTGGTCACTTTCAAGATCGTAAAACCCACACAAGTATTTCACTGATGAAGAATCTGGCAAGAATTTATATCCCTGCTTTTCTTTTTCTCTTGCAATTTTCAAAATTTCTTCATGTGAAAGCACTGCCATTTGTGAGATTGTAGAAAGAGAACTGTCAGAATCTGTCATTGAGTTGTCTAATAAGTGAATCTAGTACATGAAAATAAACTTCCACTTTGATCCTCTTAAGAGGATCATCTATTCTTTCATCAATAGCCATTTCATCCATAAACCTTACATTTTCTGCTTCTACGGTGGGGTTGCGAAATATTATTCGCATCAGCAAAGGCAATAATTGAATCATTCACTTTATTCCACTCCGACTCACTTCGCATTTTTACAAGTTTAGCTTTGGTTTTATCAACAATTTTTGACACACTGCTATAATTAATTATTTTTGGTTGTAGAACAATTGTGATTGGTGACACTTTGAAAATAGCTGAGGAGGCAACATGTATTGAGCAAATGTTTTCAAAATCGGTCATTTGTTTCCACAGGCCAGTTGCCAGTGCCTTTGATTCATTAGCAGCTTTTTTGTCAATGGACAAACTATGCATCGTCTCCTTTATTATGTCATTGCAGGTGACAACTGTTTGCAGTGCATTATTTCTGCTTGACCATCTTGTAGTTTGCACTCTTTTCAGTCTCCTTATTTTGGTTGGACCCTTGTAATTTGTGTAAATAGATGATGCCTTGTATGACCTGACATGAAGACATAATTCCTCTAAAAGAGAAAATAGATTTTTCATTTGGGGCATATGTCCATAGATTTTTCCGCAATTAACGCAAATCTGTGCAAAGAACACCATATATAGAACGCTTTGGGACATTCTCTCTGGATTAGCGCTTTTACACCATTGAATTTTCCTCTCATATTACCAGCCCCATCCATACTTTGACCAAGTAAATTCAGGCATTTCATTATTTCTTTAAAAAGATTTTGGTCTGTGGTATCTCCACTATTGAAAACCTTAATGAACCGCTCTTCAGGTTTGACATTTTCCTTCGGGGCACCATGCGGGTCAGTATGTTCAATATAAAGAACCACTAATGTTGAACATTCTTTTTTACTAATGTCTTAAGTTGAGTCTAGAATAAATGTTAGTCGTTTTTATACTATCTATGATTTTTGAAGCAACGATGTCACTCATTATGTTAATTACATGGTAAATGTTTCGATAACTCAAGAAATTAGACCCCAGCTTTACTTTTTCAGTTCAAGCTTTATCAATTTTTTCAATGTATACCCTAGCATCAGGACTATATTTACTCAATAGCCTAGAAAGACCTGAGTTTTTCTTTTGCTACATCCTTTTAACGAAATCGAAGCATTTCTTCACTTAAATATCGACAACAATCGATGACAACAGACAGCACTTCTCGATTGGGATGGACTAACTGATCTGATTGTTCAGCTAAACGTGAATCAATCCTATTTTGAGATCCATTGGATCCTCGCAATTTGTGCTAAGTGGGTTTTAGATTTTTCATGGAGCACAATATTCCGGTCCCCTTATGCTCTGTCCATCCTCTATAGCCAGTTGTTCCCCATATTGACTGTTCGTGTGGGAGGGAAACAGTACATGACAAGCAAAATACGGCATCTTTTTCTTGGCTATATACCAGCCATTTTCTAACTCTTTTACTTGGTAAAACTTCATTCTTCCATGAGCCATTTTCTAACTTTTACACTTTTATATGGAAAAACTTCATTCTTCCATGATGGGTTGAATTTTCTTCCACCTGTTGAAGGAAAAGTGACAAGACAAATCTTGATTTTCCAAATATAGTGCTTTATTTATTTCCTCAGCTGACAGTTTGATGTTGGCATATGATGCTGGATCTCTTGGGATTTTCAATCTATCATCAGGAGAATCTTCAGTTAGAATTTCCACTTATTGAATGGAAACTGAAGGTCTTTCAGCAGATGGATTGTTACATTATTCTACCTCTCCGTGTCCTAATTGTTTCATCAACTTCTTCCTGACTTTCATTTTCATCAAGGTTTTCAAAATCTACGCCTTGGGTCATACTTGATGAAGAGGATTGTATTTCTAAATCTTCAATGACGTTTTCAGGAATCGAAAGCACTGAACTAAAATTCCTTTCCTTCTCCAAGACAGACTACACAAAACGTACACGGCTACCTGCTTTCAACTGGTGACTTAACTTTATCTTGTCTATGGGACTATTAGCGATCCACATGACGTAACGGTGACGGACGGAAAACCTCAAGGTGTCAGATGGTTATGAATGGGCAGAGTATCAGCGCTGCCAACTAAGCGTTGCTCAATAAAAAATTATGGAATAACTTCCTATAGTGAAATTGTTGTCATAGCAGGAAACAGTAGTCTTTTAAACAAATTCAGAGATAGTCTAATTACTTATGAAAATATGTATATATATAACAATAAAAAGGTTTCTTATTAAATAATTTTTGCCCGAAAAATTTCCACCCTGAAAAAATCCCCCTCCCCCCAAAAAAATTCTGATGGCGCAACTTGCGCCATGATCCCCCTGTATGTAAAGACAATACCATTTTTTGTACATTTATACTCAACTACACTATTTTTACATTTCTAATAAAATACTGTATTCGATAAATGTATGAATTAATGTGTTTTAAATACACTATTTGAAGATGCTTATACATAAATCACCAGTTACAAATGGAGCCTTTTTGAAAATTTTTATACTGGCCTGTATTTTGGACTAATTGCGTCACTGCCCAATTTGTCGATATCTAATTTGCATATCAAATAAGTAAGCAAAATGCTCATTGTCAGGGTTTGTTAGAGTGGCTCTGACAAGGCACTCAATTTTTGGAAAGGATTGAAAATTGATTACGAGATGGCTGGCTATAAGCATGAATGGCAATAGCTATGGATGGTTCCCTCCGCCAACTTGCTACAACTACCATCGCTTACAGCATGTAATGCATTGGTGTGTTCAGTGGTTCAGTAATCAGTCAATTCTATTAACGATAACAAACTTTTATTTTAACGTTAACAAGTTCAGAGATTGGAGCTATTATGAGGTGCTCTGACCTTCTACTGGCATTCAGTTTCTGCGTTTACTTACCAACTTCTTACCCAACGTTTGGTTGCCAACAACTTCTTACCATTTGGCGCGCTTAGTGCCGTCTGGGGTATTTCACACTCCCCACCTGAACTCTTTCAGAGTTCACATAAATTACCTCTTGAACATATAATACTCCAAATATTAATCAGATACAAATCACAATCAAATAAATTCAATATGTACATATAAACTCAAGTTAATAAATTTAATACTTTTTTTCAGTTCAAGATTAGGCAATTTTAACAATATATTTTTTCCAATTTAATAACACCGAGATACACTAAATCAAGATGTTGAACTATACACGTAAATTTTATTAAGTAATATAATTTCAATTCAATTATGAATAATCAAACTATTCAAATTACAATATTCTACAAACACTAATTTTTAGGATTAATGAGAAATTAACTAAATTAGCGAATATAAAATATAACCGGTTAATTTTCATCATTAATTTCAAGATTACATAATAATTGTACAGGTCTTTTAATATTCCCTGATTGAGTTTTAATTAGACAGGAACGGATTTTTCCGTCTCTTCCTGGAAATACTTCTATGATTTTACCCATAGACCACAAGTTTCGTGGGTAACGATCATCAAGAACCAACACAATATTATTAACCTTAAAATGAGTTACGTTTGTCGGTGGACACCCATTTGCAGATCTTAAAGAGAGGAGATAAGGTTTTCTCCAACGTCTCCACAAGTGATTAAGCAATGTTTGCTGATGTCTATATCGTTTTACGTTGCACTTCTTGAACCACACAAATCTTCCCTTGAAATTTTTGAAACAGGAAGACCAATTAAGAAATGTGCAGGAGTTAATGGTGAGGGCTCTGAAGGATCATCATAAATGTAAGTTATTGGCCGTGAGTTAATCATGGCTTCAATTTCAATAAAAAGCGTTTCTAGCTCATTCACTGTAAGCGGCTAACAATTTTTCTTAGACAGGTTTTAATGGTTCGAAAATGCCTCTCCCAGAACCCTCCCCACCATGCTCCTTTCTCAACAATAAACTTCCATGAGAAGCAAATAAATTTTGAACAGATGGGTGGTTTATGCGACTCTAGATCTTTTTGAGCTCAATTTTTGCACGCTTGAAACCTTTAGCATTGTCCGAATAAATTGTGGAACACAGACCACGTCGTGAAATGAATTTCCGAAAAGCTAAAAGGAATGATTCTGTTGACATAGATGGAACTAATTCCAAGTGAAGAGCTCTCGAAGTGGCGCAGGTAAAAAGAAGCAAGTAATGTTTGGCATTACTATCCCTAGTAAAGAATGAACCAGCAAGGTCCACACCAGTCACAGTAAACGGAGGAGATTGAAGCACTCGATCGGGTTGGTAAAGGTGCAGTTTCCTGCGTACCAGGACTTACTCTGTACCTTCTGCACACGACACAACTATTCAAAACAGTTTTAACACACTGGCGACCCTTAATAATCCAAAAATGTTTTCTGACTTGGGCCAGAGTAGCTTCAACTCCGCAATAGAACACTTATATGTGGCACTCCACAACCACAATTTCGAAAAATTTGTCTTTGCAAGGCAACAATATCGGGTGTTTTTCCCGATTTCAAAATCGGAAAATTGAAGCCTTCCCTTCAGTCTAAGAACGTTTTCATCTAAAAAAGGGCTCAAAAAGTGCACTGGAGAAGTTTTGTGCAAACGTTTTCCCTTCGATAGACAGTCAATTTCATGCATGAAATGTTTCCGCTGCAGTTTTCAACCAATAACGTTCAGAGTCGAAGATTTCTGATGCACTTATTGGTCCATACAATTTCTGTCTGTTTTTGCAATTAAACACAAAACGTTTCACGTAAGCAGTCACACGATAAAGTTTCTGTAGATAGTTATACCCTTTTAAGTCCAATAAAGGCAGAGGTGATGGCTCGATGAGACACCTGAAGGGAGAGATTTTTAATCCGTCTTTCAGTTATCACACTCTCCTCATCAACAAGTGCCGAAGGACCAGATGGCCAATTCGCTTCAGGCTCCAAGATCCAACTTAGTCCCCTTCACCACAAGGGATCAGTCGCAAGCTTCGAAGCATGCACACCTCTTGAGATGAAATCCGGGGGATTGTCATCACCGTTGCAATGAAACCATTGCTGTGGATTAGTCAAGGATTGTATCTCTGAAACCCTATTGCAAACGAAAGGTTTCCAGTCTTTGGCGTTCCCTCGAATCCAGTGAATAGTAATTTGCGAATCGCTCCACAAATGTGTTCGTTTACATAGCTCAGATAACAGTTCTTTCAAATATTTTGCCACTTTCGCACTAATCACCGCCCCCCATAAGCTCTAATCTTGGCAATGAAATTAATTTCAAAGGGGCCACTCTTCCCTTCGCAATGACAAGAGTAGTCTTAACGCCACCTTTAATATCACTGTATCTAAAATACGCTACACTTCCGTACGCTGCTGGACTAGCGTCGGAAAAAATATGCAAAGAAATATCGTCGCACTGATTGTCAAAGAACTTTCTATCAAAAGATAGCTTTTCCAAGTGAAACAGTTCGTCGCACCAGTCTTTCCACTTGTGTGATAAGTCACTTGGCAATTCTTCATCCCATTTTAAACCTCGTTCCCATATATTCTGCATGACTATCTTCAACATCATGACACAAGGACTCACTACACCACAAGGGTCAAATATCTTCGATCACTCCGAGAACAAATCGTTTGGTGGTTGTAGCATTTTAAATGGAACCTTTTACAATTTTTAAGTCTAACTTAATTTTATCCTCAGTATGATCCCAAATGAGTCCCAAGAACCCAGTCCCTAGACCAAAATCCATATTTTCCTCAAAACTATTATCTACCCAAAGTTTTTGAAGTTTAAGAGAATTTGTTCTTAATTTCCTCAAATGAAATCCAGCATCTTTTAGAATATTAATTGCATTGTAAGTTAACAAATACGCATCATCGGCATTTGAGACCCATGATACAAATCATCTACATAAAGAATTAAGCATTTCAAAACATTGAGGCATATCTTCCTTATATTTGCCAATGTGAAACTTTAGTACACAAGCTAATGCAAAGGGTGATGTCGTTAAACCAAATGGAAGACGATTTAAACATTAAGTTTGGTCAGACTCATTTACAGAATCATGAAACCACAAAAATTTTAGATATTCTCCATCTTCCTGACAAATTTCAATCATAAGAAAAGCCTTTTCTATATCGCCTGTAAACGCAATTTGATTTTTACGGAATTTCAGAATTATATCCACTAAATTAGGGTAGAGATTAGGTCCAGACTCCAAACAATCATTCAAAGATTTAAATTTTTCATTAGCTTTGCTATTGCAGTCATAAACCATCCTAACTCGAGTCGTTTCTTTGTCATTCCTAACGACTGCTTTATGGGGCATGTAATATCCTAATTTAGGGTCCTCATATTCGCATCTACTTACAATTTGACACTTTAATTCATCAATTATCTGCTATACTGTTCCGAAATCTTTGTTCTTATTCAATCTACAGCTCTGTCAAAACGCTTCTTCGCGACCTCCCAATTCGAGCCTAAACTTTCAGGGGGATGCGAAGTCTTCCCACAACTACAAACATCTCGCACCGTTAAATGTCAACGAATTCTCAAATGAATCAATTAACAGCTTGTCCTTTTCAGAAAGATTTTGTTTTGACTCGACCTCCTCGATTTCCCAAAACCGTTTGAGGTCAAAGAGCACATTCTCAGAATCCATAAGTAAACAAGAGTTCGCAAAGCTAGTCAGCAAAATCGCTTCTTTCATTGCCTACAGGAACCCACCCAAAACACGAACCAACAAGCGAAGTTCCACCGTTTATTCTTTCCTGCTCCATAAATAATGTCCCAGAAGTAATCACATTCAACCAACAGGTCTACACTTGCCCCTCCATCTGAAAGGAAGGTATCAGCGAGATTTAACCCTCCTGGCGGCGAGGCATCTCAAAGTTGTGTTCCCGAAAACGGCACCCCAAAAAAGCGAGTTCCCTTTAAAAGTGTCAGGGTTTGGACAAAGGGAGTGCTTTCCCCTTCTTCAGTCAATTGGTCTCAGCAGTGGTCTATTTAGACCGGACCATCAAAGAGAGCGATGACAGTGATAGATAGCAAAGCCACGGGCTACTTCCCAGAATACCCTAAGTATACCTTCTCGAGGGTGCTTCTCAAATGCTTGTACAACGACTTTCAAATAGTGAAATAATTCAGGGGCCCAAGATACATTCGACTGATCCATACAAATTTTCTTATACGTGTTTGAAAAAACAAATATTTACTGTAACAATGGGAAACTTTGAAATTATAAATTTATATATTTTTCTTTTAATGAGTAATTTTCTACTAATTGTAAATAAGTTAAATTCTAGCATTGATTTTCTTGCCCACAAAAGTTTGCCTCCATTACACAGATTTACAGCATAATTTTTGTATAAATGAAGCGATGAAATTATTTATCGCAGTTGAGTTAGACATGAGAGACTTAAAGCAAAGCTAAACAAAAAATATTCAATACTTGCTTTGTTAATGTAAAATATCCTAAAGAGTAACCACAACGGATATTACCCCAAAGGTTTTCAGATTTTGGGTGTTCACATATCCGTGAAGAAATGAGTAGAATCAAAACCGTACACATATGGTAAACTGAGTTATTTTGCACCAATAACTTTTTAAAGAAATGAAGTATGGGACGTTTGGAATCTTCTTGATCACAATTTTGAACGATTATTTTTATTAAATTTTAATGGTCTAGTTATTTCAGACAATCCCTGAGAACCCCAATAGACTAAAATGGCATCCGGATAATTAACGAACCGTTAATTATCCGGGTATATAGGCGCAAGATACAGAATACAAAAATGGAGGAATTAAGTAAATCCCGAAACATTTGCGATTTGTTTCATATAAATGGTTGAAAATAATTTTATAAATCCATACAAATTATTTGAGTGATAATGGTTTGACGTAGCCCTCAACAGTTTTACATAAAAAAAACCTAAATTTCAACCAGCATTTTCGAGGATCTGTGTCTCGTCATCTGACCGTGTTTCAAAATTACGTGGTGTTGTCCTTGGATCATTCCCTTCGGGTTTGATCCTGGACCGTCGCTAATAGCCGTTGTCTTGCTCCAGTGCGACGTTAATTAAATACCTATCCACTGAAAATGAAGTGTTTCTCAACCGCCGGTCTCAGCCAATTACCTTGCCCTAGCATTAGTTATATCGGGTCGTAAGAGGTTATCCTGGGATTTGTCATTTTTGATATCTAAGGATTTTTTATGATGAAATATTTTATAGTGATAATATTCTGAGAATATTCGTGAATGGTGCCAAAATGTTCAGAATCAGAAAGCCTTAATAATATCTGTATAGATAACATCACTGACCAAGTAACAGTAAAGAAAATTTCTCCACTGAAAATGAAAATCAAAGGGGAAATGAATCATCTATCGGGGTCTCAAATCTGATAATACTAAATACTGTTTCTTCGCAAGTTCTCCTAGCAGTGTAAGTTTTCGTTTCGAAAATCGAGTGACGTGATTTTTTTTAAAGTAATAAGCCCTAAAGATTAAAATTTTAATATGAATAAGAGACAAGGGATTTCGTTTAACTTTGGTGTACAGAAGTCTCGTATGGAAGGTGTTTATAGCCCAACAAATATAAATATTTTGTGAACAGAATGAGATGAAAATCAGCGCAAATTATTTTAATTTTGGCCTGAAAAAATTTACAACGCGTTACAAGATTTCATTAGTTCAGTGATTGATAGCTAATTTCCTCCTCCATTTCCTTATAACCATGACATAATTAATAATTGTTTTTTAATGCATGCACTTTAAAAGAATTTTAAAGGTATTTACGAGTAAATTTGTTGAAACCGGACCCTCTTATAAAACACTATCTGAATTACCCGGCGTCGATCGAATTGTTTGTAACTCATCGTAATATTCAATAGTAGTCCTATGGGGATTTCGAATTGTTTTGAGATCTCTCTACAGACCCAGGACAAATCAAATGGAGTTAATATCTAGACTATGTTTCTCGCAGAGTTTTAAAGAATGAGTGTAGCAAATTCGATATGAGTTGATCAAACTGTCATAATAAGGATAATCAATGGTAATTTCTATGGGGATTTCGAGGGCAGCGGTAGCCCAGTTCGAAGAGCAACGGATTAGAAAACAGAGGGTTGCGAGTTCGAAACTCGGTCCAGCCAAAGACCGTCGGATACACGAAGGCTGGTGCACGTTAAATCTGTCGTGGCCTCAAGTGTCCTCACGTTGGCGAAGTGTGGAAGTTTGGAGTGGGGTGCCGGCTCAAGTATTGTTCTTGACCGTGGTTCAAAATTATGAGGCGTTGTTCTGGGATCTTTCACTTCAGGATTGATCCCGGAACATCCCCAATAGCCCGTTGTGTTGGGGGGACATTAATTAACATCCAGGGGGACATTAATTAACTACCTACCCATTTGGATTTCGAATTGTTTTTAGCCCCTTCTCCCGACCCAGGACAAATAGAACGGGATTAATATCCTGTATAACCTATGTTTCCCGCAGACATCCAAAAATTGAATGTACTAAATCTGGTGTGAATTCGTCTTCAAAATATTCAATGTTATTCCAATGGGGATTTTGAATTGTTTTTAGCCTTTCTCCAGACCTAAAGCAAAAGAACGTGTTAAATATGTAGTCTATATTTTCCACAGGATTCTAAGGAATGAATGTACCAAATTTGGTGTGAATTGGTATGACAGTGATCGTAAAATATTCAATGTTATTTCTAAGTGGATTTCAAATTTGTTTTGGCCCCTCTGCAGATCTAGGACCAATTGAACGGGGTTAATATATAGCCTACGTTGCCAGCAGGATTCTATAGAATGAATGTACCATATATTTGGTGTGAATTGTTCAGACAGTGATCGTAAAAATACTTAACGCTATTCCTATGGTGATTTCGAATTGTTTTACCTCTTCTCCACATCCAAGAAAAATAGAACGGGGGTTAATATGTAGCATACTTTACCCGTAGGGTTCTGAAGAATAAGTGTACCAAATTTGATGTGGATAGGTCAAACGGTGTAGATTTGTATAGAGGACAGAAAGACGCCAACTCAGCTTTGTATACAGATGTCTATCCCCTTGTTGCATTATGTGCGTTAAATATATTTTATTTCTTATCTGAAATGTTTATAATTAAATAGAATACTGCAGGTAAAATAAGAAAAGCTATGCAAATACGATGATTTGGGAAATTCAGATTAAAAAAAAATTTAGTCGCACCTGCTAGTAGCATGGCGGTGTTAAAGAATTTTAAAGACAAGTACGAAAGGAAGTACGAACAAGTACGAAGTACATTTGCCAAGACTGGCAAATGTTAAGAATTTTAGGGCGGTAGGACGTCTCATTACCTTCAAATGGTAAAAGTTCGATATAGGTATGTCCTAGGCATATTAAGACTATATTCTCTCGTTTGATAGTGATATCTAGGAGGTGTTCTAGAAGTGACATACAAGAACGCACCACCCCTTAAAAAACTAAATTATGTTTTGCGCAAATTACATTCATACGAGGCGAAAGGTCTTTACCCATAGTTTCCTTTTTTTGCAAAACATATTTTATTTAACATGATTTTCAAAGGGTTAATTATCCATTGTTAATTAATGTTTGTGAGAAAGAACCAAACTAGAGGTTTTGGAATTTTTTAATTCTTTATCGCATCGATGGCCCGCAGGTAGCCGGCTTCACCAAACCTATTAGAACTCCGTCAATTATCGCACTTCATTAAGTTTCCAATACGTAGAGAAATATTAAAATAAACAATTGTGCGTAATTTAAAATGTATGTCTTGTGATTTTGGCTGCAGCAAAAATCATACCTTTAATTTTTTTAATTTTCAATCTTTTTCCCTGAATTCATGTCCTTTCGCTTTTGTTTGGTAAATTTTAATCGTACTTCAAATGAAGCATTTAAAAATGTTTTCATCTCAAAAAGTAAAAGCAAAATAGCAGTGAGAATACATTTTCGAAAAGTGCGTGTCGGTTCCAAATTTCCAATTCAACTTCTTTTTCCCGAAGAACCCAAAAATAGACGCTTTCAAAGTGTAGCTTAACAAAGACAGGAATGCCGTCGTGATACTCAACGAACACGCCAAAGGCAATGACTTGAGGGAAGCATTTTAGGGATTGTCCGTTCCCATCAGGACCCCTCGCACAAAAGGTGTCCAGTCACGCCCTCTCGTTAGAGGACACGGGTGGTAGAGGGGAAGGAAAAGTGACCGTTCAAAGATTCTCGGGGTTGACACTTAAGCTTACATTTTGGTTTACGAGATATCTCGGGGTTGACACTTAAACTGGCATTTTGGTTTACGAAATATCTCGGGGTGGCCGCCTGAAGGGTTAATCCCTCAGCTGTCAACACTTTCAAAGTCTCACTCGAAAGATTCCGTCTGGCCCAATTAGCAATAAATTCACAGTGACTAAACACTCCACTTCTAAACACCTATCCGGCTCTTTTCGATTGTGCAAGGTCAAAGCAACCACGGGATAATTTTTCTCTCGAGGGTATTTTTCACCGAATGAGTATATGGACAATTTTTCATAGCGAAAGGGTTTTAAATTTAATTCTTTCACAATGCATTTAGACACACAAAAGATCGGTGTGATCCGGAATCTAACAGTATTCTACTTTCTAACGATTTATTACGTTTCGAGCACACAATTACTGAACAAATTTGAAGAAAAGATTTTTTACTACTTCCTAGAATATTATTGTGTGCAGATATCGTTTCAGCTGGGGTGTTGGAGGAATAGGGTGGAGAAAGAACATTTTTGTTGTTCCCTCTACACAATACCTCATAATGCGAATTAGACTTACATGAAATGCTCATATGTGATATTTTTCAAAACAAAGAAAACACTTACCTTCAAACTTTAATCTATCGAATTTTTCTACAGATACTATATTTTCTACAATTGATTCATGAAACCCGGAACAAAATAGACATTCATCTTTTGTTTGCGTATTTAAATACGTTGTAGTGATTCTCTGGGTAGCGTGGTAGATTCAAATCTACAGAGAACAGTCTGGCTTAAATAACAAACGATAATTTTATTTAAAACAATTTCTTGACTATATTAGAATCTATTTACACGACACTTTCACGAATTTCTATGCCTCTGCTAACTGGATGCGACAGGGTGTCGAAATCTCAGGACGTACGAAAGTCTCTGAGTTGGAGAAAGGTATCTCAACAGTCTCTAGATGAAACTCTACTCGTCGGGTGACGATTTCACAAGATCAGCACTGGATCCTCACTGGACGACGGGACCAGGCAGGTTCACTGCCGGACGAGAAGTCGGTACCGAACTCTCCGCAGGTCGTCGGTTCGGCACAATCAGGGATCGGCTCCACTGGGGTCGTCGGGTCAGTACAAGACAGCACGGCTCCGCTGGGGTCGTCGGATCGGCACAAGACAGGCACGGCTCCGCTGGGGTCGCTGGTTCAAGTCTCGAACGAGAAATAAGCAGGAACTCGAGATAGGCAGCCTACGCCAGGCTACAAGAACGCGTCCTCTCAGGGTGAGAGAACCGTCTTCCAAATTATTAAGAGCTCCTTAATGGGGTTGACCGCTCAAAGGGTCACTGAGCTAAGACGCTAGCTCGGGAAACAAACAAGACTCGAGATGGGCAGCCTACGCCGGCTACAAGAACGCGTCCTCTCAGGTTGAGAGAACCGTCTTCAAAAAATATATTTTCTCCCTAAGGAGTGACCGCTCAAAGGGTCGCTGAGTTAAGCTGATCGATCGAGATCACAAGCAAGAACTGACGATTCGACTCCCTGCTTTTCCTTTTGAAACCTCCCAGCCTTTGTTCGCTGGTGGTTCTCGATTCGTTCGTTCTTGATTGGTTCTTACTTTTAATTGGTTCGTTTTTACTTTGCTCATTTTTGAGGTTGCTGATTCGGTAGAGACTCTCTGACGTAAAATGGGATCAGCTACTTAGCGCAGGTGGCTTGATTACCTAGCAGTTGGACTTAATCACCTGGCAGGTGCACTCCTAAACACCTGGGCTCTTTTCGGAACGAATCCCCTTTTGTCCTCTTCGATCCAAGTCCCGACCGTCTGGCGCCAGAGAGATGGAAATGTATTGTCCGGCTCTTTTACGACCTGTCGGCGAGTTTGCCTTTGGGAGGGATAATTGAGGGGTCCATCAATGAATCCTCACAACGTATACGTTTATTTATCGATTTTCGGTCAAAAAACTGATTTTTTTGATATTGATGCAGAAATATTGTTTGAACTTTAAGCTTTCTAAATCACTTTAAATTTTGTCTCTAGGTCAATTAGAACGCAAGTTATGAATTGTTTAGTAATACATGTCAGCTATATTTTAAACCGGAAGTATCCGTCTGCATACCGGAAGTTGCTTCTCCGTTTCGAAACTAGTTACAAAAACACCGAAAAAAATATTTTTTTAATACTTTAAAATATGTCGAAACATTTATTTTAGTATTTTGAGACTTTTTAAAATTAAAGCGTCTGGCAATGATTTTATCTGTGTTTTTAGTAAGCCAAAATTGGCTTCATGTTTGGTATTTACATTTGAATTTTGTTTTGCGCGTATGCTTTTCTTTGTTGAATTCTTACATTTAAAACAAGTTCAGATGTTATTCTAATTACCTTTTTAAGAATCTTTGGTAGTTTTTCACGTAATTTACAAATTATGGGTAAGACTACAGCTCGGAAACGCAAGAGACAGTTTCATGGGAATCGCTTTTCGAAAGAAACTCGATCGCTCACGGCAAGTGAAACGAAACTTGAAGTGCTTCCAAATGACTGTGTTAAAGACTCTGCAGAATTATCAGGAAACCGAGTATTTGATACTGAGATATTGGCGGACGTTTTTTCTACAGTTTGCTGCCCTTCTTGTTTGAATGTTGGACTGTTGTTGAAGGAAGATAGCCGATTTGGTTTGTGCTCCCATTTTTGCCTTCAATGCCAAAACTGTGCATTTATAAAAGGGTTTTCCTCTTCAAAAAAGATAGGACACTTGCCAGAAATAAACACTCGTTTAGTCTACGGGTTGCGACAACTTGGCAAAGGTGTGAATGGAGCTGAAAAACTCTGTTCAACGTTAAATCTGCCACCTCCACCAAGCAGAAACTCTTATGCTGCTCATGAAAAGAAGCTTTTAGAAGCTGTTCAAGAAGTCTCCCAAGCCTCGATGATAAATGCCGCAGAAGAAGTTAAGCTGTTGAAAGGGAATGCTTCTAATCAAACTCAGGAATGCGGTATATCTGTTGATGGCACTTGGCAGCGCAGGGGCCATTCTTCGCTGAACGGTTGTGTCTCTGCAATAAGCATTGATACCGGAAAGGTTTTAGATGTTGCGGTGCTGTCTGCTTATTGCCCAACCTGCAAAAAACTTCAGAAACTCCCAGAAAAAGAATACGAACAAAAAAAGGCAGATCATGTGTGCCAATGTAATTATAAAGGATCCGCACATCACATGGAGACTGTCGGTGCATCACGAATCTTCAAACGGTCGGAAATTTCACGAGGCCTTAAATATGTCCAATATTACGGCAATGGTGATTCGAAAGGTTTTACTGAAGTGAAAGACACCTATGGCAAGGACAGTGTCACCAAACTTGAATGCATCGGGCATATACAAAAAAGAGTGGGCACACACCTTCGACAGCTGAAAAAAACAACAAAAGGACTTTCGGGAAAGGGAAAACTGACAAATACTTTTATAGACCGACTTCAAAATTACTACGGCATAGCTATTCGTGACAATGTGGGTGATATTGACAAGATGCAACAAAATGTTATTGCTGTACTCTTTCACTGTGCATCAACTACAGTGAATCCTATGCACGGACAGTGTCCGACTGGTGAAAAAAGTTGGTGTTTTCATCAAAGAGCTATATCACAAGGTAAAACTCCAGAGCAAAAATGTACAGGCCTCCCCAAATGTGTATTAGCTGCTGTAAAACCAGTATACATGAAACTTTGTTCTCGAGAACTTCTAAGCAAATGTCTTCACGGCAAGACACAAAACGCCAATGAATGTTTTAACGCTTCCATTTGGCAGAGGATTCCTAAAAATGTGTTCGTGGTGTTGAAAACAGTACTTCTGGGTGCATTGGACGCAGTAATTCAGTTCAATGACGGGTTTCGGGGTTGCCTCAAAGTGCTACAAAAACTTGGTTTTAAAAATTTGGGGACATACATTGAGGAACGTTACCATCACTTTGACAAACTTCGCATGAACGAATCAATACGACATGGCACCCCTATGGCAAAGCGACGAAGAAAAATTCTAAAAGCCACCAGAAAGAAAAATTCTACCCAATCTGAAAAGACAGAGGGTGTCTCTTACCAATCAGGTGGATTTTAAGTAGGTATTTCTCAATTTTTAAAAGGAATTTTGTGATTATATTACGTTTTCTGCTTTTTCTCAAAACCACTATTTTCAAATATGTTACTTTCCGCAAAACACAATATATCCAAAAGTTTTCATTCAAATACCATGAAATTTTCTGTGTATGTTCCTAACTAACAAATTTAGGACTTGAACTATTATTATAAATTTATGTTGGCAATTTATCACTTTGTGGGATTTTAAAGTATGAAATTCACATCTTTTTTTCGATTTTTGAGCATTTTTCAGAATTTTGAAATGCGTTTGCACATATCTCCACTAAATTTAAAGATAATGCTTAGATGATAGTTCAAGTCCAACAATACTGCCTTTTAAGTGTCATAATTTGTAAAATAATGTTTTGTTCTTTTAATTTCACGTTTTGCGTAACTATCACTTTTTGAACTTTTTTTGACAGTTTTAAGCCATTAATTCAAAATATTAAGAAATTTTTTGTCCTCTGTTGTGTTACATTGTTGTTATAACTTAAAATGAAATGAAAAACACAAAAAAAATTGAGAAAATATGATTATTTTGAAAATTGATCTCCGAACGTATACGTATACCTTAAAGCTGCCGCGGTTGGGGTATATCTAGGTTTGTAATTATTCTTTCGATAATTTGGAAATGGTTGCAGATTAGTCTTGAAAGTTTTAGCATTACCATTTGAACTTTCCGTGATTTCCTTGGATTCTACTTCATTTTTTATGAAATTTATTATTTCAGTAATTTCACAAGTTTTATTTTTATCTCTTTTACGATAAAAATCCAAAACCAAATCTTGCGTCAATAACTTAAGAATGATAGGATTTAACAAATGTCCGAACGAACCTTCAGTTACATTAAGTGAACGTAGGTTTCTAATATTTACTTCAATTTCATCATACAACTTACGTAACCCTTTAACATTATATAAGGTTTTCACTGATTCTAAATTCAATAATTTTGACATGTAAGAATTAATAATAACGTCAGTTTTATCGTATCTATCTTTCAAAAGTTGCATGCACGAATCATAATTTTTTCTCATTTAATTCGAACCCAGCAACAACCCTGTAAGCAGGTCCTACCAATAATATTTTCAAATATTGAAACTTTTCAATCTTAGAAAGTGAATCGTTCTCACCAACGACATTATTAAAACAATTAAGGAACTCCAAAAATTTGCTAGAATCATTAAATTTCGATATTTCTAACTTTGGCAATTTCAATGCAGTCCTTGTTTCTGAGACAAGGGAGGAATTATTTGCCGAAACAGTTTCTGATGAATTTTGTGTGTTCTCATCAAATCTTTAATTTCGGATTTTACTTTTGTTATCAAAATTCTATCTTCATACTCTTTGGATGATTTAATCTCTCTTCTGAACCTTTCAGGATCATCTATCAAATCTTCAATATCGGAATCGTAACTCTTTAAATTTTGATCTTTAATTTTTAAAAGTTCAAGTTCAGTTAAAGCATCTAACCCTTCGAAAAGAGTTTCTTGACTTTTATTGACCAACTTCGTAACTGCACTTCGGACGTTACAGCGCTTCTCAATCAATTTATTTACCTTATCCATTTTGAATAAGAGTTCTATTTCAGTACAAATTTTCTAACAAATTCAAATCCTCACCTTTGTTCTCCATAAGGTAAATAAATATCTCAACAAATTTACTTCAAAGCAGGATCTCATTCTCGCGTTCTCCAAACATGGATAATCCAAACAGTACGAAAAGCATCAACCACAAATCTTCATACATAACACGATCACATCAAGATCTCCCAATTTTCAATTATTCCCGGCCAATGCACCAATGTAATGTATTGGTGCATTCAGTAATCAGTCAGTTCTATTAACGATAACAAACTTTTATTTTAACGTTAAGAAGTTCAGAGATTGGAGCTATTATGAGGTGCTCTGACCTTCTACTTGCATTCAGTTTCTGCGTTTACCTACCAACTTCTTACCAACGTTTGGTTGCCAACAATTTCTTATCATTTGGCGCGCTTAGTGCCGTCTGGGGTATTTCACACAGCACAAAACAATAAACAGAATCTGCAAAAGATGTGTTGTGGAAGCACTTAGTTCACATTTCAATTTACCATGTAATTTAAATAGACTAGTTCAAAATCAAGTGACTCAACTGCCAACTCGTAGGAGCCAGATTATCCTTATTTTCCCACTGAAGAGTTCAAGCATATTTCATTAGAACACATCTGCTAACTTCCAAGATAAAAAAAGTTATGTTAATGTTCAATATAAACACACAACATGTTTGCATTTAAACCATTGCACACAATGCTATCACTTTGAAGTACCACTTATGAGTAAATACCTTTTAATCACAGATGTTAACTGCCATGGAGTTTTTGAGCTGTTTAATGATTAAATCATTCACCATTTTGGAAATTGGCAATTCTTTATACTAGAAATCTAGAGAATACAATGTAGTGATTTTTAAAACCGAATAAAAATTATGAATAAAATAGGGAGTCTTTCATTTGCCTACTGTAAAAAAAGAATATTACTCTTAGATTATCTTTTTGATTTTTGGAAAAATATAGAACCCCTCTTAAGAATACAAACCTACCCATTCCTGAAGAATTTTCAAAAGGTATGACCAGATTCGATGAGGGAAAAAATATAGCCAAAGATAAATTTTGATTAAAAAACTAGGTACTTTTCTAAGCCCATATTTTTTAAAAAGCACTTTTAAGAAATGTATGATGAACCATATACATAATTATGAAAACAGTTTTATAAGGCTAGAATTAGGGTGGTTAGTTTAATTTTCTGCAAGGGCCATATTTGGCCATGCTGTGCCAGACACACAATATACAATATCACAGAATTAGGGAAAGTGTTTTTCAGATAATGGATTCAGAGATCTTTTGAGGTCACAAGATTATGAACCTAATATATTAAATTTCATTTTATAGATACAATCATTACATCTTACTGAATAAAACTACACATAAATCCATAAAAAATTTACAAATAATTAAAAATGACGTTGATGAATACAATGCAATGATTTGTACTAAGAGAATCACATTACACTATTCAAAACATTAAAGCTCCTTTCCATTCAAACTGTTTCTTTGCAGAATTTTAGCTCGATGTTCAGTAGTAAAGAAAGGGTCCAAAAGAAAACTGAAACTATGAATCCGCATCTGGAAACGAATTCGATCTAATTCATATGGGTCAGGCAATAATTCTTCAGGTTCTCGTTCAAACACACGAACAGTTACAAGGCTCTCATCTGGTGCAAAAGTTACCTGAAGGAAAATAAAGCAATTAAAAGAAGTATGCATGAAAATTTAAAGCATACATTTATCTACCTAGAATACAAAATTGAAAAAGTGCATTTTGGTTCAATGCTTGTTTGTGGCACAGTCGCCAAATTTTGTCACATTGTCATAAGAGTAATGCTAATCAATACCATTTGGCATTGCTGACATATACCAAGGCTGCACCATTAACTAAGATTTTCTCTGAGTTTTATCTGAGACATGGTGAATATATTTTAAAATTTGAGGTTTACGGTACATTTAGTTACAAAGACCCAATGAAAAAGCATTTGTATCTATGCACACATATAAGAAAACATTAATCAAACATTTAATTATCATTGTAGCATTATATATATATATATATATTAAAATAGTCATCTTTTTGTATCTCAAGAATGCACACATATTTTTTAAATTAAATAGACTTTAAGTATTAAACAGACTTAGAAAGACAAGGCAAGCAACTATCAGGCATTGGATACAGCATTTGAAATTTTTTTGATTATAAACGTAGGAAAGTATCTTCATAAAAACTAACAAAAATAAGGGTTTTATTAAAAACATTGTCTATTACTTTTTTGTTTTAATACTCTACATTTCTTTCTTTCTTAAAATTCTATTTGGCCTACTATATGTTAAAAAACATGTAATAAACAGCAAATTGACTATTTTTCAAAATTTTTGGAAATAAAGGAAGTAAACTGGGAGGAATTCAAAACTATGGTTTAATACGTTTTTTTAAAAAAATTTCTGCCAATATTTGATTTCTTTCGCATTTGTGTGGCTGTTTTGAATTTTGTAAGTTAAATGTTTTATTATTTAATCCAGATTTATATTTAGTCAAGATTTACATATTAAATAATCCAGATTTGTTTAAGATTTTTATATTTTGTTTATTTTATGTTGTTTTTAAAAGAACTGCATAATATATATATATATATATATATATATATATATATATATATATATATATATATATATATAATACTATATGTATTATATATTATGTGGTTAATATACTATGTTGTTTTTTAATATTTTTAATTATATGTTGTTTATTAATTAATCAAATTTAATATTTAATCAAGGCAAATGTGCAATGTTTTAGCCCTCGACGACCATTTTGGTCACCAAGGAAAAAACAAGCCAAATGTTCTATACTACCGCTGTGTTCCAAATTTTTAATTTTAACATTTAAAAAATGCTCCTAGACAGGTATATGGTTTACTTTTCATGGGCTGATCTAAGATAGTCCATCATGCTTAGTATAAATTTTTAGTTAAAATAATTTGGAGAACTTTCAAGCAAAACAGTTATTTTTCCAGATGATCAGTTCATACATGCTCAAAAATACATGTGAGCAGAAAATGTTATAATTTAGGGTTAAACACAAGAACATGGTACTATCAATATTTATCATTGATAAATTTGGAATATGGTAACCAGTCAAGGTTTGCTACATGCATATCCAATATAACGGCCAATCCAAATAACTGCTTGGCTACAAAAATTTCAGTCGGCAATTTAGCAAAGGGCCAGTACCGTATTCTTAAGTCATATCCAATTCAGTTGCAGTTCAATTTAACTAAATAAATTTAAGAGGTTAAATAAAAACTCATACTTTACGAGCTCTGTTAGGTTCATCTACATCTTGAACTTCATTTTCTTTAAATTCATCAGATTTGCGCAAAGGAGATATTGTCTCGTCAACTTTCCAATACTTTCTGTACTGTTGCAAGGTAACAAACATGTCATGGAAATTAAAATCTGAGAGACTAGATTCTACATTAGAATTACTATCATACGACTCAAAGTCAGCGACTTTGAAATTTTCTTCACCACCAGAAGCCAAGTGGAAATCGTCGTCCTCTTCTTTAGATGCGTAGAAAGTTTTCACCCAATTTAAAGTGGAATCATGCTTATTCAAAGCTAGGGTATCACAATGAAGTTTGAGATAATTTGAAATGTTCCCTGAGTCGCTATCAGACATTTCACTTGCACTGTCTTCATAATAGGATGTTTCATCTATATATATATTATCAAATTCAATAGTTTCAAAAACAATACTTTTATCGTCTGAACCCAATGTTTTATCATCTGTATGTTCACTATCAAATTCAGAAGTTTCAGAAACACTATCATCACTACTTGAACTGGATAAAGAAGTTGACAAAAATCTACGAGTTTGTGGAGAGGCACTGTGAGAAATGATTGAAGCGGATGCAATGTCCTCAATACTTTCAATCTCTGTGCTATCAAATGAACTAGATGAATCACTCGCATCGAAGGATAATTTACGCCTCAATTCGAAATCTTTCCCATTGAAATTTGCAGCTTCACCACTTGAGTTAGTAATCTCAGCACTGACATTTTCTTTGTAACATGTAAAACAAATACTTTCATCATCTGTACGTTTACTATCAAATTCAGAAGCTTTGGATACAGCATTTTCATCGTCTGAACCCAATGTTTTATCATCTGTATGTTCACTATCAAATTCAGAAGTTTCAGAAACACTATCATCACTACTTGAACTGGATAAAGTAATTGACAAAAATCTACGAGTTTGTGGAGAGGCACTGTGAGAAATGATTGAAGCGGATGCAATGTCCTCAATACTTTCAATCTCTGTGCTATCAAATGAACTAGATGAATCACTCGCATCGAAGGATAATTTACGCCTCAATTCGAAATCTTTCCCATTGAAATTTACAGCTTCACCACTTGAGTTAGTAATCTCAGCACTGACATTTTCTTTGTAACATGAATGTGAGAAATCTGACAACTCTGCACAAGTGGAATTGCACAGTAAAGCCAAAGATGTGTTGCTAGATGTAAAATCCTTATTAGATTTGGCTTGCATTTGGAAAGGGCTGGACGAAATCTTGCCTTCTAATTTTCCAGTTTTTTCATTACAACTAAATGACACAGAACGATCTCCAGTTACAAAATCCATCTTGAAAGATTGATCACATTTCACGTCAAATGGTTTATTACAAGCTGTTAATCTGGAACCATTGTGTGCACTATTATCAGTAGAAGCAGTCATGAGCATCTTATTTTTGGTACAAAATATGCATTCTGAGAAAGCTACACCATCTGTTAAAGGCAGTTTACCATTTGAACAATTGTTCAAGCAATACATTTTCGTAATTGATAAAGGCAATGCTACATACAGTCTGCTCATACAATGGAAGAGAATAAAGGCTTTCATTTCTTCAGTTTGCAGTCTGTACTGAGAAAAAATTTGTGTATGGTTTGTTACACCATTTTGTATTTCAAACCACAATTCTTTGCAAAAAGGCAGTAATGCTATTTGATCACATTTTATTCGTCCAGAATTAACACTAAGACAAGAATGATATTCATGATTCTCATATACTGGGTTAAAAGACCTGTATAAGTGATGTAACCTCATCTTCACATTACGCGGCATTTGAAAAATTTCATCACATAACATATCTTTGAATTGATATAATTTCTTATAACCATATGTTAACCATACATGAATAACTAATGCAGGGTGATGAGAGTCGCAATTTAGGTTCGAAAGATATTTCTGAAGTTTAGAAAATTCATCTAAAACAGTTTGTTGATCAAGAAAATGAGAACAATACAACAATCCTGCAATTTCTCGAAATAAATCATAATGAAGGAGTCTGAGAATTGATGGAAAAGAGCATTTAACGAAGCGCAAAAAATCCTTTTCGACATTTCTGAATCTTGATAAAGACATATTAAATAGTCAGAAATTGACAAAACACAAACAGTAAATGCTAAAGTTTACTCTCACAAATTGAAATTTCGGACAAAAGGCAATGGGAAATATCTATTATTTGTGATTTAAAAATAAGCAAGTAAGAAAAACAAAGATCAAACACACACACGAAGCTTTTAAACTCACCGCCAATAGCCCTAATACGATCATACATACATGTGCACGAACGATATACACAGGACGGGAGGTAACGGTAACCGCAAAAGTGGGTAACTGCGCAGGCCAGCCTAGTGGTGGCTAGTTGGTTAACACCACAGAGTAAATAGCTATACCCCCCATGCGTAACTATTTTAAAATATAAAATTTTCACTTTTTTTTGGAAAAGTCGTTGTTTGGCAAGTCGTTGTTTTTACGTCGTAGTGGAGCAACAAAAAGAGATTGCAAAAGGGATCAATTCCAAAGGGAAAGATCGAGGACAGCAACTCATTATTTTGAAGCCCGGTCAGATGACGAGGTCAACACCTGAGCTGGCACCCCACTCTTCAAACTTCCACACCACTCCAACGTGAGGACATTTGAGGCCCCGACGGATTTAACGTGCACCAGTCCCCACGCACACGATGGTCTTTAGTTGGATTGATTTTCGAACTCGCAAACCTCAGGTTGCAAATCCGCTGTTCTTTCAACCGGGCTATCGACTTTGGTTCAAAATTAAGTGGTGATGTCCTCGTATCTTTCCCTTGGGGTACGATCCCGAACCGTCGCTAATAGGTCGTTGTTTTGCTCCAGTGTGACGTTAATTAAAAATACCTACCGGGTTATCGCTGCCCCCAAAGAATAAATAGCTACGCATACAGAGGCGTCACTGAAAGTTAGACATACAGCGCCCTCGATTAAGGTGTGTATGTACCCTAATTCCCGCGTTTTTTCAAATTCCACTTAGAGCAGTCGCCATCTTGTAACCGTCAGAGTTTTTTCTAAACGTTTCCCCTACTTTGTGCTTTGACCTTTTGACAAAAATCTTCTGCTTCAGTTGAATTCGTTGCAATACATTTTAATTATTTTATTTGAACTTTTAATTCATTAATTATCTTTTCATGTGATGGAAAACGACGTAATAAATTTTCATGCTGTTCTAAATCAACGCAGAGACCTCTTTTCAAGTTTTTCGTTAATCTTGAAAGATAAGAGTTGCTTTTTCAGTATTTTTATAAAATAAAATATAAATTATAAATTACAAACCACTAATGTGAAATTGTGTTCCATTTTGAAAATTATTTTACAAGTTAAATTAATTACGCTAATTATTTGAATCTCAATATTTTTGGTAGATAAAAATTAAATCGTTCTATATAGAGTTTAGATTTTTTTATTCGATCAAGATTATTGATTTTTGTAATAATCTTTCAAAATGTTAATTTTTGCATTTTTTATTTAATTAAAATCCATCGTAAATGACCTTACGAAAATGTTTTAAAGAATTCTGTAAAAATTTCTATGGAATGTGGTATTCAGAATTCTGATGAATTGCGGCATGTTTTATATATTTTATTGTTTATGTATTATTTTTGGGTGTTTCATATATATATATATTTTATTATTTACATGTTTTTATGTACTTAAACTTTATCTTAATTAGAATCTTGGAGAATTACGGCCTACTTTCTATGTAATTATTCACATACTACCTTTTTAGTCAAAATTAATCTTGATTTCACAAATGAAAATTTTCTATAGAATGTGGGCTATAAATTAATAAAAAAATAATAAGGAAACATTGTACTTTCTGTGCTTGTATTTTTTGTTCTACTCATTAAAATGTTAAACAATTTAACTTCTGATTGAATAGTATTCATTTCTGTTCATTTATACGAATTTAATCATTTCTTTTCTTCAAACATGACTGATGTATCTGATATATGTGAATAAAAATAGTATATATTTGTTCTCTTGCATAAATTAAGTTTCTAGTTTTGTTTAAAGACAGGTATAGCCATCTAGGGGTTGATTTTTAAACGAATTATTCTATATTTATATAATAATATCAAGATTTTGTGCATAGGTTAAAATTTTATTTTCTAAATTTATTTTTCAAAATGACTGGGGGTACCTCCATGTAGTGATGGAATAAATTAGCAACAGAATAATTAAGCTTTATTTTTTAATCATTGATTTAGCTTCTTTTTTTTATTCGATGCGAGGATATATGTATGAAAACACTTGGAATAAAATTAAGGATTATCTTAATACTCTAACGTTGGAACTCGGAAAACTCAAGTAATTGAGGCCAACCGATTGTATGGGAAGGATTTTAACAGTTTGGACACTGTTAGATAGAATTTATAATACGGAATTACTTTTTCTTTTTTTTTTAATTTATATTTTAATGAATTTATATACTATATGGTCTTGAAGAAAATGTGCATGCTTAAGGGTGAATGTTTTGTCGGGAAATCCTTATTACAACTCGAGTAGAGGACTTTGAGATATGAATAGGACACAAATGCATAACGGTATATGAAACATTACATTTTTAGATAAATAAGAGGCAACTAACCAAAGATTTATAGTATGCATATTACAAGCGATGGCAAGGAAACATATAAGATTGATATTATTAGAAACCTCTGGAACTTGGGACAATATGACTAAGGATTTATGTGTAGGTTAATTAAGATAACAGAAGGAACGAAATTAAACAAGGAGTCACAGATAACGATAGAAACTATTTGATAAATAAGAGGCTTTTAAAAGCATAGTTGGAGCATGAACTTATATGTATTTCTTGGGTCTTTGAATTGCATTGTTTCTTTTTGGGGGGTTTTCTGCCCTTTTACTGTTTTTAAATAAATCATGGATTCTAATGACATTAGACCTGCAAAGAAAATGCGTACAGACAAAGAACTATGTTTGTAGAAATATTGTAAAGATTCTTTATGTTATGAGTATGGTAAATTGTTTACAGATCGTGAAGGCTGGGCATATTTCCGTCGATTGGAAAACGAATTAACGTACTTAAAGAAAGAGGAAACTACTATAGAAATTTACGGTAGAAAATGTACTGTGCCTCGGCAATTTGTAGCCTACGGAGACGTAGGAATAAGCTTTGCCGTTAGCGGATCTTGTATTGCAGCAAAGCCTTGGTCTTCTTTACTATTGGAAATAAAGGCAGACGTGGAACAAATAATTGGTATAAGATTTAATTTTGTGTTGGTGAACCGTTATAAAGATGGCAAGGACTGTATAGGTGCCCATAAAGACAACAAGAAGGACTTGGATCTTAATGCACCCATAGCGACAGTTTCATTTGGACAGAAAAGGCAATTTGTGTTTTCTAGAAAGAATTACAATTCCTTAAAAATTGCTCTGGAAAATGGAAGCCTGCTTGTGATGAAGTATCCAACAAACCAATTTTGGTTTCACAGCTTGCCCCGTGGGAATGCATTATGCCCTAGAATAAACTTAACGTTTCGTAAAATTCTTGTATAAAGCAGCGATAAACCACTTATGTGCCCCCGAACTGGAACTCAGTGTCGAATTTCGTGTAACCACTCTGTTGACCAAGCAACATAGATATCACCTTCAAATCACTGCAAACTGCCCATTTGTGTTCTGAATACGAAACTTTATTAAGTATCAATTCAAGATTCTCATAGCACTCTTTTAAATGAACTGAATGCCCAACAGGTACAGTAGCATATTCATTTCCATTATGCAATAGTACTGCTTTTAGACTTCTTTTTGACGAATCAATAATCTCCATTCGTCAGGTTTGTATTGCATATTGAAAGTTGCTATGAGACCTGGAACATCGCTGCAATAAACAAGTTCACCCTCTTGAGAGAAAAACTCTTCTCTACTCCGAAACCAAGAAAATGACGTACCAGGAGCCAACACATTTTTTTCTTTCAATCTGGAACCTAAAACTTGTGCCGATTCCTTAGGGGGGGGGGGGTATTTCAATTAACGTCACACTGGAGCAACACAACGGGCTATTGGTGACGGTCCGGGATCAATCCCAAAGGGAAAGATCCTAGGAAGACACCACGTAATTTTGAACCACGGTCAGATGACGAGGCAACACCTGAGCTGGCACCCCACTCTCCAAACTTCCACAGATGGAAAAGGCGGGTTCTGGAACAGCGGTGCCGGAAGTGACGTCACGTGGAGTTGAGTTGTTTTCTCCTGCTGCCGGAAGTGACGTCATAGACCGGAAGTCGAGTTGTTTTCTATTGCTACCGGAAGTGACGTCATAAACCGGAAGTTGAGTTTAGTTGTTTACTCCTGCTGCTAAAAAATGACGTCATAAACCGGAAGTTGAGTTTAGTTGTTTACTCCTGCTGCTAAAAATGACATCATAGGCTATAGGTTGAGTTTAGTTGTTTTCTTTTTAGTTTTTTTGGGATCTGGCAACACGAATATATATCTTTCGCAGAATGGCAACGAATTTATCATGGGAAGTGCATGTTATGAGCAAATTGCGGTGCCGTGAGTGACGTCACAGTCTGGATTGAACAAATTGCGGTGCCTTGTGTGACGGCAGACTCGGTATACGAGAAAGGACTCGTTCTTACATGTTTGATCATTTTCTCAATGCTGCTATGACGTCATCATGGGAAGTGCATGTTATGAGCAAATTGCGGTGCCTTGGTATTTTATTTTTTTTTGCGTGTCAGATCATGTCCCCTGATACAAGTTCCTGTGTAGAAGCCTGTTTTCATTTCATTTCCAATATAAGTACTGCGGTGAGTTGTAATAGTCCTGCTTGCAGTTTTTTCATTGGTTGTCAACCGGTTTTCTGTTTGGAATAAACGACGTTCTCATCTGACCATCGCATTTTAAACTCTGAGGTCCTTTAGTGAACAGTGACTCTATCTCTTGCTTTACTGAAAACCTTTTCGTGAAAAAAAAAAAAACTTTCAACCTAAAAGCTAAGGGGAAAAAATATGAAGCGTTTCAGCAATCAACCTAAAGTGTGTAAAAGAGTTCATTTTGATGATCAAGTGGTTCAATCTGAAGTTTCTAAATTAACGATGCAGTCACTTCCAGACACCATGTTTCATCTTGGAAACTATTCATTTATGTTGATTAACAACTTCATCGGCTCTACTCGAGTGCATGTGCGAAAATTTGCTTTGAATGGAAATGGTGACTTGCAACCAACAAAGGAAGGTATCTCCCTACATCCAAAAACATGGGATATTCTGATGAGAAAGGTAAGCAATTTTTTTGCACATGCTGCTGACTCTGACGTTAAAGTTTTACAGAAAGAAGTCTGTCTTTCGAAAGTGTGTGATAACGGAAAAATGGACTTGGTTTTACAAAGAGTATTTCAAAAAAGAGACCACTCCTTACAATTCCTACCCAACTCTATTTTTCTGAATTCTGATCAGTATTTTAAACTGTGCGAACACTATGAGAATGTATCGGATATACTGAAAATATCGCTTTTGAAATATTCCCTACCATATTATGTGAAAATGGAAGTGCAAAAGAACTTTCCCAGTGAGATTTACAAACTCTACTATGGTGATCCTGATAACCCTGAGGGTTGGAGAGAAGTTACAACTTCATTGTGTAAGTGCCTAAAGGATATTATAGCGCTTAACATTACTCTTCTTTTGGACTGTTTAAGTTGTAAAAATGAAATTATCGATCAATCTGTACATACATGCATGAACATGAGTGTTGATGAACGCTTTTGCGAATTCTTTACTCCAGCCTTATATTCTATAAACTGGAAAGATTTTGCTTTTAACTTTGTGAAAGAAAACCATGGAATTATAAACTTTTTTTATATAATATTTGAGGGTGACTTTTTTGAATGCTTGAATACAACTGATGTTTTCAATAATATCAGAAATATGTATATAAAAGATCTGTAAAAATAAGTATAATATATTCTCTAACAAATGTAACTGAGTAACATCTTACGTGCTTTTAATAAATGTTGATGTTTTTCAATGGTGTGTTATTAAAATTATTCTTTAACAATCATGAATTACTGTGAGAAGTTTCAAAGAATTTTTACCATTTTTTTTTATTATCTAATTTAAAGAACATAAACTAAAATTAAGTTTAATTTAATTACTAGAAATAGAAATTCTTTTAAGCAAAATGTTTTACTCAGAAATTAGAATATTAATTCAGATATTAGAAACACTATTTCTTTTTTATTCTTAAAAATTATTTCCCATGAAAATTTCTATTAAAAGTCATCAATAATCACATCAAATGCTTCAAAATGAAAATGTCTTTAAAGTCTAATTTTTAGAACATATTAACATAAGAATTACATTACTAGGTCTTTAAGCAAAACATTTTAAGCAATATAATAGAAGCTATTTCAGAAAAAAAACAGGTTTTATAAATTAAACACAATAAAAATTCATAAGTGTTTAAAATAGCGAATTTTATTTCACCATATACTTTCAAGAAAAAAGTTACATAAATTCCTCCTGTTATAAGCAACAGTAATTTTCAGAAAAATTTTCATTTTCAAAGTTCTGCATAAAATATCTAATTTTAAGAAATAAAGCAAAGCTACATTTTTTTTATTAAATTGTTAATTAAACTTTTAACAAAAAAAATTGTTTAAATCAACCACAAGAGAGTTCCTATAGTTAAGATTAATCAACAATGAATGGTTTAATGCGAGATTGTTTTAAACGAACTCAGATCTCAATGCTTTTTTTCAGTCTAATTTTCAGAATACATAAATCCTGTAAATTTTTTTTTTAGCTTTACTGCATTACTAGAATATTTATTTAATCAAAACATTTTTTAAGCAAACATATTAGAAACACTACAAACAAATATAACATTTAATAAAAATATGTAACTAACTACAAAATTGAAAATATACAGAAATAGTTACGTGCAGTTTCATATCAGTTAAATAGTAATTGATAACATTCTTTACAATATTTAATTAAAATGAGGTTACCTCTCGCAGTTCATGATGCCCCCAAGCGTATGTTGAAATACCGTCCTCGGAGACGAATCTTTTTTCATCACCCGGGGACAGTGCAAGTTTATTCATCTTTGAAGTAAATACCTCGTGTTCCACACTTCGAATGCTTTGCATCGTTGTGTATCGCTCATTTCCAGCAAATACACAATTTTTATAATCCTCGAAGGTTATTCGATTCTTCAAGGCCGGTTTCCTCACACCTTTTAATTTTTTTACAAGGTCTCCTCCTTCCACTCTGTAGCAGTACACTTTGCTGCGGAGTGCTGCAAATTCGATCATAATACGACCTCCACATTCATCTTTCATGAGCCCTAATTTCTTTTTGTTGAGTAGGGGCAAACCAAACACATTGTTTTGAGGATAATCTGATGTGTCGAAGAGATGAAGAGAATCTTTCATATCCTCATACACATCATGTGTTTCTACTTTGAGAATTAAAGAGTCTGTGTCGGTATACATCAGACGAATGTTTCTTCCATACCTCGCTTTCAGGTGGTTGTAAAAAAAGTCATACATAAGTATTTTCGAATTATCTAAAATAGCCATTCCAATTGTGATTGCTTTGTTGAATACTATCTCGGATTTTCGGAGGTGAATTGCCGCCAATTGAGGAGTAAAAATTGTTCGATCAACAAAATTCGGCTTCGCAATCAATTTTTCAGCTTGTCTTGTGCTGCAGCATAAGCGGATATCTTTTCTTCTCCTCACATCCTCCATACATTTTCCGAAAACACTGTTGTTCATCAATTTATAAAAATCCTTTTCGAAGGCATTTACGGCCGCTGTTCTTAGATTGGTATTATGTTCTATATAGGGCTTTAAAAAGGGCATTTGTTTAAAACGAAGAATTCTGTGTATTTTACTGAGCTTTAGTCCATTCTGAATATAAAACTTCAAATTTCTGTAATGAACAATATAATTTTTCTTGTCTTCTAATGTGAGGAGAAGCCGTTTTTCCTTGCAGCCGGGAGGAACTTGACTGGAAGGAGCTAATGGATAATCATTATGATTTTCATGCAGCTCATGAGGATAGTCCAGATCGACTTCTAAAATGAAGCCAAATTCGTCTTCGTCGGATGTCTTTAATATATCGGGTGTATAATCCACCCATTCGAAAGTGTTGAGTGGAAGTGGCTGGCTCATGGCCCAACCATACAGATTATTTGCATCTAAGTAAAGCAGGTATGAGTCGGGCTCACAAGCATCATACTCGGACATATATTTGTTATTCGATCGGGCATAACGGTGACTGCATTGGGACACACCACCTCTTATCCCTTTTTCAATAAAAAGCAATTGTTCGTAATCGTGAAGAAGCTCAATTTGAACTCCAGTAAACTTTAACATAGCATCGAATGAAAGTCCAGGGGCAGTATAGCACCATGCCATATCCAAACCATACGTCCGGAAACAATTTCTCCTAAAGGCTTCTAGCACATCGGCTAGTAGCAAAACATCTGTTTTTACGTACAGGTCGGTGTATTCACCCAAGTCCTTTAGTTGAAATTCTTTCCAGACGTGTTGGGCATGTAAGTATTCCTTCGTCGCTGATGTTACATTCGTTCAGAAAGCTGTAAAAAACTTCATGGCTGGGAAGAGACGTTTCATTGAATTTGCACATGTCGTCCATGTAATCATAAGGATAAACACCCTTCCGCAGCAGCATATCCATTTTCGAAGAAGGAAAGAAGGTTTTCATATGCTTGAATTCCTCTTTGTGCAAATTGGAAACCAAAGTTTCTAAACTACTCGGCATGAAACGGTAGGAATCCAGGAAGCGCAATCGAATCTTTCCTACTTGCTTGCTGAACGAAATGTATTTTTCCTCATTCTCAGCAATCAACTGGATTTCCTTTTCGTCTAGACCAAGTTCTTTAACTATGAAATGCGAATCGTATCCCGACAAGTTGTGCAGAAAAACCGGGATAAAATTCGGCATTTGATGCTTTAAATTGCAGTTATTGCATGCTGCTCCTCTATAAGCCCCTGTGACGTGGTCGTGATCGAAGACTTTGTAATTTGTTACTGAAAATTCACAATTACATAGATAACACAAAGTTTTTGTGAAATGTTCCAATTTTTTCTCTTCGTTGAGGCGTTCCATTGGAACTGTAGCCTTGTATATTTCAGCAATTTCTTTAGCTTCTTCCACCAGCATCTCCATAAATTTTTTAGGCGCTGCAGCTCCTCGGTAAACAACAGGTGCCTTATATTGTCCATGGGAATATAAAATATAGTAACAAAAGGAGATACACTTATGCTTTTGATATGGCATGGAGAAGGAGGCTCTTAGGTTCGGCTCACACACATCAATTTTTTCTGTAAGCGCTTCAAAATCAGCAACAATGATAAAAGGAATTTTTTGCTGATGTTTTGTGTTTTTAAATGAAATAAAATCACCTTTCAGGGGCATTTTTACTTTCGCCACATCATGCTCGGAGCACAACACTTGATGCTTTGACAAAAGTTCTGACGACCCGAAAGCATTGAGGCAGCGACGGCAAATGTACTTTCTATTTTTGTGATTTGAGATGACACCAAACGCGAAAGATCTTTAATCCACGCGTAATGGGCAGTGCCTTCAGTTTTCAAGTATAGAAGGTCGATGTGTGAGGAATTACATACTTTGCTTATACACAGAGGATAGATTTTAAATTGATCATTGTAGGAAAACACATTTATAGAAATATTATTGCGCTTTTCAAATTTTGGAATATCAGAGAGACTCACCGGAAATAGTATTCCATCAAAGTTCAACGAATCAGCATGCGATTCGTAGTGTGATTGTCTATGAGCATTTTCATCAACGGGATGCAGGGCTGACAAAACGGCCCATTTGAAGCACTTATTGTCATCATTTTAACATTTATCACCGCATGTTTTTGCTGAATCAATGGTGGCAAAGGAATATAGGATGTGGCTTTTAAAGGATTGTAACTATTTACTCGCAATTCCAAATACAAAATTTCCATCAGCCGCCATCCAGACTCTTTTTGCTCAAATTCCGATGCTTCTCGACACAACTTGTCAGCAGCTTTGGCATAAAAATTTGCCAATTCTGTGGTTCGAAGCACTACATCGGTTTTTGTTTTGAAGTATTTAACTTCGTCAATATATCCACCGTCCACAGTTTTTTCATATCCGCAAAACAAGCGAAAATTGACTTTTAGTTCACGTTGCGGTAAAATGTCATTCAGATGATCACACGCATCGACTTCCACCGAATTCAGGAATCTCTGAATGTCCAAGAACCCAAGAGAGTTTTCTATTCGGTATGTCTCCAGCACACCGTCAAAAGCACGTTCACTTTGTTGCAGGTTGACACGTCTCAAACGAGGCCTCTTCTCTTTCGGTTGCACAATATTCGATTCAGATCGCTTTTTCGATGACCCAGGAACAGGTTTGTTATGAATCTTACGATGACGTTGTAGAATATCTTTGCGATTAAACACAGACTCACAAATATCACATGAGAATGAGGATGTTCCGCTATGCTTTACTCTGTTATGCCGCAACAAACTTTTCTTAACCGTGAAAGAAACGCCACAAACTTCACAAGAAATCATATCGAAGTTATATTCAGCAGTAATCTCAATTAAAACGTTTCAGCAAACTCAGATAATGGTGCTCACCAAAGGCTGAGAAAAAAAGCAAGTAAAATGCAATGATCCACCTAAAACGTCTTTATATCTGCTGGTTAAAACTTATTTCTATTGCCACTAAACATGGAATAAATAGTTGACAACCAATGAAAATATTCCAAGAAGCACTAATACTACTCAATGCATTATCTAAACTTGAAATGAAATGAAGACATGTTTTTGCTGGAACGCCACGCGGTGTTAACAATGCATGGAGGAATGTTGTTAGAACATGTTTTGCAGGAAAGTCGCGCGATGGTGTTGACAATGCATGGAGGAATGTTGTTAGAACATGTTTTGCAGGAAAGTCGCGCGATGGTGTTGACAAAGCATGGAGGAATGTTGTTAGAACATGTTTTGCAGGAAAGTCGCGCGGTGTTAACAATGCGTGGATTGTCGCAGATGCATATCAGTGACTAGACTTATTATCTTGAAGTGAGAGGGTCCCTTCCAGTGTAGATAAAACTATTTACCATACAAATGTGAAAGATTACTTTTAAGATTAACTTACTAAACAAGACATTAGCATATGGCATTATGTCAAAAGGATCTCTAGATGAGCTTCGTCTAAGTTAATGTAATTTTATAAAATAAAAAAAGAAAGAAACAAGTCAATGTAGTTAGATAAATAAAACATTTTTTTTTATTAATAAGGTATCCATGACATAATTTTCATATTAGATCTTGTTCTACGCTTAGGATTAACAAAAACCTTCGGAATATTCAGTTCGTGAATGGCATTCAAAAATTGAGAAAATCCATTTATTTCTTCTTTGTTAGATGCATCATTTACAACCGATTGAATCAAGTCGATCACATTAGAGTGTGGAATCAGCTTTCCCTTATGAATGATTTCTCCTCTCTCATTCCAGTTTATGACGTGTTTGTGCTGTTTTAAAAATGATAAAATGTTTCTAGTCATAGTCTTTTTATTTCTGGGCGCTGCATTTAATATCAGCTGATCAAGAATTTCAGTTGAAGGTTCCGTTTCGATAATTTCCTCGGACGATTCCTGAACCGGAAGTCTTTCTCTCTGTTTCTGACCAGGAGTAGTTGTGTATATTTCTTCAACAGGTTTCTTAATAGAGGGATTATGTGTTTCAACATGAATACGCTTTTGAAGAACTTGATGGTAAAGCTTCACTTTTTCATCGTCAGAAAGCATGCGTTTCAGTATTGCAGACATTTCTTTGTCCAGATTCGATAAGTTTTCTTCGGTAGGTACATGTTTTGAAAGTTGATCATGAGGTACCAGAACAAATTTTTTCGCAAACTCCATTACTTAGCAATAAGACTTGTTAAAACACTCAATGCGGCTGGAATCAGCAAATTTAAAAACCCTCCTTTTTGTACTAAAAGCTTGCGCTTCACATACAACGGTGTTTTTTTATCAGCCAATTTTCTGAATGTTGTTTTGTATTGACGGAATCGAGCTTTTTGAGCTGGTCTTAAAGACACATTGCCTTTTATAAGATTTAAACAATATTCACAGATGCATTTCAAAGTTGATTTCGGAACTTTCCTTATCAAGGATTTCCTCAATTCAGGTTTGCTTGCACTAATGGCCAGCAGTTTTTGAACGTCTTTCTTATTCGGTGGCATACTTCAAACTAAATTGATACAACTAATGTCGTGGTTGATAAACATACGTTGTTTCTCCTGGTAATATGTTGGTTCGCAAACGCATGGACTCCTCGGTATCAGGTTTTAAATCAATCAATAAATAACTGTAAGGTCTCATTGTTGCGTCTTGAAAAGCTTCCATGAAAAATTTTGTATTATGAGGATACAATTGTCTTCCAAGATGCGTAATTTGATTGATATCTCTACGTGACTTGAATAAAAACATATAATGGCTGTTTAGCGATACTTCTCTGAACTCTTTACCTTTATGAAAAATATTTTGAGTCACTGTGATGATTGATAGATTGAGATGATGTGAGCCTTTAGTATACAAATTTGTTAAACGTTTATCGTTTCCGCATTCAACCATTAGATCATCGATAATGAAGAGTGTATTTCCATCCAAATAATTTTTAAAATTCTCTGGGAATCCCTCCACAAAGGTCACATTTGTTATCTTTTCATACAAATCCTGATAGATACCGTAAAACCATACAACTTTGTTGATATTTGCATGAATCACCTCTGTTCGGTGTTCGAGAAGTTTTTTTAAAAAGTATGACTTTCCACATGAAGTCGGGCCTGAAACTAGAGCAGTAAAAGGATGTCGTAGCACTAAAGGATTCATTGTGTCAAATGAAGAAAGAAAAGTCATTTCATCTAATTTATAATATTTTTTTTATTGAAACAATTTCACATATAAATTATGGTTTCTTTTAACATAATTATACATAATAATATCATTATTCATTGAATCATGTCCAAACTTAGATAGAATTTGCTTAAAAGAATTATTTCTACATCGCTGTTTAAGGTAATATATGCAGTATTGTCCACAAACAGCTGTTCTGAAGTTTTGTAGCGGGAAATCGTTGTACGTCACATTGGAAAATTTTTTAAAATAATAGCGGATGTAATTGTTGAAAACTTGAGGGGAACGTCCAAAGGTGTCAAAGAATTCTATATTTCTCGACGATCTCAGAAAAACTGCTAACCAGTGAGTATCTTCTTCGTGAGCAGGATCTGTGTTAATAACCATGGCTGCTGGATAATGATTCAATCGCATTGGAATATTATCACAGGCAAACACGCCAATGAAACAATGTCTTGTGTAAGCATCTCTTTTCAGAATTTCATTTATTTGAATTGAATTCATATTGAAAAATCACATAATACATTGCGCGACTTGGTTATTTCAATAACACTTTGAAATTCGGCATATACCAACACTGAAATGGTCTTTGGTAGAGCAGATGCGAATTTCAATTCTATGCGTAAATTTCCTTGTTGTATCAAATTAAGGTGGTTTCCATCGCAAAGATCCGGAGTCAAGTCGAAGGAATATAATGAATATCCTTTTGCAAACTCATCCCTATTTATGTATATTCCTTTGTCTGATATCAATTTTCCACTTCCTAACAGTAGACTGTTATATGCTCTTATATATTGATCGCTAGAAAAATCCGGTGTGATAGGTTTGAAAGCGATTGGATTTCCATCCACATACACACCGATGAAGTTTAAATCATAGTGTTTGAATTCCAAAGGGTTCTTCTCAAAATTTCCATTGAAAGCTTCATTGTCTATGGTGGCGATAATTAGTTTATTTGGCATAGCACCGAGAAAAACATTATCCTGCTGGAAACTATAACTTCCACCTGAGACGGCGTACATTTTACATAAAATTCGATCAATGGGATATTTAGCGTTTGATTTCTCAAGAGCCTTTGCATGTCCTATTAGAACACCTGGGGACAATTTTTGTTTCCTTATAAAAATAGAAGCATGATCAATACTGATGGTGTAATTTGCTTTCTGCAAAGCCATCAGACAGAATTCCGGCTTGTTTCGTATCAGTCTAATCTTCAAATCCACCAAGTTCAGTAAAAGTCTATCTTGGTGGAATATATCGCAATGCAAGTTTCCAATCATATCTAAAACTTTGCTTTGGGCAGTCATTGATGTCCTTTTCTTTAAACCTTCGTTTCCTTTCGATGGATCATTTTCCCCAATATGATCGGCAGTGTCTTTATAAAAACCTTCCGAGGTGAGAAAACTTTTCTTGTAATCCGAACCGTAATTTAGCAAAGTTTCGATGTAAGCTCTGTATGGATACGTATTACTGGACGATGAAATCAGACGATCATTCAAACTCACATCTACTTGAGAAAACAGGGAATGCAAGAACAAATTTATAGGGCCTACAGGTTCAGTATCGGGTAAGTCGGCGCCGTTCTTTAAAATGCGTACTTTTAAATAAAGCTGTGTGGCTGATAAATCAATGTATTCCTCGCCGCTCCCCGAAATATTAAATTCTATGGGTGACTCATCTTGTATATTTGCAATTGGGTAGTATTCCAACCATTGTCCTTTTTCTATTGATGTTTGTGTCGGAGGAGTTAAAAACAAATCAAGCTCGCTCTTTACTGAGGGATAGGAATCATTACGTATTAGAGCCATGTTATGGATAGTCGAAAATATCTGACGTGCTCTGCTTGCGAGATTTCTTTCGAATGAAGCGTTTCTTAGTAAGACGTTTCCTTTTATGTCCACCAACCATCGATTTCACTTTGGTTGCTGCTTTATCAGATAGAACACTTGCTGCCTCTTTTGCTCTTTCTTTTGCTGACGCCTTCAGATTTTTCCCTTGTACGTAGTCGTTGGCAATATCCACCCCAGTCTTGAAGGCCTGTTTTCCAAAAACCTTTGCACCAGATTTGAATAACGGCAGAATCATTCGGTACATACTTCTAAAAATACCTCCAATACCGCTACCTCTTTGTAAAGAAACTCCCTTGTAGAAAGATAAACCATTTCCAGCTTGATTTGAATAGTATTCCTCGTAAGAACGAGTGCAGCAATGATATGGTTGATACATGACTTACAAATGCTTTAGACGAAAATGTAGTTTCACGATCACTTTCCCACGTTCAAATGACACGTATCGTCCTGTGTGCGTCTTTATAACTATTTCGATGGTCTGAAAATTTTTTCTAGAAATCGAATAATAATGAGGTCTATCGAATAATTCGTGTACCATCTGACCGTCTATACCTCGAACTGTAACGATGCGTAATAGGGAAGCAACGACACCACCGACCACTTGAGACTCAATTATATCTGTATACACGTACAGCAATTGTAAGTCAACATTAGGATCTGCCACAAAAGGACTCTCAATGCTCAAGGTTTCAGAAACATTATTTTCCCCAATTATATTATTGGGCTCAAAACCCAAACATTGCGCTAATCCATCACTCAGTTTCAACTTTGAACCTTTAAACAACTGAAGTTTAACTTTCTTATTATGTTTATTGTAATTCATTTGTATTTGAATGCGTTTTTCAAAAGCGTTTATAATGTCTTGCGGTGTTTCATAATAACCGCATGGAATACTGTAGTTCATTTTTCCACCAGAACCTAAATCATACTCATATTTATTGTTACCGTGAGTAACATTATTCCACATTTTTGGATAGATCAATTCAACTATGCCGCATTCCCATTCTCCAGACAGTTCAAAATTCTTCGGAAGTCTCGTTATGTAATGAGACAGAGCATTATCAGTGAAAACATCAATGCTTCCATCACTAGGAAGAGTTATGTAGAAACTCATTTTTCTTTATACAAATGATTGCTTTCTTACTCTCACACGTCTTTTATAGGGAAAACAAATTTCTGGAAGGTATCCAATCATTAAATTTATTCGAATATCCCTTAAACTTTACGAAGTACTCTATCACGTTTTTCCTCTTCCTCTTCTTCAGAACTTTATCCACTGGAAATTTTTCACTGTTCGCTACTTGTTGCAATTCTTCAGCATAAAATGTACCTTGAATGTCTTCATGTAACAAATCCTTAATTTTATACACGGGTATAGGGTTGGACACTAATTCGCGTATTACAAATAATTCTTCTGACCAATTACTTTCATATCCTTTTTCGAACGTTATTTTCTGCTTTGAAACTCTTACAATATCTCCCACTTTAAATTTGAAAATAGGTTTCTTACGCATCTGAAGTGCATCCCCATAAAGTTTTTTACGGACTTCATTTTCATTATCAATATTTACGCTAGATGGTTTTCTACCGATGCTCGAGTGAACGGTATTGTTGTAGCTGTGAACCAACTTTTTCAAAACATTAATGTAATTGAAAGTGTTAGCATGAGTAAAATATCGCCACATACGGGTTTTAAGTGTGCGATTGTAACGCTCAACAACGTTTGCTTTTGTCTCATTAAATGTAGAAAAGAAGTGAACTCCCTGAGATTTTAAAAAGGACTGAAATCGTGTATTCAAAAATTCTGAACCGCGATCGCTTTGCAATTTCAAAGGTTTGCGTTCCTCAAATATAATTTTAAAAGCTTCCACTATACTTTTACCAGTTTTATATTTCAAAGGTATAGCCCATGCATATTTCGAAAATACGTCAATCACAGTTAACAAATAGCAATATCCTTGGTTGAATTTGGAAAGACTTCTTAAGTCAACTAAATCTGCTTGATACTGCACTTGTGCACCTGAAACGTAAACGCGGTTACGGGGAAATACTTTTCTAATTGGTTTATGTAAAGTATATGCACGTTCCTTTTGAAGCATAGATCTTATGTCTTTAGCAGGGACTTTAAAAAATTTCTTTAAGGTTTGAACATTTCCCAATCCAGCAGGATGAGCAACGTCGTTGAATACTTTCTTCACCTCTTCCATGACTGATTATTTTTTGTGGAAGACTAATACATTTATATAGCTAAGATCGGTAGATATTCGTAGCCGAGTGGTTTAGTTGATCAAATACTCGGAGACGAGTATCTTTTGTCACGCGTTCAAGTCCTGAAAAAGTAGATAATTTTTCTCTATATAAAATTTAAAAAATTGTCTCTTCATTTTAAAAGTGATCGCCAGATGGCCCCACGTGTACCGAAGGTATCACTAAGTCATGACGTCACACAAGGCACCGCAATTTGCCGAACACGCCAGACTGTGACGTCATAGCAGCATTGAGAACATGATCAAACATGTAAGAACGAGTCCTTTCTCGTATACCGAGTCTGCCGTCACACAAGGCACCGCAATTTGTTCAATCCAGACTGTGACGTCACTCACGGCACCGCAATTTGCTCATAACATGCACTTCCCATGATAAATTCGTTGCCATTCTGCGAAAGATATATATTCGTGTTGCCAGATCCCAAAAAATAAAAAGAAAACAACTAAACTCAACCTATAGCCTATGACGTCATTTTTAGCAGCAGGAGTAAACAACTAAACTCAACTTCCGGTTTATGACGTCATTTTTTAGCAGCAGGAGTAAGCAACTAAACTCAACATCCGGTTTATGACGTCACTTCCGGCAGCAATAGAAAACAGCTAAACTCAACTTCCGGTTTATTACGTCACTTCCGGCAGCAATAGAAAACAGCTAAACTCAACTTCCTGTTTATGACGTCACTTCCGGCAGCAATAGAAAACAACTCAACTCAACTTCCGGTTTATGACGTCACTTCCGGCAGCAGGAGAAAACAACTCAACTCCACGTGACGTCACTTCCGGCACCGCGGCACCGCTGTTCCAGAACCCGCCTTTTCCATCTACTTTCCACACCACGCCAACGTGAGGACATTTGAGGCCGACAGATTTAACGTGCACCAGCCCCCTTTGTACACGACGGTGTTTGGCTGGATTCGAACTCGCAACCCTTCGGTTGCTAGTCCGTTACTCTTCCAACCGGGCCACCGCGGCCCTCCGATTACTTAGGAAGATCTACGTAAGTCTGACTAAATCATTTAACTCAGATTGGGTAAAAAGTTTAGGTTCATCGCTACTTGGGTCATATGCATGTGGGATGACTCTAACCACTTTAGGATGAGTTTGCATCCAGAATCTCTACTTTAGCAAAAGGGATAAAAGCGACATAATTAACAATTAAAGAGTTCATTTACAAATAAAGGGAGAATATTTACAGATTAAAAATAGTTAACAATTTCACTTCATCGTTAGGCCCCGTTCACATGGACTTTTTGCAACGCGCGTTAGATAAGAATTTTCGAGCGTTACCATGTGAACAGCACTTGGGCGCTTTTCAAGGTCAGTTTCCGTTATGCATTTAATTGTTTTTTTATTCCCTTAATCCAAGTTTCTATCTTTTGAATGGTTAAAGATAGAGTCAAAATTTCAACGGATTTCAAATCAGCGTAAAATTTTACGTTAGATCGATACCAAAATCATGCTTTTCTTTGAAAAAATTATTTTTTTGTCAATAGTCGCAACTAATCTTTTTTCAGATATTCCTTTTATACTAAGCGTATGCGGAAGTATTGCCTTGTTTTTAAAGGGAATGTCACTTTAATAAGATATTTTGTTCGCCTTATCAACTGTTTTAATTTTACAGCCATTAAAAGTAGGATGAAAATCTTTCCCAACCTAAAATTGATTTCTTTCTGTATTCACAAGACTATTTGGTTAACTTAGAAATGTATAATGAGCAATAAAATGCCTAAAATAATCTAAAAAATATTCAAAATGACGTAAAAATTTGATATTCTTTCGATTTGTAAAACATCCGTTCCCTAATTGCCTGTGAATAAAGTGTTTTTGAACTTCAACCTTTATACATAAATAAATGCAATATAATCGACTTGCTGACCAGAAGTGACAACCTAAACAGATAAATCTTTCGTAACGTATAGTATACGATTCCAATGCCATCAACCTCGGTTGTAAATTTTTGAACGTTAGCTTTTCGTACGTTTTTCAAAATTTTTCGAATGACGGGATATTTTGTACCTAGGAACCGGTAAGAGCCAGCGGATCACAGAGAAGCAGTGCTTTATGTAGTTAAAATTGTGGCATTATTAAACATTTTCATTAACTCTAAAATCTTCAAGTATTCGTTTTTTACTGTCAAGACTAGAGGAAGAAACCCTATAACCTTCACTCTCCATTGTCGATGATTCATCCACCAATAAAAATAGTAGGATTTGTTTTGTGTTAAGGGGTGATCACGGATTTTTGGGCTCAAGAAGCTAGCAGATGAGTCATTTGTAATGCGTTTTATCGTAAAAGCGAAACTGCGTACGAAAAATAGGAATATTTCTGTAAAACTTTGATTATAAACGAAACTGGAAAATGACCAAACAATTTCCTTAAAATTTTAAAATTGACAGTGTAAAGTAAAAATATATCCCCAAAAAACGTTATTTCTAGAACCAGGAAATTGGAAACGGAATTTCTGTTTATATGGCATTGTCTACGAAGTACTATCAAAAGATGACACGCAAACAAAATCCGGCACTGGTGATAACCTTTTTTTCTTTATGCTATTTTTGCAGGTTTTATCGTGTTTCCTACGATCTATAGCTCTAATTTTTATTTAATTTTCCTTCAAATAAATCTCTATACTTCTTTAAAACCTATCTCTAAACATTTTAATGTATCAGCACAAATAATACATATATAACAATAATTAGTTTTTTAATTTTTAAACACAATTTTCCCTGAGTTCCAACTATCCGAAACGAATACTAACCCTCCAACCTACCCTCTTTCAGTGGTTTTGTAGCACAAATGGAACCACGAATGGAATAATGACTGGGAAATATTTCAACTAAAATTTGATTAAACCTCACGATGAAGCGAAAAATTTTTGTTAAAACTAAAAGAATCTCAAAGAAAAACCAAAAAACAGTATATATCGAAAACCAGGAGATTGCTAATAGAATTTGCGTCTACACGTATATATAATATAAAAATTTTGATTAAAGTAGTAATAACACTAACTGCAAGATTAAAAGATAAATTCTATGAAAAATAAATTCACAGTAAATTAAGTTCATTTTCAAAAGTGATATCGAGTTCAATGTAACACGAGAATGTGAAAAATGAATGAAAATTGAAACTTATCTTACGCATTTCACCCGTTGAGGAAAAATAAAAAAATAATTAGTTTAGCTCTTTTAAATTGAATATTTAATTTAAGCTTTATTTTAAAGACGTTTGCCGCACATAAAAACTAGAACGGACAGTTGTCGGTAAACGTTTTTCTCAGAAATAAAATTACTCACTATCCTTTTTATTTATAAACTTTCACATTTTTGCAAGTTTTGTGTGAAAGCAGGTAAATTTCTTCAATAAATCGAATACTATTTTTAATGGCCATAAGTATAAATCAGTGGATTAAGACAAAATACTCCAATCAAGTTATATCTTTTCTATAAAAACGAGATGAATACTCCCTTTTGTGTTCGTAATGAATATATTCATCAAATCCGTATCGCGAAAATAGTAAAATTACAGTTGAAAAAGTATTTATTTAAAGAAAATCAAATTTAAGGTATCGATCTGGTGTAAAATTTTCCGCAGATTTCAAATCCGTTGAAATTTTCACTCTATCTTTAACGATCGCGAAGATAGAAACTTGGAACTAGAGGAATAAAAAAGCCCTAACGCCGTCAAAACGCGTGTCATGTGAACGCAGCAGAAGAAACCTATGCTTCTTCGAACGCCTTCAAATCGCGAGAACGACAGGAGATTGTTGAAGCGCCGAAGCTATCTAGCGCTTGGATTCTCGCGATTTCTGCATGTGAACACTCCAGTAGAACTCTATGTACTTTGGCTAACCGCGTTTTGTTTAGACGTAAAACGCGCGTTGGAAAACGCCTCATGTGAACGGGGCCTTAGACATGACCGTACGCCATCCTCTTCTCACGTCATCGTTCTGCAACTGTCTCTGGGAAAATCGCCCTAAGCCAGTCCGTCTAGATTTGGCGGCGCTTCTTCATTTCCTGTATTACACATAGCGAGTGGCAGATGGAATGCTGATCTTTAAAATATGACCCACACTCGTCCATCTTGACATAGCCAGGTCCTCCGGCTGTACACGAAATGAGAGTAGGACATCATCACTACCTGAAAAATATAAAAGGAAAAGAGAAAGAAAATTGTCAGAGTTGAGCATGTTTGGGATGCTCTTGCACATTTTTTCATAATGCAGCACTTGTGTACAACTTCTGCTTTTGTGTACATCGATGGGTTGATTTCAGAGTCTTCGTGCAGCGTTCTGTTGAAAAGCATCGTTTCGTCGTGTTCAGTGGTAAATATCGTTACTACGGGTTTTCTTCATGTGGCCGTCTTGAGTAGAAGTTGCATTCGTTGTTGTCTTCAATCATATACGTCGTGGAGTTCTGCATCGTAAAAATCGATAACACAAAAATACAAAGTTTGAAAAATATATATAAATTGTACAGTTCAGTTTTGTGAATGTGGTTCAATGTTTTTAATTAAACCAGGCTTTCATGTGGTCGGCTGCAGTTGAAGTTTGGTTGGGTCCATCGTGTTGACCAATTTTCTTGATTTCATACCGGTCGTTTGGGAGAGCTTTAACAATTTGGTATGGACCATAAAATTTTGGACGGAGTTTAAGGCCAGTTCCAAACTGTGTTCGTTTGATGGCTACTTTGTCGCCGATGTTCTATGAATGTGCTGGTTTTCTTCGTTTGTTGTATTGTCGGGTATTTTCTGCTTGAATTTTTAAGACGTTACGTTTAGCTTCATCGCGAAGAATGAGTTTATCGTTCATCGTGGCTTGTAGATATTCATCTTCTAATACACTGCTGGCCACCCAAATTGCAACACCAAGAAAGACAAGAGATATCACAACAAAATTTATTTTGTAGATAACATGTTGACCAAGTATCAAATGATTAAATTTATAGACTTCTGTGAAGTGTGGTTCCTGCCAAAATCAGTAGCCAGAGTAGCCGCCATTGTTGGAGATCACCGCTGCCACACGCCTCGGCATTGATTCAAAGAGACTTTGGATGTGTTCTTGGGGTACAGCAGACCAAGCAGCTTCCACACGTTGCCAAAGTTGATCTGGTGTGGCAGCTGGGGATGTATTCTGGGTCAATCGTTGAGCAACCATGGACCACATGTTTTCTATCGGCGAAAAATCCGGAGAGCGAGCTGGCCAGGGAAGCAATTCAATCTGGCGATTGACGAAGAACCCTTGGACAATGCGTGCCACGTGTGGTCGCGCATTATCCTGTTGAAATATGGCTGTGGGCAAGCCCTGAAGGTAAGGAAGGACAACTGGCTCCAACACCTCGGAGACGTAGCGCTGGGTGTTTAAAGTACCGGCAATGCGTACTAGAGGAGTGCGAGAGTGATATCCAATACCGCCCCATACCATAATACCCGGTGCAGGACCAGTGTGGCGGTGCATAACGCAGCTGTTCAGCATCCTCTCTCCACGGTGTCTCCAGACTCGAATCCGACCATCGTGGTGTTGCAGACAGAAGCGTGACTCGTCATTAAAGACAATTTCATTCCATTCTGCCGTCCACATCCTTCTTTCATCGCACCATTGGCGGCGGAAACGTCTGTGGTTCTGCGTCAAGGGTAGACGAAGCAATGGACGTCTTGCGGACAGACCACTCTGCTGTAAACGGTGTCGAATGGTACGCGCAGACACTGGATGATGCGGTACAGACTGAATGTGCTGTGCTATGGTTCGTGATGTGGCTGAGCGATCCGTCACTGCCATACGCATAATATGCCTGTCATCACGTGAAGTGGTGCACTGAGGTGGATGCGATCGAACACGTCGGTCCGTCGTACCCTCCTGCATCCAACGATCACATATCCGCATTACAGTTGTTTGGTTTCGTCCAACACGACTACCGATTTCCCTGAAAGATAATCCACAATCTCGGTAGGCCACTATCCTTCCTCTGTCGAACTCGGATACTTGATCAAAAGATGATCGCTGTTTTCTACAAGGCATAATTGATCGATTTTTTGAAAAAACCACAAGAAGAACACAATTGCCGTACTTGAAATCTTCGAAATCTTCAAGCCTTAAATAGCGCTTTGAAGTGGCGCCACAGGCGCGCGTGATGTGCGTCTGCGCTGAAATTCTAATCCTTTGCATATCTCACCTCCGCTAATGCATGTTGTAAATTTCATATTATTTGCATGCTTCCTTCAGGGTGTTGCATTTACGGTGGCCAGCAGTGTATTTGCTTGATTTGGATGTCATCTTTAGTTTTCATTTTTACGCCAACTAAGAGTTCAAAAGGTGTAAATTTAGTGCTTCTGGATGTGGTACTGTTGATTATGCGTTGCACTGTTGCGACGTGCTTGAACCATTTAGTGGGTTCGTTTATGGACAATTTTGTCAAAACTGGGATAAGAGTTTTGTGATAACGTTCAACTTGGCCGTTGCCTCTGGGTACTCTGATTGTTATTAACAAATGTTCGATATCTTCTCTACAATGAGTTTCGAATTCTTTGGAGGTAAAATCACTACCTCTGTCAGAAATTATTCGACTAGTGTTTCCGAAAATGATTTGCTGAAGTATGAGCTTTTCGAGAGCATCATTTGCTGAAGTTTATTTAGGAATTTCATGGTTTAAAATTGTGTTAATTTTCAAATCTGCCGTTTTTGTTTTGTTTGTAATTAATAACTAAGTTTACAATATGACGTCTGTGTTCTTGATCTTTGATGTGGGAGACCTCTATGACATCCAAATTAACTGCATGGGCCATGTACATCAAGGTGTTAGAATCTGAATCGGTGTTTTCTCGAGGTTTTGTTTCGTTTCTGCATATTTAAACAGTTTTTGCACATAATATTTTGTTATGTACTCTTATGGTACCGTTTGTAAAATTAAAATTTACTTGATCGAGAATGTCCATTCCAATCACAAAATTATTGCATATGTCTGTAAGAACGCAAACATTTGTCGATATATATTGTGGGCATTAAAATATCCAATAGGAGTAATTTTATCACCCCTTATACCCATTAATGATATATTGTCTGTAATCAATGTAGTGTTTTCGAGTGTCGTATAATTCTTTGTTGATCATTGTCACCTCGCTACCTGTGTCAATTAAGGCAATGTGTTCTGAATCGTTGAGGATAACATTCTTTTGAAGTTTTCGGGAATCCGCAACTACAATAGTCTTTACTTCACGTGTTTTGGGACAGTCTCTTGCAATGTGTCCATTAAAAGAATTACATTTAAAACATTTCTTGCCTTTTAACTTATCGGGGCAATCAAAAGTTTTGTGTTCTGTTTTCCCACAATTGTAACATCTATTTTCATTTGTCGTAGGTCGTAGACGTGCATTCTTGTTGTGCGAGTGTTCCATTTTCCACGAATTATTTTTTGGTTCGTTAAAACGAGACTTCGGAGTATCGAAATATCATGGTTGAATGTTTTGAAAGGTGTTTGGTCGTTTTCCATGAACAGAAATTTTCTCATATATCTTTTTTTCTTTAAATTCCAAAAGATTTTTGGCACCATACAAAAGAAATTTGTTATAATTTTCAGGAATACCGGCAATTACATACTCGATGAGGGAGGTTTCATCAATATTTGAACGACCAACAATTTGTCTTATTGCAATTAAATATTCTGAAAGTGACTCAGTAATTCTAAGTTTACGGGAACTTAAAATTTTATGTATGTCAATCGACGGTACCTGAGAACTAAATTCCAAAAGTAATTGTTCTTTCAATTTATCAAAAGTAGAAATTTGTTTCAAAGTTGATACATACAGTTTGGCAGGATCAGCTAATGCTTTCTTAGTAAACAAAATTTTTTGTTGATCAGAGGTGATATTATAAAAAGTAAACTTTTCTTCTATCTCATCCACAAATAAAACAATAGAATATGTATCTCTTCCGTTAAAAACGCGAACAGTTTCAATAACATCTCTCTTTCAATGAAAAAAACACTTCACCTTGAGTAGGCATAGGCACATTCTTGAAAAGGATTTGTAGCAACAGCAAATGGAATAGTTTCGCGGAGCGTGAATCAGGTTCCTTTGAAGAAAGACTTCGTTTCGATTAAGCATGGGATGGGGTAAGCTAGAATTACTGATGTTTTGATTAACGGGTTGTTGATACATAAAGTTCCGTTTTTGAATGAATCATCATGAGAAACTATTTCAGCCGTTGTGTTGGGACGAGAATTTGTTTCGTCTTCACTTTCGTCAGCGTCAGAATTGGATTACGCACTTTGTGATCGAGGTCTAAATTAGATAATCCAAACAAGATTCGATCAGTTAATTCGTCAATATCAGCTGTTACTTCAGGGCGTAGAATATTGGCGAAATAAGATCGGGCAAAGAGAATTTTTCAATAACTGTTTCTTGTTTCAACGTTAGATCACAATCGGATGGAAGGCCAGAAAATGTTCTCAAATCTGATCTGTTAAGTCTTCCATTGTCTGTTTCAAATATCAAAGAATGAAAAAGTTTGATATTTTTGGTAGATGCTGATTTTATGCTTTCGCGCATCCTGGGGATATCACCAAGAGTTTTTGCCATGATCAAGGATAACAAAACAATTTTCTCAAAAGAAATTTCGTACTCACAGTTTAGACGGTCGCGCTGCTAGGTAATCCAATCGGGTTTTGTCAGTGGAGACGATTTCACAACGATGTAATCCAATCAGGTTGCTTTCAGTTTCAAACACATCAGTTGTGTAAGATAATTAATCACTCGAAGTCTTCTTAATTGACGTCGTGGTCACTTCTGGTGTTCTTTGCGGCGGGTGTTAGGGAGGGGTTCTGCTCGGAAAAGCACGGGCCGAGCCCTCATGTGGGTTGGTCTAACCACTTTAGGATGAGTTTGCATCCAAATCTCTACTTTAGCAAAAGGGATAAAGGCGACATAATTAACAATTAAAGAGTTTGTTTACAAATAAAGGGGGTGTCGCGAACGATCACCCGAATTGCAATTGTAGTTCACGTGTGGTGGCGCGACAATCGCAATGAATATAGAAGTGAGTTAGATTCGTTGTGGTGGTGTGTAGGGATGGGAAATACTGTTCTTTTTGGCGAACAGTTCTTTGATGTTCCGTTCTTTTTAAAAGAACTGTTCTTCTGTACCAAAATGTCTCCCGACTCGAAATGTGCAAGCCCTGTTCCTACTCGTAGACTATGCGGCGCCAGCAGTTTACGTGATAGACATGGACCGAATATTGTTCACGTCATCTTTGTTAGTACTTTGTATAGGCGTGCATATATAAAAAAATACAAATGACTCAGAGTCTTCGTATTGTTATCGGTTGATTGATTTTTTTATGGCGAAAGGGGCAAGTCTATTCAAGCTGCGCCAAACTATCAGTAATTGAGAAAGAAAATCAGAATTTTTCCGTAAATTGGAAAACGTTCTTGCAAATTGAAACGTTTAAATTCTCTCCCCAGTGGCAACTAATAATATCCCACATCTGAACCATCTCAAGTAGTTTCCCAAACATATGAGGTGCCTAGGACAAAACAAATACACAAGCGAAAGTGATAATTTTTTTAGATTTTAATGTCATTTTTAAGTCAACAAAATGGTCATTTAAGTCAATAAAACGACGGTCCGTGATCCATCCCGAAGAGAAAGATCCGAGGACAATACCAGGTAATTTTGAATCACGTTATGCAATAGGGAGTTGCCTTTTATAAAAGATAATAAACACAAAAAACGCATACCGGGAGTTTTTTATGTTTGGAAAGTAAAATTGATTTGAAAAACACGTTAATATTATATGATCTATCCAGGGGTGCCCATCCCCCCAAGCCCAATGGCGCAAATCCCCCCAAAAATTTTCTTTACCGCCCCCCTCAAATTCAATTAACCATATAACCTTTATTGGAATCTCAAATTTCCAACTGAATCCCACACAAAGCTCTATATTTCGTATTTTGTAAATCAGTTAGAGATAAATAAAATTAAGAGATAAATTTGGATGAGATAAATAAAACCAGAACAGCTAGGAAAATGATCAGTTTATATTTATAAAAGCAATTTCATGTATAAACAATGATATTACTTACACTTTGCAAATGAAAATAACTATAATATAGAAAAACAGTTGTTTTGAAAGATTATGAATGTTATATGAATAAAACAAGTATATATATATATATATTTTACCTTGACCTTTTGTATAAGAATAATTTTTATATTCATAGAAAAACTCTAAAATTGAGTGAATGGAAGGATAGAATATAAAAAAATTTAACATATCAATGAAGATCAATTAATTTAATAATCAGATATTGAAAAAACGTACTAAATGTGTAAAAACTAATGATGAGTATTATCGTAATGTTTACATGAGTTGCGTAAGTATTCATAAAACCGTAAAAACTAAATTGTTTTAGAGTAGTGACAAAACAGCTATCTTATGCGGAGGGAAGAGAAAACATTCGAACACTCTAGGTTGACAAAAATTTATAGTATGACCAGAAAATAAATTCTTTAAGCACAGGGATTTATGTACTATTTATAAGATTTTAACAGAAGCTTTTTTTCTCTGTGCACTTGATATGGTAAACTTTTCGATAATTTCTTCATTTGTGATGTTCTTGAGAATGTCATTCTCAGATGATAGTATCAATAAGCTTGACAACCAATCGTCCCCTAAGCTGCTTCTACCTGTTTACAAACTTTAAACGGCTCATCGTCCTTTCCGCTGAGCAACTTGTGACAGGTAACGATAAAAGGATACGATACGGCATGGTGAGTTGAGGAAATGCTGACATATACTGCAGGCATCTGTAAGGCCTAATAAAGCCTCTTTTTACCCACTGATCAACAGACAAAAGCAACTCATCATGGTTTGAGTCTTCTTCCTCATCTCCATTCTTTACGGACTTCAACTTCATTTCCACCTTCACTTCCAGAAACGTCAGATTCCCTGTCTGGTGTCCCATTTGTACACTTTTCTTTCTCTAAAAGCAGGTCGGAAATGTCAATTTCTGAGTAAGTAACCTTATACAAATTTGCAAAAGTTTCTAGTTCCTCTTTTATTTGGTCACTTTCAAGATCGTAAAACCCACACAAGTATTTCACTGATGAAGAATCTGGCAAGAATTTATATCCCTGCTTTTCTTTTTCTCTTGCAATTTTCAAAATTTCTTCATGTGAAAGCACTGCCATTTGTGAGATTGTAGAAAGAGAACTGTCAGAATCTGTCATTGAGTTGTCTAATAAGTGAATCTAGTACATGAAAATAAACTTCCACTTTGATCCTCTTAAGAGGATCATCTATTCTTTCATCAATAGCCATTTCATCCATAAACCTTACATTTTCTGCTTCTACGGTGGGGTTGCGAAATATTATTCGCATCAGCAAAGGCAATAATTGAATCATTCACTTTATTCCACTCCGACTCACTTCGCATTTTTACAAGTTTAGCTTTGGTTTTATCAACAATTTTTGACACACTGCTATAATTAATTATTTTTGGTTGTAGAACAATTGTGATTGGTGACACTTTGAAAATAGCTGAGGAGGCAACATGTATTGAGCAAATGTTTTCAAAATCGGTCATTTGTTTCCACAGGCCAGTTGCCAGTGCCTTTGATTCATTAGCAGCTTTTTTGTCAATGGACAAACTATGCATCGTCTCCTTTATTATGTCATTGCAGGTGACAACTGTTTGCAGTGCATCATTTCTGCTTGACCATCTTGTAGTTTGCACTCTTTTCAGTCTCCTTATTTTGGTTGGACCCTTGTAATTTGTGTAAATAGATCATGCCTTGTATGACCTGACATGAAGACATAATTCCTCTAAAAGAGAAAATAGATTTTTCATTTGGGGCATATGTCCATAGATTTTTCCGCAATTAACGCAAATCTGTGCAAAGAACACCATATATAGAACGCTTTGGGACATTCTCTCTGGATTAGCGCTTTTACACCATTGAATTTTCCTCTCATATTACCAGCCCCATCCATACTTTGACCAAGTAAATTCAGGCATTTCATTATTTCTTTAAAAAGATTTTGGTCTGTGGTATCTCCACTATTGAAAACCTTAATGAACCGCTCTTCAGGTTTGACATTTTCCTTCGGGGCACCATGCGGGTCAGTATGTTCAATATAAAGAACCACTAATGTTGAACATTCTTTTTTACTAATGTCTTAAGTTGAGTCTAGAATAAATGTTAGTCGTTTTTATACTATCTATGATTTTTGAAGCAACGATGTCACTCATTATGTTAATTACATGGTAAATGTTTCGATAACTCAAGAAATTAGACCCCAGCTTTACTTTTTCAGTTCAAGCTTTATCAATTTTTTCAATGTATACCCTAGCATCAGGACTATATTTACTCAATAGCCTAGAAAGACCTGAGTTTTTCTTTTGCTACATCCTTTTAACGAAATCGAAGCATTTCTTCACTTAAATATCGACAACAATCGATGACAACAGACAGCACTTCTCGATTGGGATGGACTAACTGATCTGATTGTTCAGCTAAACGTGAATCAATCCTATTTTGAGATCCATTGGATCCTCGCAATTTGTGCTAAGTGGGTTTTAGATTTTTCATGGAGCACAATATTCCGGTCCCCTTATGCTCTGTCCATCCTCTATAGCCAGTTGTTCCCCATATTGACTGTTCGTGTGGGAGGGAAACAGTACATGACAAGCAAAATACGGCATCTTTTTCTTGGCTATATACCAGCCATTTTCTAACTCTTTTACTTGGTAAAACTTCATTCTTCCATGAGCCATTTTCTAACTTTTACACTTTTATATGGAAAAACTTCATTCTTCCATGATGGGTTGAATTTTCTTCCACCTGTTGAAGGAAAAGTGACAAGACAAATCTTGATTTTCCAAATATAGTGCTTTATTTATTTCCTCAGCTGACAGTTTGATGTTGGCATATGATGCTGGATCTCTTGGGATTTTCAATCTATCATCAGGAGAATCTTCAGTTAGAATTTCCACTTATTGAATGGAAACTGAAGGTCTTTCAGCAGATGGATTGTTACATTATTCTACCTCTCCGTGTCCTAATTGTTTCATCAACTTCTTCCTGACTTTCATTTTCATCAAGGTTTTCAAAATCTACGCCTTGGGTCATACTTGATGAAGAGGATTGTATTTCTAAATCTTCAATGACGTTTTCAGGAATCGAAAGCACTGAACTAAAATTCCTTTCCTTCTCCAAGACAGACTACACAAAACGTACACGGCTACCTGCTTTCAACTGGTGACTTAACTTTATCTTGTCTATGGGACTATTAGCGATCCACATGACGTAACGGTGACGGACGGAAAACCTCAAGGTGTCAGATGGTTATGAATGGGCAGAGTATCAGCGCTGCCAACTAAGCGTTGCTCAATAAAAAATTATGGAATAACTTCCTATAGTGAAATTGTTGTCATAGCAGGAAACAGTAGTCTTTTAAACAAATTCAGAGATAGTCTAATTACTTATGAAAATATGTATATATATAACAATAAAAAGGTTTCTTATTAAATAATTTTTGCCCGAAAAATTTCCACCCTGAAAAAATCCCCCTCCCCCCAAAAAAAATTCTGATGGCGCAACTTGCGCCATGATCCCCCTGTATGTAAAGACAATACCATTTTTTGTACATTTATACTCAACTACACTATTTTTACATTTCTAATAAAATACTGTATTCGATAAATGTATGAATTAATGTGTTTTAAATACACTATTTGAAGATGCTTATACATAAATCACCAGTTACAAATGGAGCCTTTTTGAAAATTTTTATACTGGCCTGTATTTTGGACTAATTGCGTCACTGCCCAATTTGTCGATATCTAATTTGCATATCAAATAAGTAAGCAAAATGCTCATTGTCAGGGTTTGTTAGAGTGGCTCTGACAAGGCACTCAATTTTTGGAAAGGATTGAAAATTGATTACGAGATGGCTGGCTATAAGCATGAATGGCAATAGCTATGGATGGTTCCCTCCGCCAACTTGCTACAACTACCATCGCTTACAGCATGTAATGCATTGGTGTGTTCAGTGGTTCAGTAATCAGTCAATTCTATTAACGATAACAAACTTTTATTTTAACGTTAACAAGTTCAGAGATTGGAGCTATTATGAGGTGCTCTGACCTTCTACTGGCATTCAGTTTCTGCGTTTACTTACCAACTTCTTACCCAACGTTTGGTTGCCAACAACTTCTTACCATTTGGCGCGCTTAGTGCCGTCTGGGGTATTTCACACTCCCCACCTGAACTCTTTCAGAGTTCACATAAATTACCTCTTGAACATATAATACTCCAAATATTAATCAGATACAAATCACAATCAAATAAATTCAATATGTACATATAAACTCAAGTTAATAAATTTAATACTTTTTTTCAGTTCAAGATTAGGCAATTTTAACAATATATTTTTTCCAATTTAATAACACCGAGATACACTAAATCAAGATGTTGAACTATACACGTAAATTTTATTAAGTAATATAATTTCAATTCAATTATGAATAATCAAACTATTCAAATTACAATATTCTACAAACACTAATTTTTAGGATTAATGAGAAATTAACTAAATTAGCGAATATAAAATATAACCGGTTAATTTTCATCATTAATTTCAAGATTACATAATAATTGTACAGGTCTTTTAATATTCCCTGATTGAGTTTTAATTAGACAGGAACGGATTTTTCCGTCTCTTCCTGGAAATACTTCTATGATTTTACCCATAGACCACAAGTTTCGTGGGTAACGATCATCAAGAACCAACACAATATTATTAACCTTAAAATGAGTTACGTTTGTCGGTGGACACCCATTTGCAGATCTTAAAGAGAGGAGATAAGGTTTTCTCCAACGTCTCCACAAGTGATTAAGCAATGTTTGCTGATGTCTATATCGTTTTACGTTGCACTTCTTGAACCACACAAATCTTCCCTTGAAATTTTTGAAACAGGAAGACCAATTAAGAAATGTGCAGGAGTTAATGGTGAGGGCTCTGAAGGATCATCATAAATGTAAGTTATTGGCCGTGAGTTAATCATGGCTTCAATTTCAATAAAAAGCGTTTCTAGCTCATTCACTGTAAGCGGCTAACAATTTTTCTTAGACAGGTTTTAATGGTTCGAAAATGCCTCTCCCAGAACCCTCCCCACCATGCTCCTTTCTCAACAATAAACTTCCATGAGAAGCAAATAAATTTTGAACAGATGGGTGGTTTATGCGACTCTAGATCTTTTTGAGCTCAATTTTTGCACGCTTGAAACCTTTAGCATTGTCCGAATAAATTGTGGAACACAGACCACGTCGTGAAATGAATTTCCGAAAAGCTAAAAGGAATGATTCTGTTGACATAGATGGAACTAATTCCAAGTGAAGAGCTCTCGAAGTGGCGCAGGTAAAAAGAAGCAAGTAATGTTTGGCATTACTATCCCTAGTAAAGAATGAACCAGCAAGGTCCACACCAGTCACAGTAAACGGAGGAGATTGAAGCACTCGATCGGGTTGGTAAAGGTGCAGTTTCCTGCGTACCAGGACTTACTCTGTACCTTCTGCACACGACACAACTATTCAAAACAGTTTTAACACACTGGCGACCCTTAATAATCCAAAAATGTTTTCTGACTTGGGCCAGAGTAGCTTCAACTCCGCAATAGAACACTTATATGTGGCACTCCACAACCACAATTTCGAAAAATTTGTCTTTGCAAGGCAACAATATCGGGTGTTTTTCCCGATTTCAAAATCGGAAAATTGAAGCCTTCCCTTCAGTCTAAGAACGTTTTCATCTAAAAAAGGGCTCAAAAAGTGCACTGGAGAAGTTTTGTGCAAACGTTTTCCCTTCGATAGACAGTCAATTTCATGCATGAAATGTTTCCGCTGCAGTTTTCAACCAATAACGTTCAGAGTCGAAGATTTCTGATGCACTTATTGGTCCATACAATTTCTGTCTGTTTTTGCAATTAAACACAAAACGTTTCACGTAAGCAGTCACACGATAAAGTTTCTGTAGATAGTTATACCCTTTTAAGTCCAATAAAGGCAGAGGTGATGGCTCGATGAGACACCTGAAGGGAGAGATTTTTAATCCGTCTTTCAGTTATCACACTCTCCTCATCAACAAGTGCCGAAGGACCAGATGGCCAATTCGCTTCAGGCTCCAAGATCCAACTTAGTCCCCTTCACCACAAGGGATCAGTCGCAAGCTTCGAAGCATGCACACCTCTTGAGATGAAATCCGGGGGATTGTCATCACCGTTGCAATGAAACCATTGCTGTGGATTAGTCAAGGATTGTATCTCTGAAACCCTATTGCAAACGAAAGGTTTCCAGTCTTTGGCGTTCCCTCGAATCCAGTGAATAGTAATTTGCGAATCGCTCCACAAATGTGTTCGTTTACATAGCTCAGATAACAGTTCTTTCAAATATTTTGCCAGTTTCGCACTAATCACCGCCCCCCATAAGCTCTAATCTTGGCAATGAAATTAATTTCAAAGGGGCCACTCTTCCCTTCGCAATGACAAGAGTAGTCTTAACGCCACCTTTAATATCACTGTATCTAAAATACGCTACACTTCCGTACGCTGCTGGACTAGCGTCGGAAAAAATATGCAAAGAAATATCGTCGCACTGATTGTCAAAGAACTTTCTATCAAAAGATAGCTTTTCCAAGTGAAACAGTTCGTCGCACCAGTCTTTCCACTTGTGTGATAAGTCACTTAGCAATTCTTCATCCCATTTTAAACCTCGTTCCCATATATTCTGCATGACTATCTTCAACATCATGACACAAGGACTCACTACACCACAAGGGTCAAATATCTTCGATCACTCCGAGAACAAATCGTTTGGTGGTTGTAGCATTTTAAATGGAACCTTTTACAATTTTTAAGTCTAACTTAATTTTATCCTCAGTATGATCCCAAATGAGTCCCAAGAACCCAGTCCCTAGACCAAAATCCATATTTTCCTCAAAACTATTATCTACCCAAAGTTTTTGAAGTTTAAGAGAATTTGTTCTTAATTTCCTCAAATGAAATCCAGCATCTTTTAGAATATTAATTGCATTGTAAGTTAACAAATACGCATCATCGGCATTTGAGACCCATGATACAAATCATCTACATAAAGAATTAAGCATTTCAAAACATTGAGGCATATCTTCCTTATATTTGCCAATGTGAAACTTTAGTACACAAGCTAATGCAAAGGGTGATGTCGTTAAACCAAATGGAAGACGATTTAAACATTAAGTTTGGTCAGACTCATTTACAGAATCATGAAACCACAAAAATTTTAGATATTCTCCATCTTCCTGACAAATTTCAATCATAAGAAAAGCCTTTTCTATATCGCCTGTAAACGCAATTTGATTTTTACGGAATTTCAGAATTATATCCACTAAATTAGGGTAGAGATTAGGTCCAGACTCCAAACAATCATTCAAAGATTTAAATTTTTCATTAGCTTTGCTATTGCAGTCATAAACCATCCTAACTCGAGTCGTTTCTTTGTCATTCCTAACGACTGCTTTATGGGGCATGTAATATCCTAATTTAGGGTCCTCATATTCGCATCTACTTACAATTTGACACTTTAATTCATCAATTATCTGCTATACTGTTCCGAAATCTTTGTTCTTATTCAATCTACAGCTCTGTCAAAACGCTTCTTCGCGACCTCCCAATTCGAGCCTAAACTTTCAGGGGGATGCGAAGTCTTCCCACAACTACAAACATCTCGCACCGTTAAATGTCAACGAATTCTCAAATGAATCAATTAACAGCTTGTCCTTTTCAGAAAGATTTTGTTTTGACTCGACCTCCTCGATTTCCCAAAACCGTTTGAGGTCAAAGAGCACATTCTCAGAATCCATAAGTAAACAAGAGTTCGCAAAGCTAGTCAGCAAAATCGCTTCTTTCATTGCCTACAGGAACCCACCCAAAACACGAACCAACAAGCGAAGTTCCACCGTTTATTCTTTCCTGCTCCATAAATAATGTCCCAGAAGTAATCACATTCAACCAACAGGTCTACACTTGCCCCTCCATCTGAAAGGAAGGTATCAGCGAGATTTAATCCCTCAGCTGTCAACACTTTCAAAGTCTCACTCGAAAGATTCCGTCTGGCCCAATTAGCAATAAATTCACAGTGACTAAACACTCCACTTCTAAACACCTATCCGGCTCTTTTCGATTGTGCAAGGTCAAAGCAACCACGGGATAATTTTTCTCTCGAGGGTATTTTTCACCGAATGAGTATATGGACAATTTTTCATAGCGAAAGGGTTTTAAATTTAATTCTTTCACAATGCATTTAGACACACAAAAGATCGGTGTGATCCGGAATCTAACAGTATTCTACTTTCTAACGATTTATTACGTTTCGAGCACACAATTACTGAACAAATTTGAAGAAAAGATTTTTTACTACTTCCTAGAATATTATTGTGTGCAGATATCGTTTCAGCTGGGGTGTTGGAGGAATAGGGTGGAGAAAGAACATTTTTGTTGTTCCCTCTACACAATACCTCATAATGCGAATTAGACTTACATGAAATGCTCATATGTGATATTTTTCAAAACAAAGAAAACACTTACCTTCAAACTTTAATCTATCGAATTTTTCTACAGATACTATATTTTCTACAATTGATTCATGAAACCCGGAACAAAATAGACATTCATCTTTTGTTTGCGTATTTAAATACGTTGTAGTGATTCTCTGGGTAGCGTGGTAGATTCAAATCTACAGAGAACAGTCTGGCTTAAATAACAAACGATAATTTTATTTAAAACAATTTCTTGACTATATTAGAATCTATTTACACGACACTTTCACGAATTTCTATGCCTCTGCTAACTGGATGCGACAGGGTGTCGAAATCTCAGGACGTACGAAAGTCTCTGAGTTGGAGAAAGGTATCTCAACAGTCTCTAGATGAAACTCTACTCGTCGGGTTACGATTTCACAAGATCAGCACTGGATCCTCACTGGACGACGGGACCAGGCAGGTTCACTGCCGGACGAGAAGTCGGTACCGAACTCTCCGCAGGTCGTCGGTTCGGCACAATCAGGGATCGGCTCCACTGGGGTCGTCGGGTCAGTACAAGACAGCACGGCTCCGCTGGGGTCGTCGGATCGGCACAAGACAGGCACGGCTCCGCTGGGGTCGTCGGATCGGCACAAGACAGGCACGGCTCCGCTGGGGTCGCTGGTTCAAGTCTCGAACGAGAAATAAGCAGGAACTCGAGATAGGCAGCCTACGCCAGGCTACAAGAACGCGTCCTCTCAGGGTGAGAGAACCGTCTTCCAAATTATTAAGAGCTCCTTAATGGGGTTGACCGCTCAAAGGGTCACTGAGCTAAGACGCTAGCTCGGGAAACAAACAAGACTCGAGATGGGCAGCCTACGCCGGCTACAAGAACGCGTCCTCTCAGGTTGAGAGAACCGTCTTCAAAAAATATATTTTCTCCCTAAGGAGTGACCGCTCAAAGGGTCGCTGAGTTAAGCTGATCGATCGAGATCACAAGCAAGAACTGACGATTCGACTCCCTGCTTTTCCTTTTGAAACCTCCCAGCCTTTGTTCGCTGGTGGTTCTCGATTCGTTCGTTCTTGATTGGTTCTTACTTTTAATTGGTTCGTTTTTACTTTGCTCATTTTTGAGGTTGCTGATTCGGTAGAGACTCTCTGACGTAAAATGGGATCAGCTACTTAGCGCAGGTGGCTTGATTACCTAGCAGTTGGACTTAATCACCTGGCAGGTGCACTCCTAAACACCTGGGCTCTTTTCGGAACGAATCCCCTTTTGTCCTCTTCGATCCAAGTCCCGACCGTCTGGCGCCAGAGAGATGGAAATGTATCGTCCGGCTCTTTTACGACCTGTCGGCGAGTTTGCCTTTGGGAGGGATAATTGAGGGGTCCATCAATGAATCCTCACAACGTATACGTTTATTTATCGATTTTCGGTCAAAAAACTGATTTTTTTGATATTGATGCAGAAATATTGTTTGAACTTTAAGCTTTCTAAATCACTTTAAATTTTGTCTCTAGGTCAATTAGAACGCAAGTTATGAATTGTTTAGTAATACATGTCAGCTATATTTTAAACCGGAAGTATCCGTCTGCATACCGGAAGTTGCTTCTCCGTTTCGAAACTAGTTACAAAAACACCGAAAAAAATATTTTTTTAATACTTTAAAATATGTCGAAACATTTATTTTAGTATTTTGAGACTTTTTAAAATTAAAGCGTCTGGCAATGATTTTATCTGTGTTTTTAGTAAGCCAAAATTGGCTTCATGTTTGGTATTTACATTTGAATTTTGTTTTGCGCGTATGCTTTTCTTTGTTGAATTCTTACATTTAAAACAAGTTCAGATGTTATTCTAATTACCTTTTTAAGAATCTTTGGTAGTTTTTCACGTAATTTACAAATTATGGGTAAGACTACAGCTCGGAAACGCAAGAGACAGTTTCATGGGAATCGCTTTTCGAAAGAAACTCGATCGCTCACGGCAAGTGAAACGAAACTTGAAGTGCTTCCAAATGACTGTGTTAAAGACTCTGCAGAATTATCAGGAAACCGAGTATTTGATACTGAGATATTGGCGGACGTTTTTTCTACAGTTTGCTGCCCTTCTTGTTTGAATGTTGGACTGTTGTTGAAGGAAGATAGCCGATTTGGTTTGTGCTCCCATTTTTGCCTTCAATGCCAAAACTGTGCATTTATAAAAGGGTTTTCCTCTTCAAAAAAGATAGGACACTTGCCAGAAATAAACACTCGTTTAGTCTACGGGTTGCGACAACTTGGCAAAGGTGTGAATGGAGCTGAAAAACTCTGTTCAACGTTAAATCTGCCACCTCCACCAAGCAGAAACTCTTATGCTGCTCATGAAAAGAAGCTTTTAGAAGCTGTTCAAGAAGTCTCCCAAGCCTCGATGATAAATGCCGCAGAAGAAGTTAAGCTGTTGAAAGGGAATGCTTCTAATCAAACTCAGGAATGCGGTATATCTGTTGATGGCACTTGGCAGCGCAGGGGCCATTCTTCGCTGAACGGTTGTGTCTCTGCAATAAGCATTGATACCGGAAAGGTTTTAGATGTTGCGGTGCTGTCTGCTTATTGCCCAACCTGCAAAAAACTTCAGAAACTCCCAGAAAAAGAATACGAACAAAAAAAGGCAGATCATGTGTGCCAATGTAATTATAAAGGATCCGCACATCACATGGAGACTGTCGGTGCATCACGAATCTTCAAACGGTCGGAAATTTCACGAGGCCTTAAATGTGTCCAATATTACGGCAATGGTGATTCGAAAGGTTTTACTGAAGTGAAAGACACCTATGGCAAGGACAGTGTCACCAAACTTGAATGCATCGGGCATATACAAAAAAGAGTGGGCACACACCTTCGACAGCTGAAAAAAACAACAAAAGGACTTTCGGGAAAGGGAAAACTGACAAATACTTTTATAGACCGACTTCAAAATTACTACGGCATAGCTATTCGTGACAATGTGGGTGATATTGACAAGATGCAACAAAATGTTATTGCTGTACTCTTTCACTGTGCATCAACTACAGTGAATCCTATGCACGGACAGTGTCCGACTGGTGAAAAAAGTTGGTGTTTTCATCAAAGAGCTATATCACAAGGTAAAACTCCAGAGCAAAAATGTACAGGCCTCCCCAAATGTGTATTAGCTGCTGTAAAACCAGTATACATGAAACTTTGTTCTCGAGAACTTCTAAGCAAATGTCTTCACGGCAAGACACAAAACGCCAATGAATGTTTTAACGCTTCCATTTGGCAGAGGATTCCTAAAAATGTGTTCGTGGTGTTGAAAACAGTACTTCTGGGTGCATTGGACGCAGTAATTCAGTTCAATGACGGGTTTCGGGGTTGCCTCAAAGTGCTACAAAAACTTGGTTTTAAAAATTTGGGGACATACATTGAGGAACGTTACCATCACTTTGACAAACTTCGCATGAACGAATCAATACGACATGGCACCCCTATGGCAAAGCGACGAAGAAAAATTCTAAAAGCCACCAGAAAGAAAAATTCTACCCAATCTGAAAAGACAGAGGGTGTCTCTTACCAATCAGGTGGATTTTAAGTAGGTATTTCTCAATTTTTAAAAGGAATTTTGTGATTATATTACGTTTTCTGCTTTTTCTCAAAACCACTATTTTCAAATATGTTACTTTCCGCAAAACACAATATATCCAAAAGTTTTCATTCAAATACCATGAAATTTTCTGTGTATGTTCCTAACTAACAAATTTAGGACTTGAACTATTATTATAAATTTATGTTGGCAATTTATCACTTTGTGGGATTTTAAAGTATGAAATTCACATCTTTTTTTCGATTTTTGAGCATTTTTCAGAATTTTGAAATGCGTTTGCACATATCTCCACTAAATTTAAAGATAATGCTTAGATGATAGTTCAAGTCCAACAATACTGTCTTTTAAGTGTTTTTAAGTGTCATAATTTGTAAAATAATGTTTTGTTCTTTTAATTTCACGTTTTGCGTAACTATCACTTTTTGAACTTTTTTTGACAGTTTTAAGCCATTAATTCAAAATATTAAGAAATTTTTTGTCCTCTGTTGTGTTACATTGTTGTTATAACTTAAAATGAAATGAAAAACACAAAAAAAAATTGAGAAAATATGATTATTTTGAAAATTGATCTCCGAACGTATACGTATACCTTAAAGCTGCCGCGGTTGGGGTATATCTAGGTTTGTAATTATTCTTTCGATAATTTGGAAATGGTTGCAGATTAGTCTTGAAAGTTTTAGCATTACCATTTGAACTTTCCGTGATTTCCTTGGATTCTACTTCATTTTTTATGAAATTTATTATTTCAGTAATTTCACAAGTTTTATTTTTATCTCTTTTACGATAAAAATCCAAAACCAAATCTTGCGTCAATAACTTAAGAATGATAGGATTTAACAAATGTCCGAACGAACCTTCAGTTACATTAAGTGAACGTAGGTTTCTAATATTTACTTCAATTTCATCATACAACTTACGTAACCCTTTAACATTATATAAGGTTTTCACAGATTCTAAATTCAATAATTTTGACATGTAAGAATTAATAATAACGTCAGTTTTATCGTATCTATCTTTCAAAAGTTGCATGCACGAATCATAATTTTTTCTCATTTAATTCGAACCCAGCAACAACCCTGTAAGCAGGTCCTACCAATAATATTTTCAAATATTGAAACTTTTCAATCTTAGAAAGTGAATCGTTCTCACCAACGACATTATTAAAACAATTAAGGAACTCCAAAAATTTGCTAGAATCATTAAATTTCGATATTTCTAACTTTGGCAATTTCAATGCAGTCCTTGTTTCTGAGACAAGGGAGGAATTATTTGCCGAAACAGTTTCTGATGAATTTTGTGTGTTCTCATCAAATCTTTAATTTCGGATTTTACTTTTGTTATCAAAATTCTATCTTCATACTCTTTGGATGATTTAATCTCTCTTCTGAACCTTTCAGGATCATCTATCAAATCTTCAATATCGGAATCGTAACTCTTTAAATTTTGATCTTTAATTTTTAAAAGTTCAAGTTCAGTTAAAGCATCTAACCCTTCGAAAAGAGTTTCTTGACTTTTATTGACCAACTTCGTAACTGCACTTCGGACGTTACAGCGCTTCTCAATCAATTTATTTACCTTATCCATTTTGAATAAGAGTTCTATTTCAGTACAAATTTTCTAACAAATTCAAATCCTCACCTTTGTTCTCCATAAGGTAAATAAATATCTCAACAAATTTACTTCAAAGCAGGATCTCATTCTCGCGTTCTCCAAACATGGATAATCCAAACAGTACGAAAAGCATCAACCACAAATCTTCATACATAACACGATCACATCAAGATCTCCCAATTTTCAATTATTCCCGGCCAATGCACCAATGTAATGTATTGGTGCATTCAGTAATCAGTCAGTTCTATTAACGATAACAAACTTTTATTTTAACGTTAAGAAGTTCAGAGATTGGAGCTATTATGAGGTGCTCTGACCTTCTACTTGCATTCAGTTTCTGCGTTTACCTACCAACTTCTTACCAACGTTTGGTTGCCAACAATTTCTTATCATTTGGCGCGCTTAGTGCCATCTGGGGTATTTCACACAGCACAAAACAATAAACAGAATCTGCAAAAGATGTGTTGTGGAAGCACTTAGTTCACATTTCAATTTACCATGTAATTTAAATAGACTAGTTCAAAATCAAGTGACTCAACTGCCAACTCGTAGGAGCCAGATTATCCTTATTTTCCCACTGAAGAGTTCAAGCATATTTCATTAGAACACATCTGCTAACTTCCAAGATAAAAAAAGTTATGTTAATGTTCAATATAAACACACAACATGTTTGCATTTAAACCATTGCACACAATGCTATCACTTTGAAGTACCACTTATGAGTAAATACCTTTTAATCACAGATGTTAACTGCCATGGAGTTTTTGAGCTGTTTAATGATTAAATCATTCACCATTTTGGAAATTGGCAATTCTTTATACTAGAAATCTAGAGAATACAATGTAGTGATTTTTAAAACCGAATAAAAATTATGAATAAAATAGGGAGTCTTTCATTTGCCTACTGTAAAAAAAGAATATTACTCTTAGATTATCTTTTTGATTTTTGGAAAAATATAGAACCCCTCTTAAGAATACAAACCTACCCATTCCTGAAGAATTTTCAAAAGGTATGACCAGATTCAATGAGGGAAAAAATATAGCCAAAGATAAATTTTGATTAAAAAACTAGGTACTTTTCTAAGCCCATATTTTTTAAAAAGCACTTTTAAGAAATGTATGATGAACCATATACATAATTATGAAAACAGTTTTATAAGGCTAGAATTAGGGTGGTTAGTTTAATTTTCTGCAAGGGCCATATTTGGCCATGCTGTGCCAGACACACAATATACAATATCACAGAATTAGGGAAAGTGTTTTTCAGATAATGGATTCAGAGATCTTTTGAGGTCACAAGATTATGAACCTAATATATTAAATTTCATTTTATAGATACAATCATTACATCTTACTGAATAAAACTACACATAAATCCATAAAAAATTTACAAATAATTAAAAATGACGTTGATGAATACAATGCAATGATTTGTACTAAGAGAATCACATTACACTATTCAAAACATTAAAGCTCCTTTCCATTCAAACTGTTTCTTTGCAGAATTTTAGCTCGATGTTCAGTAGTAAAGAAAGGGTCCAAAAGAAAACTGAAACTATGAATCCGCATCTGGAAACGAATTCGATCTAATTCATATGGGTCAGGCAATAATTCTTCAGGTTCTCGTTCAAACACACGAACAGTTACAAGGCTCTCATCTGGTGCAAAAGTTACCTGAAGGAAAATAAAGCAATTAAAAGAAGTATGCATGAAAATTTAAAGCATACATTTATCTACCTAGAATACAAAATTGAAAAAGTGCATTTTGGTTCAATGCTTGTTTGTGGCACAGTCGCCAAATTTTGTCACATTGTCATAAGAGTAATGCTAATCAATACCATTTGGCATTGCTGACATATACCAAGGCTGCACCATTAACTAAGATTTTCTCTGAGTTTTATCTGAGACATGGTGAATATATTTTAAAATTTGAGGTTTACGGTACATTTAGTTACAAAGACCCAATGAAAAAGCATTTGTATCTATGCACACATATAAGAAAACATTAATCAAACATTTAATTATCATTGTAGCATTATATATATATATATATATATATATTAAAATAGTCATCTTTTTGTATCTCAAGAATGCACACATATTTTTTAAATTAAATAGACTTTAAGTATTAAACAGACTTAGAAAGACAAGGCAAGCAACTATCAGGCATTGGATACAGCATTTGAAATTTTTTTGATTATAAACGTAGGAAAGTATCTTCATAAAAACTAACAAAAATAAGGGTTTTATTAAAAACATTGTCTATTACTTTTTTGTTTTAATACTCTACATTTCTTTCTTTCTTAAAATTCTATTTGGCCTACTATATGTTAAAAAACATGTAATAAACAGCAAATTGACTATTTTTCAAAATTTTTGGAAATAAAGGAAGTAAACTGGGAGGAATTCAAAACTATGGTTTAATACGTTTTTTTAAAAAAATTTCTGCCAATATTTGATTTCTTTCGCATTTGTGTGGCTGTTTTGAATTTTGTAAGTTAAATGTTTTATTATTTAATCCAGATTTATATTTAGTCAAGATTTACATATTAAATAATCCAGATTTGTTTAAGATTTTTATATTTTGTTTATTTTATGTTGTTTTTAAAAGAACTGCATATATATATATATATATAATACTATATGTATTATATATTATGTGGTTAATATACTATGTTGTTTTTTAATATTTTTAATTATATGTTGTTTATTAATTAATCAAATTTAATATTTAATCAAGGCAAATGTGCAATGTTTTAGCCCTCGACGACCATTTTGGTCACCAAGGAAAAAACAAGCCAAATGTTCTATACTACCGCTGTGTTCCAAATTTTTAATTTTAACATTTAAAAAATGCTCCTAGACAGGTATATGGTTTACTTTTCATGGGCTGATCTAAGATAGTCCATCATGCTTAGTATAAATTTTTAGTTAAAATAATTTGGAGAACTTTCAAGCAAAACAGTTATTTTTCCAGATGATCAGTTCATACATGCTCAAAAATACATGTGAGCAGAAAATGTTATAATTTAGGGTTAAACACAAGAACATGGTACTATCAATATTTATCATTGATAAATTTGGAATATGGTAACCAGTCAAGGTTTGCTACATGCATATCCAATATAACGGCCAATCCAAATAACTGCTTGGCTACAAAAATTTCAGTCGGCAATTTAGCAAAGGGCCAGTACCGTATTCTTAAGTCATATCCAATTCAGTTGCAGTTCAATTTAACTAAATAAATTTAAGAGGTTAAATAAAAACTCATACTTTACGAGCTCTGTTAGGTTCATCTACATCTTGAACTTCATTTTCTTTAAATTCATCAGATTTGCGCAAAGGAGATATTGTCTCGTCAACTTTCCAATACTTTCTGTACTGTTGCAAGGTAACAAACATGTCATGGAAATTAAAATCTGAGAGACTAGATTCTACATTAGAATTACTATCATACGACTCAAAGTCAGCGACTTTGAAATTTTCTTCACCACCAGAAGCCAAGTGGAAATCGTCGTCCTCTTCTTTAGATGCGTAGAAAGTTTTCACCCAATTTAAAGTGGAATCATGCTTATTCAAAGCTAGGGTATCACAATGAAGTTTGAGATAATTTGAAATGTTCCCTGAGTCGCTATCAGACATTTCACTTGCACTGTCTTCATAATAGGATGTTTCATCTATATATATATTATCAAATTCAATAGTTTCAAAAACAATACTTTTATCGTCTGAACCCAATGTTTTATCATCTGTATGTTCACTATCAAATTCAGAAGTTTCAGAAACACTATCATCACTACTTGAACTGGATAAAGAAGTTGACAAAAATCTACGAGTTTGTGGAGAGGCACTGTGAGAAATGATTGAAGCGGATGCAATGTCCTCAATACTTTCAATCTCTGTGCTATCAAATGAACTAGATGAATCACTCGCATCGAAGGATAATTTACGCCTCAATTCGAAATCTTTCCCATTGAAATTTGCAGCTTCACCACTTGAGTTAGTAATCTCAGCACTGACATTTTCTTTGTAACATGTAAAACAAATACTTTCATCATCTGTACGTTTACTATCAAATTCAGAAGCTTTGGATACAGCATTTTCATCGTCTGAACCCAATGTTTTATCATCTGTATGTTCACTATCAAATTCAGAAGTTTCAGAAACACTATCATCACTACTTGAACTGGATAAAGTAATTGACAAAAATCTACGAGTTTGTGGAGAGGCACTGTGAGAAATGATTGAAGCGGATGCAATGTCCTCAATACTTTCAATCTCTGTGCTATCAAATGAACTAGATGAATCACTCGCATCGAAGGATAATTTACGCCTCAATTCGAAATCTTTCCCATTGAAATTTACAGCTTCACCACTTGAGTTAGTAATCTCAGCACTGACATTTTCTTTGTAACATGAATGTGAGAAATCTGACAACTCTGCACAAGTGGAATTGCACAGTAAAGCCAAAGATGTGTTGCTAGATGTAAAATCCTTATTAGATTTGGCTTGCATTTGGAAAGGGCTGGACGAAATCTTACCTTCTAATTTTCCAGTTTTTTCATTACAACTAAATGACACAGAACGATCTCCAGTTACAAAATCCATCTTGAAAGATTGATCACATTTCACGTCAAATGGTTTATTACAAGCTGTTAATCTGGAACCATTGTGTGCACTATTATCAGTAGAAGCAGTCATGAGCATCTTATTTTTGGTACAAAATATGCATTCTGAGAAAGCTACACCATCTGTTAAAGGCAGTTTACCATTTGAACAATTGTTCAAGCAATACATTTTCGTAATTGATAAAGGCAATGCTACATACAGTCTGCTCATACAATGGAAGAGAATAAAGGCTTTCATTTCTTCAGTTTGCAGTCTGTACTGAGAAAAAATTTGTGTATGGTTTGTTACACCATTTTGTATTTCAAACCACAATTCTTTGCAAAAAGGCAGTAATGCTATTTGATCACATTTTATTCGTCCAGAATTAACACTAAGACAAGAATGATATTCATGATTCTCATATACTGGGTTAAAAGACCTGTATAAGTGATGTAACCTCATCTTCACATTACGCGGCATTTGAAAAATTTCATCACATAACATATCTTTGAATTGATATAATTTCTTATAACCATATGTTAACCATACATGAATAACTAATGCAGGGTGATGAGAGTCGCAATTTAGGTTCGAAAGATATTTCTGAAGTTTAGAAAATTCATCTAAAACAGTTTGTTGATCAAGAAAATGAGAACAATACAACAATCCTGCAATTTCTCGAAATAAATCATAATGAAGGAGTCTGAGAATTGATGGAAAAGAGCATTTAACGAAGCGCAAAAAATCCCTTTCGACATTTCTGAATCTTGATAAAGACATATTAAATAGTCAGAAATTGACAAAACACAAACAGTAAATGCTAAAGTTTACTCTCACAAATTGAAATTTCGGACAAAAGGCAATGGGAAATATCTATTATTTGTGATTTAAAAATAAGCAAGTAAGAAAAACAAAGATCAAACACACACACGAAGCTTTTAAACTCACCGCCAATAGCCCTAATACGATCATACATACATGTGCACGAACGATATACACAGGACGGGAGGTAACGGTAACCGCAAAAGTGGGTAACTGCGCAGGCCAGCCTAGTGGTGGCTAGTTGGTTAACACCACAGAGTAAATAGCTATACCCCCCCATGCGTAACTATTTTAAAATATAAAATTTTCACTTTTTTTTGGAAAAGTCGTTGTTTGGCAAGTCGTTGTTTTTACGTCGTAGTGGAGCAACAAAAAGAGATTGCAAAAGGGATCAATTCCAAAGGGAAAGATCGAGGACAGCAACTCATTATTTTGAAGCCCGGTCAGATGACGAGGTCAACACCTGAGCTGGCACCCCACTCTTCAAACTTCCACACCACTCCAACGTGAGGACATTTGAGGCCCCGACGGATTTAACGTGCACCAGTCCCCACGCACACGATGGTCTTTAGTTGGATTGATTTTCGAACTCGCAAACCTCAGGTTGCAAATCCGCTGTTCTTTCAACCGGGCTATCGACTTTGGTTCAAAATTAAGTGGTGATGTCCTCGTATCTTTCCCTTGGGGTACGATCCCGAACCGTCGCTAATAGGTCGTTGTTTTGCTCCAGTGTGACGTTAATTAAAAATACCTACCGGGTTATCGCTGCCCCCAAAGAATAAATAGCTACGCATACAGAGGCGTCACTGAAAGTTAGACATACAGCGCCCTCGATTAAGGTGTGTATGTACCCTAATTCCCGCGTTTTTTCAAATTCCACTTAGAGCAGTCGCCATCTTGTAACCGTCAGAGTTTTTTCTAAACGTTTCCCCTACTTTGTGCTTTGACCTTTTGACAAAAATCTTCTGCTTCAGTTGAATTCGTTGCAATACATTTTAATTATTTTATTTGAACTTTTAATTCATTAATTATCTTTTCATGTGATGGAAAACGACGTAATAAATTTTCATGCTGTTCTAAATCAACGCAGAGACCTCTTTTCAAGTTTTTCGTTAATCTTGAAAGATAAGAGTTGCTTTTTCAGTATTTTTATAAAATAAAATATAAATTATAAATTACAAACCACTAATGTGAAATTGTGTTCCATTTTGAAAATTATTTTACAAGTTAAATTAATTACGCTAATTATTTGAATCTCAATATTTTTGGTAGATAAAAATTAAATCGTTCTATATAGAGTTTAGATTTTTTTATTCGATCAAGATTATTGATTTTTGTAATAATCTTTCAAAATGTTAATTTTTGCATTTTTTATTTAATTAAAATCCATCGTAAATGACCTTACGAAAATGTTTTAAAGAATTCTGTAAAAATTTCTATGGAATGTGGTATTCAGAATTCTGATGAATTGCGGCATGTTTTATATATTTTATTGTTTATGTATTATTTTTGGGTGTTTCATATATATATATTTTATTATTTACATGTTTTTATGTACTTAAACTTTATCTTAATTAGAATCTTGGAGAATTACGGCCTACTTTCTATGTAATTATTCACATACTACCTTTTTAGTCAAAATTAATCTTGATTTCACAAATGAAAATTTTCTATAGAATGTGGGCTATAAATTAATAAAAAAATAATAAGGAAACATTGTACTTTCTGTGCTTGTATTTTTTGTTCTACTCATTAAAATGTTAAACAATTTAACTTCTGATTGAATAGTATTCATTTCTGTTCATTTATACGAATTTAATCATTTCTTTTCTTCAAACATGACTGATGTATCTGATATATGTGAATAAAAATAGTATATATTTGTTCTCTTGCATAAATTAAGTTTCTAGTTTTGTTTAAAGACAGGTATAGCCATCTAGGGGTTGATTTTTAAACGAATTATTCTATATTTATATAATAATATCAAGATTTTGTGCATAGGTTAAAATTTTATTTTCTAAATTTATTTTTCAAAATGACTGGGGGTACCTCCATGTAGTGATGGAATAAATTAGCAACAGAATAATTAAGCTTTATTTTTTAATCATTGATTTAGCTTCTTTTTTTTATTCGATGCGAGGATATATGTATGAAAACACTTGGAATAAAATTAAGGATTATCTTAATACTCTAACGTTGGAACTCGGAAAACTCAAGTAATTGAGGCCAACCGATTGTATGGGAAGGATTTTAACAGTTTGGACACTGTTAGATAGAATTTATAATACGGAATTACTTTTTCTTTTTTTTTAATTTATATTTTAATGAATTTATATACTATATGGTCTTGAAGAAAATGTGCATGCTTAAGGGTGAATGTTTTGTCGGGAAATCCTTATTACAACTCGAGTAGAGGACTTTGAGATATGAATAGGACACAAATGCATAACGGTATATGAAACATTACATTTTTAGATAAATAAGAGGCAACTAACCAAAGATTTATAGTATGCATATTACAAGCGATGGCAAGGAAACATATAAGATTGATATTTATGTGGTTTGGTGTGGTGAGTGCTGATGAAAGAGGAAATACTCGGAAATAAACCAACATGGAATTTATTCAAACATAACAAATTAGAAGGTGAGCCGGCGTGTCTGGCGAGAGAGGAGAAAAGAGAGAAAGAACAAGTATGCGCTCGGCATTATATAATATCATGTGACGTCATACAAACGAGCTGCTAGCAGCGCCGCTCCTCAATCAGGAGGGAGTTCACTATAATATTATTAGAAACCTCTGGAACTTGGGACAATATGACTAAGGATTTATGTGTAGGTTAATTAAGATAACAGAAGGAACGAAATTAAACAAGGAGTCACAGATAACGATAGAAACTATTTGATAAATAAGAGGCTTTTAAAAGCATAGTTGGAGCATGAACTTATATGTATTTCTTGGGTCTTTGAATTGCATTGTTTCTTTTTGGGGGGTTTTCTGCCCTTTTACTGTTTTTAAATAAATCATGGATTCTAATGACATTAGACCTGCAAGAAAATGCGTGCAGATAAAGAACTATGTTTGTAGAAATATTGTAAAGATTCTTTATGTTATGAGTATGGTAAATTGTTTACAGATCGTGAAGGCTGGGCATATTTCCGTCGATTGGAAAACGAATTAACGTACTTAAAGAAAGAGGAAACTACTATAGAAATTTACGGTAAAAAAATGTACTGTGCCTCGGCAATTTGTAGCCTACGGAGACGTAGGAATAAGCTTTGCCGTTAGCGGATCTTGTATTGCAGCCAAGCCTTGGTCTTCTTTACTATTGGAAATAAAGGCAGACGTGGAACAAATAATTGGTATAAGATTTAATTTTGTGTTGGTGAACCGTTATAAAGATGGCAAGGACTGTATAGGTGCCCATAAAGACAACAAGAAGGACTTGGATCTTAATGCACCCATAGCGACAGTTTCATTTGGACAGAAAAGGCAATTTGTGTTTTCTAGAAAGAATTACAATTCCTTAAAAATTGCTCTGGAAAATGGAAGCCTGCTTGTGATGAAGTATCCAACAAACCAATTTTGGTTTGTTGGATACCCGTGGGAATGCATTATGCCCTAGAATAAACTTAACGTTTCGTGAAATTCTTGTATAAAGCAGCGATAAACCACTTATGTGCCCCCCGAACTGGAACTCAGTGTCGTACACTAGACGATATTTGGACAACGTTGCAATTGATCTTTGCCTTTCTGAATAGTATTTTTTATAAATGCTTACATCTTGTTGTTTTTAAATAAACTTTTTTGCGTGTCTTACCACATATACTATATTTTGGATTATTTGTTTTTATTACATAGTTTTATAAATTGTCTTTTAAAATGCAAGATCTGATATGAAAATGTTCTTTGCTATAAAGATTTATGTTTTTTAAGTTAGATGTTTTTACTCGAAAATTAATTATACATTAGATGCTATAGCACATATTTTTATTGCAGAAATTTTGTTTTAAGTATTGTACACTTAAGTAAGAGTAAACTTTTTGAAACTTTACAAGACCTGCACTATGAACGTGCACATTTTAAATAAGTTATAATTGTATTGAAATCATTTATCCTATAAAATCTAAACCATATGTTATTTTTTAACTAACCTTTCCTTGCATATTTTTTTACTTTAAATAAATCTTCCTAAATTTTAGTGATTTAATTTTTATTATACAGATTTACAAACTGCTTTTGGATGAAATATAAGGATTTATATTTTTAAAAGTTAGATGCTTTTACTCTTTATTATATATAAGATACTATTACACATATTTTAATACTGAAGATTTTTAAAAAACCTTTAACAATTGAGAGAGAAATATATGCATCAGATATTATTACAAACATTTAAATGCAGATTTGCTTCTTATTTTTTAATTTTACAATTGAGACACTTTTAAAAGTTTGATTCTTAAAGTGTGTTTTATGCATAGTAAAAAAACAATACTAAAAAACCTGTAAGAGTAAATTTTTTTAGCTTTTATTTGAAACTTTGCATAAGATGAAGCATGATGTTTCCTTGCACATTTGAAGTGGTGAAAAATAGAATTAAAAACCATTTGTTTTTGAAGTTCTAAAATAAACGTTCCTCTTTTAATGTTTTTTTGCAAACCATGCATTTTACTAAACAAAAACTTCCTTTTATTTTTTGAAAACCTTGTGCAAATTGTGCAGTTTAAATTGCAGAGCAAAATTCCAATACTGTGCGAAGCTATGTAGTATTTTACAAGATACTTTGTACTGTTTTCTTAATTTTAAATGTTCTACATTGCTATGTTAAATGGATAGTAAGTAGGTTTTCTGTTTTAAAAATAATGTGTGCACATCTGCACTACTAAGCAAATTAACTTTTGCCCTTTTCTTGCTATTTAATGCACAATCTAAATATTTACGCATACCGCTGATAGTTTTACACATGAGTAAAATTAAATAATAACTGAAAATTTTAAGTATTAATGTGAATTTAAAAATGAACAAATATTATTAAAATAATGAATTAAATCTGAATTCTATGTATTCTTAAAACAATCTGCAAAAACCAGCACAGACAATTCTTAAACAGATTGAAGGAAGCCACATGGAAACAAAGTAAATTAGAACACTTTTTAATAGAAAAAAAAACATTATGATTCATATATTTTACAAAAATAATACATTGTAATAAAAAAGAACTTATTTTTTATATACTTGCATTTTTTAAGAGGCACAAATTTCCGACGAGCCAATTATTAAATGCCATCACCTCAGCTTTGGGGCAATTCAAATTAGTTTTGTGATGACCACATGATAGTTTTTGGATCTCTTTGTTACTACTTAAAACACACAGTGCATCGAATTTGGGACACCCATATTGTTCCAAGTTGATATTAGGAATATTTAATGCATCTAGGCGTTTCTTTTCCACACAACCACCTTTGTAAGCAACTAAGTACTGAGTGGCACTCTTGGTCTGCTCGTACAATTCTAAAAGCTTAGAGTCTAATCTTTCTCAAGGATACACACTTTCCCATGCCATGGGACAGAAAGGAAGACCACATATGTAATTTTCAACATATCGCACAGTTTTGTGATCTTTCGCACTCAGTTTATGCTTATAAGGCGATAAGTTAAAACAAATACTTGAAGCTACTTGCGATTTTATGGCGATGTATCCGTATTCACGTACTAAGAAACCCTCTTGAGTCTGAAATGCGTCAAAATCCACAATTGCACAAATAATAAACATTGCTATTGAAATGTGTTAGCTGTTCTTGGGAAAAGAATTGTAAACTAGAGGCACGAAGAACTGGACTATATACACTTACTAATCAGTGAATAACACCATACACTTACTAATTAGTAAAGTTAAAATTTATCTTAGTCTTATCTTTTGTGAATAACTATGAACGCATAAGTGAAGAATGTACTCAGAAAACATGTGCTTGTGATAATGTGCCAAGTAAAATTGTGTGTTGTAATGCAAGAAGATTTTAACGAATGGATATGCTTAAAACTGCATGTGATTTTTCTTTTTACTCTACCACTAGTATCTTTGACAAGCATCAGATTTTTTTAAAAATTGACGAAGATAACCTTTTGAACACAATCTGCACTATAATTTTACACTTAAGAGTAACAGAGCATAATATAATTTTATGGAAAATGAGTAATCAGTACGTAAATTTGAAGCCTAATGTTCCAAGCATATCTATGCTCAATAAACGCCTATATACGTTTAGAGATTGGCCACGCACAGATGTTGACTTTAGGGACCTGGCCGAAAATGGATTGTATTATACGGGTGTCTCGGGCGGGGTTAGGTGCTATTGGTGTGGAGGAGGGCTTGAAAATTGGGAAAAGGAGGATGTAGTCAGACACGAACACATAAAGTTTTATCCAAAATGTTTGGTAGCCCAACAAGGATCCACCCGATTGTTGACCCTAGACTAAAAGAAACACTCATAGATGAAATTGTACAGGTGTTGGATGAAACAAACAATAATGCTAATGTTTTTATAAAACCTGATGTAAAACTTTACTCCTCATACAACGACAAGGACGAACGACTTTTTAAAATTTGCATGGAATCGGAAATGGATGCTACTTTACAGTCATGCGATCATCTGGTGACATGCATGAGATGTACGAAGAGTCTCTCAACGTGTCCTATGTACCGAACCAATATTTTACATAAAATTAAAACGTACATTTGTTACTAAACAGTCTATTTATTAGGACATGTAGTATATGCAATTTCAAGTGATATACTGAACACAGTGTGGAAGAATTGTAAAAGGGTGGTTTTGAGTTGAATGTCATGAAATTAACACTGCTACAGCAAAAAGATTAGCAAGGAAGTTTTAGACTAAAAACCATAAGACTTTTTATCAAGGACTTGTGGAAAAAATCGTGTAGGAAAGACCTTTTTACTCCTTTATAAATATATTGACTATTTTTATTATTTGTTGTTTGTTCATTACATGTTAAACCTATTTACTAAAGAGGAATTTTAAAGTGCCTTAAAAAGGGAGTTACTAAATGCTTTAGGAAAAATGTGTAAATGTACTCTAATGCAAGAAAAAGAACGCTTGAATTAAATATTCATTTTGCGATTATTTTTAGTACTTGTCAATCATCTTGGTGCATTGTTTATTTTCTAAATTAAACTTTTATACTTTTAAATCTTAAAACAAAAAGAAAGGAAAAGTAACCATCTAGAAAGTAAGCACCAAATTAGAAAAAGCATTTTAACATATCTTTTCTCATTAATTTTTTTCCTTTGTCTTTTTTTTTATTGTTCGAAAAACATTGTCATACAAAATTAGTATAATTGTTGTGTAGAATATTTTTTGACAACACTGAATTGAAGAAAAAAATAATTTATTGAAAAAAGAATCAACAACCTAGTTAATATATTTGTAACAACATATCTTACAGGTCTTTTACATACATCTCTAACAGTATTGAAAATATCTGTGGTATTCAAATTCTCAAAAACATTTTCCTCCATTATTATGGAATAAAAGTTTAACAGTTTATTGCTCTGTCTTACAAAATTAATAGCAAACTTTTTCAGTTAACAGCACATAAAGCAAGGGCGAAAAATTCGCAAAAGCGTTCGTCAACGCTCATCGTCATACATTTATGTACAGATTGATCGACAATTTCATTCTTACAGCCTAAACAGTCAAAAAAAATACTTATAATTTTTGACACAATATCCTTTAGGCACGGCACTTGCAGAGAGAAGTTATGACTTCTCTCCAACAATCAGATTTATTGGTATCACCGCATTAAGGTTTGTAACTTTCACCAGGAAAACCCCTTTTTTGATTTCCAGTTCCACATAATATGGCATCAAATACGTCAAAAGCGATATTTTCAATACATGTAACACATTGCCGTAGATTTCGCACAGTTTAAAATACTGATCAGAATTCATGAACACACAGTTGGGCGAGAACTGAAAAGTATAATATCTTTTCTGAAATACACGTTGTAAAACTAAGTCCATTTTTGCCACATCAAACACTTTAGAAAGGCAGACTTCTTTTCTATAACTTTAACGTCGTAGGCAGTGCAAAAGCGAAAAATTTGCTCAACTTTTGCATTAGAATGTACCATGTTTTTGGATGCAGGGAAACACATTCCTTTGTTGGTTGCAAGATATTGTTTTTATCCAAAGCAAATTTATGTATATGGACACGTGTGGAACCGTTGGAGTTATTTTGATTAGCACTAATAAATAGTCGCCAAGGTGAAAAACATTGTCAGGAAGTGATTGCATCGTCAAACTTAAGCTTTCCCTTGGAAACACTTGATCGTTGAAATGCATTCTTTCACACACTTTGGGTCGATTTGTAAAACGCATCATTTTCAGAAATTTGAGGTCACGTTTTCAATAAAGCTTCAACTTAACCAAGAGATAAAGTCGTTCTGCGTTATATTATTCTAGATTTGATAATAATAAAAGCCGATAAACCGAAATTTCAAGCAAAGCTAATGCAACTCATCACTTGATTCAGTTTTGAGAGATAAAGTCGTTCTACGTCATATGATTCTAGAGTTGATATCAATAAAAGCCGATAAACTGAAATTTCAATTTTTTCGCTACCTTTATTTAATTTAAAACGAAGCATTTTCGGTCAAGCTAAATATAGGTAGCAGTAATGTATCTGCTGCGATAAGTGTTTCCTATACGTAATCTGAACGAAACGTCAGTTTTGGCTTGTTTTTTCGAATATAATTTTTTAAAAATATTCCAAGGAATAAATTCCGAATTGATATGTGATAGTTGATTTGTTAACATGAATTTGATTAAACTCCAAAAGTTGCCAAAACGGCGATAAGCTACATTTAAGGTAATCCCAATATCTATCATGAGGGGGCATTTGGACAACAGAAATAAAATCGTCTCAGATCGTCTGGTTTGTTTGTTTGTTTACACTAAAATCTCCTCTTTATAATTACTGATTGATCAACGTCGTATAGATAAAGCATCAAATATCGCCAAAACGGTGATAAACTATATATTAAGATAACCCCAATATGTATCATACGAGGATTTGGGTAGCGAAAATAAATTCTTTGCTTTACCTCTGGTTTGTTTACTTACACTCAGAATCCCTCTCATGCTCTGTGACTCAGATTTTCGAATAATTTAGTTCGTAATTGTATTTATTTTTCATTTAGTTTTACAAAATCATGAAACATTGATCATTTGATTTTTCATTCGTAATGTAGTTTGAAACTTTTGCGTTATTTTGATTTTCTGTTACGTTTTATGAGTATTGTAGCAAACTGAACTATTGGCAAATTGCCAACTGCACCATCAGACTCCAATCAACTCTTTCTTCCATGTAAAAAAGAAGAGTAGTCTGTCGGTTCCTTCTCGGTGAGCGACTGCGCTGTGATTCTGTACTTTCTAATTTTTTCTCTCTGATATGTAAAAATTGTAGTTAATTTTAACCCCGAGATGCTCCCTCTACTCACCATTTGTTTAAAGTAATCAATTTATAAATGTTCTAAATTTGTTCGGTTATGTCGTATTTTAATAATATAGCAAATACTTGTAAATTTTTTTAAATATGTAAAAGGGTTGATTCTCCTTAGGGGAATATTGGATCCCCATTGATGGAAAATTATTAATTCCACCAATTCCTTATGATGGTTTCAAATACTTAGCATTTAATCTTTCAGAAGCGGTGACAGTATTACAAATTTTGTTTTATATCCAGTACGCTATGCGAGTCCTGCTTTGACTCCCAACCCAATTTGGATTGAGGTTCACAGAAGCAACTTTCGGAACTTGCATTCCTCTGTTACTACGAAATTCAATCAGTTATACAGAAATATGCATAACTACACAGTTACTTTTGTACACAGTCGACGTTCTTTTTAATGAACTCCTTTATTGCGAATCCAACGCGATTTTACTAAGCTTCATCATGTTCCGCCATTAATTGCATTCTCCTTTCTGAAGAAACAGCCGTTCAACATTCATTTTTGTTAACCAGACATAAAAAGTGAAAAACTTGCCCTCAGAAATAAATCTTGGAAACTTATCCCATGATTTCTTAGGAAATTCGTGACTCACTGGGTTTGTCCCCTGTGCTACCAACCTGCGAATTGTAAGACACGCAGGCTCGGTTACAGTAACTTACCCTTGGTGTAATCCTCTCTTCTGTGTCAGTAAAACTTTCATTGCGTGTATATGTCCATTACGTATACACACAATGTCTTGTGTTTGGCCCAGCATGACCAAAATATGACCCTTACGCTATAATACACTGCTGGCCACCGTAAATGCAACACCCTGAAGGAAGCATGCAAATAATATGAAATTTACAACATGCATTAGCGGAGGTGCGATATGCAAATGATTAGAATTTCAGCGCAGACGCACATCACGCGCGCCTGTGGCGCCACTTCAAAGCGCTATTTAAGGCTTGGAGATTTCGACGATTTCAAGTACGGCAATTGTGTTTTTCTTGTGGTTTTTTCAAAAAAAACGATCAATTATGCCTCGTAGAAGACAGCGATCATCTTTTGATCAAGTATCCGAGTTCGACAGAGGAAGGATAGTGGCCTACCGAGATTGTGGATTATCTTTCAGGGAAATCGGTAGTCGTGTTGGACGAAACCAAACAACTGTAATGCGGATATGTGATCGTTGGATGCAGGAGGGTACGACGGACCGACGTGTTCGATCGCATCCACCTCAGTGCACCACTTCACGTGATGACAGGCATATTGTGCGTATGGCAGTGACGGATCGCTCAGCCACATCACGAACCATAGCACAGCACATTCAGTCTGTACCGCATCATCCAGTGTCTGCGCGTACCATTCGACGCCGTTTACAGCAGAGTGGTCTGTCCGCAAGACGTCCATTGCTTCGTCTACACTTGACGCAGAACCACAGACGTTTCCGCCGGCAATGGTACGATGAAAGAAGGATGTGGACGGCAGAATGGAATGAAATTGTCTTTACTGACGAGTCACGCTTCTGTCTGCAACACCACGATGGTCGGATTCGAGTCTGGAGACACCGTGGAGAGAGGATGCTGAACAGCTGCGTTATGCACCGCCACACTGGTCCTGCACCGGGTATTATGGTATGGGGCGGTATTGGATATCACTCTCGCACTCCTCTAGTACGCATTTCCGGTACTTTAAACAGCCAGCGCTACATCTCCGAGGTGTTGGAGCCAGTTGTCCTTCCTTACCTTCAGGGCTTGCCCACAGCCATATTTCAACAGGATAATGCGCGACCACACGTGGCACGCATTGTCCAAGGGTTCTTCGTCAATCGCCAGATTGAATTGCTTCCCTGGCCAGCTCGCTCTCCGGATCTTTCGCCGATAGAAAACATGTGGTTTATGGTTGCTCAACGATTGACCCAGAATACATCCCCAGCTGCCACACCAGATCAACTTTGGCAACGTGTGGAAGCTGCTTGGTCTGCTGTACCCCAAGAACACATCCAAAGTCTCTTTGAATCAATGCCGAGGCGTGTGGCAGCGGTGATCTCCAACAATGGGGGCTACTCTGGCTACTGATTTTGGCAGGAACCACACTTCACAGAAGTCTATAAATTTAATCATTTGATACTTGGTCAACATGTTATCTACAAAATAAATTTTGTTGTGATATCTCTTGTCTTTCTTGGTGTTGCAATTTGGGTGGCCAGCAGTGTATAATCCAACCCAACCAACCTAAGGAAATCCTATGGATTTCTGTTACCCAAAACACATTACCTATTTCCGTCAGAGTTAGGCCAGATTATGAGAGTTTTGCTATGGCAATAAACCTAGTTAATGAATGATAAGAGGGCGCATATTGGTCAAATAAGACATTTTAGTAGATTTATTCAGAACTGACAAAATTCATTCCTGCAAGAAAATGAAAAACGACCTCTAACCCCCTGAGTGTCGTGAGATTTCCGAGTAGTGCAGTATTGCTTTAAGACACCCCCTTATTGACTAAATAACCACATCTAATCTTTAGAAGATTCTATCGATTCTTCCCGAGAATAGAATCCTTTGAGTGATTCTGTTGGTTCTCTCCTTAGAATGCAACCCTTTGCAGTGATTTTATTTGGACCATTCTGTACAATAGAATCATTTGGAAAGATTCTATTGCTTATTTCCTTAGAATAAAGTCCTTTGGTTGAAGGCTTTATTCTAAGGTTATTTGCTTATTGTAGAATGGCAACAACGGACATAAACAATATAAAATCGATGGTATTCATTTTCCAATTTCGCCGCTAAGTTTAAACATTCTCGATTTGAGCTATGAGGCTGCACAATATTGCTAAACTGCACGAAAAAGCTCGCCTCCTATAATGAAATTTTTCATCTTTCTGGTTACAGGAACCAATGAAAAATCTGGAAAGTAGAAATCAGTGCAGAAAAGAAAATTTGAGCAAAAATTGGCTGAGAATCAAAAAGTGCCTAATCTCCTTTGAGCTAGTAAATGGGATGTAATTGAAGTGGACGCCCAGAAGCTAATTGTGAAAATGCGACTAAGGTGTGAACTTTTTGCCATACAGTTATTAGAAACATGAATGAATTAACACCACTAAGAAGTATTAAGTATTGATTTACATTTTTAATTAATTTTATTTCATTAGGAGATACGGAATGTGCATATAGATGCTTATATTCATTATATATGGTTTTAAATGTATCAAATGGGAGTCTCATTGTATCATCAATGACATAAACAATTTAGAAATTAGCACGGATGCTATGCGCGGGTCTACTAATATATAAATAATTTAATTTTTTATTGAGTTCAACAATGTCGTTATTTAACAAGTTATTGCAAATACTCTGAAGGGAGATGCTCTTAATTTTATTGAATGAATTTCATCAGTACAACAATAATTGGACGTCATTGGTTGCTAAAGACTGTAGATCATTTCCCATTCAGTTGCTTCAGCTTATTTTCCGAACTTGCCCTTTACCCAGCCCCAGGCCTCTCCAGCAGTGTGGCTGACAGAATCCCATTTACAGTCGCAGTTCCTGGTGAAAGGGTTACAAGAGCAGCCTTTGGGTGCACAGCATTCATAAGGACCTGAGCCCATTCGTCCTTTACTGCAAGATTCGTCAGGTTTCGCACATCTTCCGCGACTGAAACATACAAGCGCATTATTATAACTTCTACACCACGGGCGGATACTGTCTGTCTGCTAGGACACGGCTAACTGGATTGACGAAAAACTTCTAGTACTGTCTGGATTTTAGATATGTCTATGGGAGCTGTGTTAGTGGCGGTAGCAACTAAAATATTTGCTTAGGGCACTGCACGCTGACCCTTGTTGAAAGCAAACTATTAGATGACCCTTGTTGAAAGCAAACTATTAGATGACCCTTGTTGAAAGCAAACTAGTAGATGTAAAAGAAGTTAAATTATATTTATTTTTCAAAAATCCCGTTCTGTTGACACGTGAATGGGCTTTGAAAATGTGTACATTTTGACCATCTTTTCCTGAAAGTACGTTGTGTTTGTAATATTTCGTTTTATGAGAGAAAACTAGTCTTTGTTTCATTTTAAAAAACTGATTTTATATCACTTGATTCAAAGTAATAAAATATTATTTTGGATTGCATAAATAATTGTACAAGGCATTTATGCGATAAATGTTTTCACGTTAAACTTTTCTCTTGAGTGGTATCAATAACATAATGTCGGCTTACAGCTCTTGTGGCAGAAAAGTGACTCGTGCTGTAACAAGGAATTTTGCAAACTAGTAGCTGTTACTAGAAGATTTTCATCAATACAATTATCCGTGACCAGGAGAACTGCTCCAAACACAAAGTGCAGGTACTGGCAGTCACTATAGAAACAAGTCACGTACGTTTCGAGTAGGGATGTGAAAGTTAGGTTCTGGCAGTGGGTGGTTTGGTGACGGTAGGAGATATCCTCTTACCCCACAAACTCCGGACGGCTAACTGTCGTTAAACGTGACAAACTTGAATGCTTCAAGAATCCCCCATAGAAAAGGGGCTATCTCGTTCCTACGGCAACATACAGTTCACACTTTCTCTTTGGAGCAGTTCTCGTGGGAGACAGACAGTACTTTTAGGGGTCAGGGCCCTTTGCTTCTCCCTTCCCGAAAAGGGGAGGGTGAATATTAAAATATTCGAAGTAAAACAAATATTTTGTTTTACCAAAATACCCATAGAAAAGGGGCTGTCTCATTTCTACGGCAACAGACAGGTTCACACTTTCTCTTTGGAGCAGTTCTCGTGGGAGACAGACAGTACTTTTAGGGGTCAGAGCCCTTTGCTTCTCCCTTCCCGAAAAGGGGAGGGTGAATATTAAAATATTCGAAGTAAAACAAATATTTTGTTTCACCAAAACACCCATATCAGGGGTGTCAAGTCCTAGGGGCCCCACCCCTTGAGGAGATTATGATTGGGGCTCGGTCCCCAAAATGTGAGTAATACAGATAATATAGAGATATAGTATACAGATAATATAGGGATCGAATGGCTCGACCTCATTTATTACATCGTTTGACTGTTATGTTAGGAGACAGAGGAATGGACAGGAGACAAGTTCTAGGCTCCCGAACAACTTGGGACCCGATATATTTATGGTTAAAGTCAGTCCCCTTCTAAAACGAGATATAAATATTACAAATATACTGATAATGTTGGTGATAGTGCGTATAAGCGAATTGATTTGGACTGAAGAGCACACCCACTCTGTGCATGTTGACAGGAAGGATCTCCTCTCCACTACTCAACTCAATGTGTAATCACTAAACCCTCCATACCAGATATATTTCAGATAACCTAGGTCTGGAATGGAGATTTATATTCAAACATAAAGACTGGTAAATCGTATAAATCAATTATTGGACTTCTAACACGGTCTTAGCCCCGAGATGGAAGTGGCGCTTTAACCAGGACGTTCCAAGTGGACAGGCCCTAGCGTAAAAGAGTCTGTGATACTACAGTGTCCCTTTAGGATACACTCTATTAAATGTGCTCTTTTTTATTCCTCTTATTGTTTTCCCCGTGCGTTATCTTTATTTTCTAATAGAATCACAAAGGTGTACATCAAACTGGTTGATCATTTTATAGGATAGGTGCAAGACTACTTCTGTGTTATGTATAAATAAATTAAACAATTCAGAAAAGACATATGGACCAATGGGCATTTTCTTGCACTCTTCCGATAATTTTACGTTTGCGCTCCTATCCTACTCAGGGAGTATCTGAGGGAAATGATTAAATTATCTTCGTTATTAAATTTAACTTCATTCGAAAGGAAAACAATCAAATTTAAAAAAAGGTGTGGATCCCCATATAAGTGTTACGGCAATGTGCTAAGTACCAGAGACAATATATTTTGAGATCCTAAAAAGTTCAAAAATATCAACTCTTTTTAAAAAATCCAGATAAAGTCTTTAAGAAATATTTTTGTTTACTCAAAATATGTTTATTTTTCTAATAGTTGAATATAATAAATTTATTTGTCACAAATAGTATGCTTCTTGTGTTCATAATTATAAAAGGTAATTAATTAACGTCGCACTGGAGCAACACAAGGAGCTATTGGTGACGGTCCGAGATCAAACCCGAAGGGAGAGATCAGAGGACAATACCACTAATTTTGAGGCACAATCAGATGACGAGGTCGCACCTGAACTGACACCCCACTCTCCAAAACTTCCACACTACGATAACGTGAGGACATTTGAGGCCACGACAGATTTAACGCGCACTAGCCCCCTTTGTACACGACGGTCTTTGGTTGGATTCGAACTCGCAACCCTCCGGTTGCTAGTTACTCTTCCAACCGGGTTACCGAAACCCTCATAATTATAAAAGAACACATGCCAAAGAATATTGTTCGTTACTAATTATCACTTTTTAAACATTTCTCCGTTTGTTTTATTTCAATTCAGAATTACACAGCGTTTTCTAATAATTTCAAATCTTCATAAAAGTTATTAATATAAACCGTTGGTCCTGAGTTTCAGGGACTAACTTTGTCCCTGTCTTCCTGTTTCGATTTCAATGATGTGTAAGAAAATTGAGCAAAATACACAAATAAGATGCAACTAAAAACATTCTCACCTTTGTTCTAGAAGACCGCTGTCTGCAAAAACAAAACAAATTAAAGAAAGAGATAGATTAAGTTTTGACAATTAAATGTAAATAAAAAATATGAAATGCATTATTGATTTAGTTCAAATTTATTAATATGTCTTATTTAATATATATATATAGGTTTAATGTAGAGATTTCAACTTCGCTGTATATATGTATTACCGTGAAAGACCGAAATTGGAGAATGTCGACTTTCACCGGTGAAGGTCGACACATACCAAATACGTCGGTGAAAGATCGAATATTTCATTACATTCTTGTACATTCGGACCCTCACCCTGTGTATGTCGACAATCACAGATATGCTCTGGTGGAGGTCGAAAAGAGAGGAGCCGAGGTTTTTTTCCGATACCCTAATTTATACTGAATGGATACTGCAGTGAATCCTGATCTTTTTCTTGAAAAGTTAAATGCATTAATTGCGGGTAAACGAGAAGACAATTGTTTTTATTTTTCTCAAGAAAAGTACTCTAAAATACTTTCTGAAATGTTACGAACCTCACAAAAACAATTTCCTCCTGCTCAAATCAGTGATACTGTACGAATACAAGTCCCTGATGTCCACCGTGGTCGTACAGATAGCCGAAATGTGTTAGCGGTTGTTGTTGGAATAGAAGACTCCGACTTCTATAAACTGGCAAATAAAAATGGTACCCTCAAGCAGCTTTACACACGTAATCAGTTCGTAATTTGTAAAGAAAAGTGACTTTCCATAGATGAGATTTCTTTTCAAGAAATGTAGCTGAGAGAAGCAGCTGCAGCTAATTCGAGAAGCGGGGGGGGGGGCAAGGCTATACACGCTGTCATTGCAAAAGGAAGTGTTCCACAAATAAATGCAGTTGTAAAAGCAAGGGACTCTTGTGCAATTCAAAGTGTCATAATAGTTTAAGTTGTTGCAATAAATAAGATTTGAATCACATAATTAAGTAAGTTTTTTATTACTATTATTTTCTTTTCTCATTTAGAATGTACTGTATAATTAAGTAAGTTTTTAATTTCTATTATTTTCTTTTCTCATTTAGAATGTACTGTTTGTTTTAAGTTCTTGGTCACTCCTCTCAGAAAGAGAGGCGAAAAAGTTACGTCACCCTTGTGACGTTTTATCGCGACTGAAATACGGAGAAGAAAATATAAATCTCCGACATGTTCAACATTCACCATTAGTGCATGGTGAATGTCGACATTTGCCGGTGTAAGTCAGAAATAAGGGTATTTAGCAAATATTTTGGACATACACCAAGCGACTATGTGAATGTTGACATTCACCGGTGAAAGTCGACATTCTCCAGATTTCGGTCTTTCACTGTAACATATATAAGAATGTCTTAGAACGTAATTGTTAGAATCTCTACTATAAAAGTGTTCATCACAAATGTTTGATATCCAGTCTAACGGTCGAGAAAGCAACACACATATCATTATCAAGATTTAAATGCCCAACTACCATCTATCGCGTCTGAAAGTAATTCCCTTCAATGATAACTTTTGAGCATTTATATTGCTTCGTGTATAGCTGAAGTAATTAAAGTATTTACTTTTCAGCCTTATTCCCTTCAAATAATTCATATCCTATGGCTAAACCATCTGGAGTTGTAGCTAAAGCTATGTGGGTTGTGTTAAATCTAAAATTCTTGCTATACCCAAAGTTTTGAAGTTCGTTAATTTCTGTAGATTCAAAGTGTTAAAGTGGTGACATCAAGTTAACCGCTCTGCACTGCATGTGCAGAGTAGTTAATCAATCATGCTGCACTCAACAGTGCCGCGACAGTCAGTTGGAAATCATTGATTTGATATCTTCAAATCTAAAGTGCCTTTGTTAAATTTCATTAATACTCAAGCAGAAATAGAAAAACCAGGAAGCATTCCAATTAACATTGAACAGTTACCTTCAAGATCATTAAAGCCGCTGACAAGGCTCAACGAAACACAAAAGACAATGGCGGAGATAATAAACAGCTTCATGTTTTCCTGTGAAAGAAGCAAAATATGAATTCATACAAATTTATGCTTTTTCTTTGGACTCTTATCTAATTTTTATTTGTGCTCATACCTAATTTTCTTTGGTTCAAGGTTTAATCATTAATTCATGAAATTTTACGTTGCTTGAGATGTGCTAGAGTTTCACTTTAAACGTATATTCATGTGACTATTAATCGATGCAAAGAAATTTTTTGTAAAGGTCAAATAACAAAAAAAATTCAATCGATACAAATGCGAAGAAGTGTAAAGCAATGCAATAGACTCACTCATATTTTCTCTGGGCATACAAAAATTTATTATTACTTTCATAGTTTCCATCTTATCTATTTATCATTCTGCAATTGTAACAATTCTGTAGTTCCAAGATATCTATCACGCCCTATTCCATTGACCATTGGTTCTGATACATTTCTTTTCATTTTACTGTTTCTCTTGGGGACTTCAATATAATCTGATCAAACTTTGTTTCTAGAATAACTTTTTTGTAAAAAATTATGTTATTATTGTAATTTTGTTGCAACTTAACCGATCTATACATAGTCGAATGCTTTTGTGGTGCATGTAGAAAAATTATCCATATAAATGAAAAAGGAGTGTGCATATTTTCACTCCATTTTTGGCTATTTATCCGTTTTGGATCATTTAAATGCAAAATCAGTGGTTTCGGCTTTTGGTGTCTTATGTTTTGTGTTTCGGTTATGTTTTGCTGTTGTCTTATGTTTCGGCTTTTGGTGTTTGTATGCGTGTGCATGCACTACGTCGATACCGCTAGATAAATTTTCATGAAGTCTTGAATACTGTGAGTACTTGCACTTATATAGTTCAGTCACTGTGTAAATGTAAGTAATCATTGTCTTTCTGTTTTGTATCTGTATGCTTGTGAAAGTATTACACCAAATTAATTTAATACAATATATTTTCAAAAAAAATGTTTTTTTATTTTATAATTTAAAAAACGTATTAACACATTATTTAAATTTGCTTTTAGGCAAGTTTCACACAAAACAACTGAAAACCCACTTTTAATTCAACTTAATTTGCGAGTTTTTGGGAAGTTGGGATGTAAATTGAGCATTACGATTATTCGGATTGTTTTACAAGTACAGCTGGAAAAGCAATTTTCTTTCCAAAAATTATTTTTACAGAATTTAAACTCTAAAATTTTATTTTGAGACTTACTTTTTTTCTTTGCGAACTATAAACAATTTCCGGATATTTGGGACAAATTACATAAAGAAAATAAAACATTTAATTCTTCATTAGAGCAAGGTAGGAATTAGTTATTTTATATCCAATATTGCTAAAGACGCGTGTTCCTTTTCTGGACGGAATATGTGCATTTCGATCAACTTCTTCAAACGTTCTTGGTTTAACACCCGTAGTTTCAGAATTCCTTTTAATGAAAATAATTAAGACGTACAGCACAAAATATTTTGAACCCAGATTGATAGCTTTTAAAACTTATTCAAAGTATTTTAAAAATTTGACGTAGGTTTACCTTTACAAAACGATTAAACAATAAAATTTGTATATATTTCCATGTTTCAAATAAAAAATGCTTAGTTTTATTGAATGGGGCAAATGCAAAAAAAAAAAATAAGATTACTTATCTTGAGAATTCTTTAAATGCATAATTCAAATTTTTTAAAATTTTTTTTGCTGTACGCTAATTTTAGAAGTTATGCTAGTTGCTTAAGAATAAAGAGAGAGAATTATGTAATAATTTTTATCTGAATATTTGTTCTTTATATACCATTGGTTGTATCCCATTACAAGAACATATAACCCATTACTTCCCGTTACATACAATATTTTCTGTTATTTGAAGCAGTATGAGAAAAGCATTCACGAATGAAGTTAAGGGGACTATATTTCAAGCTTTTATACATATTGTTGTACAACTACAACAGTTGTGTGAACTTTTTTATTGATCTTGTGGCCTAGAAAGTAATAAATAAAACTGTCGGCACATTAGAAAGTGTTCTGTTGGACAAATATACATTTCTTTGGAAGATTAATCCTAGATTGATGGTAGCACAAGATAACATGTTAATATATGCAGTAAAATGGCTTAATCACTGTTTGCAAAATTATTTTGCCTATGTTTCTAGCCCAGAACATGTCCTGTGCAATTTTCATATCTTGGGCTTATTTTTGTACATTCATTTCCATCTCCTTGGCTCTTGTGTGTTTATTTTATTATTTTAAAGATACACACACAAATAGAACATCCGATGATATATTTAAGAGTACAAGCGCACTTCAATTAATTTCACAAGTTCATACTGGAGTTAAATGTATTATTCAAAATTTTTTGCGTATGTACTAGCATTTTTTACATCTGTAGACAATAATTTTGTGAAACCACCTGATGTCCTTTAGCTGTGACTGTTTTTACACTAAAATAGACACTCAACAAGTAGAAAGATCGATGCCACCTACAAGTGTTGTGCAGTTTCTCTTTTTATTACGGATTGAGAGTCACAAGTAATATTATTTGATCTGATTTCAATGTTAAAGTACATAGTGTATACTAATATGTTAAAACATTTGAGTAATACTACACCTGATCAATAAAGAGTCAAATTAAATACATTATTCACGTGAGATAGATATTGTTCACTGTATTAATTAATTGAGGAGTATTTTCTCACTTTTAATCTATCGATGATTATTAAGTCTATATAGTTGATACCTGTTTTTCAGAATTAAAATCAAGCTTAAATGTGTAATACTGATTACGTAAAAATATTCAAAAATAGTACATAAACTATGTACATTTATGTGAAAAAATAAACACATTTCAACTTAAAGAAATTTTCTCGAGATCTTAGAGAAAACACAAGAATCTAACTCTTAAAGAAAGTGAAAAATAAGCTTACTCTTTGCTGTCAGAAGCGATGCTAAACGTTTTCTTTACAGAATGCAGTTTTATATAGCCATGTGGATTAAAGAGAAGTCTGCAGATAAATTTTGACACAATTGAGAAAATCTGCGATCTGATGTTACAATGATTCAATTTGATCGACAGCCCACATTTTTAGGGTAGTAGCCACATTTTTGCAAAGCAAACTGTCCGTTTTGCAGTTTCAGATTTCATCGAAGAAAAAATAGTACGCTCTCTAACGAAACAATAGTTGACACGCATTCAAGAAATCTTGACTTGATATCGATAAAATTGACTTCGCTTTAACTAACTGTAAATTTTTTAGCTTATTTCTGCTCAAATTATAAAATGGACCTTCTTTAAATGCTTATACGCGGTCTTATTTATCATGTGTTCTAAATTTTAGTTGAGGAATATTCAATGGTTCAAGCACACCTTAAAAGTGAGTGAGTTGTTAGCATGGTAATACTACTGTTATTAACGAATAAAAACAGAATTGATAAAATTTAATTCTACGAAACACTGGAAGGAGGGTTGTAATTTTTTAAAGCAAAAAAAAACGCAGTTCACTTTTCATTAAAGTGTATCAGAGCTATTTATATTCTTTTCGAATTGTGTAATTTAGACTTTTATGAACATTTAACTTGGAAGACTCAATCTTTCAATAGGCTTATGCAATTCAATATAGGAGAAGGATATTACATATTTACAAGATTTTACAATTTTAATGTTGACATTGCATTGCTCTAGATCTCTTATCTAATAAGTTTGTCAATAATACCATTCATTCTTTGTGAAATGTTTTGTAAAAGTCAAATGCATAACAGCATTAGAATTTTAGGGTTGAAAATCTATAATCCAATATTTAAATATGCAGTTCATTAAACAGAAATTTAACAATTAATCATAGTATGCTTTATTACTTATGTTAATAATTTGCAAATAGACTTATTACATTTCATAAATTTATATTTAAGGAATTATTTTTAAATTTTAAATTTGAACGTTAAATAAAAAACAAGTATTTCGGAAAAGCTGGTAAAAATACACACCACACCAAAAAAAACCCTTTTATAAAAATATCTGAATCAGCCAAACTAAATGGCTGTCGTAAACAATAAATGTTTAATTTTTTTCAGAAAATACTGTAAGGCCCCGTTGGCCCAGTTGATAGATTTGCGGATTGGTAACCAGAACGTTATGAGTTCGAAACTCGATTCAACTTAAGACCGTCGTGAAGACTGGTGCATGTTAAATCTGTCGTGGCCTCAAATATCCTCACGTTGGCGTGCTTTGAATGTTTGGAGGGTGGGGTGCCAGATCAAGTGTCGACCTCATCATCTGACCGTGGTTCAAAATTACATGGTGTTGACTTCGAATCTTTCACTTCGGGACAAATCCCGGACCATCACAATAATCCATTGTGTTGGTATTGTGCACAGAATAGGATAACTGCACGGGCTATTGATGTGCTACTCTACCAAACAGGCTACCGTGGCCCCTACGGGCTCCTAGGAATTGGCGCCAATAAATGCATATTTGCATATGAGATCATTGCATCTCAATATAAATGCTTAAAATAAGAAGTGGTTCTCCCACACACAAGCACAGATCTAATAATTAAGCTTTGGATTTGTTTTGCCGATCTGCAGTCTGTTTTTGCTGTACGAGGGCCAATTAATCGGACCTACAGCTTAAAGTAGACTCTCCTAGCCACTATGGGGCTCGCAATGGCTCATTGTGCGAGCATCCTGCGAATTGTAGGTGGCAGAGGTTCGATTCCTACCTGGGTGTATTTCACTTTTCTGTGTCTTTAAAACTTTCCTTGAGTGATTACCCATTTCCTTGAAGTTGTTTATCGTACCTTGTCAAATATGTCCATTGCGCCATAAAACGAAACCAATACGAAAAACCAAACATATACCAAGCATCATTCGAATCCATAGCCTGTTGAACCAAAAGCCCGAGTGCTAACAATTTGGATACCAGGCAAACAACAGTTAGTAATTCAATCAATTGCGAATATATGCGGTAGGGAAAATAAAAAGTGATTTTTTAAAGTAGACACCATCAGCCCATTAAAAATACTTATATCGATGCTTGATCTCTGTGGGTTCCACTGTAGCCCATTGTGGAAGAACAAGGGTTTATCAACCGGAGGATTGTTAGATGAAAACTATGTCCAGCCAAAGACCCGTCGTATAAACGGGGGAATGTGCACGAAAATTTTGTTGAGGCATCAAATGGCCTCACTTTGGCTTGATGTGGAAGTTTGGAGAGTGGGTGCCATATCAGGTGTCGTTCTCATCATCTGACCGTGGTTCAAAATTTCGTACGTTCTTTCCCTTCGGTATTGATCCCGAATCGCTCCCAATACCCCTTTTTGTTGCTCCAGTGCGATGTTAATTAACTCATTTTGTTGAAAAGTCTAAAAATTCCTTATAAAGTTCTTTCTACATCCTTGTTTAATCAGAGGTCGAATGACTTAAAATTTGCCAGTGAGTGAGAAAGCACTCTTGTCAACATTCGCTCAAAAGCCCTAGAAACAAGAAATTTTGAACATATCCCTTATTTATCGTGAATTCCAAGATAAGGTGTAGATTCGTAAAAGTACTCTGATTAGCGTTGATTAAAAACTGTTATTTTTTCTTTCATGGAGCAATAGTTTGTCGGAGACAGTGAAAAGAAAAGAAAGAAAAGCCAAATCAAAATGATAAATGAACCGTAGTGGACTTTTTCTTGATATGTGTTGGAATGATTGAAAAAATTGTCTTCTGATAGCTCTCAAGTGTGCTGACCGACTCATTCGGCTTTCAGTTATATCAGACTATGTTGAATTTTCCCCCATCTTCCTCATAACCACACCGCCCCTGCTTGTAATTAGACAAACACAATTCAATATACATTTTTTTATTCATTAACTTTATTTTAAAAACAAATTGATTGAAATAGGAGCTGTTTAGATATTTAGTATAATTTTTGCATGTTTATTTTCCGACGAAAGGTAAGGTGATTATTTCCAAGACATTTCCAATTGTTTCGCCCACTGAGTCCCACTTGCAGTGGCAGTTGCGAGTGAAGGGATTGCAAGAGCAGGCCTTGGGAGGGCAGCATGGTGGTCCTGATCCGTAACTTCCTTTGCTGCAAGACTGGTCAGGGGCTGAGCATGTTGGCCTGAAACAGAGATTGAAGTTTTCTGAATGGCAAAATACATCAGTTGTATCCTCTCTATTCAGTTTCTTTTAATCCTTCGATTCGAGGGATTTACTACATTGCCGTATTACCATAAAGTCAAAAGGATTATAAATAAAAAAACGTGTTTTCGTGTTCTCACTGGACATGAGTACCTGCAAACTCATTTCCACCGAACTGAATTGTCAGGATCTCCGACTAGCCCTTTGTGTGACCTTTCTGATATGATAACACGACAGCCTCAATAGTTGTACTGATCTTATAAAATTGACGTTGCAGTGAATACTCTGATAGAGTTTTATATTTTATTTATGTTCCAAGACTGTGTTGGACTGACAGACTGAGACATGACAAAATGGCTGAGGTCTCACATAGGATAAAAACAATACAGTATAGGAAGTTTCAGATCCAATAATTTAACTTTTCAGTTCAGTATCCGTTGCAATTTGCGTAGAATCAACAGTTCTGTAGTGTCAGTCAAGAAGGCAGTACCTCCAAGTCTGCTCATTTTGTACCAAGCCCACGATTGTTGAATGATGCATAGAAATGAATCGGATATTCAATTGCACAATATAGCATCATGATTACTTATCTAACTGTTTATTGAGTTTGCTCACGGATTGTTAGCAAACCTAATTAGGCATTCGATACGTAGCATTTTAAGAGCTATGAATCCTGAAGAACATATATGGAGATACTTCCTTCTTAAATAACATTTTATAACTATAGATTGAGGGAAAGCTACTATGCTTTAACAAGCAGTATTCAGTGTCTATTCACAGCTAATTATATTACAGACAAGAGTCTCATTTTTGACGATGAATCTTTGTATTGAATTGATGTATTTATATTGTTTTCCTCTTTTGTTTTACAAAATTGAATTTATGACGCTTATGCGAGGAGATACCAGTCTGTTTTATTATCAAAAGCCAAAATTTATGAAAATTAGAACATACAGAAAGTACAACAATCTAAAAATTTTATGAAAATTACTGTCATTGACGTGAATTACATTTACAAATAATGAATGTTATTGTTTAACTTAGCCATTACAGAAAACAAATATTTACTGTTCAGAAACATATTAAGTTATAAAATGCTAGAGTCGAAATCTTTAGAGGCCTAAAAATGCTCATAATACCAGACCCGTTATATTTTAAATTAATTCTACCTGATCCGTCTGCTGCAAAAAATGTTAATTTATCATTTTGAGAATATGCTTACCTGTATCCTCTTAACAATTCTTCAAAACTGTCATCTGAAAGAAAGAAAAAATATTCTCAAGAACAACTTTAAATGCAATTTGTCTATTCTAGCAGACCAAAAACTATCGTATGAAGTAGGTCGTGAAAAGAGACATGCAACCGTGTCTACAAAAAGTTCTTCACGGTGGAGTTAGATTGCACTATTGAGATATACAACTATATTGTATTTCAATTCACGTAATAGAAGCCAAGTTTCCCATTGAACTTTCCCTCAAGAATTTAGCAGTGACTAAATTCGATAGTGGCTGTTACCCCTTCAAACCCTGTTGGCTCTCATTAACGGAATGGGCGATGTACGTCGAGATTCTTCTGCTAAGGTCACCTTAGGCGTGAAGGTCAGTCAATTTTCCTTGCTAAATGTTAACAGACAGCTCCTGAGATTAAGTCAAATTTCAGCTTTTAGAGTTGTAGTGTCAGTGTTTCCGAGTCAGATGTCTCTGCGCATTTTGTACAGTTTCAGCTATGTCGATTATTTCCTCTCTGTATAGAGGTTCTTCAGAATGGTAATCGATGGTTAGAAGAGCAGCTACTTTTGCAAAGCAGGTGAATAGATGATTAGATGTGAGATCAACGCCTGGACGGATTTTACAATGTCTATACGTTCTGGTTATATCACTGCTATATATATTTATCATATTTTTATACCTTTAAAATGTCATGTTATCAGTCTGGATGTTGTAGTGGTGGTTTTTCTGAAGGTGTTAATTTCACAAATTTGTTGTTTTATTTTAATTTTTGTGATATGAGTTGGAATTTTACCAAAACATTAGCATTAGTAAGAGTTATTGGGTTTTTTAGTCATTATTGTACCACACTAAAATCAAGCTTCAATGTTCTCCCTATGCTTGATATTCGGCAAAACTGCTAGAATGTCATTTCAAAGGTTCAAAACTGCATCAGACTGCTTTGTCAAGATTTAGAAGTGTGCAAACAAACTGTAGGACTTTTGTTAGAGGAATCACGAACTTTGGAATCTGTGCTAGCCTCACAATCTCAGCGAATCCTTCCCATATTTTGGATTGTATCGGTGTCTCAGTGGGGCAACTCTTGGATAAACGGTCGTTACGTGAATTTAAAAGCTTTTTTGGACGTAGTCTAGGTTTCACCTTGACCAAGTAATTAGTAACAACAACTAGGTGACAGATTGCCAGTTGCGTGAAATCTTTAGAGCTGCATTAAGTTACAATTAGTTACTTCGTATGCATGGTCTTGCAAAGAATGATTGCGACCGTTGGACTGTCTAATATTGCCTTTAACAGCCGAGTGTAAGGAATTTTTTTTGAGACTGTGTGGTGAAGAAGAGTGAATGACACTGCGATAGGAGTTGAAGCAGTGTCTGTTTCATAGATTTCAGGTAGATGTTCGAAGTTTTATGCATAGCATTGGAAATTCAACTGCAACAACGTGAGCGCTAATTGAGGCGAGTGCCATCTGGCTCTTTTTAAAAGGCGCGTATATTCATTTGCACTTCTGGATCACCAATAGTGGAAACACATGGAAAGACAGTGCAACTTTGCCCACCCAAAAGTACTTCATAGTAGAATTTTCACTGCCATATATACAATTGTATTGTAAGTCAATTCATGTAGTGGGGTCAAATTCCCCACGCGCATATGCTAAATCAGTAATGGTCGATTTTAAAGAATATCACTAAATTTCATAATAGAAGAGAACTTACCCTCGAATTCAGAGGATGCTTGAACAATGCTTAACAATACGCAAAAGACAACGAAGGATATACAAAACAGCTTCATTTTGATCTGTAGGAAAAATGAAATTAGTTTATAAAATAATAAAAAATACCAAATAGGAGATTTCAGGAGAAAAAGCATTTTGATAGTTAAAATTGATTTTCCGTTTAATCAAAATTAAAATTAGCGATTTAACTCTTCTCGGAAAATGTATTTTCAAGAGAACTGTTTCACTTTAGTTCTTATAGTGTTAATATTATAATATATACTTCACAATACAGCTCTAATTGTATGATATATATATAATAAAACAATCAGCATATAGGCGTATCATATAGTTTTGTGTTATTTAATACATAATGCATTATTTATTATTATGGTTATATTATTCAGTATATTTTAAAGCAAATTCAAATACATTGAATATGTAATACTATTTCTTTGGAAGATAAGAAAGCTTAAACTTATATTTTTGTGTCTGATTCCATGATTTTTTTAGTCACTTAAAAACTCTTACTTATACTTCAAAAATACTGTTTACTATATATAAAAATAAAGAATTTGACAAAAACCGAATTAAGTCGAACGGATGCAAAGGGAAGGTTATGGGCCAACGTATAATAAATACAAATTGAAGTTATCTTATTATATTCCTAAACGGGAACATTTACAAATTATTCATTATTAACGCGATCTGGTTCAATAATTAGTTTACTTTGTAGATAATGATGGTAAACACACCTTAAAATATAAATTAAATGTCCACATCATTGAGACAGAACAAATAACAGCTCGAAAATGATGGCTTTTTTAAAATTCAAAGCATGTATCTTCTTAATGTATGGAAATAAAACATATTAAAATATTCTTTTGATCATCAAAACATATTTAAGAAATTTGAAAACATATTTAAGCAAACTGAAAACATATTTAAAAAAATTGAAAAAATAATATTTCAGATCACGAAAGTGTAGTGGAATGAAAGATAAAATCAAACATACTCCCTCTATAATATCTCAATTAAATTAAGAAACAATCGAAAAATATTATAAAATAAATTTGGAGTGGAGAGAAATACGTTACCTCACGTGAAGGAGCTTGCCTATGGTGGATATTTGAAACTAAGAACTTCTTTTTATAAGCTACTTTTCAATGGAATGGAGAGGGCTAAAATTTAATTACATTGAAATAAATTTACTATTCAAAGGGTATTTGATTGATTGACAGAACTCGTTTCCCTGATTTTAACTATCTTCCTAAAATCACAAGATGAGAGAACACCTGTTGTATCAGCATTTTTTACAAAATAACACAATCAATGAAATTGAATGCAATTTGGCATTGAAATATGATTTTTTAAATTGCATCACAGTGGATGCTGCGATCACTTCGATTGAGATTTTTATATAAATAAAATATTTAATTAAAGTCTTTTGGGAGACATTTTTATACTAAGCCTAACTACATTATTTAAAATATATAACATTTTGAAAGAGATTGTGATCTTAAATCTGATGTCATTACTCTATCCGAATCCTCAGTTTTATTGCTTGGTATGATTAGTAGTTAAACATAGTAAAGTGATCATTAATTTCTTTAAATTGAGTTATTCGGTGGGTTTGTACACTGCTCTAGCAGTACACTGCTCTAGCAGCGAGTTGTTGGTGGCGCAGGTTTGATTCCTGTCACACTCGATACCTTTCTAGGTTCATTTCTATCTTCTGTGCCAGTAAAGTGTTCCCAGTCTGTGTATGTCTATTTATATGACCTTGTTTGGCATAGCTTGGCTATATATGGCCCTTGCGTCATTAAACCCAACCAACCATCTTTAAATTTGTATGACTTTAACAACTCCGTTATTTCTCCGAAATATTCAGAGTCCATCAAATGGGTGAGTAATCAAGAAATTTTAGGTTTTGTTCACAGGATTGTTTTGAAACTTCTTTAAATACTACTTACACTTACTATCTAGTCATAGATCCTATACGAACTTCTGATACTGCACTGCTGAGAAATTAAATTCTATAATAAGCCAGTAGTCCAACAGCAGAAAAGTGATACGCAATAGAAATTAAATAACGTTAACATTAAAATTTCTTAAAACGTTTAGGGGCCGTCGTGACTCAGTGGATGTGACCACTGCTCTAGCTACCTTCGAGTCGTGGCGCAGGTACGATTCCTGCCAGGTGTATACCTCCCTGGGTATATTCCTCACTTCTGTGTCAGTAAAGCTTTCACTGTGTGTGTATCAGTTACTTGATATTGTATGTCTTGTGTTAATTACTTGATATTTATTGTGTCTGGCGCAGCATTTCCAAATATGGCCCTTGCGCCATAAAACCCCAAAACCAGCCAACCAACTTAAAACATTGAATCTGAGTTGAGTTTTTGAAATATTCACATTAGCATATTCAGATCATTTTTAGATAGAATTTATCAAGATCCTAATGTGTATGCAATGGAAGGGAAATGGAAAATTATAATTGAATTTCACAATTGTAGAATGGTGAAAAATTATTTTTCAATTTAAGGTGATAAAAAATGAGTCAAAAGCTTCCTGCTGATATAGGTACGACTGTAACTTGTTCTTAAATGGCTAGTTCTCAAAATATCTCGTATACAAAAGTATGTGTGCAATATTTTGGAAAAATATTTTCTTTTGGACATCAAAGTGAACAAAGTGAGTCAATTTTCTGAAAATATTTCGATGAGAAGTTAAACAAGAACTCGGAATATATAAATCATATAAAAGAATCTAAAATGCATGAATAAATTATTTTCATGAAAATAACTTATATGCTTTACCGATTGTATTTAGTAGATTTCGTTGAAAAACTAAAAATTCACAGTTAATGAAATTCGTAACTATTGATTGAAATAGTGAGAATTAATCGGTAGGTAGGAAGGTACTTGAATTTACGTTGCATTGAAGCAACACAGCGGGCTATTAAGAATTAACCGAAAAATATTACATTTGAAGAAAACTCAATAACGCCATAAATACTATTCTTCAAGTTAAGAAATTTTTACAAGCTATAAAGTGTAAGCTTCTGACATGAAATGCAGTTATAGTGTTTCATAAATTGATGATAATATTAGTATTAGTTCAAGTACCCTATTGTGAGTCGCTAACGTCTCCGCTTAAGACTCCAAAGAACTCAGTTCGAACTCCACATTATCTTTTTTCACGTGACTCCATCTGCCACTGCTGACAGTTTCATCAGGCTCAATCTTTTATAGTTCTTTTGAAGCTTTTTCTCAAAAATCACCATGATGCATCTTCACTTAATGAGAGGATGGTTTTCCGTCGCACTGGAGCAATACAAAAAGGTGTTGGTGACGGTTCGGGATCAATCCGAGGACAACACATCATAATTTTGAGGCCTGGTCAGATTACGAGGTCACCTCATTAGATGTCATACCAGTCTCCAAACTTCCACATTAGGCCAACGCGAGGACATTTGAATCCACGACATATTTCACTTGCCCCAGCCCTACGTACACGACATCAATGAGATGCTGTTAATTAACGTCGCACTGGAGCAACACAACGGGCAGTGACGGATCGCTCAGCCACATCACGAACCATAGCACAGCACATTCAGTCTGTACCGCATCATCCAGTGTCTGCGCGTACCATTCGACGCCGTTTACAGCAGAGTGGTCTGTCCGCAAGACGTCCATTGCTTCGTCTACCCTTGACGCAGAACCACAGACGTTTCCGCCGCCAATGGTACGATGAAAGAAGGATGTGGACGGCAGAATGGAATGAAATTGTCTTTACTGACGAGTCACGCTTCTGTCTGCAACACCACGATGGTCGGATTCGAGTCTGGAGACACCGTGGAGAGAGGATGCTGAACAGCTGCGTTATGCACCGCCACACTGGTCCTGCACCGGGTATTATGGTATGGGGCGGTATTGGATATCACTCTCGCACTCCTCTAGTACGCATTGCCGGTACTTTAAACAGCCAGCGCTACATCTCCGAGGTGTTGGAGCCAGTTGTCCTTCCTTACCTTCAGGGCTTGCCCACAGCCATATTTCAACAGGAAAATGCGCGACCACACGTGGCACGCATTGTCCAAGAGTTCTTCGTCAATCGCCAGATTGAATTGCTTCCCTGGCCAGCTCGCTCTCCGGATCTTTCGCCGATAGAAAACATGTGGTCCATGGTTGCTCAACGATTGACCCAGAATACATCCCCAGCTGCCACACCAGATCAACTTTGGCAACGTGTGGAAGCTGCTTGGTCTGCTGTACCCCAAGAACACATCTAAAGTCTCTTTGAATCAATGCCGAGGCGTGTGGCAGCGGTGATCTCCAACAATGGCGGCTACTCTGGCTACTGATTTTGGCAGGAACCACACTTCACAGAAGTCTATAAATTTAATCATTTGATACTTGGTCAACATGTTATCTACAAAATAAATTTTGTTGTGATATCTCTTGTCTTTCTTGGTGTTGCAATTTGGGTGGCCAGTAGTGTATTTATTTTTAGTTAACGTTTCTTTATGACAAACTACAACACAGTTTTAAGTTCTTAAAAGCTTCTTTACTCGTCTTCTGAGACCAAAGAAGTATATTTAAGATATCCTGCGTCTATTTATCCTGTCTCATGAAAATTCGGCAAGGAAGTTTTCGAAAATAGTGGTGAGAATCTAACTCAGGAAAACAGAAATTTGATAAGATAGTTCCCAAATGTTCTTTTTAAATTTTATAACAATATTCTTAAGAATGATTCTAAAATACCAAACAAGTGTTTTAAAATGACTGAATAGTCAAAAATTCAAAAACTACAAAATATAATAAATATCAAACAGGTCAATAGCTATTTCGAAAGTGTTAAACGCCCACCACAAATACAGAATTAAACAGCGAGAGAAAATTTCTAATTTGAATTAGGTTATGCTAGAATAACGTTGCCACTATATCTTTTTTAATTAATCCCATCTAGACCTTTGCAAAGGCGAGGAAGCACTAATATATATCGATCACTACTCTGCAAAGTAACGTAAAAATAGAGAAGACTTCTGTAGCTTTAGCTAGAGAAAAGATCTAGGAGATTGGACCACATTTGTTTGTTTGAAACAAAAATGTTAGAACATTTCTACCTTCGACCTCTTCTATATTGATTTCAGAATATGCCATGCCTCAGGCCATATCAAATAAAGAAGTTTGATTTCAAACCAGCAAAAGTGGTCCAAACATCTTATCACTACTTATCACTGTTATCATTAGTCGTAAGAATATCAACATTGAATATAAGACCTTTCTTGCGAAGGTGAGAAAGGAAATGACACTAAAGACACGTTTGCAACAACAAACTATCTCTCAAATGTGAAGTTTTCGCAACAGTTTTACATAATTGTGATTCTATGTGATTTTCCAACAATATTGACACCATTGAGGCTGAAATTTAATGACAAGTTTTTGTATCAGGTAGGCAGATAGTTGAATTAAAGTCACACTGGAGCAACATAACGTGTTATTGGTTTCTGTCTGGAATCAATTCTGAAGGGGAGAATCCGATTACACCTCGCAATTTTGAAACACTCATATTACGAAGCTGTTAATCCGCGACTCTACCTACGGGGCTACTGCGACCGCTATTGTGATAGAAATTTAAACATAATGATACTGTAAGTTTTTGCTTGCATGTATTATTTCTGGCAATAGAAAACAGGAAAAGCGGTAATAGTTAATAGTTCTTATTTAAACGTTATTAATATCCGATTAACAAATTCCACAAATCTTTTGGTAGTGACATTTTTCTTGGGACATCTATTGATTTATTGTTTTGTGTATTATTCTGTTCCTTACACTCCAATTAGTTTCCACATAACAAAAGAATGTCCCAGACAAATACATAAACTAAATTATGAAATTAAGGAAATTTAAACATTTTCAAAAATTGCCTGCAAAACAAGTATCAAATTTTTGCTTTTAAATGAATACTTAGCCTGTCTGATAAAATAAAGATACTAGTTGTATTTATAATATCGTATAAAACGTAATGAATATCGTTTGGTAAAATACATTCCTGATATTTTACTCAAAACAATGGCAAGTTAAAGAATGATGTTGGTATGTGAAATCATGAGTTAACCCAATTTACAAATTTCTGTGACTTACACCACCAGGATTTTCAGCCCCTAAATTTTATATATTAATGTAAACCTTTTAATGTTGACATTGGAATGCTAGATCTCTTATCTAATAAGTTTAATAGCAATACATTCTTTGTGAAATGTTTTGTTAAAGTCAAATTCATAACAGCATTCGAATTTTAGGGTTGAAAATCTGCAATCCAATATTTAAATATGCAGTTCATTAAACTAAAATTTAACAATTAATCATAGTGAGCTTAATTACTTATGTTAATAATTTGCAAATAGACATATCACATTTCATAAATTTATATTTTATAAACTATTTTGAAATTTTAAATTTGAACGTTATATAAAAACAGGTGTTTGGAAAAGCTGGTAAAAGTACACACCACACCAAAAAATACACTTTTATAAAACTATCTGAATCATTAGCCAAACTAAATGGTTGTCGAAAACAATAAATGTCTAATTTTTTCTAGAAAATACTGTAAGGCCACGTTGGCCCAGTTGGTAGATTCGCTGTCTGGTAACCAGAAGGTTATAAGTTCGAAACTCGATACAATTTAAGACCGTCGTGTACGTAAAGGCTGGTACACGTTACATCTGTCGTGGCCTGAAATATCCTCACGTTGGCGTGATTTGAACGTTTAGAGGGTAGTGTGCCAGATCAAGTGTTGAACTCATCATCTGACCGTGGTACAAAATTACAAGGTGGTGACATCGAATCTTTTCATTCGGGACCGATCCCGGACCATCACCAATAATCCATTCTGTTTCTATTTTTCATCTTAATGATTCTAGAGATATCTTCAAATAATTAAGCTTTGGATTTGTTTTTTGGTGCTCCAGTGTGATGTTAATTAACTCCTACCTACTTGATCTCGATGGAAAGTCATACAGCAAAGATTAATTGAAAAATTACTTATTGTCCAAATTAAGTTATACTCGACAATATTTTGTAGTTTCATAGTGCATGGTTAAAACCGAAAAAAAGTTTAGTATAAAATAGACATCCAGCAGAACTTGCTTATAAAAATACAGAAATACCAGTAAAGATACCAGTAAATGAATGAAATAGTACAGTTAAGTATATATTCAGAATAGGTTTGGAAATTCCAGATATTTTCTTAAATTTATGATAATATGATGAATTATCATCATTTTCTTACTAGCTTGAGACACGTTTTAAAAGGTTGGTATGTTGATATGTAAATGCTTTGCCAGTAGTGCGTGCATATGGATTAATTGATTTGTACATTGATTTTGTATATATACTTTTTCTTTTTACCTTAGATTATTGATTGAGAAGCATCTTTAACAGTTTCATATCAGACCTTTCGCTATGCATAAACCAGTTCTTTCTTAAAATAGTTCAAGTCTAAGTTTGCTAGCGCAGTGGGCATACCCACTGAGCCGCGACGGCCCCATTTATTCTTTGGAACTTTTATTCAAGAAATGCTAAAATCGTATTCGAAAAACAATCCGTGACGTTATGTTCAGAATACGCATAGGAAACACGTATCACCGCAGAAACACTACCGCCACCTCTATTTAGTCTGACAGAAAAAGCCTCTACTAGGAAGTTATAATACTCATTTTGTTGAAAAGTCTGACAATTCCTTATAAAGTTCTTCCTACATCCTTGTGTAATCAGAGGTCGAATTACTCCCAAATTTGCCAGTGGGTGAGAAAGCACTGTTGTCAGCATTCGCTCAAAAGCCCTAGAAACAAGAAATTTTGAACATATTATTCCTTATTTATCATGAATTCCGTGTTATGGTGTAGATACATAAAAGTACTCTGATTAGCGTTGATTAAAAACTGTTATTTTTCTTTCATGGAGCAATAGTAGGTCGGAGACAATCTAAAGAAAAGAACGAAAAGGCAAATCAAAATTATAAATGAACCGTAGCGGACTTTTTCTTGATATGTGTTGGAGTGATTGAAAAAAATGCCTTCTGATAGCTCTCAAGTGTGCTGACCGACTCATTCGGCTATCAATTATAACAGACCATGTTGAATTTCCCCCATCTTCCTAATAACCAGACCGCCCCCGCTTGTAATTAGACAAACACAATTCAATATAAATATTTTTTTCATTAACTTTATTTTAAAAACAAATTGATTGAAATAGGAGCTGTTTAGATATTTAGTATAATTTTTGCTTGTTTATTTTCCGACGAAAGGTAAGGTGATTATTTCCAAGACATTTCCAATTGTTTCGCCCACTGAGTCCCACTTGCAGTGGCAGTTGCGAGTGAAGGGATTGCAAGAGCAGGCCTTGGGAGGGCAGCATGGTGGTCCTGATCCGTAACTTCCTTTGCTGCAAGACTGGTCAGGGGCTGAGCATGTTGGCCTGAAACAGAGATTGAAGTTTTCTGAATGGCAAAATACATCAGTTGTATCCTCTCTATTCAGTTTCTTTAAATCCTTCGATTCGAGGGATTTATTACAATGCCGTATTACCACAAAGTCAAAAGGATTATAAATACAAATGTCAAACCTTCCCATTTAATATTTACGAAAATATGACTACTGCAACTCCCTTGCCAATCTCCCAGTTCTTACAGAATCCAATAGTCAGTTGTGTTTTTGCTGCAGTGCGATATAAGTTCAAGTATCAACCGAGAGCTATGGGAGTTACTTGTTTTCGTGTTCTCACTGGACATGACTACCTGCAAACTCATCTCTTCCGAACTGGATTGTCAGGATCTCCGACTTGCCCTTTGTGTGATCTTTCTGATACGATAACATGACAGCCTTAATAGTTGTCCTGATCTTATAAAATTGACGTTGCAGTGAACAATACTGCTGATGGAGTTTTATATTTTATTTATATTCCAAGACTGTATTGGACTGACAGACTGAGACATGACAAAATGGCTGGGATCTGACCTAGTATAAAAGCAATACAGTATTGGAAGTTTTCAGATCCAATAATTTTACTTTTCAGTTCAATATCCGTTGCCCTTGGCGTAGAATCAACAGTTCTGTAGTGTCAGTCAAGAAGGCAGTACCTCCAAGTCTGCTCATTTTGGTGCCAAGCCCACGATTGTTGAATGATGCGTATAAATGAATCGGATATTCAATCGCACAAGATAGCATCATGATTACTTATCTAACTGTTAATTGAATTTGCTCACGGACTGTTAGTAAACTTAATTATGTATTCAAAACGTAGCATTTTAAGAGCTATGAATCCTGAAGAACATATATCGAGATACTTCCTTCTTAAATAGCATTTTAGAATTATAGATTTAGGGGAAGCTACTATGCTATAACAAGCAATATTCAGTGGCTATTCACAGCTAATTATATTACCGACAAGAATCCCATTTTTGACGATGAATCTTTGTATTGAATTGATGTATTTATTTTGTTTTCCTCTTTTCTTTTACAAAATTGAATTTATGACGCTTATGCGAGGAGATGCCAGTCTCTTTTCTTATCAAAAGCCAAAAATTATGAAAATTAGAACATACAGAACGTACAAAAATGTTAAAATTTTATGAAAATTACTGACATTGACGTGAATTACATTTACAAATAATGAATGTTATTGTTTAACTTAGCCATTACAGAAACCAAATATTTACTGTTCAGAAATATATTAAGTTATAAAATGCAAAAATAGAAATCTTTAGAGGAATGCTGGTAATACCAGACCCGTTATATTTTGAATTAATTGTACCCGATCCCTCTGCCACAAAAAATTTTAATTTATCAATATGAGAATATACTTACCTGTATCCTCTTAACAATTCTTCAAAACTGTCATCTGAAAGAAATAAAAAATATTCTCAAAAACAACTTTAAATGCAGTTAGTTTAGTCTAGCAGACCAAAAAACTATCATATGAAGTAGGTCGTGAAAAGAGACACGCAACCGTGTCTACCAAAAAGTTCTTCACGGTGGAGATTGATTGCACTGTTGAGTTCTACAACTGTAGTGTATGTCAATTCACGTAATAGAAGCCAAGTTTCCCATTGAACTCTCCCTCTAGAATTTAGCAGTAACTATTCGATAGTGGCTGCTACCCCTTCAAACCCTTTTGGCTGCCTCGCCATAGCGAGGGGGTGCCATTGAATGGAATGGGCGAAGTACTTCGAGAGTCTTCTCCTTGTAGGGTCACCTTAGGCGTGAAGGCCAGCCAATTTTCCTAGCTAAATGTTAACAGGCAGCTCCTGAGATTAAGTCAAATTTCAGTCCTTAGAGTTGTAGTGTCCATTTCTGAGTCAGATGTCTCTATGCATTTTGAAAAGTTTCAGCTATGTTGATTATTTCCTCTCTGCATAGGCGTTCTTCAGAATGGTAATCGATGGTTAGAAGAGCAGCTACTTTTGCAAAGCAGGTGAATAGATGATTAGATGTGAGATCAACGCCTGGACGGTTTTTACAATGTGTATACGTTCTGGTTATATCACTGCTATATTTTTTATCATATTTTTATACCTTTAAAATGTCATGTTATCAGTCTGGATGTTGTAGTGGTGGTTTTTATGAAGGTGTTAATTTCACAAATTTGTTGTTTTATTTTAATTTTTGTGATATGAGTTGGAATTTTACCAAAACATTAGCATTAGTAAGAGTTATTGGGTTTTTTAGTCATTATTGTACCACACTAAAATCAAGCTTCAATGTTCTCCCTATGCTTGATATTCGGCAAAACTGCTAGAATGTCATTTCAAAGGTTCAAAACTGCATCAGACTGCTTTGTCAAGATTTAGAAGTGTGCAAACAAACTGTAGGACTTTTGTTAGAGGAATCACGAACTTTGGAATCTGTGCTAGCCTCACAATCTCAGCGAATCCTTCCCATATTTTGGATTGTATCGGTGTCTCAGTGGGGCAACTCTTGGATAAACGGTCGTTACGTGAATTTAAAAGCTTTTTTGGACGTAGTCTAGGTTTCACCTTGACCAAGTAATTAGTAACAACAACTAGGTGACAGATTGCCAGTTGCGTGAAATCTTTAGAGCTGCATTAAGTTACAATTAGTTACTTCGTATGCATGGTCTTGCAAAGAATGATTGCGACCGTTGGACTGTCTAATATTGCCTTTAACAGCCGAGTGTAAGGAATTTTTTTTGAGACTGTGTGGTGAAGAAGAGTGAATGACACTGCGATAGGAGTTGAAGCAGTGTCTGTTTCATAGATTTCAGGTAGATGTTCGAAGTTTTATGCATAGCATTGGAAATTCAACTGCAACAACGTGAGCGCTAATTGAGGCGAGTGCCATCTGGCTCTTTTTAAAAGGCGCGTATATTCATTTGCACTTCTGGATCACCAATAGTGGAAACACATGGAAAGACAGTGCAACTTTGCCCACCCAAAAGTACTTCATAGTAGAATTTTCACTGCCATATATACAATTGTATTGTAAGTCAATTCATGTAGTGGGGTCAAATTCCCCACGCGCATATGCTAAATCAGTAATGGTCGATTTTAAAGAATATCACTAAATTTCATAATAGAAGAGAACTTACCCTCGAATTCAGAGGATGCTTGAACAATGCTTAACAATACGCAAAAGACAAAGAAGGATATACAAAACAGCTTCATTTTTATCTGTAGGAAAAATGAAATAATTTTATAAAATAATATAAAATACCAAATAGGGGATTTCAGGAGAAAAAGCATTTTGATAGTTAAAGTTGATATTCCGTTTGAACAAAATTAAAATTAGCGATTTAATTATTCTCTGAAAAAGTATTTTCAGGAGAACAGCTTTACTTAAATTCTTATAGTGTTCATATGCTAATATATACCTCATTATAGCTCTAATTGTATTATATAAATAATAAAACAATTAGCATATACGCGTATTATATAGTTTTGTGTTATTTAATACGTTATGCATTATTTATTATTATGATTTATATTATTCAGTATATTTTGAAACAAATTCAAATACATTGAATATGTAATACTATTTACTATGCAAGATAAGAAAGGATGAATTTACATTTTTGTGTCTAATACCATGATTATTTAGTCAATTAAAAACTCTTACCTATACTTAAAAAAGTACTCTGTATTATACATAAAAATAAAGAATATGATAAAAACCGAAGTAAGTCGAACGGATGTAAAGGGAAGGTTATTTGCCAACGTATAATAAATACAAAATGAAATTATATCATACTGCTAAACGTAAACATTTACAAATTACTCATTGTTAACACAATCTGGTTTAATAATTCAATTTACTTTGTAGATGATGATGGTAAACACACCTTAAAATATAAATTAAATGCCCACATCATTGAGACAGAACAATTAACAGTTCGAAAATGATGGCTTTCTTAAAATACAGAAAATGCATCTTCTTAATGTATGGAAATAAATCATATTATAATATTTTTTGATCATCAAAACATATTTATGAAATTTGAAAACATATTTAAGTAAACTGAAAACATATTTAAGAAAACTGAAAACATAGATCACGAAAGTGTAGTGGAATAAAAGATAGTCAAACATACTCCCTCTATAATATCTCAATTAAGTTAAGTAACAATCGAAAAATATAAAATAAATTTGGAGTGGAGAGAAATCTGTTACCTCACGTTAAGGAGCTTGCCTTAGATGGATATTTGAAACTAAGAACTTCTTTTATAAGCTACTTTTCAATGGAAAGGAGAGGGCCCAAGTTTTAAGTACATTGAAATAAATTTACTATTCAAAGGGTACTTGATTGATTGACAGAACGCGTTTCCCTGATTTTAACTATCTTCTTAAAATCACAAGATGAGAGAACACCTGTTGTATCATCATTTTTTAGAAAATAACACAATGAAATTGAATGCAATTTGGCATTCAAATATGGTTTTGTAAATTACATACATAGTGAATGCTGCGTCCACTTCGATTGAGATTTTTATGTAAATAAAATATTTAATTAGAGTCTTTTGGGAGACATTTTTATACTAAGCCTAACTACAATACTTAAAATATATAACATTTTGAAAGAGATTGTGATCTTAAATCTGATGTCATTATTCTACCCGAATCCTCGGTTTTATTGGTTGGTATGATTAGTAGTTAAACATAGTAAATTGATCATTAATTTTTTTAAATTGAGTTACTCGGTGGGTTCCTACACTGCTCTAGCAGTATGCGAGTTGTTGGTGGCGCAGGTTTGATTCCTGTCACGCTCGATACCTTTCTAGGTTCATTTCTCTCTTCTGTGTCTGTAAAGCGTTCCTAGTGTGTGTATGTCTATTTACTTGACCTTGTTTGGCATAGCTTGGCTATATATGGCCCTTGCGTCATTAAACCCAACCAACCATCTTTAAATTTATATGACTTTAACAAATACACTCCGTTATTTCTCTGAAATATTCAGAGTCCATCAAATGGGTGAGTAATCCAGAAGTTTTAGGTTTTGTGTACAGGATTGTTTAAAAACTTCTTTAAATACTACTTGCACTTATTATCTAGTCATAGATCCTATACGAACTTCTGATACTGCACTGCTGAGAAATTAAATTCTATAATAAGCCAGAAGCCCAACAGGAGAAAAGTGATATTCAATACAAATTAAATAACGTTAACATTAAAATTTCTTAAAACGTTTAGGGGCCGTCGTGACTGAGTGGGTATAACCACTGCTCTAGCTACCTTCGAGTCGTAGGCGGCGCAGGCTCGATTCCGGCCAGGTGTATACCTCCCTGGGTATATTCCTCACTTCTGTGTCAGTAAAGCTTTCACTGTGTGTGTCAGTTACTTGATATTGTATGTCTTGTGTTAATTACTTGATATTTATTGTGTGTGGCGTAACATGGCCAAATATGGCCATTGCGCCATAAAACCCCAAAACCAACCAACCAACTTAAAACATTGAATTTGAGTTGAGTTTTGTAAAATATTCACATTAGCATATTCAGATCATTTTTAGATAGAATTTATCAAGATCCTTATATGTATGCAATGGAAGGGAAATGGAAAATTATAATTGAATTTCACAATTGTAGAATGGTGAAAAATTATTTTTCAATTTAAGGTGATAAAAAAAGAGTCAAAAACTTCCTGCTGAACTAGGTACGACTGTAACTTGTTATAAAATGGCTAGTATACAAAATATCTCGTATACGAAAATATGTGTTTAATATTTTGGGAAAACATATTCTTTCGGACATAAAGTCTCAAAGTGTGTCAATTTTCTGAAAATATTGTGATGAGAAGTTATCCAAGAACTCGGAATAGGTAAATCTTATAAAAGAATCGAAAAACCATGAATCAATTATTTTCATGAAAATAACAGATATGCTTTACCGATTGCATTTAGTTGATTTCATTGAAAAACTAAAAATTCGCAGTTAATGAAATTCGTAACTATTGATTGAAATAGGGAGAATTAATCGGTAGGTAGGAAGATAGTTGAATTTATGTCACATTGAAGCAACACATCGGGCTGTTAAGAATTAACCGACAAATATTACAGTTGAAGAAAACTCAATAACGCCATAAATACTATTCTTCAAGTTAAGAAATTTTTACAAGCTAAAAAGCGTTTTTCAAGCAGAACTAACCGCTATTTATAAAGCAATAACCTGGTCAGCCAACGCAAATATAGAGAATTAATATCTATACTGACAGCCTAAGTTCAATTCATGCCCTCCATTCCCATAAAGTGAAATCCAATTTTGTAAATTCTATAAAATCTGAAATATCCAATAAAACCAATTTTGGCCTGAGCTGGGTCAAGGCTCATACTGGTGTCTTTGGCAACGAGGTGGCGGACCATTTTGCCAAGTTGGAGGGCGCGAAATAAAGTTTTTACATATAGTTTTCCTTACCACCGTCATCGGGTCTCTGAACCCTGACTGCTTTTGTGCTCTTTGTTTTGAATATTTTAATCATGAACATTTTTTAAATCACCTCTTAACTACCATAAGCTTTTATATTATGGCATACTTTCAATAATCATCATATATTTTAAAATTTTTTATACTACTTATAAACTATATTTTCTCTCTATATTTTCAGGCTAATGAGAGCCAAATTGTAAACTCTTTTTTAATGCAAAATAAATAGTTCGCCCGCGCGCGTCCCCATTGGAGAGCGGTGCACGTCCCGTCCGTTAGGCGGGTGGCCCGGTCCCTCTTCTAAGTGCTGGTGGAAGTCTACACCCCTCCCCGCCCCCACACACAAGACTCAGAGCCGTCAGCCGAGTCGGAGGTGCGTGGGTCTCGAAGCTAAAAAGTGTAAACTTCTGCCATGAAATGCAGTTATAGTGTTTCATAAATTGATGAAAATATTAGTATAAGTTGAAGTACAGCTGAATCGCTAACGTCGCTGCTTACAAAGCCAAGAACTCAGTTCGAACTCCACATTATCTTTTTTTTCACGTGACTCTATCTGCACTCCTGATTGGCCGCTACTTCAAGACTTCTCCACCTACAAGTAGATTCTGCAAACCCAAGCATTCCAGTTCAGCAACTTTCTTCTGTGGATATAGAGCCCAAGCTCATTGTCATCCACCAAATTAAAACCTGTACGTAGTATTAATCGAGCGACAACCTGATAATGAATTCGTGCGAATAAAGTACTACTCTTTCACAAAATTAAGTTATTGGCTAGTGAATTCTGATTAAATGAATAAGTTCAATAAAAGAACGGAATGATATGAGTGATATATTTGGGTCCCGCTGTCGTGGTGTACTCTCATCGAGGTTTTTAAGAATAGAATTTCGTTTTGAGTCTTAACCCTTTGAGCGTCAAGAGATTTTCAAGTAGTTTTGTATTTGTTTTACCCCACAGCACACGCACATAATGAGTGAACAACCACATCATTGGTTGAAAGACGGAATTCATTTAGGAAAGATTATATTGGTTACGAAGGTCAAAACTAGATTGAAATCACTCAGGAAAGACTGCAAAATAGAAATATGCTTGTGAGCCCCTCAGAGTGTTAATAGTTATATAATAAGAAAGGTGGGTAGTTAATTAACGTCGCACTGGAGCAACATAATTAGCTATTGGCGGCGGTCCGGGATCCATCCCCAAGGAAAAGATCCAAGGGCATCGTCTCGTAATTTTGAACCACGGTCAGATGACGAGGTCAACATCTGAGCTCCAAACTTCCACACCACTCCAACGTAAGGACATTTGAGGCCACGACATTTTTAAGGTGCACCAGCCTTCGTGTACACGACGGTCTTTGACTGGACCTAGTTTCGAACTCGCAACCCTCCGTTTCTTAATCCATTACTTTTCTAACTTTGCTGCCATAGCCCTCTTTTGTAATAAGGATCTACTACATTTGAAATCTGTCAAGTGTAGTAAATCTGGTAGAGTAGCTTGCCAGGATCCATCTAAATGACCTACCCGATGTTTAACTTGTTTGTGTGTATGTTAATGTAATAATAAGTACTATCTTAGCCAAACAATCGAAAGATGAACGTAGCAGCAAAATTTATAACATTAAATATACATATAATTTTATATGAAAGCAATAATAATTATTTCTACGTAAAGATTGAAGTGCATATTACACATTCTGTCAATAGACATGCTTTTGCACATTAAAAAAATTATTAGGTAATGGAAGAATTTATGATCCCCATAAGCCCCTCATTAATTTTTAATTAAGAAGTGCTGTTACCACAAATAAATTTTGAAATAAATTTACTAGAAACATAATTTTTGTGGGAAATGATGGCAATTTGAATCGTTTTGTGAACCAGGATTAAAAATAATTTAAAGTGCTCTAAATGTTTTAAAAAGTACCGAAATTTATTAAAATGTACTATATTTAAGCTATTAATCTTTTAAGTATTAAGTCAAATGATTAAATCCTGCTTCAGTGATTGTAAAAGTAGTACTATTTAAATAAGAATTAAGTTTCAAGATTGTGACTGTTTAAGAAAAACTCTTCAAAATCTTGTAGAAAGGTGTAGGAATCAAAGAAAAGAAAAATGCAGTAATTCAGCTTAATTTTGTGTAAAACGAAATAGTTTTTTGTAGCTGTGAATGCAAATTTATCCCATATTAATATGGCTCGCTTAAACTGTTTTTCAAGGTATATTTTTTTCAATTTAGAAAAGTGCCATACCCCTTAAACGTACTCTGCTGGAGGTAGAACAACTATTACTTTTTACTTCATTTCAAACTAGCTATGTTCCTGACATAATATGATGCTTATTCTCACAAATAGATTAGATTTAATTAGAAGTTAAACATTTTTGAAAAATTCGATTCGCTGACATTTCAAATACTTCCTTCAAAATTACGTGGTGTTGTCCTCGGATCTTTCCCTTTGGGATTGATCCCGGACCGTCACCAATAGCCCGTTGTGTTGCTCCAGTGTGACGTTAATTGAAATACTCCCCACTCCCCCTCAAATACTTCCTATTTTGTAGAAATAATTGAGAACGATTGAAGGATTGAAAACAGTGGAGTAAGTCAGAAAAAGAAAATTTTGAGAAATTCAAGCCTTTACGTCAGTGCACATGAACAAATTCCGATCTTCTATAATTTTTTTACTTTCGAAAATATTGTAACAGCATCGTCTTTTATTACGAGTTTCATTTTTCAAAGAAACCAATTTTATGTAGAGTGTGCAGTTTGTCTGCTTAATATTTATAAATAAACTGTGATGTCCTTCCTTAACAGAAAATTTTCCTGTCACTGATAATATAATCCTTATTTCACGTCATTTTATAAGACACGGTATTTTTTTCTAGCCAAAGCTGACAGTTTCATCAGGCTCAATCTTTTATAGTTCTGTTTAAGCTTTTTCTCAAAAACCTTCCTCATGCATTTTCACTTAATGAGAGGAAGGTTTTTTGGTCGCACTGGAGCATTACAAAGAGCTATTAGCGACGGTTTTGGATGAATCCGAGAACAACACCTCATAATTTTGAGCCCCGGTCAGATTACGAAGTCACCACCTCAGCTGTCATACCACTCTCCAAACTTCCACATTACGCCAACACGAGGACATTTGACGCCACGACATATTTCACTTGCCCCAGCCCCCACGTACACGACGGAAATGAGATACAGTTTTAATGAAAAGAAACAAAACAGATGGTAGGTAGGTCTGTAGGCTGTTAATTAACGTCGCACTGGAGCAACACAACGGGCTATTGCAAAACAGACGACAAATTGAGAATTTACTTCCTGTTTCTCAAATGCTCTCGAATGATACATATCGCTGTTAATGTAGTTCAAAGTTCATTTTGTGGAATTTTTATTGGCAGCATGCTGAAATCGTGTTCAAAAAACAAGCCAAGTGGCGTCACATCCGGAATACGTGCAGGAGCACAGTTATGCTGTAAAAACACTACAAACTAGCATCGTTAGGTAGGTGTGAATGACCGAACATAATTAACTTATGTTTTCTGATTCTAATAGATGATTTGTGGATTAGCTTCATAAATATGAGGGAAAGTTTGATGGTTTAGAATTGGACAATACAGGTGTCATGATATATGGAGGCACTGAGAGCCGTTTGCAACAAGAAACTCTTTCTCAAATGTGAAGTTTTCGCAACAGTTTTACATAATTGTGATTCTATGTGATTTTCCAACAATATTGACACCATTTAGGCTGAAATATAATGACAAGTTTTTGTATCAGGTAGGCAGATAGTTGAATTAAAGTCACACTGGAGCAACATGACGAGTTATTGGTGTCTGTCTGGAATCAATTCTGAAGGGGAAAATCCGATTACACATCGCAATTTTGAAACACTCATATTATGAAGCTGTTAATCCGCGACTCTACCTACGGGGCTACTGCGATCCCTTTTGTGGTAGAACTTTAAACATAATGATACTGTAGATTTTTGCTTGCATGTATTATTCCTGGCAGTAGAAAAACAGGAAAATCGATAATAGTTAATAGTTCTTACTTACACGTTATTAATATCCGATTAACAAATTCCAAAAATCTTTTCAAGGTGACATTTTTCTTGGGACATCTATTGATTCATTGTTTTGTGTATTATTCTGTTCCTTACACTCCAATTAATTTCCACATAACAAAAGAACGTCACTGGCAAATACATAAAATAAATTCTGAAATTAAGGAAAATTAAACATTTTCAAAAATTGTCTGCAAAACAAGTATCAAATTTTTACTTTTAAATGAATACTTAGCCCGTCTGATAAAATAAAAATACTAATTGTATTCATAATAACGTATAAAACGTAATAAATATCGTTTGGTAAAATATATTTCTGATATTTTGCTCAAAACAATACAAGTCAAAGAATGATTTTGGTATGTGAAATGATGAGTTAACCAAATTTATAATTTTCTGTGACTTACACCACGAGGATTTTCAGCCCCTCAATTTTATATCAGCTACAACAACCTAGGGCTCATTGTACATAAAATGACAAGTATGACATAGAAAAATATCCTTTCTTTATAATATTCGACTTGCTAGGCCATTTTTTTCATAAGATAACGCTTTTGTCCCGGTAGAACCTAAAAAGCAACCTCAGATTCTTCTCTTTTGATGTCATTTTTTCTCTTGGTAAAGAAGTTTAAGAACAAGTGCGCTTGTTACCTTCCGTAAGTAGAAACTAAATGTTAAATCTCATTCAATCGTAACATTTCATTGCTTATTTGACAAAGCAGCAATTGATATCTCCAAGATAGGAAAACTTATTTCTACAAAATGAAAACTTTTAGTAACTGTGTTCAGATTCTTATTTATTTGATGTTCTGCAAAACTTTAATAATTTGATTTTAAGCATTATGTGCTACACGTAGTTGAGTTGTAAAATCAAGTAGGAAATTGTCTTAAATTAGAATGTATCAAATAACTTGATACGGCTTGGAAAAAACTAATTTTGTTGATAAAATACCTTCAAAATGATTGAATTCTGAAACATTAAACTATAGGTCAAGGTCAAGAAGGTCTATTCTATAGGTCAAGAAAGTCAAAATCTGGTTAGAAATCATGCAGAGAAAACTGCATATTTTCCTAATGTATTTATGCGCGTAAGCCTTTCTGAGCGTTAGTTAAAGCAAACCTACAATAGTCATTTTTTCAAAAAAAATTATTTACGAAATATAAGCAATCCAAAATCAATATTTTGTTTTCAATGCATTTAATTGTAACTTTCAGTATGAACAAAATTCATAAATGGCGAAACAGATCTATCCCTTTATTGCTCTTTACAGAACGTATACTTTTTACTTTGCTCTTTATTACAAAAAATATTCGAAGCATTTCTCTTTCTTTTTATATTAAAAGGATAAATACTTGTACAGTTTAATATATCATAATTCTTATTTCTAATTTTATTTATAAAATCGACATCCGTCTTCACTGATATCAAAATGAAATTAATTTTCTTCTGTTTATTCATATGTTCAGCATTGATTTCATTCGGAAACTCGGAAGACAAAGGTAAACAATGTTTTATTTAGTCCTTAGTATAGTAAACAGCCTTTGGTATATTTGGTATTTTCAATTAACGTCACACTGGAGCAACACAACGGGCTATTGGTGACGGTCCGAAACAGCCTTTGGTTAAGCTAGAGCATTTGGTCTCTATATGTCTATTCTAAAGACGTAACATAATCACTTGGTATCAGTCTACTTTAAGCGATTATCTCATGGAATTGTTTTCTCGAAAAATTAAAACGTTTTCAAGATTACACTATTTTTTCTACAATGCCGATCACTGGTCTCTTCTGCCTACTATACCACAAGAGGTGAACTGACTGCTACTTGTGCATCACCACCCAGCGGTTAAGTCGCAGCTAATCCCAACAAGGAAATTACTAAAAGAATTGAGCTTTCAAACAATAATTAGAGGTAGTTAGTAAAATTTTCATCGCACTGAAGCAACACAACAGGCTATTAGCAACGATTCGGGATGGATTCCGAAAGGAAAGTTCCGAGGATTCGTAATTTTGAACCACGGTCAGATGACGAGGTTAACACCAGAGCTGGCACCCCATTTTCCAAGCTTCCATAATAGCCCGTTGTGTTGCTCCAGTGTGACGTTAATTAAAATACCTACCTACCAAAGTTCCACACCTCGTCAATGTGAGGACAATTGAAGCCACAGGAGATTTAACGTACACGGCAGTCTTTGGTTGGATCCAGTATCGAACTCGCAACCCTCCATTTGCCAATCCACGACTCTAGCAACTGGGCTACCGAGGCCCCAAACCGTGATTTGTATCAGCTGCATACTGGTTGGCAGACAAGCGCTGCGACCACTATATCCCTCAAGTGTCCGAAAGTACACTATGATTCATATTTAATTTCAAGAGGTTCAAAAGAGAATATGGATATTTTTGAAGATGAAAATGAATTGGTTATTTTAAAAGCTACTAAGAAAATCTCTATGTTGAACCGATTGGCATTGCCAAACATGGCCCTTGCGCCATAAATTCCCGAAACCAAACAATCAACCAACCTGAACCGATTCATATCTAAGATAACAATTTTACATTTTCAACGTAATGACAGTTTTGATATCCTAGTTCAGTTTCGTAAAATTCACATTCACTTTCATGAGGTTGAACGTTATTCCGTTCTCTGTTAGGAAATTTTGGAAATGTCTGTTGATTCCCAAGATTCCCAAAATCTTTTACGTACAATTTGATACAAATATCAGTCAAAGCCATGTATATGTTCTTTCTGTACCTTTTCTTAAATCATAGAGTAGTTAATATGGTAGAGTATTAATAAAGTATATGTAGTTATCGAGAGGTGTTTCTTATTTCAGTGCCTGTTTTCTTAAAACTTAATAAAGTATTTGTTATCAACCTATATTATCAGTTGTACCTCAGTTGTTTTCTATTTATTTATATGCACAAATTTGAATAACAGGCGGGCCATTTTCATGTCGAATTAGGAAACAAATTCGTAGTTTCCATTAAAAACACTTAATTTTGACGCCAAATTTCGAAATTTAAGTAGAATTTAATCTTGAATACTTAGTTTCAATTCATCTAATTCTACCATTTCTAGATGATGAGAATGGAAAGTTTGGAGCTTCTAATGTTAAATTGTTTCCCAAAATATTCATATTTTCGAAAATAATCTACCTAAACACACATCATTCTGTATATATTATGTCATTATTGAAGGACCTGAAGAAAATGTACACCATGCTTAGTTTTTAAATAGTTTTTAGTATTCAATATAAATAAGAAACTAATGCAGAACATGAAGAGAAATTGTGGTATATTTTGATGTAAAATTAATTCTGAGTTTTTTATACATGACAGTAAAACTTCAGTTCTTTTCATTCCGTACCTATTCGTCCCTCCTTTTTTGTTATTAACGAATAAAAACAGCATTGATAAAATATAATTCAATGGAAAAATGGAAGGAGATTTGTAATTTTTAAAATAAAAATAAATCCCAAATCTCTTTTCATTAAAGTGTATCAAACTACTTAAATTCTTTTCGAATTGTGTAATTTAGACTTATGAACATTTAACTTAGAAGACTCAATCTTTCAAAAAGCTTATGCAATTCAATATAGGAGAAGGATATTACATATTTACAAGATTTTACAATTTTAATATTGACATTGCAACGCTAGATCTCTTATCTAATAAGTTTGTTAATAGCAATACATTCTTTGTGAAATGTTTTGTTATAGTCAAATACATAACAGCATTCGAATTTTAGGGTTGATAATCTGTAATACAATATTTAAAAATGCAGTTCATTAAACTAAAATTTAACAAATAATCATAGTGAACTTTATTACTTATGTTAGTAATTTGCAAATAGACTTATCACATTTCATAAATTTATATTTAATAAACTATTTTTAAATTTTCAATTTGAACGTTATATAAAAACAGGTGTTTGGAAACGCTGGTAAAAGTACACACCACACCAAAAAATACACTTTTATAAAACTATCTGAATCATTAGACAAACTAAATGGCTGTCGAAAACAATAAATGTTTAATTTTTCCAGAAAATACTGTAAGACCACGCTGGCCCAGTTGGTAGATTCGCTGTCTGGTAATCAGAAGGTTATGAGTTCGAAACTCGATACAACTTAAGACCGTCTTGTACGTAAAGGTTGGTGCACGTTAAATCTGTCGTTGCCTCAAATATCCTCACGTTGGCTTGATTTGAACGTTTAGAAGGTAGTGTGCCAGATCAAGTGTTGACCTCATCATCTGATCGTGGTTCAAAATTACAAGGTGTTGACTTCGAATCTTTTCATTCGGGACTGATCCCGGACCATCGCCAATAATCCATTGTGTTGCTATTGTGCATCTCAAAGATTCTAGAGATATCTTCTAATAATTAAGCTTTGGATTTGTTTTGTCGATCTGCAGTCTGTTTTTGCTGTACGAGGGCCAATTAGACCGGACCTACGGCTTAAAGTAGACTCTCCTAGCCACTACGGGGCTCGCAATGGCTCAGTGTGCGAGCATCCTACGAGTTGTAAGAGGCACAGGTTCGATTCCTACCTGGGTGTATTTCACTTTTCTGTGTCTTTAAAACTTTCCTTGTGTGATTACTCATTTACTTGAAGTTGTTTCTCGTACCTTGGTCAAATATGTCCATTGCGTCTTAAAACGAAACATATAAGAAAAACCAAGCATAGACCAAGCGTTCGAACCCATAGCCAGTTGAACGGAAGACCCGACTTCTACCTATTTGGATACCAGGCAAACTCCAACAGTTAGTAATAAAAAGTGAGTTTAAAAAGTAGGCACCATCAGCCGATTAAATATATTTATATCAATGCTTGATCTCTGTGGGGTCCACTGTAGCCCATTGTGGAAGAACAACGGTTTATCAATCTAAGGATTGATTGATCAAAACTATGTCCAGCCAAAGACGCGTCGTATAAACGGGGGCTTGTGCACGAAAATTTTGTTGAGGCCTGAAATGGCCTCACGTTGGCTTGATGTGGAAGTTTGGATAGTGGGTGCCATATCAGGTGTCGTTCTCATCATCTGACCGTGGTTCAAAATTCCTTACGTTCTTTCCCTTCGGCATTGATCCCGAACCTTTTTGTTGCTCCAGTGCGATGTTAATTAACTACCTACCTACCTGATGTCCATGGAAAGGCATACAGCAAAGATTTATTGAAAAATTACTTTTTGTCCAAATTAAGTTATACTCGACAATATTTTGTAGTTTTATAGTGCATGGTCAAAACCGAAAAACGTTTAATTTAAAATAGACATCCAGCAGAACATGCTTATAAAAATACTCATAATGCATATTTGTAAGATACCAGTAAATGAATGAAATAGTACAGTTAAGTATATAATCAGAATATGTTTGGAAATTCTAGATATTCTCTTAATGTTTAATACGATGAATTATCATCTTTTTCTTACTAGTTTGAACCACGTTTTAAATGGTTTGTTGATATGTATTTGTACTGCCAGTAGTGCATGCATATGGATTAATTGATTTGTACATTGATTTTGTATATATACTTTTTCTTGGTACCTTAGATTATTGATTGAGAAGCATCTTTAAGATAATCAAAAGTACATCCTGAGAATTCACAGTTTCATATCAGGCCCTTAGCTATTAATAAACCAGTTCTTTCTTAAAATAGTTCCACTCTAAGGTTGCTAGCGCAGTGGGCATACTCACTGAGCCGCGACGGCCGAACGAGATTCGCTCAAAAGCCCTAGAAACAAGAAATTTTGAACATATTATCCCTTATTTTTTGTGAATTCCGTGATACGGTGTAGATACAAGAAAGTACTCTGATTAGCGTTGATTAAAAACTGTTATTTTTTCTTTCATGGAGCAGTACTAGGTCGGAGACAGTCAGAAGAAAAGAAAGAAAAGCCAAATCAAAATGATAAATGAACCATAACGGAAATTTTCTTCATATATGTTGCAGTGATTGAAAAAAAATGCCTTCTGATAAATCTCAAGTGTGCTGACCGACTCATTCGGCTTTCAATTATATCAGACCATGTTGAATTCGCCCCCATCTTCCTCATAAACACACCGGCCCTGCTTGTAATTAGACAAACACAATTCAATATAAATTTTTTTATTCATTAACTTTATTTTAAAAACAAACAAATTGATTGAAATAGGAGCTGTTTAGATATTTAGTATAATTTTTGCTTGTTTATTTTCCGAAAGGTAAGGTGATTATATCCAAGACATTTCCAATTGTTTCGCCTACTGAGTCCCACTTGCAGTGGCAGTTGCGAGTAAAGGGATTGCAAGAGCAGGCCTTGGGAGGGCAGCATGGTGGTCCATATCCGTAACTTCCTTTGCTGCAAGACTGGTCAGGGGCTGAGCATGTTGGCCTGAAACAGAGATTGAAGTTTTCTGAATACTAAAATACATCAGTTGTATCCTCACTATTCAGTTTCTTTAAATCCTTCGATTCGAGGGATTTATTACAATGCCGTATTACCACAAAGTCAAAAGGATTATAAATACAAAAGTCAAACCTTCGCACTTAATATTTACAAAAATATGACTACTGCAACTCACTTGCCAATTGCCCAGTTCTTACAGGATCAAATAGTCAGTTGTGGTTTTGCTGCAGTGCGAAATAAGTTCAAGTATCAACCGAGAACTATGGGAGTTACTTGTTTTCGTGTTCTCACTGGACATGACTACCTGCAAACTCATCACAACCGAACTGGATTGTCAGGATCTCAGACTTGACCTTTCTGATATGATAACATGACAGCCTCAATAGTTGTCCTGATCTTATAAAATTGACGTTGCAGTGAACAATACTGCTTTTGGAGTTTTATATTTTATTTATATTCCAAGACTGTATAGGACTGACAGACTGAGACATGACAAATTGGCTGAGGTCTGACCTAGGATAAAAACAATACAGTATTGGAAGTTTTCAGATCCAATAATTTAACTTTTCAGTTCAATATCCGTTGCACTTGGCGTAGAATCAACAGTTCTGTAGTGTTAGACAAGAAGGCAGTACCTCCAAGTCTGCTCGTTTTGGTTCCATGCCCACGATTGTTGAATGATGCGTATAAATGAATCGGATATTCAATCGCACAAGATAGCATCATGCTTACTTATCCAACTGTTAATTGAGTTTGCTCATGGACTGTTAGCAAACCTAATTATGCGTTCGATACGTATTATTTTAAGAACTGAGTCCTGAAGAACATATTTGGAGATATTCCCTTCTTAAATAGCATCGTACAACTATAGATTGAGTAAAGCAACTATGCTTTAACAAGCAATATTCAGTGTCTATTCACATCTAATTATATTACAGACAAGAGTCCCATTTTTGACGATGAATCTTTGTATTGAATTGATGTATTTATTTTGTTTTACAAAATTGAATATATGACGCTTATGTGAGGAGATACCAGTATCTTTTCTTATCAAAAGCCAAAATTTATGAAAATTAGAACATACAGAAAGTACAACAATCTAAAAATTTTATGAAAATTACTGACATTGACGTGAATTACATTTACAAATAATGAATGTTATTATTTAACTTAGCCATTACAGAAGACAAATTTTTATTGTTCAGAAACATACTAAGTAATAAAATGCTAGAATAGAAATCTTTAGAGGCCTAAAAATGCTCGTAATACCAGGCAAGTTATATTTTAAACTAATTCTACTGGATCCCTCTGCCACAAAAAATGTTAATTTATCATTATGAGAATATGCTTACCTGTATCCTCTTAACAATTCTTCAAAACTGTCATCTGAAAGAAATAAAAAATATTCTCAAAAACAACTTTAAATGCAGTTAGTTTATTCTAGCAGACCAAAAAACTATCATATGAAGTAGGTCGTGAAAAGAGACACGCAACCGTATCTACCAAAAAGTTCTTCACGGTGGAGATTGATTGCACTGTTGAGTTATACAACTGTAGTGTATGTCAATTCACGTAATAGAAGCCAAGTTTCCCATTGAACTCTCCCTCTAGAATTTAGCAGTGACTACATTCGATAGTGGCTGCTACCCCTTCAAACCCTTTTGGCTGTCTCGCCATGGCGGGGGGCTGTCATTGAACGGAATTGGCGAAGTACGTCGAGAGTCTTTTCCTGCTAGGGTCACCTAAGGCGTGAAGGCCATCCAATTTTCCTAGCTAAATGTTAACAGGCAGCTCCTAAGATTAAGTCAAATTTCAGCCTTTAGAGTTGTAGTGTCCATTTCTGAGTCAGATGTATCTGTGCATTTTGAACAGTTTCAGCTATGTCGATAATTTCCTCTCTGTATAGAGGTTCTTCAGAATAGTAATCGATGGTTAGAAGAGCAGCTACTTTTGCAAAGCAGGTGAATAGATTATTAGATCTGAGATCAACGCCTAGACGAATTTTACAATGTCTATACGTTTTGGTTATATCACTGTTATTTTTTATGCCTTTAAAATGTCATGTTCTCAGTCTGGATGTTGTATTGCTGATTTTTCTGACGGTGTTAATTTCACAAATTTGTTGTTTTATTTTAATTTTTGTGATATGAGTTGGAATTTTACCAAAGCATTAGCATTTGTAAGAGTTATTGGGGTTTGTTATAGCCATTATTATACCACACTTAAATCAAGCTACAATGTTCTCCCCATGCTTGATATTAGGCAAAACTGCTAGAATGTCGTTGCATTTCAAAGGATCAAAACTGCATCATACAGCTTTGTCAAGGTTTAGAATTGTGCAAACAATATATAGGACTTTTGTTTGAGGAATCACGAATTTTGGAATCTGTGCTTGCCTCATAACCTTAGCAAATCCTTCACATATTTTGGATTGTATAGGGGTCTCAGTGGGGCAGCTCCTGGATAAACGGTGAATTTAAAAGTTTTTTGGACGTAATCTAGGTTTCACCTTGACCAGGTAATTAGTAACAACAACTAGGTGACAGATTGCAGGTTGCGTGAAATCTTTAGAGTTGCATTAAGTTACAATTAGTTACTTCGTATGCATGGTCTTTCAGTGAATGATTATGACCTTTTGACTGTCTAATATTGCCTTTAGCAGCAGTGTAAGGTAGTTTTTTATGAGACTGAGTATTGGAGGAGTGAAGCTGCAATAGGAGTAGAAACAGTATCTGTTTCATAGATTTCAGGTTGTTGTTCGAAGTGATATTCATAGCATTGGAAATTCAACTGCAACAACGTTAACGCTAATTGAGGCGAGTGCCATCTGGTTCTTTTTAAAAGGCGCGTATGTTCATTTGCACTTCTGGATCACCAATAATGGAAACACATGGAAAGAAGTGTAACTTTACCTACCCAAAAGTACTTCAAAGTAGAACTTTCACTACCATATATACAACTGTTTTGTATGTTAATTGATGTAGTGATGGTCAAATTCCCCACACGCATATTCTAAATCAGTAATGGTAGATTTCAAAGATTATCACTAAATTACATAATAGAAGAGAACTTACCCTCGAATTCAGAGGATGCTTGAACAATGCTTAACAATACGCAAAGGACAACGAAGGATATACAAAACAGCTTCATTTTGATCTGTAGGAAAAATTAAATAATTTTATAAAATAATATAAAATACCAAATAGGAGATTTCAGGAGAAAAAGCATTTTGATAGTTAAAGTTGATGTTCCGTTTGACCAAAATTAAAATTAGCCATTTAACTCTGCTCGGAAAATGTATTTTCAAGAGAACAGTTTTACTTAAATTCTTATAGTGTTCATATGCTAATATATACCTTAATATAGCTCTAATTGTATGATATAAATAATAAAACAATTAGCACATACGCGTATTATATAGTTTTGTGTTATTTATTGAATTATGCATTATTTATTATTATGGTTTATATTATTCAGTATATTTTGAAACAAATTCAAATACATTGAATATGTAATACTATTTATTATGCAAGATAAGAAAGGATGAATTTACATTTTTGTGTCTGATACCATGATTTTTTAGTCACTTAAAAACTCTTTCTTATATTTAAAAAAGTACTCTTTATTATACATAAAAATAAAGAATATGATTAAAACCGAAGTAAGTCGAACGGATGCAAAGGGAAGGTTATGGGCCAACGTATGATTGATACAAATTAAAATTATCTTATAATACTGCTAAACGTTAACATTTACAAATTATTCATTGTTAACGCGATATCTGGTTCAATAATTTAATTTACTTTGTAGATGATGATGGTAAACACACCTTAAAATATAAATTAAATGTCCACATCATTGACACAGAACAAATAACAGTTCAAAAATGATGGTTTTTTAAAATACAAAGCATATATCTTCTTAATGTATGGAAATAAAACATATTAAAATATTCTTTTGATCATCAAAACATATTTAAGAAATTTGAAAACTTATTTAAGTAAACTGAATACATATTTAAGAAAACTGAAAATATATTTAAAAAAATTGAAAAAATAATATTTCAGATCACGAAAGTGTAGTGGAATAAAAGATAAAATCAAACATACTCCCTCTACAATAACTCAATTAAGTTAAAAAACAACCGAAAAATATTATAAAATAAATTTGGAGTGGAGAGAAATCTGTTACCTTACGTTAAGGAACTTGCCTAAGGTGGATATTTGAAACTAAGAACTTCTTTTTATAAGCTACTTTTCAATGGAAAGGAAGGGCCCAAGTTTTAAAAGTACATTGAAATAAATTTACTATTCAAAGGATACTTGATTGATTGACAGAACTCGTTTCCCTGATTTTAACTATCTTCCTAAAATCACAAGACGAGAGAACACCTGTTGTATCAATATTTTTTAGAAAATAACACAATAAAGTTGAATGCAATTTGGCATTGAAATATGATTTTTTAAATTACATACTCAGTGAATGCTGCGACCACTTCGATTGAGAGTTTTATATAAATATAATATTTAATTAAAATCTTTTGGGAGACATTTTTATACTAAGTCTTACTACATTATTTAAAATATATAACATTTTGAAAGAGATTGTGATCTTAAATCTGTTTCATTATTCTATCCGATTCCTCAGATTTATTGGTTCGTATGATTAGTAGTGAAACATAGTAAATTGATCAATAATTTCTTTAAATTGAGTGTCTCGGTTATTTTGTTCACTGCTCTAGTAGCCTGCGAGTTGTTGTTGGTGCAGGTTTGATTCCTGTCAGGATCGTTACATTTTTAGGTGCGTCTATTCTGTGTCAGTAAAGCGTTCCTTGTGTGTATGTCTATTTACATAACGTTGTTTGGCATAGCATGGCTATATGTGGCCCTTGCGTCATTAATCCCAATCAATAATCTCTAAATTTATATGTCTAACAAATAATCTCTGTTATTTCTCTAAAATATTCAGAGTCCATCAAATGGGCGAGTAAGCAAGAAATTTTAGGGTTTTCTCAGGATTGTTTGAACATTTCTTTAAATACTGTCTACCTGCACTTATTATCTAGTCATAGATGCTATAGGAACTTCTGATACTGCACTGCTGAGTAATATAATTCTATTTTAAGCCAGAAGCCCAAGAGTAGAAAAGCTATATGCCATACAAATTAAATAACGTTAACATTAAAATTTCTTAAAACGTTTAGGGGCCGTCGTGGCTAAGTGGGTATGCCCATTACTCTAGCTACCTTCGAGTTGTAGGCGGCGCAGGCTCGATTCCTGCCATGTGCATTCCTCCCTGTGGCTATATTCCTCTCTTCTGTGTCAGTAAAGCTTTCACTGTGTGTATCAGTTTCTTGATATTCTATGTCTTGTGTCAATTACTTGTTATTGTATTATATCTGGCGGAGCATGGCCAAATATGGCCCTTGCGCCATAAAAACTAAAAACCAACCAACCAACTTAATTTAATTGAATTTGAGTTAAGTTTTGTAAAATATTCATTAGCAAACTCGTGTAATTTTTAGATAGAATAAATCAAGATCGTTATGTGTATGCAATGGAAGAGAAATGGAAAATTATTATTTAATTTCACAATTGCGCAATGGTGAAAAATTATTTTTCAATTTAAAGTGATAAAAAATGAGTCAAAACTTTCTACTGAACTAGGCACAATTGTAACTTGTCCTTAAATGGCTAGTGCAGAAAATATCTCGTATACAAAAATATGTGTGTAATATTCTGGAAAAATATTTTCTTTGGGAATAAAGGCTCAAAAAGTGAGTCAATTTTCTGAAAATATTGCGATGAGAAGTTATCCATGATCTCGGAATAGGTAAATAAGATAAAAGAATCGAAGAAGCATGAATCAATTTTCATTAAAATAATATATATGCTTTACCGATTGCATTTAGTTGATTTCATTGAAAAACTAAAAATTCACAGTTAATGAAATTCGTAACTCTTGATTGAAATAGTGAAAATTAATCGGTAGGTAGGAAAGTAGTTGAATTTACGTCGCATTGGAGCAATACTCCGGGCTATTAAGAATTAACCGAAAAATATTACAGTTGAAGAAAACTCAATAACGCCATAAATACGCCATAACGCCATCAAGATATTTTTACAAGCTAAAAAGTGTAAACTTCTGCCCTGAAATGCAGTTATAGTGTTTCATAAATTAATGAAAATATTAGTATTAGTTGAAGTACTACTGAGTCGCTAACGGCGCCACTTACGAAGCCAAAGAACTCAGTTCGAACTCCACATTATCTTTTTTCACGTGACTCTATCTGCACTCATGATTGGCCACTACTTCAAGACTTTTCCACCTACAAGTAGATTCTGCAAACCCAAGCCATTCCAGTTCAGCAACTTTCTTCAGTGGATATAGAGAGCCCAAGTTCAGGGTCTCCCACCAAACTAATACCTGCACGTAGTAATAATCGAGCGACAATCTGATAACGAATTTGCGCGAAGAAAGTACTACTCTTTCACAAAATTAAGTTATTGGCTAGTGAATTCTGATTAGATGAATAAGTTCAATACAAGAACAGAATGATAAGAGTAATATTTGGGTCCCGCTGTCGTGGTGTACTGTCATCGAGGTTTTTAAGAGTAGAATTTCGTTTTAAGTCTTACCCTTTGAGCGTCAAGAGATTTTCAAGTAGTTTTGTATTTGTTTTACCCCACAACACACGCACATAATGACTGAACAACCACATCATTGGTTGAAAGAAGGAATTCATTTAGGAAAGATTATATTGGTCACGAAGGTCAAAACTAGATTGAAATCAAATAGGGAAGACTGCAAAATAGAAATATGCTTGTGAGCCCCTCAGAGTGTTAATAGTTATATAATAAGAAAGGTGGGTAGTTAATTAACGTCGCACTGGAGCAACATAATTAGCTATTGGCGGCGGTCCGGGATCCATCCCCAAGGAAAAGATCCAAGGGCATCGTCTCGTAATTTTGAACCACGGTCAGATGACGAGGTCAACATCTGAGCCCCAAAGTTCCACACCACTCCAACGTAAGGACATTTGAGGCCACGACATTTTTAAAGTGCACAAGCCTCCGTGTAGAAGACGGTCTTCGGCTGGACCTAGTTTCGAACTCAGAACAAATTTATCCCATATCAATATGGTTCGCTTAAACTGTTTTTCAAGGTAAATTTTTTTCAATTTAGAAAAGTGCCATACCGCTTAAACCTACTCTGCTAGAAGTAGAACCAAGATTACTTTTAACTTAACTTCATTTCACACAAGCTGTGTTCCTGATAAAACATGATTCTTATTCTCACAAATAAATTATATTTCCTTGGATGTCAAACTATTTTGAAAAATTCAATTAGCTGACATTTCAAATACTTCCTATTTTGTAGAAATAATTGAGAAAGATTGAAGGATTGAGAAAGAGTGGAGTAAGGCAGAAAAAGGAAAATTTTGAGAAATTCAAGCCTTTACGACAGCGCACATGAACAAATTCCAATCTTCTCTAATTTTTTTACTTTCGAAAATTTTGTAATAACATAGTCTTTTATTACGAGTTTCATTTTTCAAAGAAACCAATTTTATGTAGAGGTACAGTTTGTCTGCTTAATATTTATAAATAAACTGTGATGTCCTTTATTAATCGAATTTTACTTTACTGATAATATAATCCTTATTTCACGTCATTTTATAAAAGACACGGTATTTTTTTCTAGCCACTGCTGACAGTTTCATCAGGCTCAATCTTTTATAGTTCTGTTGAAGCTTTTTCTTAAAAATCCTCCTGATGTATCTTCACTTAATGAGGGGAAGGTTTTCGTTCGCACTGGAGCAATACCAAGAGCCATTGGTGACGGTTTTGGATCAATCCGAGGACAACACCTCATAATTTTGAGCCCCGGTCAGATTGCGAAATCACCACCTCAGTTGTCATACCACTCTCCAAACTTCAACATTACGCCAACACGAGGACATTTGAGGCCACGACATATTTCACTGGCCCCAACCCCCACTTACACGAAGTCAATGAGATGCAGTTTTAATGGAAAGAAACAAAACAGATGATAGGTATGTCTGTAGGCTGTTATTTAACGTCGCACTGGAGCAACACAACGGGCTATTGCAAAACAGACGGAAAATAGGCACTTCACTTCCTGTTACTCAAATTCTCTCGAATGATACATATCGCGGTTAATGTAGTTCAAAGTTCATTTTGTGGAATTTTTATTAGCAGTATGCTGAAATCGTGTTCGAAAAACAAGCCAAGTGGCGTCACGTCCGGAATACGTACAGGAGCACAGTTATGCTGCTTCAAAAACACTACAAACTGGCATAGGTAGGTAGGTGTGAATGACCTAACATTATTAACTTATGTTTTCTGATTCTAATAGGTGATTCGTGGATTAGATTCATAAATATGAGGAAAAGTTTGATGGTTTAGAATTAGACAATACAGGTGTCATGATAGATGGAGGCACTGAGAGCAAGAATGGTCTTACCAACAGATTTGACTAGAGTGAGATATTTGGTATTACAATGTTAGCAATGAAATAAAAAAGGCCTAAATATGTTTAAAATTTACAACGGAGGTGGCACTACTTTAATCTTTCCTTGTATCTTATTCTTTTCATACCTGAATGCATTTACAACCTAAGTAACGCCATTTTTTTAGGCTGTTCTTGCTCTTAGTGTCTCAATCGTTATAAGCTTTTCCTGACATCATTCAAATTTATATTCAAACACATAAAGCGAAGGGTCCCGTACATATTCCAAGTAGTAGTTTTTACACCATGGATATCCAAATATTTTTGAACATGTTCCTCTTATAATAGTCTTCAGAATAAAATATTTTAGGAAATGGTAAGATAATATGGAGATGGATTGTAATCGGGTATTAGGATTTTCTACCCAACCTTTTCTCACTTTCTCTGGGAGCCGCAGTTTGACCACTGCGCTAAGAACGTAGATGTAGTCTAACTGGAGCAACAGAATGGCCTAGGTCCTAGATAGATTCCGAGGGGAGAGATCCGATTCGGTAATTTCGATCCACGGTTAGATGACGAGGTGAATACCTGATCTGGCTCCCCACTCACCAAATTCCCACACCACGAGTACACGACGGTCTTTAATTGGACTGAGTTTCGAACTCGGAACGTTCCGGTTACTAATCTGTGACTCTTCGATCTGGGTTACCATGGCCTCCCACTGAGAAAGGAATCTGCGAGTTGGCAACGAAGGCTCGATTTCTGTGAATTACCCTGGATGTATTTCTTTCTTCTGTGTGAGTACAATTTTCACTGAGTGTGAATGTCGATTAATTGACACTGTCTGTTTTGTGGTTTCGAGTAGATTGGCCAAGTATGACCCTTTCACCATAAATCCAACCAATAATCAAACTTCCTCGTGACATAACTATTTTTTGAAAATGTAATTAATGATTTATTCTTAGTTAACGTTTCTTTATGACAATCTACAACACAGTTTTAAGTACTTAAAAGCTTCTTTACGCATCTTCTGACACCAAAGAAGTATATTTAAAATATCCCGCGTCACTTTATCCTGTCTCATGAAAATTTTTCGAAAATAGAGCTCAGGAAAATGGAAATTTGATAAGATAGTTAGTAAATGTACTTTTTAAAATTTATAACAATATTCTAAAGAATGATTCTAAATTACCAAACAATTGTTTTTAAATGACTGGATAGTCAAAATTTAAAAACTTCAAAATATAACAAATATTAAACAGGTCAATAGTTATATCGAAAGTGTAAAACGCCCACCACAAATACAGAATTAAACAGCGAGAGAAAATTTCTAATTTAAATTAGGTTATGCTAGAATAACGTTTCCACTATATCTTTTTTAATTAATCCCATCTAGACCTTTGCAAAGGCGAGGAAGCACTAATAGTATATCCATCACTACTGTGCATAGTAACGTAAAAATAGAGAAGACTTCTCTAGCGTTTGCGACAGACAAAAGACACGTTTGCAACAACAAACTCTCTCTTATCAAAGGTGAAGTTTTCGCAACAGTTTTACATAATTGAGATTCTATGTGATTTGCCAACAATATTGACACCATTGAGGTTGAAATTTAATGACTAGTTTTTGTATAAGGTAGGCAGATAGTTGAATTAAAGTCACACTGGAGGAAGATGACGAGCTATTGGTGACTGTCTGGAATCAGTTACGAAGGGAAAAATCCGATGATACCTCGTAATTTTGAAACTATCTCATATTATGAGGCTGTTAATCCGCGACTCTACCTACGGGGCTACTGCGACCCCTTTTGTGGTAGAACTTTAAACATAATGATACTGTAGGGTTTTGCTTGCATGTATTATTTCTGGCAATAGAAAACAGGAAAAGCGATAATAGTTAATAGTTCTTACTTAAACGTTTTTAATATCCGATTAACAGATTCCAAAAATCTTTTGTGAGAGACATTTTTCTTGGGACATCTATTGATTCATTGTTTTGTGTGTTATTCTCTTCCTTACACTCCAATTAGTTTCCACATAACAAAAGAATGTCAAAGACAGATACATAAACTAAATTCTGAAATTAAGGAAATTTAAACATTTTCAAAAATTGTCTGCAAAACAAGTATCAAATTTTTACTTTTAAATGAATACTTAGCCTGTCTGATAAAATATAGATAGTTTTTTTACAAAACCTTTTAAACGAACATTTACAAAACGTAATAAATATCGTTTGGTAAAATATATTCCTGATATATTACTCAAAACAATACAAGTTAAAGAATGATGTTGGAATGTGAAATCATGTATCAACTCAATTTATAATTTTTTGTGACTTACACCACCAGGATTTTCAGCCCCTCAATTTTATATAAGCTACAACAACCAGTTGTTCAGTGTACATTAATGACAAGCAAGTGTGACATAGAAAAATAACATTTCTTTATAATATTCGATTTGCAAGGTCCTTTTTTTCATAAGATGACTCTTTCGTCCCTGTAGAACCTAAAAAGAAACTTCAGGTTCTTCTCTTTTGGTGTCATTTTTTCTCTCGGTAAAGAATTTTAAGAGCAAGTGCGCTTGTTACCTTCCGTAAGTAGAAACTAAATGTTAAATCTTATTCAATCGTAACATTTCATTGCTTAGTTGACAAAGCAGCAATTTATATCTCCAAGATTGGCAAACATATTTCCACAAAATGAAAACTTTTAAGTAACTGTGTTCATATTCTAATTTATTTCATGTTTTACAAAGCTTTAATACATTGATTTTAAGCATTATGTGCTACACGTGGTTGAGTTATAAAAACAAGTCGGAAATTGTCTTAACATAGAATATATCAAATAATAAGGTTTGCAAAAAGCCAATTTTGTTGATAAAATACCTTCAAAATGATTGAATTCAGAAACATTAAACTATAGATCAAGGTCAAGAAAAGCTATTCCAGAGGTCAAGAAGGTGAAAATCTGGTTAGATGTCAAGCAGAGAAAACTGCATATTTTCCTAATATATATATATATATATATATATATATATATATATATATATATATATATATATATATATATATGCGCGTACGCCTTTCTGAGAGTTAGTTAAAGGAAACCAACAATAGTCATTTGTTCAACAAAAATTATTTACGAAATATAAGCAATCCAAAAGCAATATTTTGTTTCCAATGCATTTATTTGTAACTTTCAGTATGGACAAAATTCATAAATGACGAAACAGTTCTACACAGCCCTTGCTTGTAATTAGACAAACACAATTCAATATAAATATTTTTTATTCATTAACTTTATTTTAAAAACAAATTGATTGAAATAGGAGCTGTTTAGATATTAAGTATAATTTTTGTTTGTTTATTTTCCGAAGGGAAAGGTGATTATATCCCAGACTTTTCCAACTGTATCGCCCACTGAGTCCCACTTGCAGTGGCAGTTGCGAGTGAAGGGATTGCAAGAGCAGCCCTTGGGAGGGCAGCATGGTGGTCCTGATCCGTAACTTCCTTTGCTGCAAGACTGGTCAGGGGCTGCGCATGTTGGCCTGAAACAGAGATTGAAGTTTTCTGAATGGAAAAATACATCAGTTGTATCCTCTCTATCGAGTTTCTTTTAATCCTTCGATTCGAGGGATTTACTACACTGCCGTATTACCATGAAGTCAAAAGGATTATAAATACAAAAGTCAAAAATTCCGACATAATATTTACAAATATATGATTACTACAACTTCCTTGCCAATCTAAATGTTCCTACAGGATCAAATAGTCCGTTGTGGTTTTGCTGCAGTGCGACATAAATTCAAGTATCAACCGAGAGCTATGGGAAATACTTGTTTTCGTGTTCTATCTGAAAATGACTACCTGCAAACTCATCTCTACTAAATTTATTGTCAGGATCTCCGACTTGCCTTTTGTGTGACCTTTTCTGATACGATAACATGACAACCTCAATAGTTGTCCTGATCTTATAAAATTGACGTTGCAGTGAACAATACTGCTGATAGAGTTTTATATTTTATTTATGTTCCAAAAGGACTGTATTGGACTGACAGACTGAGACATGACGAAATGGCGGAAGTCTGACCTAGGATAAAAACAATACAGTATTGTAAGTTTTCAGATCCAATATTTTAATTTTCAGTTCAATATCCATCGCACTTAGTGTCGAATCAACAATTCTGTAGTGTTAGTAAAGAAGGCACTAACTCCAAGTCTGCTCATTTTGGTCTCAAACCACGATTGTTCAAAGTTTCGTATAAATGAATCGGATATTCAATCGCACAAGATAGCATTACGATTACTTATCCAACTGCTATTTGAGTTTGCTCACGGACTGTTAGCAAACCTAATTAGGCATTCGATACGTAGTACTTTAAGAGTTTGAGTCCTGAAGAACATATATATATTTGGAGATATTCCCTTCTTTAAAAAAAAAATATATATATATATAAATATATAGCATTGTAGAACTATAGATTGAGTAAAGCTACTATGCTTTAACAAGCAGTATTCAGGGGCTATTCACAGCTAATTATATTACAGACAAGAGTCACATTTTTGACGATGAATCTTTGTATTAAATTTATGTATTTATTATGTTTCCCTCTTTTGTTTTACAAAATTGAATTTATGACCCTTATGCGAGGAGAAGACAGTCTCTTCTGTTATAAAGGTCAAAAATTATAAAAATTAGAACATACAGAACGTACAAAAATCTTAAAATTTTATGAAAATTACTATGACGTGAATTACATTTACAAATAATGAATGTTATTGTTTAACTTAACCATTACAGAAAACAAATTTTTACTGTTCAGAAACATCTTAGTTATAAAATGCTAGAATCGAAATCTTTAGAGGCCTAAAAATGCTCGTAATACCAGACAACTTACATTTTAAATTAATTCTACCCGATCCCTCTTCTACAAAAAATGTTAATTTATCATTATGAGAATATGCTTACCTGTATCCTCTTAACAATTCAGCAGAACTGTCATCTGAAAGAAAGAAAAAATATTCTCAGAAAGAACTTTAGATGCTGTTTGTTCTAGCAGACCAAAAATTTCGTATGAAGTAGGACGTGCACGCAACCGTGTCTAACAAAAAGTTCTTTATGGTGGAGATAGATTGCTCTATTGAGATATACAATTTTAATGTATCTCAATTCACGTAATAGAAGGCAAGTTTCCCATTGAAATCTCCCTCTTGAATTTAGCATTGGTTGAATTCGATAGTGGCTGTTACCCCTTCAAACCCTGTTGGATGCCTCGCCATGGCGAGGGGGTGTCATTGAATGGAATGGGCGAAGTACTTCGAGAGTCTTCTCCTTGTAGGGTCACCTTAGGCGTGAAGGCCAGCCAATTTTCCTAGCTAAATGTTAACAGGCAGCTCCTGAGATTAAGTCAAATTTCAGTCCTTAGAGTTGTAGTGTCCATTTCTGAGTCAGATGTCTCTGTTCATTTTGAACAGCTTCAGCTATGTCGATTATTTCCTCTCTGTATAGCCGTTCTTCAGAATGGTAATCGATGGTTAGAAGAGCAGCTACTATTGCAAAGCAGATGAATAGATGATTAGATGTGAAATCAGCACCTAGACAGTTTTTACAATGTCTATACGTTCTGGTTATATCACTGTTATTTTTTATGCCTTTAGAATGTCATGTTCTCAGTCTGGATGTTGTAGTGGTGGTTTTTCTGACGGTGTCAATTTCACAAATTTATTGTTTTATTTTAATTTTTGTGATATGAGTTGGAATTTTACCAAAGCATTAGCATTAGTAAGAGTTATTGGGGTTTGTTCAGTATAGCCATTATTGTACCACACTAAAATGAAGTTACAATGTTCTCCCCATGCTTGATATTCGGCAAAACTGCTAGACTGTCATTTCAAAGGTTCAAAACTGCAGCAGACTGCTTTGTCAATGTTTAGAAGTGTGCAAACAAGGTATAGGACTTTTGTTAGAGGAATCACGAACTTTGGAATCTGTGCATGCCCCACAATCTCAGCAAATCCTTCCCATATTTTGGATTGTATCGGTGTCTCAGTGGGGCAGATCCTGGATAAACGGACGCTACATGACTTCAAAAGCGTTTTTGGACGTAGTCTATGTTTCACCTTGTCCAAGTAATTAGTAATAACAACTAGGTGGCAGATTGCCAGTTGCGTGAAATCTTTAGAGCTGCATTAAGTTACAATTAGTTCGTATGAATGGTCTTGCAATGAATGATTGCGACCGTTTGACTGTCTAATACTGCCTTTAACAGACGAGTGTAAGGTAGTTTTTTTTATCAAACTATACGGTGAAGAAGAGTGAAGCTGCGATAGGAGTAGAAGCAGTGTCTGTTTCATAGATTTCTGGTAGTTGTTCGAAGTGATATGCATAGCATTAGAAATTCAACTGCAACAACATGAGCGGTAATTGAGGCGAGTGCCATCTGTCTTTTTTTTAAAAAGCGCGTATATTCAAAAGTACTTCATAGTAGAACTTTCACTGCCATATATACAACTGTTTTGTTAGTCAATTCATGTAGTGGTGGTCAAATTCCCCACACGCATATGCTAAATCAGTAATGTTCGATTTCAAAGATTATCACTAAATTACATAATAGAAGAGAACTTACCCTCGATTTCAGAGGATGCTTGAACAATGCTTAACAATACGCAAAAGACAACGAAGGATATACAAAACAGCTTCATTTTGATCTGTAGGAAAAATTAAATAATTTTATAAAATAATAAAAATACCAAATAGAGGAATTCAGATGAAAAAGCATTTTGATAGTTAAAGTGGTTGTTCCGTTTGACCAAAATTAAAATTAGCGATTAAACTCTTCTCGGAAAATGTATTTTCAAGAGAACAGTTTCACATAAGTTCTTATAGTGTTCAGATGCCAATATATACCTCAATATAGCTCTAATTGTATGATATATATAATAAAACAATCAGCATATACGCATATTATATAGTTTTGTGTTATTTAATACATAATGCATTATTTATTATAATGCTTTATATTATTCAGTATATTTAGTAGCAAATTCAAATTCATTCAATATGTAATACAATTTTCTTTGCAAGATAAGAAAGGATGAACTTACATTTTTGTGTCTGATACCATGATTTTTAGTCACTTAAAAACTATTACTTATACTTAAAAAAGTACTCTTTATTATATAAAAATAAAGAATTTGATAGAAACCAAATTAAGTCAAACGTATGTAAAGGGAAGGTTATGGGCTAACGTATAATAAATACAAATTGAAATTATCTTATAATACTGCTAAACGGGAACATTTACAAATTAGTCATTCTTAACGCGATCTGGTCCAATAATTTAATTTCCTTTATAGATGATGATGGTAAACACACCTTAAAATATAAATTAAATGTACACATCACTAAGGCTGAACAAATAACAGTTCGAAAATGATGGCTTTTCTAAAATACAAAGCATGTATCTTCTTAATGTATGGAAATAAAAACACTAAAATATTCATTTGATCAAAACATATTTAAGAAATTTCAAAACACATTAAAAAAATTGAAAAAATAATATTTCAGATCGCGAAAGTGTAGTGGAATAAAATATAAAATAAAACATACTCCCTCTATAATATCTCAATTAAGTTAAGAAACAACCGAAAAATATTATAAAATAAATTTGGAGTGGAGAGAAATCCGTTACCTCACGTTAAGGAGCTTGCCTAAGATGGATATTTGAAACTAAGAACTTCTTTTATAAGCTACTTTTCAATGGAAAAGAGAGGGATAAAATTTAATTACATTGAAATAAATTTACTATTCAAAGGGTATTTGATTGATTGACAGAACAGGTTTGCTTGATTTTAACTATCTTCCTAATATCACGCATCACTAGATGAGAGAACACCTGTTGCATCAACATTTTTCTCAAAATAACACAATGAAATTGAATGCAATTTGGCATTAAAATATGGTTTTGTAAATTACATACACAGTGAATGCTGCGATCACTCCGATTCAGATTTTTATATAAATGAAACATATAATTAAAGTCTTTTGGGAGACATTTTTATACTAAGCCTTATTACATTATTTGAAATATATAAAATTTTGAAAGAGATTGTGATCTTAAATCTGATGTCATTATTCCATCCGATTCCTCAGTTTTATTGGTTGGTATGATTATTAGTGAAAGATAGTAAATTTCTTTAAATTGAGATTCTCGGTGGTTTTGTTCAGTGCTCTAGTAGTCTGCGAGTTGTTGGTGGCACAGGTTTGATTCCTATTAGGCTCGATACATTTCTAGGTGTGTTTCTCTCTTCTGTATTAGTAAAGCGTTCCTTGTGTGTGTATGTCTATTTACTTGACGTTGTTTGGCATAGCTTGGCTATATATGGCCCTTGCCCGTCATTAATACCAACCAATAATCTCTAAATTTATGTCTTTAACAAATACACTCTGTAATTTTTCTAACATATTCAATCTATCAAATGGGTGAGTAATCAAGAAATTTTAGGGTTTTTTACAGGATTGTTTGAACACTTCTTTAAATACTGTTTACCTGCACCTATTATCTAGTCATAGATCCTATAGGAACTTTTGATACTGCACTGCTGAGTAATATAATTCTATTATAAGCCAGAAGCCCAAGAGTAGAAAAGCAATGCCATACAAATTAAATAACGTTAACATTAAATTTTCTTAAAAGGTTTAGGAATCGTCGTGGCTCAGTGGGTATGCCCACTACTCTAGCTACCTTCGAGTTGTAGACTGCGCAGGCTTGATTCCTGCCAGGTGCATTCCTCCCTGTAGGTATATTCCTGTCTTCTGTGTCAGTAAAGCTTTCATTGTGTTTATCAGTTACTTGATATTGTGTCTTGTGTCAATTATTTGATATTGTATTGTATCTGGCGCAGCATGGCCAAATATGGCTCTTGTACCATAAAACCTCAAAACCAACCAACCAACTTAATTTAATTGAATTTGAGTTAAGTTTTGTAAAATATTCATTAGCAAACTCATGTAATTTTTAGATAGAATAAATCAAGATCCTTATGTGTATGCAATGGAAGAGAAATGGAAAATTATAATTCAATTTCACAATTGCACAATGGTGAAAAATTATTTTTCAATTAAAATGAGTGATAAAAAATTGAGTCAAAGACTTCCTGCTAAACTAGGTACGAATGTAACTTGTTCTAAAATGGCTAGTATACAAAATATCTCGTATACAAAAATATGTGTGTAATATTTTGGAAAAATATTTTCTTTGGGACATAAAGGCTCAAAGTGAGTCAATTTTCTGAAAATATTGCGATAAGAAGTTATCCGGGAACTTGGAATAGGTAAATCATATAAAAGAATCGAAAAAGCATGAATCAATTATTTTCATGAAAATAACATAGCTTTACCGATTGCATTTAGTTGATTTCATTGAAAAACTAAAAATTCAGTCTTTAAAATTCGTAACTCTTGATTGAAATAGTGAGAATTAATCGGTAGGTAGGAAGGTAGTTGAATTTACGTCGCATTGAACCAAGACACCGGGCTATTAAGAATTAACCGAAAAATATTAGTTTAAGAAAACTCAATAACGCCATAAATACTACTCTTCAAGTTAAGAAATTTTACAAGCTAAAAAGTGTAAACTTCTGCCATGAAATGCAGTTATAGTGTTTCATATATTGATGATAATATTAGTATTAGTTGAAGTACGGCTGAGTCGCTAACGTCGCCATTTACGACGCCAAAGAACTCAGTTCTAATTCCACATTATCTTTTTTCACGTGACTCTATCTGCACTCCTGATTGGCCGCTACTTCAAGACTTCACCTACAAGTAGATTCTGCAAACCCAAGCATTTCAGTTCAGCAACTTTCTTCAGTGGATATAGAGAGCCCAAGCTCAGGGTCTCCTACTAAAGTAACACCTGCACGTAGTATTAATGGAGCAAAAATCTGATAATGAATTTGCGCGGATAAAGTACTACTCTTTCACAAAATTAAGTTATTGGCTAGTGAATTCTGATTAAATGAATAAGTTCAATAAAAGAACAGAATGATAAGAGTGATATTTGAGTCGCGCTGTCGTGTGTTACTGTCATTGAGGTTCTTAAGAGCAGATTTTCGTTTTGAGTCTTAACCCTTTTAGCGTCAACAGATTTTCAAGTAGTTTTGTATTTGTTTTACCCCACAACACACGCACATAATGACTGAACAACCACATCATTGGTTGACAAAAGGTATTAATTTAGGAAAGATTATATTGGTCACGAAAGTCAAAACTAGATAGAAATCACGCAGGGAAGACTGCAAAATAGAAATATGCTTGTGAGCCCCTCAGAGTGTTAATAGTTATATGATAAGAAAGGTGTGAATTTAATTAACGTGGCACTGGAACAATATAATGAGTGATCGGTGGCGGTCCGGGATCCATCCCAAGAACATCGTCTCGTAATTTTGAACCACGGTCAGATGACAAGGTCAACACCTGAGCTCCAAACTTCCACACCACTCCAACGTAAGGACATTTGAGGCCACGACATTTTTAAAGTGCACCAGCCCCCATGTACACGACGGAGGGTTGCGAAACTAGGTCCTGCCAAAGCTGGACCTAATTTCGAACTCGCAACCCTCTGGTTCTTAATCCGTTGCTTTTCCAACTGGGCTACCACAGCCCTCCTTTGTAATAAGGATTTACTATATTTGACCTCTTTCAAGTGCAGTAGGTAGTAGAGTAGCTTGCCAGGATCCATCTAAACGACCGACCCGATGTTTCAATTGTTTGTGTGTATGCTAGTGTAATAATAAGTACTATCTTAGCCAAACAATCGAAAGATGAACGTAGCAGCAAAATTAACTATCCATATAAATTTATATGAAAGGAATAATAATTGTTTCTACGGATAGATTGAAGGGAAAATTACACATTCTGTCAATACACATGCTTTTGCACATTAAAGAAATTATCAGGTAATGGAAGAATTTATGATCCCCATAAGCCCCTCATTAATTTTTAATTAAGAAGTGCTGTTACCACAAATAAATTTTGAAATACATTTACTAGAAACATAATTTTTGTGGGAAATGATGGCAATTTGAATCGTTCTGTGAACCAGGTTTAAAAAATAATTTAAAGTGCTCTAAATGTTTTAAAAAGTACCGAAATTTATTAAAATGTAATATATTTAAGCTATTAATCTTTTAAGTATTAAGTCAAATGATTAAATCCTGCTTCAGAGATTCTAAAAGAAGTACTATTTAGATAAGGATCAAAAGTTTCAAGGTTGTGATTGTTTAAGAAAAGCTCTTCAAAATCTTGTAGAAATGTGTAAGAATCAAAGAAAAGAAAAATGCAGTAATTCAGCTTAATTGTGAGTAAAACGAAATAGTTATTTGCAGCTGTGAATACAAATTTATCCCATATTAATATGGCTCGCTTGAACTGTTACCCCTTAAACCTACTCTGCTGGAAGTAGAACCAGGATTACTTTTTACTTCATTTCAAACCACCTGTGCTCCTGACATAACATGATGCTTATTCTCGAAAATAAATTAGATTTCCTTGGATGTCAAACAATTTTGAAAAATTCAATTCGCTGACATTTCAAATACTTCCTATTTTGTAGAAATAATTGAGAGCGATTGAAGGATTGAGAAACAGTGGAGTAAGTCAGACAAAGAAACTTTTGAGAAATTTAAGCCTTTACGACAGCGCACATGAACAAATTCCGATCTTTTAGAATTTTTTTTACTTTCTGAAATTTTGTAACAGCATTGTCTTTTATTACGAGTGCATTTTTCAAAGAAACCAATTTTATGTAGAACGTATAGTTTGTCTGCTTAATATTTGTACGTAAATAAACTGTGATGTCCTTCCTTAATTGAATTTTCCTTTCACGGATAATATAATCCTTATTTCACGTCATTTTATAAAAGACACGGTATTTTTTTCTAGCCACTGCTGACAGTTTCATCAGGCTCAATCTTTTATAGTTCTGTTGAAGCTTTTTCTCAAAAATCTTCCTTGTGCATCTTCACTTAATGAGAGGAAGGTTTCCGTCGCAATGGACAACACCTCATAATTTTGAGCATCGGAGAGATTACGAAGTCACCACCTCAGCTGTCATACCATTCTCCAAACTTCCTCATTACGCCAACACGAGGACATTTGAGGCCACGACATATTTCTCTTGCCCCAGCCCCCACGTACTCGACGTCAATAAGATGCAGTTTTAATGAAAATAAACAAAACATATGGTAGGTAGGGCTGTAGGCTGTTAATTAACGTCACACTGGAGCAACACAACGGGCTATTGCAAAACTGACGGAAAATGGACATTTTACTTCCTGATACTCAAATGCTCTCGAATGATACATATCGCGGTTAATGTAGTTCAAAGTTCATTTTGAGGAATTTTTATTGGCAGCATGCTGAAATCGTGTTCGAAAAACAAGCCAAGTGGCGTCACGTACGGAATACGTACAGAAGTTCAGTAATGATGCAAAAACACTACAAACTCGCATAATTAGGTAGGTGTGAATGAGCTAACATTATTAAAATATGTTTTCTGATTCTAATAGATGATTCGTGGATAAGCTTCCTGAGTATGCGGAAAAGTTTGATGGTTTAGAATTGGACAATACAGGTGCCATGATAAATAGAGGCATTGAGAGCAAGAATGGTCTAACCATCTAGATTTGACTATAGTGAGATATTTGGTATTATAATGTTGTCAATGAAATAAAAAAGCCCTAAATGTGTTTAAAAGTTACAATGGAGATGGCCCCCCCCCTTTAATCTTTTCTTGTATCTTATTCTTTCTATACCTGAATGCATTAACAACCTGAGTAATTTACGTCATTTTTGCAGTTAGGCTGTTCTTGCTCTTAGTGTCTCAATCGTTATAAGCTTTTCCTGATATCACTCAAATTTTATTCAAACACATGAAGCGAAGGGTCCCGTCCATATACCAAGTAGTAGTTGTTACACCATGAATATCCAAATATTTTAGATTGTTCCTCTTATAATAGGCTTCAGAATAAAATATTTTAGGAAATGGAAAGGTAATTTGAAGATGGATTGTAATCGGGTATTAGGATTTTCTACCCAACCTTTTTCTAACTTTCTCTTGGAGCCGCTGTTTGACCACTGCGCTAAGAATGTAGCTGTAGTCAAACTGGAGCAACGCCATGTGCTAGGTCCGAGATAGATTCCGAGGGGAGAGATCAGATTCCGTAATTTCGATCCACGGTTAGATGACGAGGTGAATACCTGATCTGGCTCCCCACTCATCAAATTCCCACACCACGAGTACACGACGGTCTTTGATTGGATTGAGTTTCGAACTCGCAACGTTCCGGTTACTAATCTGTGATTCTTCGAACTGGGCTACCATGGCCTCCCACTGAGCAAGGAATCTGCGAGTCAGCAACGAAGGCTCGATTTTTGTGAATTACCCTGGATATATTTCTTTCTTCTGTGTGAGTACAATTTTCATTGACTGTGAATGTCCATTAATTGACGCTGTCTGTTTTGTGGTTTCTAGTAGCTTGGCCAAGTATGACCCTTTCAACATAAACCCAACCAATAATCAAACTTCCTCTCGACATAACTATAGTCTGAAAATGTAATTAATGATTTATATTAGTTAACGTTTTTTATGACAACCTACAACACAGTTTTAAGTACTTAAAAGCTTCTTTACACGTCTTCTGACACGAAAGAAGTATATTTAAGATATCCCGCGTCACTATATCCTGTCTCATGAAAATTCGGCAAGGAAGTTTTCGAAAATGGAGGTTAAAATGGTACTCAGGAAGACGGAAATTTGGTAAGATAGTAAATGTACTATTTAAAATGTATAACAATATTCTAAAGAATGATTCTTAAATACCAAACATGTGTTTTAAATGACTGAATAGTCAAAAGTTTGAAAACTTCAAAATATAACAAATATTAAACAGGTCAATAGTTATTTCGAAGGAGTAAAACGCCTACCACCAAAACAGGATTAAACAAGGAGAGAAAATTTCTAATTTAAAATAGATTATGCTAGAATAGCGTTGCCACTATATCGTTTTTAATTAATCCCATCTAGACCGTGTGCAAAGGCGAGGAAGTACTAATAGTATAGAGATACTGTGCGAAGTAACGTAAAAATAGTGAAGACTTTTCTAGCGTTTAACTAGAGAGAAGATCTATGAGATTGGACCACATTTGTTTGTTTGGAACAAAAATGTTTGAGCATTTCTACCTTCAACGTCTTCTATATTGATTTCAGAATATGCCATGCCTCAAGCCATATCAAATTGAGAAGTTTGATTTCAAACCAGCAAAAGTTGTCTAAACATCTTAGCACTAATTATCAATGTTATCATTAATCGTTAGAATATCAACATTGAATATAAGACCTTTCTTGCGAAGGTGAGAAAGGAAATGACACTAAAGACACGTTTCAACAACAAACTCTCTCAAAGATATAGTTTTTGCATCAGTTTTACATAATTGTGGTTCTATGTGATTTTCCAACAATATTGACACCATTGAGGCTGAAATATAATGACAAGTTTTTGTATCAGGTAGGCAGATAGTTGAATTAAAGTCACACTGGAGCAACATGACGAGTTATTGGTGTCTGTCTGGAATCAATTCAAAAGGGAAAAATCCGATTACAACACCTCGCAATTTTGAAACACTCATATTACGAGGTTGTTAATCCGCGATTCTGCCTATGGGGCTACTGCGACCCCTATTGTGGTAGAAATTTAAACATAATCATACTGTAGGTTTTTGCTTGCATGTATTATTTCTGGCAATAGAAAACAGGAAAATCGATAATAAATAGTTCTTACTTAAACGTTATTAATATCCGATTAACAAATTCCAAAAATCTTTTTTTTTGTGATATTTTTCTAGGGACATCTATTGATTCATTGTTTTGGAATTATTCTATTCCTTACACTCCAATTAGTTGCCACATAACAAAAGATTGTCAAAGACAAATACATAAATTAAATTCTGAAATTAAGGAAATTTAAACATTTTCAAAAATTGTCTGCAAAACAAGTATCAAATTTTTACTTTTAAATGAATACTTAGCCCGGCTGACAAAACATAGATAGTTTTATTTATAATATCGTATAAAACGTACTTTTATAAAACGTAATAAATATCGTTTGGGAAAATATATTCCTGATATTTTACTCTAAACACTACAAATTAAAGAATGATTTTGGAATGTGAAATCATGTGTTTATAATTTTTTGTGACTTGCACCACCAGGATTTTCAACCCCTCAATTTTATATTAGCTAAAAACACCAGGTGTTCAGTGTACATTTAATGACAAGCAAGTGTAACATAGAATAATAATCTTTCTTTATTAAGATTCGACTTACACGGCCCTTTTTTCATAAGATGACGATTTGTCCCTGTAGAACCTTTGGAGAGTGGGGTGCCAGCTCAGGTGTTGCCTCGTCATCTGACCGTGGTTCAAAATTACGTGGTGCTGTCCTCGGATCTTTCCCTTTGGGAGTGATCCCGGACCGTCACCAATAGCCCATTGTGTTGCTCCAGTGTGACGTTAATTGAATTCCCCCCCCCCCCTGTAGAACCTAAAAAGAAACCTCAGATTCTTCTCTTTGATGTCATTTTTTCTCTCGGTAAAGAAGTTTAAGAGCAACTGCGCTTGTTACCTTCCGTAAGTAGAAACTAAATGTTAAATCTCATTCAATCGTAACATTTCAGGGCTTATTTGACAAAGCAAGAATTTATACATCCAAGATTGGTAAACATGTTTCTACGAAACGAAAACTTTTAAGTAACTTTATTCATATTCTTATTTATTTGATGTTTTACAAAACTTTAATACTTTGATTTTAAACATTATGTATTATAACACGTGGTTGAGTTGTAAAAACAAGTTGGAAATTGTCTTAAATTAGAATGTATCAAATAACTTGATACAGCTTGAAAAAGGCCAATTTTGTAAAAAAAAAAATACCTTCAAAATGATTGAATTCTGAAACATTGAACTATAGGTCAAGGTCAAGAAGATCTGTTCTATAGGCCAAGAAGGTCAAAATCTCGTTAGATGTCATGCAGAGAAAATTGCATATTTTCCTAAAATATATATGCGCGTACGCCTTTCTGAGCGTTAGTTAAAGAAACCAACAATAGTCATTAGTTGAACAAAAATTATTTACGAAATATAAGCAATCCAAAAGCAATATTTTGTTTTCAATGCATTTAATTGCAACTTTCAGTATGGAGAAAATTCATAAATGACGAAATAGTTCTATCCCTTTTTCGCTCTTTTCAGAACGAATATTTTTTACTTTGCTCTTTATTACAAAAATATTCGAAGCATTTCTTTCTTTTTATATTAAAAGTTAAATACTTGTACAGTTTAAAATATCATAATTCTTATTTATAATTAAAGGTATAAAATCGAAATCCGTCTTCACTGATATCAAAATGAAATTAATTTTCTTCTGTTTATTCATATGTTCAACATTGATTGCATTCGGAAACTCGGAAGACAAAGGTAAACAATGATTTATTTATTCCTTGGATGGATTCCGAAAGGAAAGATCCGAGGATTAGTAATTTGGAACCACGGTCAGATGACGAGGTTAACACCAGAGCTGGTATCCCATTTTCCAAGCTTCCATAATAGCCCGTTGTGTTGCACCAGTGTGACGTTAATTAAAATACCTACCTACCAAAGTTCCACACCTCGTCAATGTGACGACAATTGAAGCCACAGGAGATTTAACGTACACGGCAGTCTTTGGTTGGATCTAGTTTCGAACTCGCAACCCTCCGTTTGCCAATCCACGACTCTACCAACTGGGCTACCGAGGCCCCAAACCGTGATTTGTATCAATTGCATACTGGTTGGCAGACAAGCGCTACGACCACTATATCCCTCGAGTGTCCGAAAGTACACTAAGATTCATATTTAACTTCAAGAGCTTCAAAAGAGAATATGGATATTTTTGAAGATATTATGTAAATTACAAAATTCAGGATATGAAAAGGTCCTTTTATATTTAAACTCCCACCTTATGTAGCATATAAACCGCTTAGTTACCATATCCAAGACACACTCGGACACAGGGTCAGTTTTCCAAAATATAATAAAATTAGTTTCTAAAAATTGTAATATGTTTTGTATCAATCGAACATATCATTTTGTTGTAATTAGTGTTTTCTAGACAGCAATAAACATTTCATTTTTGAAGTAAGAGAATGGTGCTTTCATCCTTAAATAATCAAGGTAAATTAACTGTTAGAGGTTAAAATATATTAACAGATGGCTGAAATGATATTTGTGTAATATTCCATAAAAAATATACAAATCAATGTTTATTGCAACTTTGTAATTTTAGAAACGATTCAGGTTAAATTTAAAAAGGAATATGGGTTCCTACGTTAATATATACTTTTAAGAACTCATAAGAGTACACATTTGAGGACACGTATTTAAGTTCGAGAGCGATTCTCTTATAGAAGCGAAACTTGGAATGAAAATTTAGATTCAGGTATTTCTTCATTCAGATTTCAGTTCAAAGAGCTTTTGAAATTTAAATGAAAAGTCGACATTTCTGTATTTAATCTTAATAGATGGGTCAAAGAGGGTATCCAGATAAGACGGAATACTGAATGAAGTATACGAGTATTTGAAAAATATCGAAAGGTTGTTTGCAAATTACCAGGATTTTAATTGAACCTGTGCCACAAAATTTACAATATTCAAAGTGTCTACTCAATGTCCTTGATATTTTAGACTGACAAAACTTTCATTGCTGATTTTCATTAAGCCAAAAAATGAATTGGTTATTTTAAAAGCAACTAAGAAAATCTCTATGCTGAACCTATTGGCATGGCCAAACATGGCCCTTGCCCATAAATCCCCGAAACCAAACAATCAACCAACCTGAACCAATTCATATCTAAGATAACAATTTTACATTTTCAACGTAATGACAGTTTTGATATCCTAGTTCAGTTTCGTAAAATTCACATTCACTTTTATGAAGTTGAACGTTATTACGTTCTCTGTTAGGAAATTTTGGAAATGTCTGTTTTCATTCCCAAGATTCCCAAAATTTTTTGCGTGCAATTTGATACAAATAACAGTTAAAGCCATGTATATGTTCCTTCTGTACCTTTTCAAAAATCATAGAGTAGTTAATATGGTAGAGTATTAATAAAGTATATGTAGTTCTCGAGAATTGTTTTTTTATTTCAGTGCCTGTATTCTTAAAACTAAATAAAGTATTTGTTGTCAACTTTTATCAATTGCACCACAGTTGTTTTCTTTTTATTTATATGCACAAATCTGAATAACAGGCGGGTCATTTTTATGTCGAATTGGGAAAAAATTCGTAGTTTCCATTAAAAGCAATTAATTTTGACCCCAAATTTCAAAATTTAAGTAGAATTTAACTTCCAATACTTAGTTTCAATTCATCTAATTCTACCATTTCTAGATGATGAGTATGGAACGTTTTGAGCTTCTAATGTAAATTTGTGTCCCAATATATACATATTTTCTAAAATAATCTCCCTACACACACCATTCTGTACTTATTATGTCAATACTGAAGAACCTGATGAAAATGTACAGAATGCTTAGTTTGTAAATAGTTTTTAGTATTCAATATAAATAAGAAAGTAATGCAGAACATGAAGAGAAATTGTGGTATACTTTTATAGAAAATTAGTTCTGAGCTTTTTATACATGACAGTAAAACTTCAGTTCTTTTCATCCCGTGACTATTCGTCCTTTCTTTTTCTTATTAACGAATAAAAACAGAATTGATAAAATATAATTCAATGAAAAACTGGAAGGAGCGTTGTAATTTTAAAAGCAAAAAAACGCAAATAACTTTTCATTAAAGTGTATCAAAGCTATTTAAATTCTTTTCGAATTGTGTAATTTAGACTTATGAACATTTAACACACACACTTAGAAGACTTAATCTTTCAATCAGCTTATGCAATTCAATATAGGAGAAGGATATTACATATTTACAAGATTTTACAATTTTAATGTTGACATTGCAATGCTAGATCACTTATCTAATAAGTTTGTTGATGGCAATACATTCTTTGTGAAATGTTTTGTTAAAGTCAAATACATAACGGCATTCGAATTTTAGGATTGAAAATATGTTATCCATTATTTAAATATACATTTCATTAAATTAAATTTAACAATTAATCACTGTATGCTTTATTACTTAAATTAATAATTTGCAAATAGACTTATCACATTTCATCAATTTATATTTAATAAACTATTTTTAAATTTTCCTTTTGAACGTTATATAAAACAGGTGTTTGGAAAAGCTGGTAAAATTACACACCATACCAAAAATACACTTTTATAAAACTATCTGAATCAATAGCCAAACTAAATGGCTGTCGAAAACAATAAATGTTTAATTTTTTTTCTAGAAAATACTGTAAGGCCACGTTGGCCCAGTTGGTAGATTCGCTGTTTGGTAACCAGAAGGTTATGAGTTCGAAACTCTATACAACTTAAGACCGTCGTGTACGTAAAGGCTGGAGCACGTTAAATCTGCCGTGGCCTGAAATATCCTCACGTTGGCGTGATTTGAACGTTTGGAGGGCAGGGTGCTTGAGCAAGTATTGACCTCATCATCTGACCGTGGTTCAAAATTACAAGGTGTTGGCTTCGAATCTTTTCATTCGGGACTGATCCTGGACCATCGCCAATAATCCATTGTGTTGCTATTGTGCATCTCAATGATTCTAGAGATATCTTCTAATAATTAAGCTTTGGATTTGTTTTGTCGATCTGCAGTCTATTTTTGCTGTACGAGGGCCAATTAGACCGGACCTACGGCTTAAAGTAGACACTCCTAGCCACTACGGGGCTCGCAATGGTTCAGTGTGCTAGAATCCTGCGAGTTGTAGGTGGCACAGGTTCGATTCGTACCTGGTTGTATTTCACTTTTCTGTGTCCTTAAAATTTTCCTTGTGTGATTACCCATTTCCTTGAAGTTGTCTCACGTTCATTGCGTCTTAGAACGAAACAAATACGAAAAACCAAGCATAGACCAAGCATTCGTTCCCATAACCAGTTTAACCGAAGGCTCGAGTGCTAACCATTTGGATACCAGGAAAACTCCAACAGTTAGTAATGTAATCAATTCTGCAAATATATGCAGTAGGGTAAATTAAAAGTGAGTTTAAACTATTCAACATCAGCACATTAAAAATACTTATATCGATGCTTGATCTCTGTGGGGGTCCACTGTAGCCCATTGTGGAAGAACAACGGTTTATCAACCCGAGGATTGTTAGATCAAATCCAGGTCCAGAAAAAGACCCGTCATATACACGGGGGCTTGTGCACCAAAAATCTGTCGAGGCCTGAAATTGCCTCAAGTTCGCTTGATGTGCAAGTTTGAAGAGTTGGGTGCCATATCAGGTGTCGTTCTCATCATCTGACCGTGGTTCAAAATTCCAGACATTCTTTCCCTACGGAATTGATCCCGAACCGTTCCCAATAGACCGTTGTGTTGCTCCAGTGCGATGGTAATTAACTACCAACCTACCTGATCTCCATGGCAAAATACCGCAAAGGCATACCGCAAAAATTTATTGAAGAATTATATTTTATCCAAATTAAGTTATACTTGACAATATTTTGAAGATTTATAGTGCATGGTTAAAACCGAAAAACGTTTAGTATAAAATAGACATCCAATACACCATGCTTATAAAAATACTCATAATGCATATTTTTAAGATACCAGTAAACGAATGAAATAGTACAGTTAAGTATATAATCAGAATATGTTTGGAAATTCTAGATATTCTCTTAATGTTTAATACGATGAATTATCATCTTTTTCTTACTAGTTTGAACCACGTTTTAAATGGTTTGTTGATATGTATTTGTACTGCCAGTAGTGCATGCATATGGATTAATTGATTTGTACATTGATTTTGTATATATACTTTTTCTTGGTACCTTAGATTATTGATTGAGAAGCATCTTTAAGATAATCAAAAGTTCATCCTGAGAATTCACAGTTTCATATCAGGCCCTTAGCTATTAATAAACCAGTTCTTTCTTAAAATAGTTCCACTCTAAGGTTGCTAGCGCAGTGGGCATACTCACTGAGCCGCGACGGCCGAACGAGATTCGCTCAAAAGCCCTAGAAACAAGAAATTTTGAACATATTATCCCTTATTTTTTGCGAATTCCGTGATACGGTGTAGATACAAGAAAGTACTCTGATTAGCGTTGATTAAAAACTGTTATTTTTTCTTTCATGGAGCAGTACTAGGTCGGAGACAGTCAGAAGAAAAGAAAGAAAAGCCAAATCAAAATGATAAATGAACCATAACGGACATTTTCTTCATATGTGTTGCAGTGATTGAAAAAAAATGCCTTCTGATAAATCTCAAGTGTGCTGACCGACTCATTCGGCTTTCAATTATATCAGACCATGTTGAATTCGCCCCCATCTTCCTCATAAACACACCGCCCCTGCTTGTAATTAGACAAACACAATTCAATATAAATTTTTTTATTCATTAACTTTATTTTAAAAACAAACAAATTGATTGAAATAGGAGCTGTTTAGATATTTAGTATAATTTTTGCTTGTTTATTTTCCGAAAGGTAAGGTGATTATATCCAAGACATTTCCAATTGTTTCGCCTACTGAGTCCCACTTGCAGTGGCAGTTGCGAGTGAAGGGATTGCAAGAGCAGGCCTTGGGAGGGCAGCATGGTGGTCCATATCCGTAACTTCCTTTGCTGCAAGACTGGTCAGGGGCTGAGCATGCTGGCCTGAAACAGAGATTGAAGTTTTCTGAATACTAAAATACATCAGTTGTATCCTCACTATTCAGTTTCTTTAAATTCTTCGATTCGAGGGATTTATTACAATGCCGTATTACCACAAAGTCAAAAGGATTATAAATACAAAAGTCAAACCTTCGCACTTAATATTTACAAAAATATGACTACTGCAACTCACTTGCCAATTGCCCAGTTCTTACAGGATCAAATAGTCAGTTGTGGTTTTGCTGCAGTGCGAAATAAGTTCAAGTATCAACCGAGAGCTATGGGAGTTACTTGTTTTCGTGTTCTCACTGGACATGACTACTTGCAAACTCATCACAACCGAACTGGATTGTCAGGATCTCAGACTTGACCTTTCTGATATGATAACATGACAGCCTCAATAGTTGTCCTGATCTTATAAAATTGACGTTGCAGTGAACAATACTGCTTTTGGAGTTTTATATTTTATTTATATTCCAAGACTGTATAGGACTGACAGACTGAGACATGACAAATTGGCTGAGGTCTGACCTAGGATAAAAACAATACAGTATTGGAAGTTTTCAGATCCAATAATTTAACTTTTCAGTTCAATATCCGTTGCACTTGGCGTAGAATCAACAGTTCTGTAGTGTTAGACAAGAAGGCAGTACCTCCAAGTCTGCTCGTTTTGGTTCCATGCCCACGATTGTTGAATGATGCGTATAAATGAATCGGATATTCAATCGCACAAGATAGCATCATGCTTACTTATCCAACTGTTAATTGAGTTTGCTCATGGACTGTTAGCAAACCTAATTATGCGTTCGATACGTATTATTTTAAGAACTGAGTCCTGAAGAACATATTTGGAGATATTCCCTTCTTAAATAGCATCGTACAACTATAGATTGAGTAAAGCAACTATGCTTTAACAAGCAATATTCAGTGTCTATTCACATCTAATTATATTACAGACAAGAGTCCCATTTTTGACGATGAATCTTTGTATTGAATTGATGTATTTATTTTGTTTTACAAAATTGAATATATGACGCTTATGTGAGGAGATACCAGTATCTTTTCTTATCAAAAGCCAAAATTTATGAAAATTAGAACATACAGAAAGTACAACAATCTAAAAATTTTATGAAAATTACTGACATTGACGTGAATTACATTTACAAATAATGAATGTTATTATTTAACTTAGCCATTACAGAAGACAAATTTTTATTGTTCAGAAACATACTAAGTAATAAAATGCTAGAATAGAAATCTTTAGAGGCCTAAAAATGCTCGTAATACCAGGCAAGTTATATTTTAAACTAATTCTACTGGATCCCTCTGCCACAAAAAATGTTAATTTATCATTATGAGAATATGCTTACCTGTATCCTCTTAACAATTCTTCAAAACTGTCATCTGAAAGAAATAAAAAATATTCTCAAAAACAACTTTAAATGCAGTTAGTTTATTCTAGCAGACCAAAAAACTATCATATGAAGTAGGTCGTGAAAAGAGACACGCAACCGTATCTACCAAAAAGTTCTTCACGGTGGAGATTGATTGCACTGTTGAGTTATACAACTGTAGTGTATGTCAATTCACGTAATAGAAGCCAAGTTTCCCATTGAACTCTCCCTCTAGAATTTAGCAGTGACTACATTCGATAGTGGCTGCTACCCCTTCAAACCCTTTTGGCTGTCTCGCCATGGCGGGGGGCTGTCATTGAACGGAATTGGCGAAGTACGTCGAGAGTCTTTTCCTGCTAGGGTCACCTAAGGCGTGAAGGCCATCCAATTTTCCTAGCTAAATGTTAACAGGCAGCTCCTAAGATTAAGTCAAATTTCAGCCTTTAGAGTTGTAGTGTCCATTTCTGAGTCAGATGTATCTGTGCATTTTGAACAGTTTCAGCTATGTCGATAATTTCCTCTCTGTATAGAGGTTCTTCAGAATAGTAATCGATGGTTAGAAGAGCAGCTACTTTTGCAAAGCAGGTGAATAGATTATTAGATCTGAGATCAACGCCTAGACGAATTTTACAATGTCTATACGTTTTGGTTATATCACTGTTATTTTTTATGCCTTTAAAATGTCATGTTCTCAGTCTGGATGTTGTATTGGTGATTTTTCTGACGGTGTTAATTTCACAAATTTGTGGTTTTATTTTAATTTTTGTGATATGAGTTGGAATTTTACCAAAGCATTAGCATTTGTAAGAGTTATTGGGGTTTGTTATAGCCATTATTATACCACACTTAAATCAAGCTACAATGTTCTCCCCATGCTTGATATTAGGCAAAACTGCTAGAATGTCGTTGCATTTCAAAGGATCAAAACTGCATCATACAGCTTTGTCAAGGTTTAGAATTGTGCAAACAATATATAGGACTTTTGTTTGAGGAATCACGAATTTTGGAATCTGTGCTTGCCTCATAACCTTAGCAAATCCTTCACATATTTTGGATTGTATAGGGGTCTCAGTGGGGCAGCTCCTGGATAAACGGTGAATTTAAAAGTTTTTTGGACGTAATCTAGGTTTCACCTTGACCAGGTAATTAGTAACAACAACTAGGTGACAGATTGCAGGTTGCGTGAAATCTTTAGAGTTGCATTAAGTTACAATTAGTTACTTCGTATGCATGGTCTTTCAGTGAATGATTATGACCTTTTGACTGTCTAATATTGCCTTTAGCAGCAGTGTAAGGTAGTTTTTTATGAGACTGAGTATTGGAGGAGTGAAGCTGCAATAGGAGTAGAAACAGTATCTGTTTCATAGATTTCAGGTTGTTGTTCGAAGTGATATTCATAGCATTGGAAATTCAACTGCAACAACGTTAACGCTAATTGAGGCGAGTGCCATCTGGTTCTTTTTAAAAGGCGCGTATGTTCATTTGCACTTCTGGATCACCAATAATGGAAACACATGGAAAGAAGTGTAACTTTACCTACCCAAAAGTACTTCAAAGTAGAACTTTCACTACCATATATACAACTGTTTTGTATGTTAATTGATGTAGTGATGGTCAAATTCCCCACACGCATATTCTAAATCAGTAATGGTAGATTTCAAAGATTATCACTAAATTACATAATAGAAGAGAACTTACCCTCGAATTCAGAGGATGCTTGAACAATGCTTAACAATACGCAAAGGACAACGAAGGATATACAAAACAGCTTCATTTTGATCTGTAGGAAAAATTAAATAATTTTATAAAATAATATAAAATACCAAATAGGAGATTTCAGGAGAAAAAGCATTTTGATAGTTAAAGTTGATGTTCCGTTTGACCAAAATTAAAATTAGCCATTTAACTCTGCTCGGAAAATGTATTTTCAAGAGAACAGTTTTACTTAAATTCTTATAGTGTTCATATGCTAATATATACCTTAATATAGCTCTAATTGTATGATATAAATAATAAAACAATTAGCACATACGCGTATTATATAGTTTTGTGTTATTTATTGAATTATGCATTATTTATTATTATGGTTTATATTATTCAGTATATTTTGAAACAAATTCAAATACATTGAATATGTAATACTATTTATTATGCAAGATAAGAAAGGATGAATTTACATTTTTGTGTCTGATACCATGATTTTTTAGTCACTTAAAAACTCTTTCTTATATTTAAAAAAGTACTCTTTATTATACATAAAAATAAAGAATATGATTAAAACCGAAGTAAGTCGAACGGATGCAAAGGGAAGGTTATGGGCCAACGTATGATTGATACAAATTAAAATTATCTTATAATACTGCTAAACGTTAACATTTACAAATTATTCATTGTTAACGCGATATCTGGTTCAATAATTTAATTTACTTTGTAGATGATGATGGTAAACACACCTTAAAATATAAATTAAATGTCCACATCATTGACACAGAACAAATAACAGTTCAAAAATGATGGTTTTTTAAAATACAAAGCATATATCTTCTTAATGTATGGAAATAAAACATATTAAAATATTCTTTTGATCATCAAAACATATTTAAGAAATTTGAAAACTTATTTAAGTAAACTGAATACATATTTAAGAAAACTGAAAATATATTTAAAAAAATTGAAAAAATAATATTTCAGATCACGAAAGTGTAGTGGAATAAAAGATAAAATCAAACATACTCCCTCTACAATAACTCAATTAAGTTAAAAAACAACCGAAAAATATTATAAAATAAATTTGGAGTGGAGAGAAATCTGTTACCTTACGTTAAGGAACTTGCCTAAGGTGGATATTTGAAACTAAGAACTTCTTTTTATAAGCTACTTTTCAATGGAAAGGAAGGGCCCAAGTTTTAAAAGTACATTGAAATAAATTTACTATTCAAAGGATGCTTGATTGATTGACAGAACTCGTTTCCCTGATTTTAACTATCTTCCTAAAATCACAAGACGAGAGAACACCTGTTGTATCAATATTTTTTAGAAAATAACACAATAAAGTTGAATGCAATTTGGCATTGAAATATGATTTTTTAAATTACATACTCAGTGAATGCTGCGACCACTTCGATTGAGAGTTTTATATAAATATAATATTTAATTAAAATCTTTTGGGAGACATTTTTATACTAAGTCTTACTACATTATTTAAAATATATAACATTTTGAAAGAGATTGTGATCTTAAATCTGTTTCATTATTCTATCCGATTCCTCAGATTTATTGGTTCGTATGATTAGTAGTGAAACATAGTAAATTGATCAATAATTTCTTTAAATTGAGTGTCTCGGTTATTTTGTTCACTGCTCTAGTAGCCTGCGAGTTGTTGTTGGTGCAGGTTTGATTCCTGTCAGGATCGTTACATTTTTAGGTGCGTCTATTCTGTGTCAGTAAAGCGTTCCTTGTGTGTATGTCTATTTACATAACGTTGTTTGGCATAGCATGGCTATATGTGGCCCTTGCGTCATTAATCCCAATCAATAATCTCTAAATTTATATGTCTAACAAATAATCTCTGTTATTTCTCTAAAATATTCAGAGTCCATCAAATGGGCGAGTAAGCAAGAAATTTTAGGGTTTTCTCAGGATTGTTTGAACATTTCTTTAAATACTGTCTACCTGCACTTATTATCTAGTCATAGATGCTATAGGAACTTCTGATACTGCACTGCTGAGTAATATAATTCTATTTTAAGCCAGAAGCCCAAGAGTAGAAAAGCTATATGCCATACAAATTAAATAACGTTAACATTAAAATTTCTTAAAACGTTTAGGGGCCGTCGTGGCTAAGTGGGTATGCCCATTACTCTAGCTACCTTCGAGTTGTAGGCGGCGCAGGCTCGATTCCTGCCATGTGCATTCCTCCCTGTGGCTATATTCCTCTCTTCTGTGTCAGTAAAGCTTTCACTGTGTGTATCAGTTTCTTGATATTCTATGTCTTGTGTCAATTACTTGTTATTGTATTATATCTGGCGGAGCATGGCCAAATATGGCCCTTGCGCCATAAAAACTAAAAACCAACCAACCAACTTAATTTAATTGAATTTGAGTTAAGTTTTGTAAAATATTCATTAGCAAACTCGTGTAATTTTTAGATAGAATAAATCAAGATCGTTATGTGTATGCAATGGAAGAGAAATGGAAAATTATTATTTAATTTCACAATTGCGCAATGGTGAAAAATTATTTTTCAATTTAAAGTGATAAAAAATGAGTCAAAACTTTCTACTGAACTAGGCACAATTGTAACTTGTCCTTAAATGGCTAGTGCAGAAAATATCTCGTATACAAAAATATGTGTGTAATATTCTGGAAAAATATTTTCTTTGGGAATAAAGGCTCAAAAAGTGAGTCAATTTTCTGAAAATATTGCGATGAGAAGTTATCCATGATCTCGGAATAGGTAAATAAGATAAAAGAATCGAAGAAGCATGAATCAATTTTCATTAAAATAATATATATGCTTTACCGATTGCATTTAGTTGATTTCATTGAAAAACTAAAAATTCACAGTTAATGAAATTCGTAACTCTTGATTGAAATAGTGAAAATTAATCGGTAGGTAGGAAAGTAGTTGAATTTACGTCGCATTGGAGCAATACTCCGGGCTATTAAGAATTAACCGAAAAATATTACAGTTGAAGAAAACTCAATAACGCCATAAATACGCCATAACGCCATCAAGATATTTTTACAAGCTAAAAAGTGTAAACTTCTGCCCTGAAATGCAGTTATAGTGTTTCATAAATTAATGAAAATATTAGTATTAGTTGAAGTACTACTGAGTCGCTAACGTCGCCACTTACGAAGCCAAAGAACTCAGTTCGAACTCCACATTATCTTTTTTCACGTGACTCTATCTGCACTCATGATTGGCCACTACTTCAAGACTTTTCCACCTACAAGTATATTCTGCAAACCCAAGCCATTCCAGTTCAGCAACTTTCTTCAGTGGATATAGAGAGCCCAAGTTCAGGGTCTCCCACCAAACTAATACCTGCACGTAGTAATAATCGAGCGACAATCTGATAACGAATTTGCGCGAAGAAAGTACTACTCTTTCACAAAATTAAGTTATTGGCTAGTGAATTCTGATTAGATGAATAAGTTCAATACAAGAACAGAATGATAAGAGTGATATTTGGGTCCCGCTGTCGTGGTGTACTGTCATCGAGGTTTTTAAGAGTAGAATTTCGTTTTAAGTCTTACCCTTTGAGCGTCAAGAGATTTTCAAGTAGTTTTGTATTTGTTTTACCCCACAACACACGCACATAATGACTGAACAACCACATCATTGGTTGAAAGAAGGAATTCATTTAGGAAAGATTATATTGGTCACGAAGGTCAAAACTAGATTGAAATCAAATAGGGAAGACTGCAAAATAGAAATATGCTTGTGAGCCCCTCAGAGTGTTAATAGTTATATAATAAGAAAGGTGGGTAGTTAATTAACGTCGCACTGGAGCAACATAATTAGCTATTGGCGGCGGTCCGGGATCCATCCCCAAGGAAAAGATCCAAGGGCATCGTCTCGTAATTTTGAACCACGGTCAGATGACGAGGTCAACATCTGAGCCCCAAAGTTCCACACCACTCCAACGTAAGGACATTTGAGGCCACGACATTTTTAAAGTGCACAAGCCTCCGTGTAGAAGACGGTCTTCGGCTGGACCTAGTTTCGAACTCAGAACAAATTTATCCCATATCAATATGGTTCGCTTAAACTGTTTTTCAAGGTAAATTTTTTTCAATTTAGAAAAGTGCCATACCGCTTAAACCTACTCTGCTAGAAGTAGAACCAAGATTACTTTTAACTTAACTTCATTTCACACAAGCTGTGTTCCTGATAAAACATGATTCTTATTCTCACAAATAAATTATATTTCCTTGGATGTCAAACTATTTTGAAAAATTCAATTAGCTGACATTTCAAATACTTCCTATTTTGTAGAAATAATTGAGAAAGATTGAAGGATTGAGAAAGAGTGGAGTAAGGCAGAAAAAGGAAAATTTTGAGAAATTCAAGCCTTTACGACAGCGCACATGAACAAATTCCAATCTTCTCTAATTTTTTTACTTTCGAAAATTTTGTAATAACATAGTCTTTTATTACGAGTTTCATTTTTCAAAGAAACCAATTTTATGTAGAGGTACAGTTTGTCTGCTTAATATTTATAAATAAACTGTGATGTCCTTTATTAATCGAATTTTACTTTACTGATAATATAATCCTTATTTCACGTCATTTTATAAAAGACACGGTATTTTTTTCTAGCCACTGCTGACAGTTTCATCAGGCTCAATCTTTTATAGTTCTGTTGAAGCTTTTTCTTAAAAATCCTCCTGATGTATCTTCACTTAATGAGGGGAAGGTTTTCGTTCGCACTGGAGCAATACCAAGAGCCATTGGTGACGGTTTTGGATCAATCCGAGGACAACACCTCATAATTTTGAGCCCCGGTCAGATTGCGAAATCACCACCTCAGTTGTCATACCACTCTCCAAACTTCAACATTACGCCAACACGAGGACATTTGAGGCCACGACATATTTCACTGGCCCCAACCCCCACTTACACGAAGTCAATGAGATGCAGTTTTAATGGAAAGAAACAAAACAGATGATAGGTATGTCTGTAGGCTGTTATTTAACGTCGCACTGGAGCAACACAACGGGCTATTGCAAAACAGACGGAAAATAGGCACTTCACTTCCTGTTACTCAAATTCTCTCGAATGATACATATCGCGGTTAATGTAGTTCAAAGTTCATTTTGTGGAATTTTTATTAGCAGTATGCTGAAATCGTGTTCGAAAAACAAGCCAAGTGGCGTCACGTCCGGAATACGTACAGGAGCACAGTTATGCTGCTTCAAAAACACTACAAACTGGCATAGGTAGGTAGGTGTGAATGACCTAACATTATTAACTTATGTTTTCTGATTCTAATAGGTGATTCGTGGATTAGATTCATAAATATGAGGAAAAGTTTGATGGTTTAGAATTAGACAATACAGGTGTCATGATAGATGGAGGCACTGAGAGCAAGAATGGTCTTACCAACAGATTTGACTAGAGTGAGATATTTGGTATTACAATGTTAGCAATGAAATAAAAAAGGCCTAAATATGTTTAAAATTTACAACGGAGGTGGCACTACTTTAATCTTTCCTTGTATCTTATTCTTTTCATACCTGAATGCATTTACAACCTAAGTAACGCCATTTTTTTAGGCTGTTCTTGCTCTTAGTGTCTCAATCGTTATAAGCTTTTCCTGACATCATTCAAATTTATATTCAAACACATAAAGCGAAGGGTCCCGTACATATTCCAAGTAGTAGTTTTTACACCATGGATATCCAAATATTTTTGAACATGTTCCTCTTATAATAGTCTTCAGAATAAAATATTTTAGGAAATGGTAAGATAATATGGAGATGGATTGTAATCGGGTATTAGGATTTTCTACCCAACCTTTTCTCACTTTCTCTGGGAGCCGCAGTTTGACCACTGCGCTAAGAACGTAGATGTAGTCTAACTGGAGCAACAGAATGGCCTAGGTCCTAGATAGATTCCGAGGGGAGAGATCCGATTCGGTAATTTCGATCCACGGTTAGATGACGAGGTGAATACCTGATCTGGCTCCCCACTCACCAAATTCCCACACCACGAGTACACGACGGTCTTTAATTGGACTGAGTTTCGAACTCGGAACGTTCCGGTTACTAATCTGTGACTCTTCGATCTGGGTTACCATGGCCTCCCACTGAGAAAGGAATCTGCGAGTTGGCAACGAAGGCTCGATTTCTGTGAATTACCCTGGATGTATTTCTTTCTTCTGTGTGAGTACAATTTTCACTGAGTGTGAATGTCCATTAATTGACACTGTCTGTTTTGTGGTTTCGAGTAGATTGGCCAAGTATGACCCTTTCACCATAAATCCAACCAATAATCAAACTTCCTCGTGACATAACTATTTTTTGAAAATGTAATTAATGATTTATTCTTAGTTAACGTTTCTTTATGACAATCTACAACACAGTTTTAAGTACTTAAAAGCTTCTTTACGCATCTTCTGACACCAAAGAAGTATATTTAAAATATCCCGCGTCACTTTATCCTGTCTCATGAAAATTTTTCGAAAATAGAGCTCAGGAAAATGGAAATTTGATAAGATAGTTAGTAAATGTACTTTTTAAAATTTATAACAATATTCTAAAGAATGATTCTAAATTACCAAACAATTGTTTTTAAATGACTGGATAGTCAAAATTTAAAAACTTCAAAATATAACAAATATTAAACAGGTCAATAGTTATATCGAAAGTGTAAAACGCCCACCACAAATACAGAATTAAACAGCGAGAGAAAATTTCTAATTTAAATTAGGTTATGCTAGAATAACGTTTCCACTATATCTTTTTTAATTAATCCCATCTAGACCTTTGCAAAGGCGAGGAAGCACTAATAGTATATCCATCACTACTGTGCATAGTAACGTAAAAATAGAGAAGACTTCTCTAGCGTTTGCGACAGACAAAAGACACGTTTGCAACAACAAACTCTCTCTTATCAAAGGTGAAGTTTTCGCAACAGTTTTACATAATTGAGATTCTATGTGATTTGCCAACAATATTGACACCATTGAGGTTGAAATTTAATGACTAGTTTTTGTATAAGGTAGGCAGATAGTTGAATTAAAGTCACACTGGAGGAAGATGACGAGCTATTGGTGACTGTCTGGAATCAGTTACGAAGGGAAAAATCCGATGATACCTCGTAATTTTGAAACTATCTCATATTATGAGGCTGTTAATCCGCGACTCTACCTACGGGGCTACTGCGACCCCTTTTGTGGTAGAACTTTAAACATAATGATACTGTAGGTTTTTGCTTGCATGTATTATTTCTGGCAATAGAAAACAGGAAAAGCGATAATAGTTAATAGTTCTTACTTAAACGTTTTTAATATCCGATTAACAGATTCCAAAAATCTTTTGTGAGAGACATTTTTCTTGGGACATCTATTGATTCATTGTTTTGTGTGTTATTCTCTTCCTTACACTCCAATTAGTTTCCACATAACAAAAGAATGTCAAAGACAGATACATAAACTAAATTCTGAAATTAAGGAAATTTAAACATTTTCAAAAATTGTCTGCAAAACAAGTATCAAATTTTTACTTTTAAATGAATACTTAGCCTGTCTGATAAAATATAGATAGTTTTTTTACAAAACCTTTTAAACGAACATTTACAAAACGTAATAAATATCGTTTGGTAAAATATATTCCTGATATATTACTCAAAACAATACAAGTTAAAGAATGATGTTGGAATGTGAAATCATGTATCAACTCAATTTATAATTTTTTGTGACTTACACCACCAGGATTTTCAGCCCCTCAATTTTATATAAGCTACAACAACCAGTTGTTCAGTGTACATTAATGACAAGCAAGTGTGACATAGAAAAATAACATTTCTTTATAATATTCGATTTGCAAGGTCCTTTTTTTCATAAGATGACTCTTTCGTCCCTGTAGAACCTAAAAAGAAACTTCAGGTTCTTCTCTTTTGGTGTCATTTTTTCTCTCGGTAAAGAATTTTAAGAGCAAGTGCGCTTGTTACCTTCCGTAAGTAGAAACTAAATGTTAAATCTTATTCAATCGTAACATTTCATTGCTTAGTTGACAAAGCAGCAATTTATATCTCCAAGATTGGTAAACATATTTCCACAAAATGAAAACTTTTAAGTAACTGTGTTCATATTCTAATTTATTTCATGTTTTACAAAGCTTTAATACATTGATTTTAAGCATTATGTGCTACACGTGGTTGAGTTATAAAAACAAGTCGGAAATTGTCTTAACATAGAATATATCAAATAATAAGGTTTGCAAAAAGCCAATTTTGTTGATAAAATACCTTCAAAATGATTGAATTCAGAAACATTAAACTATAGATCAAGGTCAAGAAAAGCTATTCCAGAGGTCAAGAAGGTGAAAATCTGGTTAGATGTCAAGCAGAGAAAACTGCATATTTTCCTAATATATATATATATATATATATATATATATATATATATATATATGCGCGTACGCCTTTCTGAGAGTTAGTTAAAGGAAACCAACAATAGTCATTTGTTCAACAAAAATTATTTACGAAATATAAGCAATCCAAAAGCAATATTTTGTTTTCAATGCATTTATTTGTAACTTTCAGTATGGACAAAATTCATAAATGACGAAACAGTTCTATCCCTTTTTCGCTCTTTACAGAACTAATATTTTTTACTTTGCTCTCTATTACAAAAATATTCGAAGCATTTCTCTTTCTTTTTATATTAAAAGGATAAATACTTGTGCAGTTTAAAATATCATAATTCTTATTTGTAATTTTAGGTATAAAATCGAAATCCGTCTTCACTTGTATCAAAATCAAATTAATTTTCTTCTGTTTATTCATATATTCAGCATTGATTGTATTCGAAACTCGGAAGACAAAGGTAAACAATGGTTTAGTCCTTAGAATAGTAAACAGCCTATGATTAAGATAGAGCGTTTGGTCTCTATATGTCTATTCTAAAGACGTAATATAATCAGTTAGTATCAGATTTCTTTTAACGATTATCTCATGGAATTGTTTTCTCTAAAAATTAAAATGTTTTCAAGAGTGCACTATTTTTTCTATAATGCCGACCACTGGTCTCTTCTGCCTACTACACCACAAGGAGAGAAGTGACTGCTACTTGTGCATGAGAACCCAGCGGTTAAGTCGTAGCTAATCCTAACAAGGAAATTACCAAAAGCATTGAGCTTTTAAACCATTATTAGAGGTAGTTAGTAAAATTTTCATCGCACTGGAGCAGCACAACAGGCTATTGGGAACGATTCGGGATGGATTCCGAAAGGAAAGATCCGAGAATTCGTAATTTGGAACCACTGTCAGATGACGAGGTTAACACTAGAGCTGGCACCCAGTTTTCCAAACTTCCACAATAGCCCGTTGACGTGACGTTAATAAAAATACCTACCTACCGAACTTCCACACCTCGTCAATGTGAGGACAATTGAAGCCACAGGAGATTTAACGTACACGGCAGTCTTTGGTTGGATCTTGTTTCGAACTCGCAACCCTCCGTTTGCCAGTCCACGATTCTACCAACTGGGATACAGAGGCCCCAAACCGTGAATTGTATCTGCTGCATACTGGTTGGCAGACAAGCGCTACGACTACTATATCCCTTAAGACTCCGAAAGTACACTATGATTCATATTTAATCTCAAGAACTTCAAAAGAGAATATGGATACTTTTGAATACACACACACAATTACAAAATTCAGGATATGAAAAGATCCTTTTATATTTAAACTCCCACCTTTTGTAGTATATTAACCGCTTAGTAACCATGTCCACGATAAAAAAAATTAGTTTCTAAAAATTGTAATATGTTATGTATCAATCAAACATATCATTTTGTTGTAATTAGTGTTTTCTAGACAGCAACAAACATTTCATTTTTGTAGTAAGAGAATGGTGCTTTCATCCTGAAATCATCAAAATAAATTAATTGTTAGAGGTTAAAATATATTTACAGATTTCTGAAATAATATTTGTGTAATATTCCATAAAAAAGATTATACAAATCAATGTTTATTGCAACTTTATATTGTTAGAAACGATTCAGGTTAAATTTAAAAATGAATGCGGGTTTCTACGTTAACATATACTTTTAAGCACTCATAAGAGTACACATTTGAGGACACGTATTTAAGTTCGAGAGCGATTCTCTTATAGAAGTGAACCTTGGAATGAAAATTTAGATTAAGGTTTCAGTTCAAAGAGCTTTTGAAATTTAAATGAAAAATCGACATTTCTGTATTTAATCCTAATAGATGGGTCAACGAAGCTAGCAAGATAAGACCGAATACTGAATGATGAATACTTGTATCTGAAAAATATCGAAAGGTTGTTTGTAAATTACCAGGTTTTGAATCGAAACTGTGCCCCAGAATTTACAATATTCAAAGTGTCTACTCAATGTCCTTGATTTTTTTAGATTGACAAAGCTTTTATTTCTGATTTTCATTAAACCGAAAAATGAATTTGCTATTTTAAGAGCAACTAATAAAATCTCTATCTTGAACCGATTCGAATGGCCAAATATGGCCCTTGAGTCATAAAACCCCGAAACCAAACAACCAACCAACCTGAACCGATTCATATCTAAGATGACAATTTTACATTTGCTATGTAATGACAGTTTTGATATCCTAGTTCAGTTTCGTAAAATTCGCGTTCTCTTTCGTGTGGTTGAACGTTATTCCGATATTGTGTTCTCTGTTAGGAAATTTTGGAAATGTCTGATTTGATTCCCAAGATTCCCCCAATTTTTTACCAACAATTTGATACAAATATCAGTCAAAGCCATGTACACCTAGTTCTATTTTTATATGATAGATATGTTCCTAAAGAATTCGTGTAAAAAAAATTCGTGTAAAAAAGACATTGTTTGTATGGAAGAAAAGAAGATGGTTCCGGATCTAAAAAATCAGTAAAAATAATTTTAAAAACCACAGGAAAATATTCGTTTGATGCTTATTATTTTATTTAAACGAAATACACATGTAATAATATGCAATAAAAATGAAAAAAATTCTTCATGAACAAAAAAATCTGTTTTACACATAAAAATGTTTTATTCATTTTCACTTTTTGACAATAAACAGCGCATACGTTTGCATACGACTGGAATATCACTGCTATCACTAGAAATGTTGTGGACATCGTCTTCTTCCTCTATTAATGAAATTCTTTCTGTGATCTCTTGAGCAAAATCTGCACGAGTTTCCTCTGGTGCTGATGTTTCACCGGTTTTACGAACGAATTCAGTCATTAACCGTTGTGTTCGTGTTTTGGTTAGGCCGTAATATAATTCTCTGTAAGAGGCTGTCAACAACTTCAGTTCACGTTGAAACTTCCCAGCCGTTCCTCATTAGGGTCATGTTTGACAAAATGATTACCCAATTTTTTGGCCAGTTCCAGACCTTCTTTTATTAAATCTGCATTTAGAACAGGATCATTTTCTTCATTATCACTACGTTCTGTGGGATTAGGAGTCTCAAGGACAACCTCTAATATTTCATCTTCGCTTAAGGCTTTATCGACTAATAATTCATCAACATCTTCAAACGATAGATGATGGGATCTTTGCTTTTTACACATTGTGGCCAAACCGCTTTTAAAATTTGCTGATTTTAATTCAGTTAACGCTAATCCAACTTGATTGATACAATCCATAATTGAGAATTTCTTCCACGCATCAATGACTGTTAGTGTTTCATCATTCAATTTGTTAAAAATGTGTTGGAATGTTCGTTTTACGTAGTATGTTTTAAATGTCGCAATTATACCTTGGTCTAGCGGTTGTATCAAAGATGTAGTATTAGGTGGCAGAAATAAAATTTGTACGTTTGTGTGTTCCAAGACAGGATGGCCGGGTGCATTATCAAGAATCAGAAGAACCTTAAATTCGAGACCTTTCACATTCATGTAACGTCTGACTTCTGGGACGAAACATTTGTTGAACCATTCTGTAAAGATAGCAGTGGTCACCCAGGCTTTCTTGTTTGCCATCCAGTGAACAGGCAGTTTATTGATATCTACACCTTTCATTAAACGTGGTTTAGGGCTCGATTTACCAGCAGTGGTTTCAACATACGATCACCTGAAGCGTTGGAGCAAAATAATAAGGTCACACGATCCTTAGCTACCTTAAAACCACCAGCAGTTTTCTGCGATTTGGCTCTGTACGTTCTGTTCGGCATTCGTTTCCAGAAGAGACCACTTTCATTTGCATTCCACACTTGATCAGGAGTGTATTCTCCATCATTAATAATTTCAGCAAGTTCCTGCGGGAATACTTTAGCAGCCGATTCATCTGCAGATGCAGTTTCACCTTTAATTTTTATATTATGAAGAACATGCCTTTTAATAAACCCTGTCATCCAACCTGTACTTGCAGAAAATTCATACTTTCTGTTTAACTGAGATGAAGTGCTTGGCTCCTTTTCTTTAATCTATCTAAATTCTTAGTGCTGTTTGCTTGATGGCATTTCCATCTACTGGTACTCTTTTTTGTGACTTATCTTCTATCCATATTACCAGTGCCTTTTACATCTTTTCCTTGACAATATCTCTTGTATATGATGATGAATTAACACTTACTTTTGTTCCAGAACATACCGACTTCCTGATTGCAGCTTCATTTTTCTTAATTGTTCTTATGGTAGCTTCATGTACACCAAAATGCTTTCCTACAGACGTAGCACCTTGTCCAGTGGTCAGACGATCTAAAATTTGAATTTTAAGTTCCAAAGAAATCGCTTTTCTTTTCGTTTTGGTAATGGGTGAATTATGTGACATTATATAAGGGCTACCGAAAAATATCTCAAATTAAAATTAATAAATAAAGGTATGAAAAATTTATAAACTTACAATTTATTGACTTTCGGCAAAATTTATAAATTTATATGTGCACAAATTTCACTATAGATTCTTTCATTTTGAAATAGAGCTACATACTAAATGTCTTCCGAAGATACAATGCACGAATACGGTAAATATGCACCAAATTCAATAATAAAAACGTTATGTAATGTATCTAAAGGAAAGCACGCCTTTCAAAACAGACACTAGCTGTTATACATACAGAAAATAGAAATGATCTACTACACCACAAATAAAATTTTGTTTTCTTAGAATTTAGGCAAAAAAATTGTTAGGCATTGGATTGGACCGCTCGTGTTAAATCAAAATGACTCGCGTAAAAAGAGAATGAAATATTTGTTTTGAATTCGTGTTAAATCAAATTCGTGTAAAAAGGGTTCATGCAAAAACAGAATTAGGTGCATATGTTCTTTCTGTACCTTTTCTTAAATCATAGAGTAGTTAATATGGTAGAGTATTAATAAAATATATGTAGTTATCGAGAGGTGTTTCTTATTTCAGTGCCTGTTTTCTTAAAACTAAAAAAGTATTTGTTATCAATCTATATTATCAGTTGTACCTCAGTTGTTTTCTATTTATTTATATGCACAAATTTGAATAACAGGCGGGCCATTTTCATGTCGAATTAGGAAACAAATTCGTAGTTTCCATTAAAAACACTTAATTTTGACGCCAAATTTCGAAATTTAAGTAGAATTTAATCTTGAATACTTAGTTTCAATTCATCTAATTCTACCATTTCTAGATGATGAGAATGGAAAGTTTGGAGCTTCTAATGTTAAATTGTTTCCCAAAATATTCATATTTTCGAAAATAATCTACCTAAACACACATCATTCTGTATATATTATGTCATTATTGAAGGACCTGATGAAAATGTACAGAATGCTTAGTTTGTAAATAGTTTTTAGTATTCAATATAAATAAGAAAGTAATGCAGAACATGAAGAGAAATTGTGGTATACTTTTATAGAAAATTAGTTCTGAGCTTTTTATACATGACAGTAAAACTTCAGTTCTTTTCATTCCGTACCTATTCGTCCCTCCTTTTTTGTTATTAACGAATAAAAACAGAATTGATAAAATATAATTCAATGGAAAAATGGAAGGAGATTTGTAATTTTTAAAATAAAAATAAATCCCAAATCTCTTTTCATTAAAGTGTATCAAACTACTTAAATTCTTTTCGAATTGTGTAATTTAGACTTATGAACATTTAACTTAGAAGACTCAATCTTTCAAAAAGCTTATGCAATTCAATATAGGAGAAGGATATTACATATTTACAAGATTTTATAATTTTAATGTTGACATTGCAACGCTAGATCTCTTATCTAATAAGTTTGTTAATAGCAATACATTCTTTGTGAAATGTTTTGTTAAAGTCAAATACATAACGGCATTCGAATTTAAGGTTGAAAATTTGTAATTCAATATTTAAAAATGCAGTTCATTAAACTAAAATTTAACAATTAATCATAGTGAACTTTATTACTTATGTGAATTATTTGGATATAGACTTATCACATTTCATATATTTATATTTAATAAACTATTTTTAAATTTTCAATTTGAACGTTATATAAAAACAGGTGTTTGGAAAAGCTGGTAAAAGTACACACACCACACCAAAAAATAAACTTTTATAAAACTATCTGAATAAATGTTTGATTTTTTTCCAGAAAATACTGCAAGCCTAGTTGGCCTAGTTGGTAGATTCGCTGTTTGGTAACCAGAAGGTTATGAGTTCGAAACTCGATACAACTTAAGACCGTCGTGTACTTAAAGGCTGGTGCACATTAAATCTATCGTGGCCTCAAATATCCTCACATTGACGTGATTTGAACGTTTAGAAGGTAGTGTGCCAGATCAAGTGTTGACCTCATCATCTGATCGTGGTTCAAAATTACAAGGTGTTGACTTCGAATCCTTTCATTCGGGACTGATCCCGGACCATCGCCAATAATCCATTGTGTTGCTATTGTGCATCTCAATGATTCTAGAGATATCTTCTAATAATTAAGCTTTGGATTTGTTTTGTCGATCTGCAGTCAAAACAGACTGCAGATCGACAAAACAAATCCAATTAGATCGGACCTACGGCTTAAATTAGATTCTCCTAGCCACTACGGGGCTCGCAATGGCTTAGTGTGCGAGCATCCTGCGAGTTGTAGGTGGCACATGTTCCATTCCTACCTGGGTGTATTTCACTTTTCTGTGTCTTTAAAACTTTCCTTGTGTGACTACCCATTTAATTGAAGTTTTTTCTTGTACCTTGGTCAAATATGTCGATTGCGTCATAAAACGAAACAAATATGAAAAACCAAGCATAGACCAAGCATTCGAACCCATAGCCAGTTGAATCGAAGGCCCGAGTGCTACCCATTTGGATACCAGGCAAACTCCAACAGTTAGTAATTTAATCTGTTCTGCAAATATATGCAGTAGGGTAAATAAAAAGTGAGTGTTTAAAGTAAGCACCATCAGCCCATTAAAAATACTTGTATCGATGTTTGATCTCTGTGGGGCCCACTGTAGCCCATTGTGGAAGAACAACGGTTTATCAACCGGAGGATTGTTAAGATCAAAACTAGGTCCAACTAAAGACCCGTCGTATAAACGGGGGCTTGTGTACGAAAATTTTGTCAAGGCCTGAAATGGCCTCACGTTGGCTTGATGTGGAGGTTTGGAGAGTGGGTGCCATTTCATGTGTCGTTCTCATCATCTGACCGTGGTTCAAAATTCCGTACGTTCTATCCCTTCGGCATTGATCCCGAACCATTCCCAATACCCTTTGTGTTACTCCAGTGCGATGTTAATTAACTAGTTACCTATCTGATTTCCTTGGAAACGCATACAGCAAAGCTTTATTGAAAAATTACTTTTTGTCCAAATTACGTTATACTCGACAATATTTTGTAGTTCTATAGTGCATGGTTAAAACCGAAAAAAAGTATAGTATAAAATAGACATCCAGCAGAACGTGCTTATAAAAATAATCATAATGCATATTTTTAAGATATCAGTAAACGAATGAAATAGTACAGTTAAGTATATATTCAGAATAGGTTTGGAAATTCTAGATATTCTCTTAAATTTATGGTTCTTTGATGAATTATAATCTATTTCTTACTAGCTTGAGACACAGTTTAAATGGTATGTTGATATGCAATTGCATTTCCAGTATAGCGTGCATATGGATTAATTGATTTGTACATTGATTTTGTATACATACTTTTTCTTGGTACCTTAGATTATTGATTGAGAAGCATCTTTAAGATAATCAAAAGTTCATCCTGAGAATTCACAGTTTCATATCAGGCCCTTAGCTATGCATAAACCAGTTCTTTCTTAAATAGTTCAACTCTACGTTTGCTAGCGCAGTGGGCATACCAGCTGAGCCGCGACAGCCCCATTTATTCTTTGGAATTTTTATTCAAGAAATGCTAAAATCGTATTCGAGAAACAATCCGTGACGTCATGTTCAGAATACGTATAGGAAACACGTATCACCGCAGAAGCACTACCACTCTATTTAGTTTGACAGAAAATGCCTCTACTAGGAAGTTACAGTACTCATTTTGTTGAAAAATCTAAAAATTACTTATAAAGTTCTTCCTACATCCTTGTGTAATAAGAGGCCGAATGACTTCCAAATTTGCCAGTGGGTGAGAAAGCACTCTTGTCAACATTCGCTCAAAAGATCTTGAAACAAGAAATTTTGAACATATTATCCTTTATTTATCGTGAATTCCGTGATACGGTGTAGATACATAAAAGTACTCTGATTAGCGTTGATTAAAAACTATCATTTTTTCTTTCATGGAGCAATTCTAGGTCGGAGACAGTCAAAAGAAAAGAAAGAAAAGCCAAATCAAAATGATAAATGAACCGTAGTGGACTTTTTCTTGTTTTGTGTTGGAGTGATTGAAAAAATTGTCTTCTGATAGCTCTGAAGTGTGCTGACCGACTCATTGGGCTTTCAATTATATCAGACCATGTTGAATTTCCCCCCATCTTCCTCATAACCACACAGCCCCTGCTTGTAATTAGACAAACACAATTCAATATAAATATTTTTTATTCATTAACTTTATTTTAAAAACAAATTGATTGAAATAGGAGCTGTTTAGATATTAAGTATAATTTTTGTTTGTTTATTTTCCGAAGGGAAAGGTGATTATATCCCAGACTTTTCCAACTGTATCGCCCACTGAGTCCCACTTGCAGTGGCAGTTGCGAGTGAAGGGATTGCAAGAGCAGCCCTTGGGAGGGCAGCATGGTGGTCCTGATCCGTAACTTCCTTTGCTGCAAGACTGGTCAGGGGCTGCGCATGTTGGCCTGAAACAGAGATTGAAGTTTTCTGAATGGAAAAATACATCAGTTGTATCCTCTCTATCGAGTTTCTTTTAATCCTTCGATTCGAGGGATTTACTACACTGCCGTATTACCATGAAGTCAAAAGGATTATAAATACAAAAGTCAAAAATTCCGACATAATATTTACAAATATATGATTACTGCAACTTCCTTGCCAATCTAAATGTTCCTACAGGATCAAATAGTCCGTTGTGGTTTTGCTGCAGTGCGACATAAATTCAAGTATCAACCGAGAGCTATGGGAAATACTTGTTTTCGTGTTCTATCTGAAAATGACTACCTGCAAACTCATCTCTACCAAATTTATTGTCAGGATCTCCGACTTGCCTTTTGTGTGACCTTTTCTGATACGATAACATGACAACCTCAATAGTTGTCCTGATCTTATAAAATTGACGTTGCAGTGAACAATACTGCTGATAGAGTTTTATATTTTATTTATGTTCCAAAAGGACTGTATTGGACTGACAGACTGAGACATGACGAAATGGCGGAAGTCTGACCTAGGATAAAAACAATACAGTATTGTAAGTTTTCAGATCCAATATTTTAATTTTCAGTTCAATATCCATCGCACTTAGTGTCGAATCAACAATTCTGTAGTGTTAGTAAAGAAGGCACTAACTCCAAGTCTGCTCATTTTGGTCTCAAACCACGATTGTTCAAAGTTTCGTATAAATGAATCGGATATTCAATCGCACAAGATAGCATTACGATTACTTATCCAACTGCTATTTGAGTTTGCTCACGGACTGTTAGCAAACCTAATTAGGCATTCGATACGTAGTACTTTAAGAGTTTGAGTCCTGAAGAACATATATATATTTGGAGATATTCCCTTCTTTAAAAAAAAAATATATATATATAAATATATAGCATTGTAGAACTATAGATTGAGTAAAGCTACTATGCTTTAACAAGCAGTATTCAGGGGCTATTCACAGCTAATTATATTACAGACAAGAGTCACATTTTTGACGATGAATCTTTGTATTAAATTTATGTATTTATTATGTTTCCCTCTTTTGTTTTACAAAATTGAATTTATGACCCTTATGCGAGGAGAAGACAGTCTCTTCTGTTATAAAGGTCAAAAATTATAAAAATTAGAACATACAGAACGTACAAAAATCTTAAAATTTTATGAAAATTACTATGACGTGAATTACATTTACAAATAATGAATGTTATTGTTTAACTTAACCATTACAGAAAACAAATTTTTACTGTTCAGAAACATCTTAGTTATAAAATGCTAGAATCGAAATCTTTAGAGGCCTAAAAATGCTCGTAATACCAGACAACTTACATTTTAAATTAATTCTACCCGATCCCTCTTCTACAAAAAATGTTAATTTATCATTTTGAGAATATGCTTACCTGTATCCTCTTAACAATTCAGCAGAACTGTCATCTGAAAGAAAGAAAAAATATTCTCAGAAAGAACTTTAGATGCTGTTTGTTCTAGCAGACCAAAAATTTCGTATGAAGTAGGACGTGCACGCAACCGTGTCTAACAAAAAGTTCTTTATGGTGGAGATAGATTGCTCTATTGAGATATACAATTTTAATGTATCTCAATTCACGTAATAGAAGGCAAGTTTCCCATTGAAATCTCCCTCTTGAATTTAGCATTGGTTGAATTCGATAGTGGCTGTTACCCCTTCAAACCCTGTTGGATGCCTCGCCATGGCGAGGGGGTGTCATTGAATGGAATGGGCGAAGTACTTCGAGAGTCTTTTCCTGCTAGGGTCACCTTAGGCATGAAGGCCAGTCAATTCTCCTAGCTAAATGTTAGCAGGCAGATCCTGAGATTGCTTCAAATTTCAGCCTTTATAGCTGTTGTAGTGTCCATTTCTGCGTCAGATGTCTCTGTTCATTTTGAACAGCTTCAGCTATGTCGATTATTTCCTCTCTGTATAGCCGTTCTTCAGAATGGTAATCGATGGTTAGAAGAGCAGCTACTATTGCAAAGCAGGTGAATAGATGATTAGATGTGAAATCAGCACCTAGACAGTTTTTACAATGTCTATACGTTCTGGTTATATCACTGTTATTTTTTATGCCTTTAGAATGTCATGTTCTCAGTCTGGATGTTGTAGTGGTGGTTTTTCTGACGGTGTCAATTTCACAAATTTATTGTTTTATTTTAATTTTTGTGATATGAGTTGGAATTTTACCAAAGCATTAGCATTAGTAAGAGTTATTGGGGTTTGTTCAGTATAGCCATTATTGTACCACACTAAAATGAAGTTACAATGTTCTCCCCATGCTTGATATTCGGCAAAACTGCTAGACTGTCATTTCAAAGGTTCAAAACTGCAGCAGACTGCTTTGTCAATGTTTAGAAGTGTGCAAACAAGGTATAGGACTTTTGTTAGAGGAATCACGAACTTTGGAATCTGTGCATGCCCCACAATCTCAGCAAATCCTTCCCATATTTTGGATTGTATCGGTGTCTCAGTGGGGCAGATCCTGGATAAACGGACGCTACATGACTTCAAAAGCGTTTTTGGACGTAGTCTATGTTTCACCTTGTCCAAGTAATTAGTAATAACAACTAGGTGGCAGATTGCCAGTTGCGTGAAATCTTTAGAGCTGCATTAAGTTACAATTAGTTCGTATGAATGGTCTTGCAATGAATGATTGCGACCGTTTGACTGTCTAATACTGCCTTTAACAGCCGAGTGTAAGGTAGTTTTTTTATCAAACTATACGGTGAAGAAGAGTGAAGCTGCGATAGGAGTAGAAGCAGTGTCTGTTTCATAGATTTCTGGTAGTTGTTCGAAGTGATATGCATAGCATTAGAAATTCAACTGCAACAACATGAGCGGTAATTGAGGCGAGTGCCATCTGTCTTTTTTTTAAAAAGCGCGTATATTCAAAAGTACTTCATAGTAGAACTTTCACTGCCATATATACAACTGTTTTGTTAGTCAATTCATGTAGTGGTGGTCAAATTCCCCACACGCATATGCTAAATCAGTAATGTTCGATTTCAAAGATTATCACTAAATTACATAATAGAAGAGAACTTACCCTCGATTTCAGAGGATGCTTGAACAATGCTTAACAATACGCAAAAGACAACGAAGGATATACAAAACAGCTTCATTTTGATCTGTAGGAAAAATGAAATAATTTTATAAAATAATAAAAATACCAAATAGAGGAATTCAGATGAAAAAGCATTTTGATAGTTAAAGTGGTTGTTCCGTTTGACCAAAATTAAAATTAGCGATTAAACTCTTCTCGGAAAATGTATTTTCAAGAGAACAGTTTCACATAAGTTCTTATAGTGTTCAGATGCCAATATATACCTCAATATAGCTCTAATTGTATGATATATATAATAAAACAATCAGCATATACGCATATTATATAGTTTTGTGTTATTTAATACATAATGCATTATTTATTATAATGCTTTATATTATTCAGTATATTTAGTAGCAAATTCAAATTCATTCAATATGTAATACAATTTTCTTTGCAAGATAAGAAAGGATGAACTTACATTTTTGTGTCTGATACCATGATTTTTAGTCACTTAAAAACTATTACTTATACTTAAAAAAGTACTCTTTATTATATAAAAATAAAGAATTTGATAGAAACCAAATTAAGTCAAACGTATGTAAAGGGAAGGTTATGGGCTAACGTATAATAAATACAAATTGAAATTATCTTATAATACTGCTAAACGGGAACATTTACAAATTAGTCATTCTTAACGCGATCTGGTCCAATAATTTAATTTCCTTTATAGATGATGATGGTAAACACACCTTAAAATATAAATTAAATGTACACATCACTAAGGCTGAACAAATAACAGTTCGAAAATGATGGCTTTTCTAAAATACAAAGCATGTATCTTCTTAATGTATGGAAATAAAACACTAAAATATTCATTTGATCAAAACATATTTAAGAAATTTCAAAACACATTAAAAAAATTGAAAAAATAATATTTCAGATCGCGAAAGTGTAGTGGAATAAAATATAAAATAAAACATACTCCCTCTATAATATCTCAATTAAGTTAAGAAACAACCGAAAAATATTATAAAATAAATTTGGAGTGGAGAGAAATCCGTTACCTCACGTTAAGGAGCTTGCCTAAGATGGATATTTGAAACTAAGAACTTCTTTTTATAAGCTACTTTTCAATGGAAAAGAGAGGGATAAAATTTAATTACATTGAAATAAATTTACTATTCAAAGGGTATTTGATTGATTGACAGAACAGGTTTGCTTGATTTTAACTATCTTCCTAATATCACGCATCACTAGATGAGAGAACACCTGTTGCATCAACATTTTTCTCAAAATAACACAATGAAATTGAATGCAATTTGGCATTAAAATATGGTTTTGTAAATTACATACACAGTGAATGCTGCGATCACTCCGATTCAGATTTTTATATAAATGAAACATATAATTAAAGTCTTTTGGGAGACATTTTTATACTAAGCCTTATTACATTATTTGAAATATATAACATTTTGAAAGAGATTGTGATCTTAAATCTGATGTCATTATTCCATCCGATTCCTCAGTTTTATTGGTTGGTATGATTATTAGTGAAAGATAGTAAATTGATCATTAATTTCTTTAAATTGAGATTCTCGGTGGTTTTGTTCAGTGCTCTAGTAGTCTGCGAGTTGTTGGTGGCACAGGTTTGATTCCTATTAGGCTCGATACATTTCTAGGTGCGTTTCTCTCTTCTGTATTAGTAAAGCGTTCCTTGTGTGTGTATGTCTATTTACTTGACGTTGTTTGGCATAGCTTGGCTATATATGGCCCTTGCCCGTCATTAATACCAACCAATAATCTCTAAATTTATGTCTTTAACAAATACACTCTGTAATTTTTCTAACATATTCAATCTATCAAATGGGTGAGTAATCAAGAAATTTTAGGGTTTTTTACAGGATTGTTTGAACACTTCTTTAAATACTGTTTACCTGCACCTATTATCTAGTCATAGATCCTATAGGAACTTTTGATACTGCACTGCTGAGTAATATAATTCTATTATAAGCCAGAAGCCCAAGAGTAGAAAAGCAATGCCATACAAATTAAATAACGTTAACATTAAATTTTCTTAAAAGGTTTAGGAATCGTCGTGGCTCAGTGGGTATGCCCACTACTCTAGCTACCTTCGAGTTGTAGACTGCGCAGGCTTGATTCCTGCCAGGTGCATTCCTCCCTGTAGGTATATTCCTCTCTTCTGTGTCAGTAAAGCTTTCATTGTGTTTATCAGTTACTTGATATTGTATCTTGTGTCAATTATTTGATATTGTATTGTATCTGGCGCAGCATGGCCAAATATGGCCCTTGTACCATAAAACCTCAAAACCAACCAACCAACTTAATTTAATTGAATTTGAGTTAAGTTTTGTAAAATATTCATTAGCAAACTCATGTAATTTTTAGATAGAATAAATCAAGATCCTTATGTGTATGCAATGGAAGAGAAATGGAAAATTATAATTCAATTTCACAATTGCACAATGGTGAAAAATTATTTTTCAATTAAAATGAGTGATAAAAAATTGAGTCAAAGACTTCCTGCTAAACTAGGTACGAATGTAACTTGTTCTAAAATGGCTAGTATACAAAATATCTCGTATACAAAAATATGTGTGTAATATTTTGGAAAAATATTTTCTTTGGGACATAAAGGCTCAAAGTGAGTCAATTTTCTGAAAATATTGCGATAAGAAGTTATCCGGGAACTTGGAATAGGTAAATCATATAAAAGAATCGAAAAAGCATGAATCAATTATTTTCATGAAAATAACATAGCTTTACCGATTGCATTTAGTTGATTTCATTGAAAAACTAAAAATTCAGTCTTTAAAATTCGTAACTCTTGATTGAAATAGTGAGAATTAATCGGTAGGTAGGAAGGTAGTTGAATTTACGTCGCATTGAACCAAGACACCGGGCTATTAAGAATTAACCGAAAAATATTAGTTTAAGAAAACTCAATAACGCCATAAATACTACTCTTCAAGTTAAGAAATTTTACAAGCTAAAAAGTGTAAACTTCTGCCATGAAATGCAGTTATAGTGTTTCATATATTGATGATAATATTAGTATTAGTTGAAGTACGGCTGAGTCGCTAACGTCGCCATTTACGACGCCAAAGAACTCAGTTCTAATTCCACATTATCTTTTTTCACGTGACTCTATCTGCACTCCTGATTGGCCGCTACTTCAAGACTTCACCTACAAGTAGATTCTGCAAACCCAAGCATTTCAGTTCAGCAACTTTCTTCAGTGGATATAGAGAGCCCAAGCTCAGGGTCTCCCACCAAAGTAACACCTGCACGTAGTATTAATGGAGCAAAAATCTGATAATGAATTTGCGCGGATAAAGTACTACTCTTTCACAAAATTAAGTTATTGGCTAGTGAATTCTGATTAAATGAATAAGTTCAATAAAAGAACAGAATGATAAGAGTGATATTTGAGTCGCGCTGTCGTGTGTTACTGTCATTGAGGTTCTTAAGAGCAGATTTTCGTTTTGAGTCTTAACCCTTTTAGCGTCAACAGATTTTCAAGTAGTTTTGTATTTGTTTTACCCCACAACACACGCACATAATGACTGAACAACCACATCATTGGTTGACAAAAGGTATTAATTTAGGAAAGATTATATTGGTCACGAAAGTCAAAACTAGATAGAAATCACGCAGGGAAGACTGCAAAATAGAAATATGCTTGTGAGCCCCTCAGAGTGTTAATAGTTATATGATAAGAAAGGTGTGAATTTAATTAACGTGGCACTGGAACAATATAATGAGTGATCGGTGGCGGTCCGGGATCCATCCCAAGAACATCGTCTCGTAATTTTGAACCACGGTCAGATGACAAGGTCAACACCTGAGCTCCAAACTTCCACACCACTCCAACGTAAGGACATTTGAGGCCACGACATTTTTAAAGTGCACCAGCCCCCATGTACACGACGGAGGGTTGCGAAACTAGGTCCTGCCAAAGCTGGACCTAATTTCGGACTCGCAACCCTCTGGTTCTTAATCCGTTGCTTTTCCAACTGGGCTACCACAGCCCTCCTTTGTAATAAGGATTTACTATATTTGACCTCTTTCAAGTGCAGTAGGTAGTAGAGTAGCTTGCCAGGATCCATCTAAACGACCGACCCGATGTTTCAATTGTTTGTGTGTATGCTAGTGTAATAATAAGTACTATCGTAGCCAAACAATCGAAAGATGAACGTAGCAGCAAAATTCATAATATTAACTATCCATATAAATTTATATGAAAGGAATAATAATTGTTTCTACGGATAGATTGAAGGGAAAATTACACATTCTGTCAATACACATGCTTTTGCACATTAAAGAAATTATCAGGTAATGGAAGAATTTATGATCCCCATAAGCCCCTGATTAATTTTTAATTAAGAAATGCTGTTACCACAAATAAATTTTGAAATACATTTACTAGAAACATAATTTTTGTGGGAAATGATGGCAATTTGAATCGTTCTGTGAACCAGGTTTAAAAAATAATTTAAAGTGCTCTAAATGTTTTAAAAAGTACCGAAATTTATTAAAATGTAATATATTTAAGCTATTAATCTTTTAAGTATTAAGTCAAATGATTAAATCCTGCTTCAGAGATTCTAAAAGAAGTACTATTTAGATAAGGATCAAAAGTTTCAAGGTTGTGATTGTTTAAGAAAAGCTCTTCAAAATCTTGTAGAAATGTGTAAGAATCAAAGAAAAGAAAAATGCAGTAATTCAGCTTAATTGTGAGTAAAACGAAATAGTTATTTGCAGCTGTGAATACAAATTTATCCCATATTAATATGGCTCGCTTGAACTGTTACCCCTTAAACCTACTCTGCTGGAAGTAGAACCAGGATTACTTTTTACTTCATTTCAAACCACCTGTGCTCCTGACATAACATGATGCTTATTCTCGAAAATAAATTAGATTTCCTTGGATGTCAAACAATTTTGAAAAATTCAATTCGCTGACATTTCAAATACTTCCTATTTTGTAGAAATAATTGAGAGCGATTGAAGGATTGAGAAACAGTGGAGTAAGTCAGAAAAAGAAACTTTTGAGAAATTTAAGCCTTTACGATAGCGCACATGAACAAATTCCGATCTTTTAGAATTTTTTTTACTTTCTGAAATTTTGTAACAGCATTGTCTTTTATTACGAGTGCATTTTTCAAAGAAACCAATTTTATGTAGAACGTATAGTTTGTCTGCTTAATATTTGTACGTAAATAAACTGTGATGTCCTTACTTAATTGAATTTTCCTTTCACGGATAATATAATCCTTATTTCACGTCATTTTATAAAAGACACGGTATTTTTTCTAGCCACTGCTGACAGTTTCATCAGGCTCAATCTTTTATAGTTCTGTTGAAGCTTTTTCTCAAAAATCTTCCTTGTGCATCTTCACTTAATGAGAGGAAGGTTTCCGTCGCAATGGACAACAACTCATAATTTTGAGCATCGGAGAGATTACGAAGTCACCACCTCAGCTGTCATACCATTCTCCAAACTTCCTCATTACGCCAACACGAGAACATTTGAGGCCACGACATATTTCTCTTGCCCCAGCCCCCACGTACTCGACGTCAATAAGATGCAGTTTTAATGAAAATAAACAAAACATATGGTAGGTAGGTCTGTAGGCTGTTAATTAACGTCACACTGGAGCAACACAACGGGCTATTGCAAAACTGACGGAAAATGGACATTTTACTTCCTGATACTCAAATGCTCTCGAATGATACATATCGCGGTTAATGTAGTTCAAAGTTCATTTTGAGGAATTTTTATTGGTAGCATGCTGAAATCGTGTTCGAAAAACAAGCCAAGTGGCGTCACGTACGGAATACGTACAGAAGTTCAGTAATGATGCAAAAACACTACAAACTCGCATAATTAGGTAGGTGTGAATGAGCTAACATTATTAAAATATGTTTTCTGATTCTAATAGATGATTCGTGGATAAGCTTCCTGAGTATGCGGAAAAGTTTAATGGTTTAGAATTGGACAATACAGGTGCCATGATAAATAGAGGCATTGAGAGCAAGAATGGTCTAACCATCTAGATTTAACTATAGTGAGATATTTGGTATTATAATGTTGTCAATGAAATAAAAAAGCCTTAAATGTGTTTAAAAGTTACGATGGAGATGCTCCCCCCCCCCCCCTTTAATCTTTTCTTGTATCTTATTCTTTTTATACCTGAATGCATTAACAACCTAAGTAATTTACGTCATTTTTGCAGTTAGGCTGTTCTTGCTCTTAGTGTCTCAATCGTTATAAGCTTTTCCTGATATCACTCAAATTTTATTCAAACACATGAAGCGAAGGGTCCCGTCCATATACCAAGTAGTAGTTGTTACACCATGAATATCCAAATATTTTAGATTGTTCCTCTTATAATAGGCTTCAGAATAAAATATTTTAGGAAATGGAAAGGTAATTTGAAGATGGGTTGTAATCGGGTATTAGGATTTTCTACCCAACCTTTTTCTAACTTTCTCTTGGAGCCGCTGTTTGACCACTGCGCTAAGAATGTAGCTGTAGTCAAACTGGAGCAACGCCATGTGCTAGGTCCGAGATAGATTCCGAGGGGAGAGATCAGATTCCGTAATTTCGATCCACGGTTAGATGACGAAGTGAATACCTGATCTGGCTCCCCACTCATCAAATTCCCACACCACGAGTACACGACGGTCTTTGATTGGATTGAGTTTCGAACTCGCAACGTTCCGGTTACTAATCTGTGATTCTTCGAACTGGGCTACCATGGCCTCCCACTGAGCAAGGAATCTGCGAGTCAGCAACGAAGGCTCGATTTTTGTGAATTACCCTGGATATATTTCTTTCTTCTGTGTGAGTACAATTTTCATTGACTGTGAATGTCCATTAATTGACGCTGTCTGTTTTGTGGTTTCTAGTAGCTTGGCCAAGTATGACCCTTTCAACATAAACCCAACCAATAATCAAACTTCCTCTCGACATAACTATAGTCTGAAAATGTAATTAATGATTTATTTTAGTTAACGTTTTTTATGACAACCTACAACACAGTTTTAAGTACTTAAAAGCTTCTTTACACATCTTCTGACATGAAAGAAGTATATTTAAGATATCCCGCGTCACTATATCCTGTCTCATGAAAATTCGGCAAGGAAGTTTTCGAAAATGGAGGTTAAAATGGTACTCAGGAAGACGGAAATTTGGTAAGATAGTAAATGTACTATTTAAAATGTATAACAATATTCTAAAGAATGATTCTTAAATACCAAACATGTGTTTTAAATGACTGAATAGTCAAAAGTTCGAAAACTTCAAAATATAACAAATATTAAACAGGTCAATAGTTATTTCGAAGGAGTAAAACGCCTACCACCAAAACAGGATTAAACAAGGAGAGAAAATTTCTAATTTAAAATAGATTATGCTAGAATAGCGTTGCCACTATATCGTTTTTAATTAATCCCATCTAGACCGTGTGCAAAGGCGAGGAAGTACTAATAGTATATAGATCACTACTGTGCGAAGTAACGTAAAAATAGTGAAGACTTTTCTAGCGTTTAACTAGAGAGAAGATCTATGAGATTGGACCACATTTGTTTGTTTGGAACAAAAATGTTTGAGCATTTCTACCTTCAACGTCTTCTATATTGATTTCAGAATATGCCATGCCTCAAGCCATATCAAATTGAGAAGTTTGATTTCAAACCAGCAAAAGTTGTCTAAACATCTTAGCACTAATTATCAATGTTATCATTAATCGTTAGAATATCAACATTGAATATAAGACCTTTCTTGCGAAGGTGAGAAAGGAAATGACACTAAAGACACGTTTCAACAACAAACTCTCTCAAAGATATAGTTTTTGCATCAGTTTTACATAATTGTGGTTCTATGTGATTTTCCAACAATATTGACACCATTGAGGCTGAAATATAATGACAAGTTTTTTCACCATAAACCCAACCAATAATCAAACTTCCTCTCGACATAACTAATTTCTGAAAATGTAATTAATGATTTACTTGCAGTTAACGTTTCTTTATGACAACCTATAACACAGTTTTTAGTACTTAAAAGCTTCTTTACAGGTCTTCTGACACCAAAGAAGTATATCTGAGACATCCCGCTTCACTTTATCCCGTCTCACGAAAATTCTCCAAGGAAGTTTTCGAAAATAGAGGTGAAAATGGAGCTCAGGAAAACAGAAATTTCGGTAAGATAGTTCCCAAATGTTCTTTTTAAATTTATAACAATATTCTAAAAATGATTCTAAAATACAAAACAATTGTTTTAAAATGACGGAATAGTCAAAAATTTAAAAACTTCAAAATATAACAAAGATTAAACAGGTCAATAATTATTTCGAAAAAGTAAAACGCCCACCACCAAAATAGAATTAAACAACGAGAGAAAATTTCTAATTTAAATTAGGTTATCCTAGAATAATCTTGCCACTATATCTTATTTAATCAATCCCATCTAGACTTGTGCAATGGCGAGGAAGCACTAATAGTATATCGATCACTACTCTGCAAAGTAACGTAAAAATAGAGAAGACTTCTCTAGCGTTTAGCTAGAGAAAAGATCTAGGAGATTGGACCACATTTGTTTGTTTGAAACAAAAATGTTAGAGCATTTCTACCTTCGACCTCTTCTATATTGATTTCAGAATATGCCATGCCTCAGGCCATATCAAATAGAGAAGTTTGATTTCAAACCAGCAAAAGTGGTCCAAAAATCTTAGCCCTACTTATCACTGTTATAATTAGTCGTAAAAATATCAACATTGAACATAAGACCTTTCCTGCGAAGGTGAGAAAGGAAATGACACTAAAGACTCGTTTGCAACAAACTCTCTCTCTCTCAAAGATGAAGTTTTCGCAACAGTTTTACATAATTGAGATTCTATGTGATTTGCCAAGAATAATGACACCATTGAGGCTGAAATTTAATGATTAATTTTTGTATAAGGTAGGCAGAGATAGTTGAATTAAAGTCACACTGGAGCAACATGACGAGTTATTGGTGTCTGTCTGGAATCAATTCAAAAGGGAAAAATCCGATTACAACACCTCGCAATTTTGAAACACTCATATTACGAGGTTGTTAATCCGCGATTCTGCCTATGGGGCTACTGCGACCCCTATTGTGGTAGAAATTTAAACATAATCATACTGTAGGTTTTTGCTTGCATGTATTATTTCTGGCAATAGAAAACAGGAAAATCGATAATAAATAGTTCTTACTTAAACGTTATTAATATCCGATTAACAAATTCCAAAAATCTTTTTTTTGTGATATTTTTCTAGGGACATCTATTGATTCATTGTTTTGGAATTATTCTATTCCTTACACTCCAATTAGTTGCCACATAACAAAAGATTGTCAAAGACAAATACATAAATTAAATTCTGAAATTAAGGAAATTTAAACATTTTCAAAAATTGTCTGCAAAACAAGTATCAAATTTTTACTTTTAAATGAATACTTAGCCCGGCTACAAAACATAGATAGTTTTATTTATAATATCGTATAAAACGTACTTTTATAAAACGTAATAAATATCGTTTGGGAAAATATATTCCTGATATTTTACTCTAAACACTACAAATTAAAGAATGATTTTGGAATGTGAAATAATGTGTTTATAATTTTTTGTGACTTGCACCACCAGGATTTTCAACCCCTCAATTTTATATTAGCTAAAAACACCAGGTGTTCAGTGTACATTTAATGACAAGCAAGTGTAACATAGAATAATAATCTTTCTTTATTAAGATTCGACTTACACGGCCCTTTTTTCATAAGATGACGATTTGTCCCTGTAGAACCTAAAAAGAAATCTCAGATTCTTCTCTTTGGATGTCATTTTTTCTCTCGGTAAAGAAGTTTAAGAGCAACTGCGCTTGTTACCTTCCGTAAGTAGAAACTAAATGTTAAATCTCATTCAATCGTAACATTTCAGGGCTTATTTGACAAAGCTAGAATTTATATATCCAAGATTGGTAAACATGTTTCTACGAAACGAAAACTTTTAAGTAACTTTATTCATATTCTTATTTATTTGATGTTTTACAAAACTTTAATACTTTGATTTTAAACATTATGTATTATAACACGTGGTTGAGTTGTAAAAACAAGTTGGAAATTGTCTTAAATTAGAATGTATCAAATAACTTGATACAGCTTGAAAAAGGCAAATTTTGTAAAAAAAAAATACCTTCAAAATGATTCAATTCTGAAACATTGAACTATAGGTCAAGGTCAAGAAGATCTGTTCTATAGGCCAAGAAGGTCAAAATCTGGTTAGATGTCATGCAGAGAAAATTGCATATTTTCCTAAAATATATATGCGCGTACGCCTTTCTGAGCGTTAGTTAAAGAAACCAACAATAGTCATTAGTTGAACAAAAATTATTTACGAAATATAAGCAATCCAAAAGCAATATTTTGTTTTCAATGCATTTAATTGCAACTTTCAGTATGGAGAAAATTCATAAATGACGAAATAGTTCTATCCCTTTTTCGCTCTTTTCAGAACGAATATTTTTTACTTTGCTCTTTATTACAAAAATATTCGAAGCATTTCTTTCTTTTTATATTAAAAGTTAAATACTTGTACAGTTTAAAATATCATAATTCTTATTTATAATTAAAGGTATAAAATCGAAATCCGTCTTCACTGATATCAAAATGAAATTAATTTTCTTCTGTTTATTCATATGTTCAACATTGATTGCATTCGGAAACTCGGAAGACAAAGGTAAACAATGATTTATTTATTCCTTGGATGGATTCCGAAAGGAAAGATCCGAGGATTAGTAATTTGGAACCACGGTCAGATGACGGGGTTAACACCAGAGCTGGTATCCCATTTTCCAAGCTTCCATAATAGCCCGTTGTGTTGCACCAGTGTGACGTTAATTAAAATACCTACCTACCAAAGTTCCACACCTCGTCAATGTGACGACAATTGAAGCCACAGGAGATTTAACGTACACGGCAGTCTTTGGTTGGATCTAGTTTCGAACTCGCAACCCTCCGTTTGCCAATCCACGACTCTACCAACTGGGCTACCGAGGCCCCAAACCGTGATTTGTATCAATTGCATACTGGTTGGCAGACAAGCGCTACGACCACTATATCCCTCGAGTGTCCGAAAGTACACTAAGATTCATATTTAACTTCAAGAGCTTCAAAAGAGAATATGGATATTTTTGAAGATATTATGTAAATTACAAAATTCAGGATATGAAAAGGTCCTTTTATATTTAAACTCCCACCTTATGTAGCATATAAACCGCTTAGTTACCATATCCAAGACACACTCGGACACAGGGTCAGTTTTCCAAAATATAATAAAATTAGTTTCTAAAAATTGTAATATGTTTTGTATCAATCGAACATATCATTTTGTTGTAATTAGTGTTTTCTAGACAGCAATAAACATTTCATTTTTGAAGTAAGAGAATGGTGCTTTCATCCTTAAATAATCAAGGTAAATTAACTGTTAGAGGTTAAAATATATTAACAGATGGCTGAAATGATATTTGTGTAATATTCCATAAAAAATATACAAATCAATGTTTATTGCAACTTTGTAATTTTAGAAACGATTCAGGTTAAATTTAAAAAGGAATATGGGTTCCTACGTTAATATATACTTTTAAGAACTCATAAGAGTACACATTTGAGGACACGTATTTAAGTTCGAGAGCGATTCTCTTATAGAAGCGAAACTTGGAATGAAAATTTAGATTCAGGTATTTCTTCATTCAGATTTCAGTTCAAAGAGCTTTTGAAATTTAAATGAAAAGTCGACATTTCTGTATTTAATCTTAATAGATGGGTCAAAGAGGGTATCCAGATAAGACGGAATACTGAATGAAGTATACGAGTATCTGAAAAATATCGAAAGGTTGTTTGCAAATTACCAGGATTTTAATTGAACCTGTGCCACAAAATTTACAATATTCAAAGTGTCTACTCAATGTCCTTGATATTTTAGACTGACAAAACTTTCATTGCTGATTTTCATTAATCCAAAAAATGAATTGGTTATTTTAAAAGCAACTAAGAAAATCTCTATGCTGAACCTATTGGCATGGCCAAACATGGCCCTTGCCCATAAATCCCCGAAACCAAACAATCAACCAACCTGAACCAATTCATATCTAAGATAACAATTTTACATTTTCAACGTAATGACAGTTTTGATATCCTAGTTCAGTTTCGTAAAATTCACATTCACTTTTATGAAGTTGAACGTTATTACGTTCTCTGTTAGGAAATTTTGGAAATGTCTGTTTTCATTCCCAAGATTCCCAAAATTTTTTGCGTGCAATTTGATACAAATAACAGTTAAAGCCATATATATGTTCCTTCTGTACCTTTTCAAAAATCATAGAGTAGTTAATATGGTAGAGTATTAATAAAGTATATGTAGTTCTCGAGAATTGTTTTTTTATTTCAGTGCCTGTATTCTTAAAACTAAATAAAGTGTTTGTTGTCAACTTTTATCAATTGCACCACAGTTGTTTTCTTTTTATTTATATGCACAAATCTGAATAACAGGCGGGTCATTTTTATGTCGAATTGGGAAAAAATTCGTAGTTTCCATTAAAAGCAATTAATTTTGACCCCAAATTTCAAAATTTAAGTAGAATTTAACTTCCAATACTTAGTTTCAATTCATCTAATTCTACCATTTCTAGATGATGAGTATGGAAAGTTTTGAGCTTCTAATGTAAATTTGTTTCCCAGAATATTCATATTTACTAAAATAATCTTCCTACACACACACCATTCAGTGTTTATTATGTCATTACTGAAGAACCTGAAGAAAATATACAGGGAATGCTTGGTTTTTAAATAGTTTTTAGTATTCAATATAAATAAGAAACTAATGCAGAACATGAAGAGAATTGGGTATATTTTGATGGAAAATTAATTCTGAGCTTTTATACATGACAGTAAAACTACAGTTCTTTTGATCCCGTGACTATTCGTCCTTTCTTTTTCTTATTAACGAATAAAAACAGAATTGATAAAATATAATTCAATGAAAAACTGGAAGGAGCGTTGTAATTTTAAAAGCAAAAAAACGCAAATAACTTTTCATTAAAGTGTATCAAAGGTATTTAAATTCTTTTCGAATTGTGTAATTTAGACTTATGAACATTTAACACACACACTTAGAAGACTTAATCTTTCAATCAGCTTATGCAATTCAATATAGGAGAAGGATATTACATATTTACAAGATTTTACAATTTTAATGTTGACATTGCAATGCTAGATCACTTATTTAATAAGTTTGTTGATGGCAATACATTCTTTGTGAAATGTTTTGTTAAAGTCAAATACATAACGGCATTCGAATTTTAGGATTGAAAACCTGTTATCCATTATTTAAATATACATTTCATTAAATTAAATTTAACAATTAATCATAGTATGCTTTATTACTTAAATTAATAATTTGCAAATAGACTTATCACATTTCATCAATTTATATTTAATAAACTATTTTTAAATTTTCCTTTTGAACGTTATATAAAACAGGTGTTTAGAAAAGCTGGTAAAATTACACACCATACCAAAAATACACTTTTATAAAACTATCTGAATCAATAGCCAAACTAAATGGCTGTCGAAAACAATAAATGTTTAATTTTTTTCTAGAAAATACTGTAAGGCCACGTTGGCCCAGTTGGTAGATTCGCTGTTTGGTAACCAGAAGGTTATGAGTTCGAAACTCTATACAACTTAAGACCGTCGTGTACGTAAAGGCTGGAGCACGTTAAATCTGTCGTGGCCTGAAATATCCTCACGTTGGCGTGATTTGAACGTTTGGAGGGCAGGGTGCCTGTCAAGTATTGACCTCATCATCTGACCGTGGTTCAAAATTACAAGGTGTTGACTTTCAATCTTTTCATTCGGGACTGATCCTGGACCATCGCCAATAATCCATTGTGTTGCTATTGTGCATCTCAATGATTCTAGAGATATCTTCTAATAATTAAGCTTTGGATTTGTTTTGTCGATCTGCAGTCTGTTTTTGCTGTACGAGGGCCAATTAGACCGGACCTACGGCTTAAAGTAGACACTCCTAGCCACTACGGGGCTCGCAATGGTTCAGTGTGCTAGAATCCTGCGAGTTGTAGGTGGCACAGGTTCGATTCGTACCTGGTTGTATTTCACTTTTCTGTGTCCTTAAAATTTTCCTTGTGTGATTACCCATTTCCTTGAAGTTGTCTCACGTTCATTGCGTCTTAGAACGAAACAAATACGAAAAACCAAGCATAGACCAAGCATTCGTTCCCATAACCAGTTTAACCGAAGGCTCGAGTGCTAACCATTTGGATACCAGGAAAACTCCAACAGTTAGTAATGTAATCAATTCTGCAAATATATGCAGTAGGGTAAATTAAAAGTGAGTTTAAACTATTCAACATCAGCACATTAAAAATACTTATATCGATGCTTGATCTCTGTGGGGGTCCACTGTAGCCCATTGTGGAAGAACAACGGTTTATCAACCCGAGGATTCTTAGATCAAATCCAGGTCCAGAAAAAGACCCGTCATATACACGGGGGCTTGTGCACCAAAAATCTGTCGAGGCCTGAAATTGCCTCAAGTTCGCTTGATGTGCAAGTTTGAAGAGTTGGGTGCCATATCAGGTGTCGTTCTCATCATCTGACCGTGGTTCAAAATTCCAGACATTCTTTCCCTACGGAATTGATCCCGAACCGTTCCCAATAGACCGTTGTGTTGCTCCAGTGCGATGGTAATTAACTACCAACCTACCTGATCTCCATGGCAAAATACCGCAAAGGCATACCGCAAAAATTTATTGAAGAATTATATTTTATCCAAATTAAGTTATACTTGACAATATTTTGAAGATTTATAGTGCATGGTTAAAACCGAAAAACGTTTAGTATAAAATAGACATCCAATACACCATGCTTATAAAAATACTCATAATGCATATTTTTAAGATACCAGTAAACGAATGAAATAGTACAGTTAAGTATATATTCAGAATAGGTTTGGAAATTCTAGATATTCTCTTAAATGTATGGTTATACGATGAATGATCATCTTTTTCTTACTAGTTTGAACCACGTTTTAAATGGTTTGTTGATATGTATTTGTATTGCCAGTATTGGGTGCATATGGATTAATTGATTTGTACATTGATTTTGTATTTATACTTTTTCTTGATACCTTAAATTATTGATTGAGAAGCATCTTTAAGATAATCAAGAGTTCATCCAGAGAATTCAGTTTCATATCAGGCCCTTAGCTATGCATAAACCAATTCTTTCTTAACATAGTTCAACTCTAAGGTTGCTAGCGCAGTGGTCGTACCCACTGAGCCGCGACGGCTCCATTTTTTCTTTGGAATTTTTATTCAAGAAATGCTAAAATCGTATTCGAAAAACAATCCGTGACATCATGTTCAGAATATGTATAGGAAACACGTATCGCCGCAGAAGCACAACCGCTCCTCTATTTAGTTTGACAGAAAATGCCTCTACTAGGAAGTTACAGTACTCATTTTGTTGAAAAACTAAAAATTCCTTATAAAGTTCTTCCTACATCCTTGTGTAATCAGAGGCCGAATGACTTTCAAATTTGCTAGTGGGTGAGAAAGCACTCGTCAACATCCGCTCAAAAGCCCTTGAAACAAGAAAGTTTGAACATATTATCCCTTATTTATCGCGAATTCCGTGATACGGTGTAGATACATAAAAGTACTCTGATTAGCGTTGATTAAAAACAGTTATTTTTTCTTTCATGGAATAGTAGGTCGTAGACAGTCAAACGAAAAGCCAAATCAAAATGATGAATGAACCGTAGTGGTATTTTTCTTGATATGTGTTGGAGTGATTGAAAAAATTGTCTTCTGATAGCTCTCAAGTGTGCTGACCGACTCATTCGGCTTTCAATTATATCATATCATGTTGAATTTCCCCCATCTTCCTAATAACCAGACCGCCCCCGCTTGTAATTAAACAAACACAATTCAATATAAATATTTTTTATTCATTAACATTATTTTAAAGACAAAACAAATTGATTGAAATAGGAGCTGTTTAGATATTTAGTATAATTTTTGCTTGTTTATTTTCCGACGAAAGGTAAGGTGATTATTTCCAAGACATTTCCAATTGTTTCTCCCACTGAGTCCCACTTGCAGTGGCAGTTGCGAGTGAAGGGATTGCAAGAGCAGCCCTTGGGAGGGCAGCATGGTGGTCCTGATCCGTAACTTCCTTTGCTGCAAGACTGGTTAGGGCCTGAGCATGTTGGCCTGAAACAGAGATTGAAGTTTTCTGAATGGCAAAATACATCAGTTGTATCCTCTCTATACATTTTCTTTTAATCTTCCGATTAGAGGGATTTACTACAATGCCGTATTACCACAAAGTCAAATGGATTATAATTAGAAAAGTCAAACATTCCGACTTAATATTTCCAAAAATATGACTATTGCAACTCCCTTGCCAATCACTCGGTTCCTACAGTATCAAATAGTCCGTTGTGTTTTTACTGCAGTGCGACTTAAATTAAAGTATCAACCGAGAGCTATGGGAGTTAGTAGTTTTCGTGTTCTACTTGCAAACTCATCTCTACCGAACTGGATTGTCAGAATCTCCGACTTGCCCTTTGTGTGACCTTTCTGATATAACATGACATTCTCAATAGTTGTCCTGATCTTATAAAAGTTACATTGCGTTGCAGTGAACAATACTGCGGATAGATTTATATTTTATTTATGTTCCAAAAGACTGTATTGGACAGCCAGACTGAGCCATGACGAAATGGCTGAGGTCTGACGTATTATATAAACAATACAGTATTAGAAGTTTTCAGATCCAATAATTTAACATTGTAGTTCAATATCCATTACCCTTGGCGTAGAATCAACAGTTCTGTAGTGTTAGTCAAGAAGGCAGTACCTCCAAGTCTTCTCATTTTGGTCTCAAGCTCACGATTGTTGAATGATGCGTATAAATGAATCGGATATTCAATTCCACAAGATAGCATTAAGATTACTTATCCAACTATTAATTGAGTTTGCTCAAGGACTGCTATAAAACCTAATTAGGCATTCGATACGTAGCATTTTAAGAACTATGAATCCTGAAGAACATATATGGAGATACTTCCTTCTTAAATAGCATTTTAGAACTATAGATTGAGGGGAAGCTACTGTGCTTTAACAAGCATTATTCAGTGGCTATTCACAGCTAATTATATTACAGACAAGAGTCCCATTTTTGACGATGAATGTTTGTAATGAATTGATGTATTTATTTTGCTTTCCTCTTTTGTTTTACAAAATTGAATATATGACACTTGTTCGAGGAGAAGCCAGTCTCTTTTCTTATCAAAAGACAGAAATTTTAAAAATTAGAACTTACAACCGGAATGTATAACAATCTAAAAATTTTATGAAAATTACTGACATTGACGTCAATTACATTTACAAGTAATGAATGTTATTGTTTAACTTTACCATTACAGAAAACAAATTTTTACTGTTCAGAAACATATTAAGTTATAAAATGCTAGAATCGAAATCTTTAGAGGCCTAAAAATACCCCAATACCAGATCCGTTATATTTTAAATTAATTCTACCTCCCTTTGCTACAAAAATTTTAATTTATTATTATGAGGATATGCTTACCTGTATCCACTTAGCAATTCAGCAGAACTGTCACCTGAAAGAGTGAAAAAGTATTCTCAGAAACAACTTTAAATGCAATTTGTTCTAGTAGACCAAAAACTATTGTATGAAGTAGAACGTGAAAAGAGACACGTAATCGTGTCTACCAAAAAGTTTTTCACGGTGGAGATAGATTGCAGTGTTGAGATATATAACTGTATTGTATGTCAATTCACGTAATAGAAACGAAGTTTTCCATTGAACTCTCCCTCAAGAATTTAGCAGTGGCTGAATTCGATAGTGGCTGTTACCCCTTCAAACCCTGTTGGCTGCCTCGCCATAGCGAGGGGGTGTCATTGAATGGAATGGGCGAAGTTCTTCGAGAGTCTTCTCCTGGTAAGGTCACCTTAGGCGTGAGGGCCAGTCAATTTTTTTAGCTAAATGTTAACAGGCAGCTCCTGAGTTTAAGTCAAATTTCAGCCTTTAGAGTTGTTGTAGTGCCCATTTCTGAGACAGATGTCTAAGAGAATTTTTAACAGTTTCAGCTATATCAATTATTTCCTCTCTGTAAAGCCATTCTTCAGAATGGTAATCGATGGTTAGATGACCAGCTACTATTGCAAAGCAGGTGAATACATATGAGATCAATGTCTTGACAGCTTTACAATGTGTATACGTTTTCGTTATATCCCTGTTATTTTTTATGCCTTTAAAATGTCATGTTCTCAGTCTGGATGTTGTAGTGGTGGTTTTTCTGACTGTGGTAATTTCACATATTTGTTGTTTTATTTTAATTTTTGTGATATGAGTCGGAATTTTACCAAAGAATTAGCATTACTAAGAGTTATTGGGGTTATAGCCATTATTGTACCACACTAAAATCAAACTACAATATTCTCCCTATACTAGATATTTGGCAAAGCTGCGAGACATTCGTTGCATTTCAATGGTTCATAACTGCATCAGGCTGCTTTGGCAAGGTTTAGAAGCGTGCAAATAAGGTATAGGACTTTTGTTAGAGGAATCACGAACTTTGGAATCTGTCCTAGACTCACAACCTCAGCAAATTCTTCCCATATTTTGGATTGTATCGATGTCTCAGCTCCTGGTTAAACGGTCGCTACGTGACTTCAAAAGCCTCTTTTGGACGTAGTCTAGATTTCATCTTGACCAAGAAATTAGTAACAACAAATAGGTGAAAGATTGCTAATTGCGAGAAATCTTTAGAGCTGCATTAAGTTACGATTAGTTAGTTCGTATCCATGGTCTTGCAATGAATGATTTCGACCATATTGTCTTCAACAGCCGAGTGTAAGGTAGTTTTTTTATGAAACTAGGTGGTGAAGAAGAGTGAGCTGCGATAGGAGTAGAAGCAGTGTCTGTTTCATAGATTTCAGGTAGTTGTTCGAATTTATATGCATAGCGTTGGAAATTCAACTCCAACAACGTGAACGCTAATTGAGGCGAGTATCATCTGGCTTTTTTAAAAAAGCACGTATGTTCATTTACACTTCTGGATCACCAATAACGGAAACACATGGAAAGACAGTGTAACTTTGCTAACCAAAATTACTTCATTGTAGAACTTCCTCTGCCATATATACAACTGTTTTGTAAGTTAATTCATGTAGTGGTGGTCAAATTCCACACACCCATATGCTAAATCAGTAATGGTCGATTTCAAAAGTTATCACTAAATTACAAAATAGAAGAGAACTTACCCTCGGTTTCAGAGGATGCTTGAACAATGCTTAACAATACGCAAAAGACAACGAAGGATATACAAACCAGCTTCATTTTGATCTGTAGGAAAAATGAAATAAGTTTATAAAATACCAAATAGGGGATTTCAGGAGAATTTCAGGAAAAGCATTTTGATAGTTAAATTTGATATTCCGTGTGACCAAAATTAAAATTAGCGATTTAATTATTCTCGGAAAATGTATTTCAAGAGAACAGTTTCACTTTAGTCCTTATAGTGTTCATATGCAAACATATACCTCAATATGGCTCTAATTGTATGATATATATAATAAAACAATTAGCATATACGCTTATTATATAGTTTTGTGTTATTTAATACATTATGCATTATTTAATATTATGGTTTATATTATTCAGTATATTTTAAAGCAAATTCAAATACATTCAATATGTAATACTATTTTCTTTGCAAATTAAGAAGGGATGAACTTACATTTTGGTGTCTGATACTATGATTTTTGAGTCACTTAAAACTGTTACTTATACTTTAAAAGTAGTCTTTATTATACATATAAATAAAGAGTATGATATAAACCGAAGTAATTCGAACGGATATAAAGTGAATTTTATGGGCCAACGTATAATAAATACAAATCGAAATTATCTTATAATACTGCTAAACGGAAACATTTACAAATTATTCATTGTTAACGCAATCTGGTTCAAATTTTAATTTTCTTTGTACATGATGATGGTAAATACACCTTAAAATATAAATTAAATGTCCACATCATTAAGGCAGAACAAATAACAGTTCAAAAATGATGGCCTTTTACAGTATAAAGTATGTATCTTCTTAATGTATGGAAATAAAAAGTATATTATAATATTTTTTGATCATGAAAACATATTTAAGAAAACTGAAAAATATTTAAGAAAATTGAAAATATAATATTTCAGATCACGAAAGTATAGTGTAATAAAAGATAAAATCAAACATACTCCCTCTATAATATCTCAATTAAGTTAAGAAACAGAAACAATCGAAAAATATTATAAAATAAATTTGGAGTGGAGAGAAATCCGTTACCTCAAGTTAAGGAGCTTGCCTATGGTGGATATTTGAAACTAAGAACTTCTTTTATAAGCTACTTTTCAATGGAAAGGAGAGGGCTAAAATTTAATTACATTGAAATAAATTTACTATTCAAAGGGTTTTTGATTGATTGACAGAACACGTTTCCGTGACTTTCGAATTGTGTAATTTAGACTTATGAACATTTAACTTAGAAGACTCAATCTTTCTATAGGCTTATGCAATTCAATGTAAGAGAAGGATATTACATATTTACAAGATTTAACTATTTTAATGGACATTGCAATCCTAGATCTCTTATCTAATAAGTTTGTTAAGAGCAATACATTCTTTGTGAAATGTTTTGTTAAAGTCAAATACATAACGGCATTCGAATATCAGGGTTGAAAATCTGTAATCAACCCTTATGCATTTAACTTAGAAAACTCAATCTTTCTATAGGCTTATGCAATTCAATGTAAGAGAAGGATATTACATATTTACAAGATTTAACTATTTTAATGGACATTGCAATCCTAGATCTCTTATCTAATAAGTTTGTTAATAGCAATATATTCTTTGTGAAATGTTTGGTTAAAGTCAAATACATAACGGCATTCGACACATTTTTTCTCTCGGTAAAGAAGTTTAAGAGCAAGTGCGCTTGTAGTAGAAACTAAATGTTAAATCTTATTCGATCGTAACATTTCAGACCTTATTTGACAAAGCAGCAATTTATATCTCCAAGATTGATAAACATATTTCTACAAAATGAAAACTTTTAAGTAACTGTGTTCATATTCTTATTTCTTTGATATTTTACAAAACTTTATTACTTTGATTTTAAGCATTACGTGCTACACGTGGTTGAGTTGTAAAAACATGTCGGAAATTGTCTCAAATTAGAATGTATCAAATAACTTGATACAGCTTGAAAAAAGTCAATTTTGTGGATAAAATACCTTCAAAATGATTGAATTCTGAAACATTAAACTATAGGTCAAGGTCAAGAAGGTCTATTCTATAGGTCAAGAAGATCAAAAACTGGTTAGTAGTCATGAGAGAAAACTACATATTTTCCTAATGTATATATGCGCGTAAGCCTTTCTGAGCGTTAGTTAAAGCAAATCTACAATAGTCATTTTTTCAACAAAAATGATTTACGAAATATAAGCAATCCAAAAGCAATATTTTTTCAATGTATTTAATTGTAACTTTCAGTATTGAGAAAATTCATAAATGACAAAACAGATCTATCCCGATTATGCTCTTTACAGAACGAATATTTTTTACTTTGCTCTTTATTACAAAAAATATTCGAAGCATTTCTCTTTCTTTTTACTTTAAAAGGATAAATACTTGTACAGTTTAAAATATCATAATTCTTATTTGTAATTTTAGGTATAAAATCGAAATCCGTCTTCACTGATATCAAAATGAAATTCATTTTCTTCTTTTTATTCATATACTCAGCATTGATTGCATTCGAAAACTCGGAAGACAAAGGTAAACAATGTTTTATTTATTCCTTGTACTATAGTCAACAGCTTATGATTAAGCTAGAGCGTTTGGTTTATGTCTATTGTAAAGACGTAACATAATCACTTATTATCAGTCTTCTTTAAACGATTATCTCATGGAATTGTTTTCTCTAAAATTTAAAATGTTTTCAAGAGTGTACTATTTTTTCTACAATGCCGACCCCTGGTCTCTTCTACCTACTACACCGCAAGGGGTGAACTGACTGCTAATCCCAACAAGGAAATTACCAAAAGCATTGAGCTTTCAAACCACTATTAGAGGTAGTTAATAAAATTTTCATCGCACTGGAGCAACACATCAGGCCATTGACAACGATTCGGGATGGATTCCGAAGTGAAAGATCCGAGGATTCGTAATTTTCAACAACGGTCAGATGACGCGGTAAGCACCAGAGCTGGCACCCCATTTTCCAAACTTCCACAATAACCCGTTGTGTTGCTCCAGTGTGACGTTAATTAAAATACCTATCTACCTACCAAACTTCCACACCTCGTCAATGGGAAGACAATTGAAGTCACAGGAGATTTAACGCACACGGCAGTCTTATGTTGGATCTAGTTTCGAACTCGCAACCCTTTGTTTGCCAATCCACGGCTCTACCAACTGGCCTACCGAGGCCCCAAATTGTGATTTATATCAGCTGCATACTGGTTGGCAGACAAACGCTACGACTAGTACGACTGTCCGAAAGTTACCTATGATTCATATTTCATTTCAAGAGCTTCAAAAGAGAATATGTATATTTTTGAAGATATGTAAATTATAAAATTCAGAACATCAACAGGTCCTTTTATATTTAAACTCCCACCTTTTGTACCATATTAACTGCTTAGTAACCATGTCCAAGATACACTCGGAAACAGGATCAGTGTTCCAAAATATAATAAAACTAGGTTCAAAAAATTGTAATATGTTATGTATCAATCAAACATATCATTTTGTTGCAATTAGTGTTTCCTAGACAACAACAAACATTTCATTTTTGTAGTAAGAGAATGGTGCTTTCATCCTGAAATCATCAAAATAAATGAACTGTTAGAGGTTAAAATATATTTACAGATTGCTGAAATGATATTTGTGTTATATTCGATAAAAAAAGATTATTCAAAATGTTTATTGCAATGTTGTAATGTTTGAAACGATTCAGGTTAAATTTAAAAAGGAGTATGGTTTCTTACGTTAACGTATACTTTTAAGCACTCATAAGAGTACACATTTGAGGACACGTATTTTAGTTCGAGAGCTATTCTCGTACAGAAGTGAACCTTGGAATGAAAATTTAGATTCAGGTATTTCTTAATTCAAATTTCAGTTCAAAGAGCTTTTGAAATTTAAATGGAAAGTCAACATTTCTGTTTATAATCCTAATAGATGAGTCAAAGAGGCTATCCAGATACGACCGAATACTAAATGAAGTATACGAGTATCTGAAAAATATCGAAAGGTAGTTTGCAGGTTTTCAAGTGAACCAGGTTTTTAAATGAACCTGTACCCCAAAGTTTACAATAGTCAAAGTGTCTACTCAATGTCCTTGATATTTTAGACTGACAAAACTTTCATTGCTGATTTTCATTAAGCCGAAAAATGAATTGGTTATTTTAAAAGCAACTAAGAAAATCTCTATGATGTACCGATTGGCATGGCCAAACATGGCCCTTGCCCATAAATCCCGGAAACCAAACAATCAACCAACCTGAACCGATTCATATCTAAGATAACAATTTTACATTTTCAACGTAATGAGTTTTGATATCCTACTTCAGTTTCATAAAATTCACATTCACTTTCATGAGGTTGAACGTTATTATGTTCTCTGTTAGGAAATTTTGGAAATGTCTGTTTTGATTCCCAAGATTCCCAAAATTTTTTGCGTACAATTTGATACAAATAACAGTCAAAGCCATGTATATGTTCCTTCTGTACCTTTTTAAAATCATAGAGTAGTTAATATGGTAGAGTATTAATAAAGTATATGTAGTTATCGAGAAGTGTTTTTATTTCAGTGCCTGTTTTCTTAAAACTAAAGTATTTGTTGTCAACCTATTTTATGAGTTATACTTCAGTTGTTTCCTGTTTATTTATATGCACAAATTTTAATTACAGGCGGGACATTTTTAGGTCGATTTGTGAAACAAATTCGTAGTTTCCATTAAAAACACTTAATTTTGACCCCAAATTTTGAAATTTGAGTAGAATTTATATCCTCGAATACTACTTTAACCTCGAGTTTCAATTCATCTAATTCTATCATTTCTAGATGATGAGTATGGAAAGTTTTGAGCTTCTAATGTAAATTTGTTTCCCAGAATATTCATATTTACTAAAATAATCTTCCTACACACACACCATTCTGTGTTTATTATGTCATTACTGAAGAACCTGAAGAAAATATACAGGGAATGCTTGGTTTTTAAATAGTTTTTAGTATTCAATATAAATAAGAAACTAATGCAGAACATGAAGAGAATTGGGTATATTTTGATGGAAAATTAATTCTGAGCTTTTATACATGACAGTAAAACTACAGTTCTTTTCATTCCGTACCTATTCGTCCCTCCTTTTTTGTTATTAACGAATAAAAACAGAATTGATAAAATATAATGCAATGGAAAAATGGAAGGAGAGTTGTAATTTTTAAAAGCAAAAACAACGCAAATCACTTTTCATTAAAATGTATCAAAGCTATTTAAATTCTTTTCGAATTGTGTAATTTAGACTTATGAACATTTAACTTAGAAGACTCAATCTTTCTATAGGCTTATGCAATTCAATGTAAGAGAAGGATATTACATATTTACAAGATTTAACTATTTTAATGGACATTGCAATCCTAGATCTCTTATCTAATAAGTTTGTTAAGAGCAATACATTCTTTGTGAAATGTTTTGTTAAAGTCAAATACATAACGGCATTCGAATATCAGGGTTGAAAATCTGTAATCAACCCTTATGCATTTAACTTAGAAAACTCAATCTTTCTATAGGCTTATGCAATTCAATGTAAGAGAAGGATATTACATATTTACAAGATTTAACTATTTTAATGGACATTGCAATCCTAGATCTCTTATCTAATAAGTTTGTTAATAGCAATATATTCTTTGTGAAATGTTTGGTTAAAGTCAAATACATAACGGCATTCGAATATCAGGGTTGAAAATCTGTAATCCAATATTTAAATATACAGTTCATTAAACTAAAGTTTAACAATTAATCATAGTATGCTTTTTTACTTATGTTAATAATTTGCAAATAGACTTATCACATTTCATAAATTTATGTTTAATAAACTATTTTTAAATTTTCAATTTGAACGTTATGTAAAAAACAGGTGTTTGGAAAAGCTGGTAAAAATACATACCACACCAAAAAATATACTTTTATAAAACTATCTGAATCATTAGCCAAACTAAATGGCTGTCGAAAACAGTAAATGTTTAAATTTTTATAGAAAATACTGTAAGGCCGTGTTGGCCCAGTTGGTAGATTCGCGGATTGGTAACCAGAAGTTTATGAGTTCGAAACTCGATACAACTTAAGACCGTCGTGTACGTGAAGGATGGAGCACGTTAAATCTGTCGTGGCTTCAAATATCTTCACGTTGGCGTGATTTGAACGTTTGGAGGGTAGGGTGCCAGATCAAATCTTGACCTCATCATCTAACCGTGGTTCAAAATTACAAGGTGTTCACCTCGAATCTTTCCCTTCGGGACTGATCCCGGACCATCGCCAATAATCCATTGTGTTGCTATTGTGCACAGAATGGGTTAACTGAAAGGGCTATTGATGTGCCACTCTACCAACCGGGCTACCATGGCCCCTAGGGACTCCTAGGAGTTGGCTCCAATGAATGCATATTTGCACATGAGATCATTGCATCTCAATATAAATGCTTAAAATAAGAAGTGGGTACTCCCACACACAAACAGAGATCTTCTAATAATTAAGCTTTGGATTAGTTTTGTCGATCTGCACTCTGTTTTTGCTGTACGAGGGCCAATTAGACCAGACCTACGGCTTAAAGTAGACACTCCGATCCACTACGGGGCTCGCAATGGGTCAGTGTGCGAGCATCGTGCCAGTTGTAGGTGGCACAGGTTCGATTCCTACCTGGGTGCATTTCACTTTTCTGTGTCTTTAAAACTTTCCTTCTGTGATTACCCATTTAATTGAAGTTGTCTCTCGTACCTTGGTCAAATATGTCTATTGAACAATAAATCGAAACCTAAACGAAAGGCTAAGCATAGACCAAGCATTCGAACCCGTAGCCAGTTGAACCGAAGGACCGAGTGCTAACCATTTGGATACCAGGCAAACTCCAACAGCTAGTAATTTAATCAATTCTGCAAATATATGCGGTAGGGTAAGTAAAAAGTGAGTTTAAAGTCAACATCAGCCCATTCAAAATGCTTATATCGATGCTTGATCTCTGTGGGGCCCACTGTAGCCCATTGTGGAAGAACAACGGTTTATCAACCGGAGGATTGGTAGATCGAAACTAGGTTCAGCCAAAGACCCCTCGTATACACGGGGGCTTGTGTACGAAAAATCTATCGAGGCCTGAAATGTCCTCACGATGGCTTGATGTGGAAGTTTGTAAAGTGGGGTGGCCATATCAAGTGTCGTTCTCATTATGTGACCGTGGTTCAAAATTCCAGATGTTCTTTCCCTTCGGGATTGATCCCGAACCGTTGCCAATAGCCCGTTGGGTTGCTCCAGTGCGACGTTAATTAACTACCTATCTACCTGATCTCCTTGGAAAGGCATACAGCAAAGATTTATTGAAAAAGTCCTTTTCGCCTAAATTAAGTTATACTCGACAGTATTTTGTAGTTTATAGTACATGGTTAAAACGGAAAAAAGTTTATTATAAAATAGACATCCAGCAGAACATGCTGATAAAAATACTCAAAATAGATATTTTTAAAATACCAGTAAATGAATGAAATTGTACATATAAGATTGTACGCAGAATAGATTTTAAAATTATAGATATTCTCTTAAATTTATGGCAATACGATGAATTATCATCTTTTTCTTACTAACTTGGACCACGTTTTAAATGGTATGTTGATATGTAATTGTATTACCAGTATTGCGTGAATATGGATTAATTGATTTGTACATTGATTTTGTATTTATACTTCTTGGTACCTTAGACTATTGATTGAGAAGCATCTTTAAAATAAAGAAAAGTTCATCCTGAGAATTCACCGTTTCATATCCTGAGAATTCACACTTAGCTATGCATCAACCAGTTCTTTCTTAAAATAGTTCAACTCGAAGGTTGCTTGCGCAGTGGCCATACGCACTGAGCCGTGACGTCCCCATTTATTCTTTGGAATTTTTTTTCAAGAAATGCTAAAATCGAATTCGAAAAACAATCCGTGACGTCATGTTCAGAATACGTATAGGAAACACGTATCGCCGCCGCAGAAGATCTACTGCCACCTCTATTTAGTTTCACAGAAAATGCCTCTACTTGGAAGTTACAGTACTCATTTTGTTGAAAACACTAAAAATTCCTTATAAAGTTCTTCCTGCAACCTTGTGTAATCAGAGGTCGAAAGACTTCCAAATTTGCCAGTGGGTGAGAAAGCACTCTTGTCAACATTCGCTCAAAAGCCCTAGGAACAAGAAATTTTGAATATATTATCCCTTATTTATCGTGAATTCCGTGATACGGTGTAGATACATAAAAGTACTCTGATTAGCGTTGATTAAAAACTGTTATTTTTACTTTCATGGAGCAATAGTATCTCAGAGACAGTCAAAAGAAAAGCCAAATCAAAATGATAAATGAGCCGTAGTGGACTTTTTCTTGATATGTGTTGGAGTGATTGAAAAAATTGTCTTCTGATAGCTCTCAAGTGTGCTGACCGACTCTCATTCGGGTTTCAATTATATCATATCATGTTGAATTTCCCCCATCTTCCTAATAACCAGACCGCCCCCGCTTGTAATTAAACAAACACAATTCAATATAAATATTTTTTATTCATTAACATTATTTTAAAGACAAAACAAATTGATTGAAATAGGAGCTGTTTAGATATTTAGTATAATTTTTGCTTGTTTATTTTCCGACGAAAGGTAAGGTGATTATTTCCAAGACATTTCCAATTGTTTCGCCCACTGAGTCCCACTTGCAGTGGCAGTTGCGAGTGAAGGGATTGCAAGAGCAGCCCTTGGGAGGGCAGCATGGTGGTCCTGAGCCGTAACTTCCTTTGCTGCAAGACTGGTTAGGGGCTGAGCATGTTGGCCTGAAACAGAGATTGAAGTGAAGTTTTCTGAATGGCAAAATACATCAGTTGTATCCTCTCTATACATTTTCTTTTAATCTTCCGATTAGAGGGATTTACTACAATGCCGTATTACCACAAAGTCAAAAGGATTATAATTAGAAAAGTCAAACATTCCGACTTAATATTTACAAAAATATGACTATTGCATTATAAAAGTACTCTGATTAGCGTTGATTTTTTTGCTTGGATGGCTCCCTTGCTTGGCTCCCTTGCCAATCACTCAGTTCCTACAGTATTAAATAGTCCGTTGTGTTTTTACTGCAGTGCGACTTAAATTAAAGTATCAACCGAGAGCTATGGGAGTTAGTAGTTTTCGTGTTCTACTTGCAAACTCATCTCTACCGAACTGGAATGTCAGAATCTCCGACTTGCCCTTTGTGTGACCTTTCTGATATAACATGACATTCTCAATAGTTGTCCTGATCTTATAAAAGTTACACTGCGTTGCAGTGAACAATACTGCTGATAGATTTATATTTTATTTATGTTCCAAAAGACTGTATTGGACTGCCAGACTGAGCCATGACGAAATGGCTGAGGTCTGACCTATTATATAAACAATACAGTATTGGAAGTTTTCAGATCCAATAATTTAACTTTTTAGTTCAATATCCATTACCCTTGGCGTAGAATCAACAGTTCTGTAGTGTTAGTCAAGAAGGCAGTACCTCCAAGTCTGCTCATTTTGGTCTCAAGTTCACGATTGTTGAATGATGCGTATAAATGAATCGGATATTCATTTGCACAAGATAGCATTAAGATTACTTATCCAACTATTAATTGAGTTTGCTCACGGACTGCTATAAAACCTAATTAGGCATTCGATACGTAGCATTTTAAGAACTATGAATCCTGAAGAACATATATGGAGATACTTCCTTCTTAAATAGCATTTTAGAACTATAGATTGAGGGGAAGCTACTGTGCTTTAACAAGCATTATTCAGTGGCTATTCACAGCTAATTATATTACAGACAAGAGTCCCATTTTTGACGATGAATGTTTGTATTGAATTGATGTATTTATTTTGCTTTCCTCTTTTGTTTTACAAAATTGAATATATGACACTTGTTCGAGGAGAAGCCAGTCTCTTTTCTTATCAAAAGACAGAAATTTTAAAAATTAGAACTTACAACCGGAATGTATAACAATCTAAAAATTTTATGAAAATTACTGACATTGACGTCAATTACATTTACAAATAATGAATGTTATTGTTTAACTTTACCATTACAGAAAACAAATTTTTACTGTTCAGAAACATATTAAGTTATAAAATGCTAGAATCGAAATCTTTAGAGGCCTAAAAATACCCCAATACCAGATCCGTTATATTTTAAATTAATTCTACCTCCCTTTGCTACAAAAATTTTAATTTATTATTATGAGTTTATGCTTACCTGTATCCTCTTAACAATTCAGCAGAACTGTCACCTGAAAGAGTGAAAAAGTATTCTCAGAAACAACTTTAAATGCAGTTTGTTCTAGTAGACCAAAAACTATTGTATGAAGTAGAACGTGAAAAGAGACACGTAATCGTGTCTACCAAAAAGTTTTTCACGGTGGAGATAGATTGCAGTGTTGAGATATACAACTGTATTGTATGTCAATTCACGTAATAGAAACGAAGTTTTCCATTGAACTCTCCCTCAAGAATTTAGCAGTGGCTGAATTCGATAGTGGCTGTTACCCCTTCAAACCCTGTTGGCTGCCTCGCCATAGCGAGGGGGTGTCATTGAATGGAATGGGCGAAGTACTTCGAGAGTCTTCTCCTGGTAGGGTCACCTTAGGCGTGAGGGCCAGTCAATTTTTTTAGCTAAATGTTAACAGGCAGCTCCTGAGTTTAAGTCAAATTTCAGCCTTTAGAGTTGTTGTAGTGCCCATTTCTGAGACAGATGTCTAAGAGAATTTTTAACAGTTTCAGCTATATCAATTATTTCCTCTCTGTAAAGCCATTCTTCGGAATGGTAATCGATGGTTAGATGACCAGCTACTATTGCAAAGCAGGTGAATACATATGAGATCAATGTCTTGACAGCTTTACAATGTCTATACGTTTTCGTTATATCCCTGTTATTTTTTATGCCTTTAAAATGTCATGTTCTCAGTCTGGATGTTGTAGTGGTGGTTTTTCTGACTGCGGTAATTTCACATATTTGTTGTTTTATTTTAATTTTTGTGATATGAGTCGGAATTTTACCAAAGAATTAGCATTACTAAGAGTTATTGGGATTATAGCCATTATTGTACCACACTAAAATCAAACTACAATATTCTCCCTATACTAGATATTTGGCAAAGTTGCGAGACATTCGTTGCATTTCAATGGTTCATAACTGCATCAGGCTGCTTTGGCAAGGTTTAGAAGCGTGCAAATAAGGTATAGGACTTTTGTTAGAGGAATCACGAACTTTGGAATCTGTCCTAGACTCACAACCTCAGCAAATCCTTCCCATATTTTGGATTGTATCGATGTCTCAGCTCCTGGTTAAACGGTCGCTACGTGACTTCAAAAGCCTCTTTTGGAAGTAGTCTAGATTTCATCTTGACCAAGAAATTAGTAACAACAAATAGGTGAAAGATTGCTAATTGCGAGAAATCTTTAGAGCTGCATTAAGTTACGATTAGTTAGTTCGTATCCATGGTCTTGCAATGAATGATTTCGACCATATTGTCTTTAACAGCCGAGTGTAAGGTAGTTTTTTTATGAAACTAGGTGGTGAAGAAGAGTGAGCTGCGATAGGAGTAGAAGCAGTGTCTGTTTCATAGATTTCAGGTAGTTGTTCGAATTTATATGCATAGCGTTGGAAATTCAACTCCAACAACGTGAACGCTAATTGAGGCGAGTACCATCTGGCTTTTTTAAAAAAAGCACGTATGTTCATTTACACTTCTGGATCACCAATAACGGAAACACATGGAAAGACAGTGTAACTTTGCTAACCAAAATTACTTCATTGTAGAACTTCCTCTGCCATATATACAACTGTTTTGTAAGTTAATTCATGTAGTGGTGGTCAAATTCCACACACCCATATGCTAAATCAGTAATGGTCGATTTCAAAAGTTATCACTAAATTACAAAATAGAAGAGATCTTACCCTCGGTTTCAGAGGATGCTTGAACAATGCTTAACAATACGCAAAAGACAACGAAGGATATACAAACCAGCTTCATTTTGATCTGTAGGAAAAATGAAATAAGTTTATAAAATACCAAATAGGGGATTTCAGGAGAAAAAGCATTTTGATAGTTAAATTTGATATTCCGTGTGACCAAAATTAAAATTAGCGATTTAATTATTCTCTGGAAATGTATTTCAAGAGAACAGTTTCACTTTAGTCCTTATAGTGTTCATATGCAAACATATACCTCAATATGGCTCTAATTGTATGATATATATAATAAAACAATTAGCATATACGCTTATTATATAGTTTTGTGTTATTTAATACATTATGCATTATTTAATATTATGGTTTATATTATTCAGTATATTTTAAAGCAAATTCAAATACATTCAATATGTAATACTATTTTCTTTGCAAAATAAGAAGGGATGAACTTACATTTTGGTGTCTGATACTATGATTTTTGAGTCACTTAAAACTGTTACTTATACTTTAAAAGTAGTCTTTATTATACATATAAATAAAGAGTATGATATAAACCGAAGTAATTCGAACGGATGTAAAGTGAATTTTATGGGCCAACGTATAATAAATACAAATCGAAATTATCTTATAATACTGCTAAACGGAAACATTTACAAATTATTCATTGTTAACGCAATCTGGTTCAAATTTTAATTTTCTTTGTACATGATGATGGTAAACACACCTTAAAATATAAATTAAATGTCCACATCATTAAGGCAGAACAAATAACAGTTCAAAAATGATGGCCTTTTACAGTATAAAGTATGTATCTTCTTAATGTATGGAAATAAAGTATATTATAATATTTTTTGATCATCAAAACATATTTAAGAAAACTGAAAAATATTTAAGAAAATTGAAAATATAATATTTCAGATCACGAAAGTATAGTGTAATAAAAGATAAAATCAAACATACTCCCTCTATAATATCTCAATTAAGTTAAGAAACAGAAACAATCGAAAAATATTATAAAATAAATTTGGAGTGGAGAGAAATCCGTTACCTCAAGTTAAGGAGCTTGCCTATGGTGGATATTTGAAACTAAGAACTTCTTTTATAAGCTACTTTTCAATGGAAAGGAGAGGGTTAAAATTTAATTACATTGAAATAAATTTACTATTCAAAGGGTTTTTGATTGATTGACAGAACACGTTTCCGTGACTTTAACTATCTTCCTAAAATCACGCATCACTAAATGAGAGAACACCTGTTGCATCAACATTTTTCTCAAAATAACACAATGAAATTGAATGCAATTTGGCATTAAAATATGGTTTTGTAAATTACACAGTGAATGCTGCGATCACTTCGATTCAGATTTTTATATAAATAAAACATATAATTAAAGTCTTTTGGGAGACATTTTTATACTAAGCCTAATTACATTATTTAAAATATATAAAATTTTGAAAGAGATTGTGATCTTAAATCTGATGTCATTATTCCATCCGATTCCTCAGTTTTATTGGTTGGTATGATTATTAGTGAAAGATAGTAAATTGATCATTAATTTCTTTAAATTGAGTGTCTCGGTGGTTTTGTTCACTGCTCTAGCAGTCTGCGAGTTGTTGGTGGCGCAGGTTTGATTCCTGCCAGGCTCAATACCTTTCTAGGTGCGTTTCTCTCTTCTGTGTCAGTAAAGCGATCCTTGTGTGTGTATGTCTATTTACTTGACCTTTTTTGCATAGCTTGGCCATACATGGCCCTTGCGTCATTAAAGTCAACCAAAAATCTATAAATTTATGTCTTTAACAAATACACTCCGTTATTTCTCTAAAATATTCAGAGTCCATCAAATGGGTGAGTAATCAAGAAATTTTAGGTTTTGTTAACAGGATTGTTTGAAAATTTCTTTAAATACTACTTGCACTTAATTATCTAGTCATAGATCCTATACGAACTTCTGATACTGCACTGCTGAGAAATTAAATTCTATTATAAGACAGAAGTCCAAGAGCAGAAAAGCTATATGCAATGCAATTAAATAACCTTAATATTAAATTTTCTTCAAACGTTTAGGGGCCGTCGTGGCTCAGTGGGTTTGCCCACTGCTCTACCTACCTTCGAGTTGTAGGTGGCGCAAGCTCGATTTCCGCCGGGTGCATTCCTCCCTGGGTATATTTCTCTTTTTTGTGTCAGTAATGCTTTCACTGTGTGTGTTAGTTACTTGATATTGTGTCAATTACTTGATATTGTATTGTGTCTGGCGCAGCTTGGCCAAACATGGCCCCTGCGCCATAAAACCCCAAAACCAACCAACTTAAAACATCTGATTGAATTTGAGTTACGTTTTGTAAAATATTCATTAGCATACTCAGATAATTTTTTAGACAGAATTTATCAAGATACTTATGTGTTAGCAATGGAAGGGAAATGGAAAATTATAATTCAATTTCGCTATTGCACAATGGTGAAAAATTATTTTTTCAATTTAAAGTGATAAAAAATGAGCCAAAACTTCCTGCTGAACTAGGTACGACTGTAACTTGTTTTTAAATGGCTAGTACTATAAGAGATAAGTGTTCGAGTCCAAGAGATCCGCTTGGAGAGAATTCTGCTCCAGGTCCTCATAAAAGTATGGGTCAACTTTTCGAGTGGCATTCGCCAAAAAATCCGCCAATGGTGCTATCAACATATTTGATCCTAACCGACCCCAGCTGTCCCAGTTAGACAAATCTAACATCTTGATGGATCATTTTTTTCCGCCAGACTCAAGTGCCAGTCTCTTTACAGATACGGTTTATCAACCTTTTTCAACTGGAGAGGCCAACACTTCTATTCAGGGGGACCTGGCTGCGGTCCTCGCGAATCTAAAAAACGGCAAGGCCCCGGGGCCCGATTTCGTCGACTACAAAATCTGGAGGCACATCTTTAAATATCATTCGATTTTACTTACAGACCCAATTAGAATAATATTTATATTTGCCTACTTCCTGGAGTGCCTCTGGAGTAGGGAGGTTCGCTTCCTGGTTAAACAGGGTAGGGACCCCTCCTCCTGTGGCTCTTACCGCCCGATTTGTCTCCTCCCCACGTTGGGAAAGATAATTGAAAGACTGTTTATAAAGAAGTTAAATTCCTGGTTATCAACTCAATCAATTCTGCATCCCCTCCAGTTTGGCTTCCGAGAGCAGCGCTCGTGTGAAGAGGCCATACAATCTGCGGTCACAAAAATTAAGTCTTACCGGGGTGTCAGTCATTGTACATTAACAACACTCGACATAAAAGCCGCCTTTGACACGATGGACTGGCGGGTGTTGGTGGACACACTCGACTCCTACAACGCTCCTGCATTTATTATAAATTTTATAAAATCATATTTATGTTCCAGAACTGTTATTTATTTTGCAAACAAAGTAAAGTTAACACGAAATATATTTAAAGGTTGTCTACAGGGTTCGGTCTTAGCACCGACCCTGTGGAACATACAGGGTGTCCCAAAAAGGTTGTTCCGAGATTTATCTTTTTACCATTTGGAGATAAGTAGGCAATGCAAATTGCAAAAGTGCACCAAATAAGGTAAGTAATTAAGATATGTGAATAAAATTATCACGTGATAAAAATTTAAGCGGATACAGTTTTTAATTTTTATACCACCCCTCAAGATAAAAATACGAGATAGCAAAAATGTTCCTTACCTGCATCCCTATCGTTAGTAAGAAACCATATTTCTGTAGGTTGAATAGTAACGGAGATACAAGAGTTTCTATTTTAAGGGGGCCATATCTAATCTAGAACGGACACTGACCCATGGCCAAGAATGAAGAGCTAAGTTCTGCATTGCTGCAGATGGAAAAATTTCCTTTTATTTTTATTTAAACCATTTTTTCTACAATATTTTTATTAAAGATTACATTGTCTACTATTATGCATTGCGATTTTCGTCTGCAGTTGCAATACTACATTATTTTGCACAATGTTGCACTTTCTGACCGAAAAATGCTTTTTAGCATTGTGTATGCGGTCCCTAATCTGATTGCTTGAACAGCTGTGCACAAGCGGTATAAATCGACTTTTTTGCGTCCGTATGCCTCCGTTACTGTTCAACCTACAGAAATGCAGTTTTCTGCTAACGATAGGAATGCAGGTAAGGAACATTTCTGCTATCTCGGATTTTTTAATCTAGAGGGGTTGTATACAAATTAAAAACTGCATCCGCTTAAATTGTTATCACGTGATAATTTTATTCACGTGATAATTTTATCACGTGATAATTTTATACTTCAACAGGATTTTATTTCTCTCAACAGAATTTAGCTATATACAGGCTTTCGCGGACGACCTGGCAGTAATCACGTCAGGCGTCACGCGAAGGAAGTTGGAACTTACCTTTAATTCTATACTCAATAGTATCTACATTGCTCTTTCAGCGTTGGGACTGGAGTTGTCCGCCGACAAATGTCGGTCCATCGTGTTCTCCAAATCTGCTAAATTTAAAAGAAATCCGATTTTCCGCATTAATAACACAACAATAGCTATAACTCCATTTCTCAAATATTTGGGCCTTATAATAGATAATGGTCTCACGTGGAGCGATCACATCGCCTCCCTTTCAGAGAGATGCCTTTAATAACTCTTAGAGTTTTGTGAGGCGGTTGGGGAGTCGACGCTCGGCTCCTGAGATTTTGGTATCTTTCCGTCACAGAAAAAGAGTTGACCTATGGGGCCGGCGTTTGGGGTGGTTCCTTGACTAAAGCTCAGAGGACTAAATTGTTATCTATACAACGTCCTTTCCTCATTCGCATGTCTCGCGCATATCGAACCTTTTTTTCTGACCAGTTAGTAAATCCGGATTTCGATGTGTACACGGATGGCTCCGGCATAGATGGGTATATCGGGGCCTCCGAGTACATATTCGACCATAATGACTTAAAACTAGTTTTTGTTATAGACTTTTATCATCGTTTAACAGTGTGTTTCAGGCCGAGCTCACGGCTATTTTTAAGGCCGTGGTCTGAGCCTGCGACCATCATAAGAAAATAAATATTTACAGCGGCAGTCTAAGCTCGATACAAGCCTTAAGATCCACTCAAATAAATCCTTATATCTTAATAAAATAAAACAAAAAATGGTAACACTTACTCACCTCTTTGGCTTGTCTTGGGTCAGGTTTTGATGAGAACTATTAAGAACTTTGCCTTGTCTAAATGGCGAGATGATCACCGAGATGCGCCCAGGGGACTTCGACTTAAATCCTTTGAGCCGGAGGTTGACCCAGGTCTCCTCTCCGCAAATCGTTACTTATTTTGGTTCCTTACAGGTCATGGCCCATTTGCGGTATACCTCCATAGGTTCGGGATCAAGGACTCTGGTAATTGTTTGTGCGGAGCATTGGGGAGTGCTGACCACTACCTCTTCAGCTGCCGGCACTCTTCTTCATACCACATTGTTGCCCCATCTGAACCCAATCGGACCGAGTGGTTAAAAGTGATTCTTGGGTGTCCTGCCAGTCTCCATAGAGTTAACATGTGCGTGCTGGCTGCTGGTGAGGTGGCGGATCGGCTCCCCCCTCGTTCTTAATAAATCTTTTTAACGTTTTGTATTTTAATGTTTTTATTTGGTATTAAACTACACTATTTCAAAATTTTTAGCTATTTTAACTATTTCTTAATTATGGGGGGGGTATTTCAATTAACGTCACACTAGAGCAACACAACGGGCTATTGGTGACGGTCCGGGATCAATCCCAAAGGGAAAGATCCGAGGACAACACCACGTAATTTTGAACCACGGTCAGATGACGTCTTAATTATGGACCCATTTTGGTCAATCCTCTTTTCCCCTAGTTGTATGTTTGTTTAATTTTCTCTTGATTTTTCTGCATGGTGATATTTGCTTGTTTATCTGTTTTTTATGTTGATGTTTTTGAGCTGTTTTTCTTATAATATTCCTATTCGTTGTTTCATTGTTTTTATATTCAATTGATATTTGTATTGTCCCGTTTTTTATGTACTGAATTTTACACGTGTATTTTTTGTTTTATGTTCATTGCTGTGGGTTGTGCACAACACAACTAACATTTTTGCTCTCGCATCTTTCGGGGCCTGTGTGGAGACTTATTCTTCTCCTCTAGTGAAGACGTTTGTGCAACTGGTTTCCTTGCTGTTTATTGTCGTGTTTTGTTTTTGTGTTTTAATAATTTGTTCTGTTCTTGCGTTTCTTTTTTAAAACGATGTTCTACAATGTCGCATTTGTAATTGCGACCTGTAAAAATAATGTATCTTATTGAGATTTAATAAATGTCGTCCGTGTGCCGGGGATGAGCGTGTGCATTCCCTGCCCGGTCGGGTTGTGGCCCGTTGCCCCTTGTGCTGGAAGTCACTATTTTCTCCGCCCCCACCCTTATTGGGCTCTAAACCCTATGGTGAGCCGGGGTTTAGAGCCCAATAAGGGTGGGGGCGTGGGTCGTCAAGTCACGTCAAGCTAAAGTGTGTAAGCTTCTGCTATGAAATGCAGTTATAGTCTTTCATAAATTGATGATAATATTAGTATTAGTTGAAGTACGGCTGAGTCGCTAACGTCGCCATTTACGACGCCAAAGAACTCAGTTCTAATTCCACATTATCTTTTTTCACGTGACTCTATCTGCACTCCTGATTGGCCGCTACTTCAAGACTTCACCTACAAGTAGATTCTGCAAACCCAAGCATTCCAGTTCAGCAACTTTCTTCAGTGGATGTAGAGAGCCCAAGCTCAGGGTCTCCCACCAAAGTAACATCTGTACCTAGTATTAGTTGAGCGACAATCTGAAAATGAATTTGCGCGAATAAAGTACTACTCTTTCACAAAATTTAGTTATTGGCTAGTGAATTCTGATTAAATGAATAAGTTCAATAAAAGAACAGAATGATAAGAGTGATATTTGGGTCCCGCTGTCGTGGTGTACTGTCATCGAGGTTTTTAAGAGTAGAATTTGGTTTTGAGTCTCAACCCTTTGAGCGTCAAGATATTTTCGAGTCGTTTTGTATTTATTTTACCCCCACAATACACGCACATAATGACTAAACAACCACATCTATTGGTTGAAAGAAGGAATTCATTTAGGAAAGATTGTATTGGTCACGAAAGTCAAAACTAGATAGAAATCACGCAGGGAAGCCAGCAAAATAGAAATATGCTTGTGAGCCCCTCAGAGTGTTAATAGTTATATGATAAGAAAGGTGGTAGTTAATTAGCGTCGCACTGGAGCAACATAATGAGCTATCGGCGGCGGTCTGGGATCCATGCCCAAGGGAAAGATCCAAGGACATCGTCTCGTAATTTTGAACCACGGTCAGATGACGAGGTCAACACCTGAGCTCCAAACTTCCACACCACTCCAACGTAAGAACATTTGGGGCCACGACATTTTTAAGTGCACCAGCCCCCGTGTACACAACGGTCTTTGGCTGGACCTAGTTTCGAACTTGCAACTCTCCGTTTCTTAATCCGCTGCACTTCCAACTGGGCTACCACAGCCCTCTTATGTAATAAGGATCTACTACATTTGACCTCTTTCAAGTGTAGTTGGTGGTAGAGTAGCTTGCCAGGATCTATCTAAACGACCGACCCGATGTTTAGATTTCTTGTGTGTATGTTAGTGTAATACTATCTTAGCAAAATAATCGAAGGATGATCTTAGTAGCAAAATTCATAACATTAACTATACTTATAATTTTATATTAAAGGAATAATAATTATTTCTACAGAAAGATTGAAGAGAAAATTACACATTCTATCAATACACATGCTTTTGCCCATTAAAAAAATTATCAGGTAATGGAAGAATTTATGATCCCCATAAGTCCCTCATTAATTTTTAATTAAGAAGTGCTGTTACCACAAATAAATTTTGAAATAAATTTACTAGAAACATAATTTTTGTGGGAAATTATGGCAATTTGAATCGTTCTGTGAACGAGGATTAAATAATAATTTAAAGTGCTCTAAATGTTTTAAAAAGTACCGAAATTGATTAAAATGTAATATATTTAAGCTATTAATCTTTTAAGTATTAAATCAAAAGATTAAATCCTGCTTCAGAGATTGTAAAAGTAGTACTATTTAAATATGGTCCAAGTTTCAAGATTGTGATTGTTTAAGAAAAACTCTTCAAAATCTTGTAGAAAGGAGAAGGAATCAAAGAAAAGAAAAATGCAGTAGTTCAGCTTAATTGTGTGTAAAACGAAATAGTTTTTTGCAGCTGTGAATGCAAATTTATCCCATATAATTATGGCTTGCTTAAACTGTTTTTCAAGGTATAATTTGTTTTTCAATTTAGAAAAGTGCCATACCCCTTAAACATACTTTGCTGGTAGTAGAAACAGGATTAATTTTTACTTCATTTCAAACCACCTGTGTTCCTGGCATAACATGATGCTTATTATCACAAATAAATTGGATTTCCTTGGATGTCAAGCAATTTTGAAAGGTACTATTCGCTGACATTTCAGATACTTCCTATTTTGTAGAAATAATTGAGAACGATTGAAGGATTGAGAAACAGTGGAGATGTCAGAAAAAAAGAAGTCAGTCAGAAAAGAAGAAAATGTTGAGAAATTCAAGCTTTACGACAGCGCATATAAACAAATTCTGTTCTTTTATAACTTTTTTACTTTCTGAAATTTTATAACAGCATTGTCTTTTATTACGAGTTTCATTTTTCACAGAAACCATTTTTATGTAGAGCGTACCGTTTGTTTGCTTAATATTTATAATAAACTGTGATGTCCTTCCTTAATCGAATTTTCCTTTCACTGAAAGTATAATCCTAATTTTGCGTCCTTTTATAAAAGACACAGTGTTTTTTTTCTAGCCACTGCTGACAGTTTCATCAGGCTCAATCTTTTATAGTTCTATTGAAGCTTTTTCTTAAAAATCATCCTGATGCATCTTCACTTAATGAAAGGAAGGTTTCCGTCGCACTGGAGCAATTAAGAGCTATTGGCGACGATTCTGCATCAATCCGTCGACAACACCTCATAATTTTGAGCCCCGTTCAGATTACCAGGTCACCACCTCAGTTGTCATACACTCTCCAAACTTCCACATTATGTCAACGCGAGGACATTTGAGGCCACGACATATTTCACTTGCCCCAGCCCCCACGTACACGACGTCAATGAGATGCAGTTTTAATGAAAATATACAAAACAGATTGTAGGTACGTCTGTAGGCTGTTATTTAACGTCGGACTAGAGCAACACAACGGGCTATTGCAAAACAGACGGAAAATTGAGATTTTACTTCCTGTTACTCAAATGCTCTCGAATGATACATATCGCGGTTAATGTAGTCCAAAGTTCATTTTGTGGAATTTGTATTGGCAGCATGCTGAAATCGTGTTCGTAAAACAAGCCAAGTGGTTTCACGTCCGGAAAACGTATAGGAACACCGTTATGCTGCAGAAACACTACAAGCTTGCATCTTTAGATAGGTGTGAATGACCTAACATTATTAACTTAGGTTTTCTGATTTTAATAGATGATTCGTGGATATGGTTCATGAGTATGAGGAAAAGTTTGATGGTTTGGAATTGGACAATACAGGTGTCATGATAAATGGAGGCACTGAGAGCAAGAATGGTCTAAACAACAGATTTGACTAGAGTGAGATATTTGGTATTATGATGTTATCAATGAAATAAAAAAGGCCTAAATATGTTTGAAAGTTACAACGGAGATGGCACCACTTTAATCTTTTCTTGTGTCTTATTCTTTTTATACCTGAATGCATTAACAAACTAAGTAACGGACGCAATTTTTACAGTTAGGCTGTTCCTGCTCTTAGTATCTCAATTGGTATAACCTTTTCCTGACATCACTCAAATTTATTTTCAAACACATGAAGAGAAGCGTCCCGTACATATTCCAAGTAGTAGTTGTTACACCATGGATATCCGAATATTTTAGAACATGTTCCTCTTATAATAGGCTGCAGAATCAAATACTTTAGGAAATGTTAAGGTAGTTTGGAGATCGATTTTAATCGGGTATTAAGATTTTCTACCCAACCTTTTTCTAACTTTCTCTTGGAGACGCTGTTTGACCACTGCCCTAAGAATGTAGCTGTAGTCAAACTGGAGCAACACAATGGACTAGGTCCGAGATAGATTCCGAGGGGAGATAACCGATTAGGTAATTCTGAACCACGGTTGGAGGACGAAGTCAACACCTGATCTGGCTCCCCACTCATAAAATTCCCACACCACGAGTACACGACGGTCTTTAATTGGATTGAGTTTCTAACTCGCAACGTTCCGGTTACTAGGGGAGTTACATTTAAGATCTAAGAGATTATACAACATTTGCTTTTTGGAAACAAAAATGTCAGAACATTTCTACCTTCGGCATCTTCTATATTGATTTCAGAATATGCCATCCCTCAGGCCATAACAAATAGAGAAGCTTAACAGTTTGATTTCAAACCAGCAAAAGTGGTGTAAAAATCTTAGCACTACTTATCATTGTTATCATTAGTCATAAAAATATCAACATTAAATATAACACATTTCTTGCGAAGGTGAGAAAAGAAATGACATTAAAGACACGTTTGCAACAACTTCTCTCTCAAAGGTGAAGTTTTCGCAACAGCCTTACATAATTGTGATGCTATGTGATTTGCCAACAATATTGACACCATTGAGGCTGAAATATAATGACGTTTTTGTATCAGGTTGGCAGATAGTTGAATTAAAGTCACACTGGAGCAACATGACGAGCTGTTGGTGAATGTCTGGAATCAATTCCGAAGGAAAAAATCCGAGGACAACGTCTCGTAATTTTGAAAAACTGTGAGATGACGAGGCTCTTAATCCGCGACTCTATCTACGGGGCTACTGCGACCCCTTTTGTTGTAGAAATTTAAGCATAGAAATACTGTAGATTTTTGCTTGACTGTATTATTTCTGGCAATAGAAAAACAGGAAAATCGATAATAGTTATTAGTTCTTACTTAAACGTTATTAATATCCGATTAACAAATTCCAAAAATTTTTGGTATTGACATTTTTCTTGGGACATCTATTGATTCATTGTTTTGTGTAGTATTCTCTTCCTTACACTCCATTTGTTCAGTGTATATAAAATAACAAGTGCGACATAGAAAAATAATTTTTCTTTATAAGATTCCAATTATAAGGCCTTTTTTCATAAGATGACGCTTTTGTCCCTCTAGAACCTAAAAAGAAACCTCAGATTCTTCTCTTTGGGTGTCATTTTTTCTCTCGGTAAAGAAGTTTAAGAGCAAGTGCGCTTGTAGTAGAAACTAAATGTTAAATCTTATTCGATCGTAACATTTCAGACCTTATTTGACAAAGCAGCAATTTATATCTCCAAGATTGATAAACATATTTCTACAAAATGAAAACTTTTAAGTAACTGTGTTCATATTCTTATTTCTTTGATATTTTACAAAACTTTATTACTTTGATTTTAAGCATTACGTGCTACACGTGGTTGAGTTGTAAAAACATGTCGGAAATTGTCTCAAATTAGAATGTATCAAATAACTTGATACAGCTTGAAAAAAGTCAATTTTGTGGATAAAATACCTTCAAAATGATTGAATTCTGAAACATTAAACTATAGGTCAAGGTCAAGAAGGTCTATTCTATAGGTCAAGAAGATCAAAAACTGGTTAGTAGTCATGAGAGAAAACTACATATTTTCCTAATGTATATATGCGCGTAAGCCTTTCTGAGCGTTAGTTAAAGCAAATCTACAATAGTCATTTTTTCAACAAAAATGATTTACGAAATATAAGCAATCCAAAAGCAATATTTTTTCAATGTATTTAATTGTAACTTTCAGTATTGAGAAAATTCATAAATGACAAAACAGATCTATCCCGATTATGCTCTTTACAGAACGAATATTTTTTACTTTGCTCTTTATTACAAAAAATATTCGAAGCATTTCTCTTTCTTTTTACTTTAAAAGGATAAATACTTGTACAGTTTAAAATATCATAATTCTTATTTGTAATTTTAGGTATAAAATCGAAATCCGTCTTCACTGATATCAAAATGAAATTCATTTTCTTCTTTTTATTCATATACTCAGCATTGATTGCATTCGAAAACTCGGAAGACAAAGGTAAACAATGTTTTATTTATTCCTTGTACTATAGTCAACAGCTTATGATTAAGCTAGAGCGTTTGGTTTATGTCTATTGTAAAGACGTAACATAATCACTTATTATCAGTCTTCTTTAAACGATTATCTCATGGAATTGTTTTCTCTAAAATTTAAAATGTTTTCAAGAGTGTACTATTTTTTCTACAATGCCGACCCCTGGTCTCTTCTACCTACTACACCGCAAGGGGTGAACTGACTGCTAATCCCAACAAGGAAATTACCAAAAGCATTGAGCTTTCAAACCACTATTAGAGGTAGTTAATAAAATTTTCATCGCACTGGAGCAACACATCAGGCCATTGACAACGATTCGGGATGGATTCCGAAGTGAAAGATCCGAGGATTCGTAATTTTCAACAACGGTCAGATGACGCGGTAAGCACCAGAGCTGGCACCCCATTTTCCAAACTTCCACAATAACCCGTTGTGTTGCTCCAGTGTGACGTTAATTAAAATACCTATCTACCTACCAAACTTCCACACCTCGTCAATGGGAAGACAATTGAAGTCACAGGAGATTTAACGCACACGGCAGTCTTATGTTGGATCTAGTTTCGAACTCGCAACCCTTTGTTTGCCAATCCACGGCTCTACCAACTGGCCTACCGAGGCCCCAAATTGTGATTTATATCAGCTGCATACTGGTTGGCAGACAAACGCTACGACTAGTACGACTGTCCGAAAGTTACCTATGATTCATATTTCATTTCAAGAGCTTCAAAAGAGAATATGTATATTTTTGAAGATATGTAAATTATAAAATTCAGAACATCAACAGGTCCTTTTATATTTAAACTCCCACCTTTTGTACCATATTAACTGCTTAGTAACCATGTCCAAGATACACTCGGAAACAGGATCAGTGTTCCAAAATATAATAAAACTAGGTTCAAAAAATTGTAATATGTTATGTATCAATCAAACATATCATTTTGTTGCAATTAGTGTTTCCTAGACAACAACAAACATTTCATTTTTGTAGTAAGAGAATGGTGCTTTCATCCTGAAATCATCAAAATAAATGAACTGTTAGAGGTTAAAATATATTTACAGATTGCTGAAATGATATTTGTGTTATATTCGATAAAAAAAGATTATTCAAAATGTTTATTGCAATGTTGTAATGTTTGAAACGATTCAGGTTAAATTTAAAAAGGAGTATGGTTTCTTACGTTAACGTATACTTTTAAGCACTCATAAGAGTACACATTTGAGGACACGTATTTTAGTTCGAGAGCTATTCTCGTACAGAAGTGAACCTTGGAATGAAAATTTAGATTCAGGTATTTCTTAATTCAAATTTCAGTTCAAAGAGCTTTTGAAATTTAAATGGAAAGTCAACATTTCTGTTTATAATCCTAATAGATGAGTCAAAGAGGCTATCCAGATACGACCGAATACTAAATGAAGTATACGAGTATCTGAAAAATATCGAAAGGTAGTTTGCAGGTTTTCAAGTGAACCAGGTTTTTAAATGAACCTGTACCCCAAAGTTTACAATAGTCAAAGTGTCTACTCAATGTCCTTGATATTTTAGACTGACAAAACTTTCATTGCTGATTTTCATTAAGCCGAAAAATGAATTGGTTATTTTAAAAGCAACTAAGAAAATCTCTATGATGTACCGATTGGCATGGCCAAACATGGCCCTTGCCCATAAATCCCGGAAACCAAACAATCAACCAACCTGAACCGATTCATATCTAAGATAACAATTTTACATTTTCAACGTAATGAGTTTTGATATCCTACTTCAGTTTCATAAAATTCACATTCACTTTCATGAGGTTGAACGTTATTATGTTCTCTGTTAGGAAATTTTGGAAATGTCTGTTTTGATTCCCAAGATTCCCAAAATTTTTTGCGTACAATTTGATACAAATAACAGTCAAAGCCATGTATATGTTCCTTCTGTACCTTTTTAAAATCATAGAGTAGTTAATATGGTAGAGTATTAATAAAGTATATGTAGTTATCGAGAAGTGTTTTTATTTCAGTGCCTGTTTTCTTAAAACTAAAGTATTTGTTGTCAACCTATTTTATGAGTTATACTTCAGTTGTTTCCTGTTTATTTATATGCACAAATTTTAATTACAGGCGGGACATTTTTAGGTCGATTTGTGAAACAAATTCGTAGTTTCCATTAAAAACACTTAATTTTGACCCCAAATTTTTAAATTTGAGTAGAATTTATATCCTCGAATACTACTTTAACCTCGAGTTTCAATTCATCTAATTCTATCATTTCTAGATGATGAGTATGGAAAGTTTTGAGCTTCTAATGTAAATTTGTTTCCCAGAATATTCATATTTACTAAAATAATCTTCCTACACACACCATTCTATGTTTATTATGTCATTACTGAAGAACCTGAAGAAAATATACAGGGAATGCTTGGTTTTTAAATAGTTTTTAGTATTCAATATAAATAAGAAACTAATGCAGAACATGAAGAGAATTGGGTATATTTTGATGGAAAATTAATTCTGAGCTTTTATACATGACAGTAAAACTACAGTTCTTTTCATTCCGTACCTATTCGTCCCTCCTTTTTTGTTATTAACGAATAAAAACAGAATTGATAAAATATAATGCAATGGAAAAATGGAAGGAGAGTTGTAATTTTTAAAAGCAAAAACAACGCAAATCACTTTTCATTAAAATGTATCAAAGCTATTTAAATTCTTTTCGAATTGTGTAATTTAGACTTATGAACATTTAACTTAGAAGACTCAATCTTTCAAAAAGCTTATGCAATTCAATATAGGAGAAGGATATTACATATTTACAAGATTTAACTATTTTAATGGACATTGCAATCCTAGATCTCTTATCTAATAAGTTTGTTAAGAGCAATACATTCTTTGTGAAATGTTTTGTTAAAGTCAAATACATAACGGCATTCGAATATCAGGGTTGAAAATCTGTAATCAACCCTTATGCATTTAACTTAGAAAACTCAATCTTTCTATAGGCTTATGCAATTCAATGTAAGAGAAGGATATTACATATTTACAAGATTTAACTATTTTAATGGACATTGCAATCCTAGATCTCTTATCTAATAAGTTTGTTAATAGCAATATATTCTTTGTGAAATGTTTGGTTAAAGTCAAATACATAACGGCATTCGAATATCAGGGTTGAAAATCTGTAATCCAATATTTAAATATACAGTTCATTAAACTAAAGTTTAACAATTAATCATAGTATGCTTTTTTACTTATGTTAATAATTTGCAAATAGACTTATCACATTTCATAAATTTATGTTTAATAAACTATTTTTAAATTTTCAATTTGAACGTTATGTAAAAAACAGGTGTTTGGAAAAGCTGGTAAAAATACATACCACACCAAAAAATATACTTCTATAAAACTATCTGAATCATTAGCCAAACTAAATGGCTGTCGAAAACAGTAAATGTTTAAATTTTTATAGAAAATACTGTAAGGCCGTGTTGGCCCAGTTGGTAGATTCGCGGATTGGTAACCAGAAGTTTATGAGTTCGAAACTCGATACAACTTAAGACCGTCGTGTACGTGAAGGATGGAGCACGTTAAATCTGTCGTGGCCTCAAATATCTTCACGTTGGCGTGATTTGAACGTTTGGAGGGTAGGGTGCCAGATCAAATCTTGACCTCATCATCTAACCGTGGTTCAAAATTACAAGGTGTTCACCTCGAATCTTTCCCTTCGGGACTGATCCCGGACCATCGCCAATAATCCATTGTGTTGCTATTGTGCACAGAATGGGTTAACTGAAAGGGCTATTGATGTGCCACTCTACCAACCGGGCTACCATGGCCCCTAGGGGACTCCTAGGAGTTGGCTCCAATGAATGCATATTTGCACATGAGATCATTACATCTCAATATAAATGCTTAAAATAAGAAGTGGGTACTCCCACACACAAACAGAGATCTTCTAATAATTAAGCTTTGGATTAGTTTTGTCGATCTGCACTCTGTTTTTGCTGTACGAGGGCCAATTAGACCGGACCTACGGCTTAAAGTAGACACTCCGATCCACTACGGGGCTCGCAATGGGTCAGTGTGCGAGCATCGTGCCAGTTGTAGGTGGCACAGGTTCGATTCCTACCTGGGTGCATTTCACTTTTCTGTGTCTTTAAAACTTTCCTTCTGTGATTACCCATTTAATTGAAGTTGTCTCTCGTACCTTGGTCAAATATGTCTATTGAACAATAAATCGAAACCTAAACGAAAGGCTAAGCATAGACCAAGCATTCGAACCCGTAGCCAGTTGAACCGAAGGACCGAGTGCTAACCATTTGGATACCAGGCAAACTCCAACAGCTAGTAATTTAATCAATTCTGCAAATATATGCGGTAGGGTAAGTAAAAAGTGAGTTTAAAGTCAACATCAGCCCATTCAAAATGCTTATATCGATGCTTGATCTCTGTGGGGCCCACTGTAGCCCATTGTGGAAGAACAACGGTTTATCAACCGGAGGATTGGTAGATCGAAACTAGGTTCAGCCAAAGACCCCTCGTATACACGGGGGCTTGTGTACGAAAAATCTATCGAGGCCTGAAATGTCCTCACGATGGCTTGATGTGGAAGTTTGTAAAGTGGGGTGGCCATATCAAGTGTCGTTCTCATTATGTGACCGTGGTTCAAAATTCCAGATGTTCTTTCCCTTCGGGATTGATCCCGAACCGTTGCCAATAGCCCGTTGGGTTGCTCCAGTGCGACGTTAATTAACTACCTATCTACCTGATCTCCTTGGAAAGGCATACAGCAAAGATTTATTGAAAAAGTCCTTTTCGCCTAAATTAAGTTATACTCGACAGTATTTTGTAGTTTATAGTACATGGTTAAAACGGAAAAAAGTTTATTATAAAATAGACATCCAGCAGAACATGCTGATAAAAATACTCAAAATAGATATTTTTAAAATACCAGTAAATGAATGAAATTGTACATATAAGATTGTACGCAGAATAGATTTTAAAATTATAGATATTCTCTTAAATTTATGGCAATACGATGAATTATCATCTTTTTCTTACTAACTTGGACCACGTTTTAAATGGTATGTTGATATGTAATTGTATTACCAGTATTGCGTGAATATGGATTAATTGATTTGTACATTGATTTTGTATTTATACTTCTTGGTACCTTAGACTATTGATTGAGAAGCATCTTTAAAATAAAGAAAAGTTCATCCTGAGAATTCACCGTTTCATATCCTGAGAATTCACACTTAGCTATGCATCAACCAGTTCTTTCTTAAAATAGTTCAACTCGAAGGTTGCTTGCGCAGTGGCCATACGCACTGAGCCGTGACGTCCCCATTTATTCTTTGGAATTTTTTTTCAAGAAATGCTAAAATCGAATTCGAAAAACAATCCGTGACGTCATGTTCAGAATACGTATAGGAAACACGTATCGCCGCCGCAGAAGATCTACTGCCACCTCTATTTAGTTTCACAGAAAATGCCTCTACTTGGAAGTTACAGTACTCATTTTGTTGAAAACACTAAAAATTCCTTATAAAGTTCTTCCTGCAACCTTGTGTAATCAGAGGTCGAAAGACTTCCAAATTTGCCAGTGGGTGAGAAAGCACTCTTGTCAACATTCGCTCAAAAGCCCTAGGAACAAGAAATTTTGAATATATTATCCCTTATTTATCGTGAATTCCGTGATACGGTGTAGATACATAAAAGTACTCTGATTAGCGTTGATTAAAAACTGTTATTTTTACTTTCATGGAGCAATAGTATCTCAGAGACAGTCAAAAGAAAAGCCAAATCAAAATGATAAATGAGCCGTAGTGGACTTTTTCTTGATATGTGTTGGAGTGATTGAAAAAATTGTCTTCTGATAGCTCTCAAGTGTGCTGACCGACTCTCATTCGGGTTTCAATTATATCATATCATGTTGAATTTCCCCCATCTTCCTAATAACCAGACCGCCCCCGCTTGTAATTAAACAAACACAATTCAATATAAATATTTTTTATTCATTAACATTATTTTAAAGACAAAACAAATTGATTGAAATAGGAGCTGTTTAGATATTTAGTATAATTTTTGCTTGTTTATTTTCCGACGAAAGGTAAGGTGATTATTTCCAAGACATTTCCAATTGTTTCGCCCACTGAGTCCCACTTGCAGTGGCAGTTGCGAGTGAAGGGATTGCAAGAGCAGCCCTTGGGAGGGCAGCATGGTGGTCCTGAGCCGTAACTTCCTTTGCTGCAAGACTGGTTAGGGGCTGAGCATGTTGGCCTGAAACAGAGATTGAAGTGAAGTTTTCTGAATGGCAAAATACATCAGTTGTATCCTCTCTATACATTTTCTTTTAATCTTCCGATTAGAGGGATTTACTACAATGCCGTATTACCACAAAGTCAAAAGGATTATAATTAGAAAAGTCAAACATTCCGACTTAATATTTACAAAAATATGACTATTGCATTATAAAAGTACTCTGATTAGCGTTGATTTTTTTGCTTGGATGGCTCCCTTGCTTGGCTCCCTTGCCAATCACTCAGTTCCTACAGTATTAAATAGTCCGTTGTGTTTTTACTGCAGTGCGACTTAAATTAAAGTATCAACCGAGAGCTATGGGAGTTAGTAGTTTTCGTGTTCTACTTGCAAACTCATCTCTACCGAACTGGAATGTCAGAATCTCCGACTTGCCCTTTGTGTGACCTTTCTGATATAACATGACATTCTCAATAGTTGTCCTGATCTTATAAAAGTTACACTGCGTTGCAGTGAACAATACTGCTGATAGATTTATATTTTATTTATGTTCCAAAAGACTGTATTGGACTGCCAGACTGAGCCATGACGAAATGGCTGAGGTCTGACCTATTATATAAACAATACAGTATTGGAAGTTTTCAGATCCAATAATTTAACTTTTTAGTTCAATATCCATTACCCTTGGCGTAGAATCAACAGTTCTGTAGTGTTAGTCAAGAAGGCAGTACCTCCAAGTCTGCTCATTTTGGTCTCAAGTTCACGATTGTTGAATGATGCGTATAAATGAATCGGATATTCATTTGCACAAGATAGCATTAAGATTACTTATCCAACTATTAATTGAGTTTGCTCACGGACTGCTATAAAACCTAATTAGGCATTCGATACGTAGCATTTTAAGAACTATGAATCCTGAAGAACATATATGGAGATACTTCCTTCTTAAATAGCATTTTAGAACTATAGATTGAGGGGAAGCTACTGTGCTTTAACAAGCATTATTCAGTGGCTATTCACAGCTAATTATATTACAGACAAGAGTCCCATTTTTGACGATGAATGTTTGTATTGAATTGATGTATTTATTTTGCTTTCCTCTTTTGTTTTACAAAATTGAATATATGACACTTGTTCGAGGAGAAGCCAGTCTCTTTTCTTATCAAAAGACAGAAATTTTAAAAATTAGAACTTACAACCGGAATGTATAACAATCTAAAAATTTTATGAAAATTACTGACATTGACGTCAATTACATTTACAAATAATGAATGTTATTGTTTAACTTTACCATTACAGAAAACAAATTTTTACTGTTCAGAAACATATTAAGTTATAAAATGCTAGAATCGAAATCTTTAGAGGCCTAAAAATACCCCAATACCAGATCCGTTATATTTTAAATTAATTCTACCTCCCTTTGCTACAAAAATTTTAATTTATTATTATGAGTTTATGCTTACCTGTATCCTCTTAACAATTCAGCAGAACTGTCACCTGAAAGAGTGAAAAAGTATTCTCAGAAACAACTTTAAATGCAGTTTGTTCTAGTAGACCAAAAACTATTGTATGAAGTAGAACGTGAAAAGAGACACGTAATCGTGTCTACCAAAAAGTTTTTCACGGTGGAGATAGATTGCAGTGTTGAGATATACAACTGTATTGTATGTCAATTCACGTAATAGAAACGAAGTTTTCCATTGAACTCTCCCTCAAGAAGTTAGCAGTGGCTGAATTCGATAGTGGCTGTTACCCCTTCAAACCCTGTTGGCTGCCTCGCCATAGCGAGGGGGTGTCATTGAATGGAATGGGCGAAGTACTTCGAGAGTCTTCTCCTGGTAAGGTCACCTTAGGCGTGAGGGCCAGTCAATTTTTTTAGCTAAATGTTAACAGGCAGCTCCTGAGTTTAAGTCAAATTTCAGCCTTTAGAGTTGTTGTAGTGCCCATTTCTGAGACAGATGTCTAAGAGAATTTTTAACAGTTTCAGCTATATCAATTATTTCCTCTCTGTAAAGCCATTCTTCGGAATGGTAATCGATGGTTAGATGACCAGCTACTATTGCAAAGCAGGTGAATACATATGAGATCAATGTCTTGACAGCTTTACAATGTCTATACGTTTTCGTTATATCCCTGTTATTTTTTATGCCTTTAAAATGTCATGTTCTCAGTCTGGATGTTGTAGTGGTGGTTTTTCTGACTGTGGTAATTTCACATATTTGTTGTTTTATTTTAATTTTTGTGATATGAGTCGGAATTTTACCAAAGAATTAGCATTACTAAGAGTTATTGGGATTATAGCCATTATTGTACCACACTAAAATCAAACTACAATATTCTCCCTATACTAGATATTTGGCAAAGCTGCGAGACATTCGTTGCATTTCAATGGTTCATAACTGCATCAGGCTGCTTTGGCAAGGTTTAGAAGCGTGCAAATAAGGTATAGGACTTTTGTTAGAGGAATCACGAACTTTGGAATCTGTCCTAGACTCACAACCTCAGCAAATCCTTCCCATATTTTGGATTGTATCGATGTCTCAGCTCCTGGTTAAACGGTCGCTACGTGACTTCAAAAGCCTCTTTTGGAAGTAGTCTAGATTTCATCTTGACCAAGAAATTAGTAACAACAAATAGGTGAAAGATTGCTAATTGCGAGAAATCTTTAGAGCTGCATTAAGTTACGATTAGTTAGTTCGTATCCATGGTCTTGCAATGAATGATTTCGACCATATTGTCTTTAACAGCCGAGTGTAAGGTAGTTTTTTTATGAAACTAGGTGGTGAAGAAGAATGAGCTGCGATAGGAGTAGAAGCAGTGTCTGTTTCATAGATTTCAGGTAGTTGTTCGAATTTATATGCATAGCGTTGGAAATTCAACTCCAACAACGTGAACGCTAATTGAGGCGAGTACCATCTGGCTTTTTTAAAAAAAGCACGTATGTTCATTTACACTTCTGGATCACCAATAACGGAAACACATGGAAAGACAGTGTAACTTTGCTAACCAAAATTACTTCATTGTAGAACTTCCTCTGCCATATATACAACTGTTTTGTAAGTTAATTCATGTAGTGGTGGTCAAATTCCACACACCCATATGCTAAATCAGTAATGGTCGATTTCAAAAGTTATCACTAAATTACAAAATAGAAGAGAACTTACCCTCGGTTTCAGAAGATGCTTGAACAATGCTTAACAATACGCAAAAGACAACGAAGGATATACAAACCAGCTTCATTTTGATCTGTAGGAAAAATGAAATAAGTTTATAAAATACCAAATAGGGGATTTCAGGAGAATTTCAGGAAAAGAATTTTGATAGTTAAATTTGATATTCCGTGTGACCAAAATTAAAATTAGCGATTTAATTATTCTCGGAAAATGTATTTCAAGAGAACAGTTTCACTTTAGTCCTTATAGTGTTCATATGCAAACATATACCTCAATATGGCTCTAATTGTATGATATATATAATAAAACAATTAGCATATACGCTTATTATATAGTTTTGTGTTATTTAATACATTATGCATTATTTAATATTATGGTTTATATTATTCAGTATATTTTAAAGCAAATTCAAATACATTCAATATGTAATACTATTTTCTTTGCAAAATAAGAAGGGATGAACTTACATTTTGGTGTCTGATACTATGATTTTTGAGTCACTTAAAACTGTTACTTATACTTTAAAAGTAGTCTTTATTATACATATAAATAAAGAGTATGATATAAACCGAAGTAATTCGAACGGATGTAAATTTTATGGGCCAACGTATAATAAATACAAATCGAAATTATCTTATAATACTGCTAAACGGAAACATTTACAAATTATTCATTGTTAACGCAATCTGGTTCAAATTTTAATTTTCTTTGTACATGATGATGGTAAACACACCTTAAAATATAAATTAAATGTCCACATCATTAAGGCAGAACAAATAACAGTTCAAAAATGATGGCCTTTTACAGTATAAAGTATGTATCTTCTTAATGTATGGAAATAAAGTATATTATAATATTTTTTGATCATGAAAACATATTTAAGAAAACTGAAAAATATTTAAGAAAATTGAAAATATAATATTTCAGATCACGAAAGTATAATGTAATAAAAGATAAAATCAAACATACTCCCTCTATAATATCTCAATTAAGTTAAGAAACAGAAACAATCGAAAAATATTATAAAATAAATTTGGAGTGGAGAGAAATCCGTTACCTCAAGTTAAGGAGCTTGCCTATGGTGGATATTTGAAACTAAGAACTTCTTTTATAAGCTACTTTTCAATGGAAAGGAGAGGGTTAAAATTTAATTACATTGAAATAAATTTACTATTCAAAGGGTTTTTGATTGATTGACAGAACACGTTTCCGTGACTTTAACTATCTTCCTAAAATCACGCATCACTAAATGAGAGAACACCTGTTGCATCAACATTTTTCTCAAAATAACACAATGAAATTGAATGCAATTTGGCATTAAAATATGGTTTTGTAAATTACACAGTGAATGCTGCGATCACTTCGATTCAGATTTTTATATAAATAAAACATATAATTAAAGTCTTTTGGGAGACTATCAGAGACTTTGGGAGACTTATCAATAGAGTCTTTGGGACATCTATTGATTCATTGTTTTATGTATTATTCTCTTCCTTACACTCTAATTAGTTGCCACGTAACAAAAAATATTAAAGGCAAATACATAAACTAAATTCTGAAATTAAGGAAATTTAAACATTATTAAAAATTGTCTACAAAATAAGTATCAAATTTTTACTTTTAAATGAATACTTAGTCCGTCTGATAAAATATAGATACAGTGGAATCCCACTTAATCGGCCACTTCGGGACCGGACCCAGACCGGTTAACGATTTGGCCGGTTAAACCGTCTCGTTCCCTTAATAGCATTAAAATACACTCTCGAAATCGTTTTCATTAGAATAAAATCAAGTATATAGCCTACTTTATTGTAATATGATATATATAGTTAAGAACTTAACGTGGAAGAACTTCCTTTGTTGGAAAAAATAAACACATGTTACTGTAGGCTACTGTATTTACAGTACATAATTAGTCAGTGGCGGCCGGTTAAAGAGGAGGCCGATTAAAAGGTCTCCGGTTAAGAGAGATACCACTGTAGTTTTTTTACAATATCGTATAAAACGAACGTTTATAAAACGCAATAAATATCGTTTGGAAAAATATATTACTGATATTTTACTCTAAGCAATACAAGTTAATGACTGATTTTGGAATGTGAAATCATGAGTTAACCCAATTTATAATATTTTGTGACTTACACCACCAGGATTTTCAGTCCCTTAATTGTATATCAGCTACAACAACCAGGTGCTCAGTATACATAAAATGACAAGTGTGACATAGAAAAATACTCTTTCTTTATAAGATTCGACTTGCAAGGCCATTTTTTTCATAAGATGACGCTTTCGTCCCTGTAGAGCCTAAAAAGAAACTTCAGGTTCTTCTCTTTTGGTGTCATTTTTTCTCTCGGTAAAGAAGTTTAAGAGCAAGTGCGCTTGTTACCTTCCGTAAGTAGAAACTAAATGTTAAATCGCATTCAATCGTAACATTTCATTGCTTATTTGACAAAGCAGCAATTTATATCTCCAAGATGGGAAAACTTATTTCTACAAAATGAAAACTTTTAAGTAATTGTGTTCATATTCTTATTTATTTGATGTTTTACAAAACTTTAATACTTTGATTTTAAACATTATGTATTATAAAACGTGGTTGAGCTGTAAAAACATGTCGGAAATTGTCTTAAATTAGAATGTATCAAATAACTTGATACGGCTTGAAAAAGCCAATTTTGTTGATAAAATACCTTCAAAATGATTGAATTCTGAAACATTAAACTATAGGTTAAGGTCAAGAAGGTCTATTCTATAGGTCAAGAAAGTCAAAAACTGGTTAGAAATCATGCAGAGAAAACTGCATATTTTGTAATGTATATATGCGCGTACATCTTTTTGAGCGTTAGTTAAATCAAACCTACAATAGTCATTTGTTCAACAAAAATGATTTAAGAAATATAAGCAATCCAAAAGGAATATTTTTTTCAATGCATTTAATTGTAACTTTCAGTATTGAGAAAATTCATGAATGACGAATAAGTTCTATCCTTTTTTTCTCTTTGACGAACAAATATTATTTACTTTGCTCTTTATCAGAAAATATTCGAAGCGTTTCTCTTTCTTTTATTTTAAAAGGATAAATACTTGTACAGTTTAAAATATCATAATTCTTATTTTTAATTTAGGTATAACATCGAAATCTGTCTTCACTGATATCAAAATGAAATTCATTTTTTTCTGTTTATTCATATGTTCAGCATTGATAGCATTCGGAAACTCGGAAGACAAAGGTAAACAATGTTTTATTTATTCCTTTTACTATAGTAAACATCCTATGATTAAGCTAGAGCATTTTGTCTCTATATGTCTATTCTAAATACGTCACATAATCACTTAGTATCAATCTTCTTTAAACGATTATCTCATGAAATTGTTTTCTCTAAAAATTAAATGTTTTCAATAGTGCCCTATTTTTTCTACAATGCCGACCACTGGTCTCTTCTGCCTACTACACCACAAGGGATGAACTGACTGCTACTTGTGCATTAGCACCCAGCGGCTAAGTCGCGGCTAATCCCAACAAGGAAATTACCAAAAGCATTGAGCTTTCAAATCATTATTAGAGGTTTTTAGTAAAATTTTGATCGCACTGGAGGCTATTGGGAACGATTCGGGATCGATTCCGAAATGAAAGATATGAGGATTCGTAATTTTGAACCACGGTCTGATGACGCGGTTAACACCAGAGCTGGCATCCCATTTTCCAAACTTCCACAATAGCCCGTTGTGTTGCTCCAGTGTGACGTTAATTAAAATACCTACCTACCTACCAAACTTCCACACCTCATCAATGTGAGGAGAATTGAAATCAAGAGAGATTTAACGTACACGGCAGTCCTTTGTTGGATCTAGATTCGAACTCGCAACCCTCCGGTTGCCAATCCACAACTCTACCAACTGGGCTACCGAGACCCCAAACCGTGATATATATATCAACTGCCTACTGGTTGGCAGACAAACACTACGACTACTATACTCCTTAAGAGTCCGAAAGTACACTATGATTCATATTTAATTTCAAGAGCTTCAAAAGAGAATCGGACACAGGATCAGTGTTTCAAAATATAATAAAATTTGGTTCTAAAAATTGTAATATGTTATGTATCAATCAAACATATCATTTTGTTGCAATTAGTGTTTTCTAGGCAGCAACAAACATTTCATTTTTGTAGTAAGAGAATGGTGCTTTCATCCTGAAATCATCAAAATAAATTAACTGTTAGAGGTTAAAATATATTTACAGATTGCTGAAATGATATTTGTGTAATATTCGATAAAAAAAAATATACAAATCAATGTTTATTGCAACTTTGTAATGTTAGTAACGATTCGGGTTAAATTTAAAAATGAATATTGGTTCCTACGTTAGCATATACTTTTAAATACTCATAAGAGTACACATTTAAGAACACGTATTTAAGTTCGAGAGCGATTCTCTTATAGAAGTGAACCCTGGAAGGAAAATTTAGATTCAGGTATTTCTTCATTCAGATTTCAGTTCAAAGAGCTTTTGAAATTTAAATGAAAAGTCGACCTTTCTGTATTTAATCCTAATAGATGGGTCAAAGAGGCTAGCCAGATACGACCGAATACTGAATGAAGTATACGAGTAACTGAAAAATATCGAAAGGTTGTTTGCAAATTACCAGGTTTTTAATTGAACCTGTGCCCCAAAATTTACAAAATTCAAAATAATTACTCGATGTCCTTGATTTTTTAGACTGACAAAGCTTTTATTTCTGATTTTCATTAAACAGAAAAATGGATTTGTTATTTTAAAGGCAACTAATAAAATCTCTATCTTGAACCGATTCGCATGGCCAAATATGGTCCTCGCGCCATAAAACCCCGAAACCAAACAACCAACCAACCTGAATCGATTCATATCTAAGAAAACAATTTTACGTTTTCAACGTAATGACAGTTTTGGTATCCTAGTTTAGTTTCGTAAAATTGGCATTCACTTTCGTGAGGTTGAACGTATTCCCAAATTGTGCTCTCTGTTAGGAAATTTTGGAAATGTCTGTTTTGATTCCCAAGAATTTTTACGTACAATTTGATGCAAATATCAGTTAAAGCCATGTATATGTTCTTTGTGTACTTTTTATATCATAGAGTGGTTAATATCCGTTAGTACTAGAAACTATCAGACTATAGTTTTTGTACATTTAACACAATATTTTTACGAATATTCAGTATAAATGTAAATACGAAAAATTTTCGCCCGAAGTCGACTTGAATAACGCTTCTTTCTTTTAAAATTGTATGTTCTTCCTGATTGTGAACGAAATAAAATGCTTTTAATTTAATTTTATTTTTTAGATATTGACGTTTCTTCTGACTCCATAGATGAACTATTCAATGAGCTCCAACTGCCTGAATCCGAAATGCAGCTTACGGAAAAAACTAGGTATAAAATCATACTTGAAAATTTGAAAAATTTATAGAAAGATCCTTAACTTATAATTAACAAAAGATAATTAGGTTAAGGATATGAGTAATACTATGCTTGTTATCAAGTAAATCAGATATTTGCAACTTCAGTGGTATTATCAACCAGCAGTGATTCAAAACTATGTCAAAAATGTCTTATTTGCTTGAAAAATATTTTTTACTACTAGATTATCACTATAAGTTATATCAATTTGATCAGTTCAAAATTATAGAACATGATTACTACTTAAACTTAAGTTTGAAATTGACGATATAAAGCTTCTTAGATTCTTTTGTTCAGCTAAATGCAGGTGGTGGTATTATTTCCTGTACATATTCCGAACGTGAAGTCAATTGACACGTTTTTCGAATACGATTTCAGCTCTTTTCCAATAAAACTTACAAAGAACGAATTTCGGATTTTTTAGTGTTGATTGGTCAACGCCAAAAAGGTCATAAACTACATTTTAAGGTAACTCTGATGGTATCCTGCGAGAACATTTGGGTTGAGGAAATAAAAATATTATCTTTCCATCTGTTTGTTCGCACTAAAAATCCCTCTCATGTTAGATAATCAACATGTTTAAAATTAAAGACACCCCATCATCACTTCCAAATCAAGCACCAGCTGTTTTCTATTACTAAAAGCTAGGTAATTGGAAATTCCCTATTCCCTAGCTAAAAGCTATTTTCATTCTCCTAAAAATCTTATTTTTGAGTGAATGTAGTATCTCAACATATCCAATTGTTATTGGACCGTGGTAGACCAGTTGGAAGAGGAATGGATTAGCAAACGTAGGGCTGCGAGTTCGAAACTCGGTCTAGCCAAAGACCATCATGCACACGGTGACTGGTGCACGTTAAATCTGTCGTGGCCTCAGATGTCCTCACGTTGGCGTGGTGTGGAAGTTTGGAGAGTGGGATGCTAGCTCAGGTGTTGTTTTCGTCATCTGACCGTGGTTCAAAATTACGAGGCGTTGTCCTTGGTTCTTTCCCTTCGGTACTGATCCCGAGTGCCGATAGCCCGTTGTGTTTCTCGTGCGACGTTAATTAACTACCTACCTAGTAATTGTTATTAGCATATGTAATTAGTCTATGTAAATTTTGTAAGAAAATAATAAAATTTTGCAAAATGTAAATGCTTGAATTTGGACCGTAAGCATATAGTTTTGGCCCCTTGGTCGCGTATTTTGAAATTCAATACAAATTACTTTTTAAGCCTTAATGCATAGAAAACACGAGTTTTAAGTAAAGTAAATAATATGAGATCATTAACATATATAAATTGATAGTAAAAAGTGGTGTTTTTAGTTCGCCACTTGTAATTTCATTCCAAACGTGGAGACACTTGAAGCCTATGTGGCTCAATGGATTTGCCCACTGCTGCAGCAACCTACGAGTTGTAAGCGGCACAGATTCGATTCCTCTAACTACCCTGGTGTATTTCTCTCATCTGTGTCAGCGAAATTTTCTGTGTGCGTATATCCATTGTTTGACGTTGTCGGTCTTGTGTTTGGTGTAGATTGGCCAAATATGGCGACACTATAAACCCAAAAACAATCAACTTGGAGACTTTTACCCGTTCGTGGATTCTCTTATTTAAATAAGCATTAAGAACACGAATTGTCGAAAATAAAGTTTTTCTGTCTTGCCTATTTAAACTGGTAGATTCTTTGGACATTAAATTCTGTAAAGGATAATGGTGTAAAGTCGGCGCAGTTTTCACGTGATCCTGAATTGTGCTTTCCTCATTGAAAAGAGTCTTCCTTGATAACAATCTTCTCATAATAAACAGCAAGTCTCTGCATCATCCGTTGCTCCTGAGATCTCATTTACCCGGAAATGTATACTTTTTAAAAAATTATGTGCCATTGATTTTGAATTGTCTAACATTTTCTTCTGAAGAGATCAGTGCTCTATCATTTTTTCCACAAAACATTTGCACTCAATGAAGGAATCGCGCTGAATAAGTTAGCAGGAGCATAATTTGAGTATTTTCTAGGGATGTATGTGAAAAGCAAAGTTTAGATTACAATTGCAGCAAATGCTGTGTCCCAATCTAGCTAACTTCAAACTGATCGACGACAGCTGATGGTGCAATATCTGAACCAGTAGAAACAGGTGGCACTCTTTTAGGCGCTGTTGAGTTGCAATGGACCCTTCCCTTTAGAGTAATTTTCGGTATCTTGTAGTAACATAGTGCAACATTGATGACTGGGGATGCCGAGATTGATTCGAAATCTGAAAAGAATCTCGCATTAGATCAAATCAGCTCCACAAAGACAACAAAATACAAATAACCTTTTCTCGAAAGTTAACCCTCCAAGTGATTTCGACGAGATATCCATCAAGATCTGACCAATTTTGCTCAAGACGAGATATCTCGTCATCAAGATATTGCCGAATTTTTGATGATGACGAAATCAAGATGTGATCAATTTTTTTCTAACGACGAGATACCTCGTCGAGAGAAGAAAAGGACCAGGAGGGTTAAGACGAGCCCAAAAGGCGCAACTGTGCCCATTCTTGGAAGTTCTGTGTGATGATTCAAGCTCGTCATTCAGGTGATGAATTGAAGGATGGTCGTCTTCTCCCGCCCCGTAGTTCAATCAGATGACGAATGTTCGTTCCACCCTGCAGACGAAAGCATTCTAATGGTCCGTTATTACTAATTTTGGTCACATAATCCTGGGTACATTAAAAGGTTACCATTGGACACTCTTTTATATTTCCTATGTGGTGTGGGTTTGCCCACTAGGTTCATTCCAGCCAGTTCGATTCCGGTCGCTAAGACTGGCGGCATTTTCCATCGACCTTCTAACGAAACAGACGGATCATATCGGCGCAGCCTTCATGTTTTTTCTCCCGATTTGAAGATGTCCAAGTAAAGGTCACGCAGTATTAAAAAAGAGTACGAATCCTAATGTTGGACTAATTAATGAGCATGATGAAAAATACTATTTTGAACTTTGATAGCTCTAGTCTATCCCCAATCCCACGTAATGTACACCTTTGAGATCTCACAGTAGTGACTCCGCCCACATGCTCCGCCTACTTCACAAGAAGGTATGTGCATTTTTTTCTTCTGCGTTGGTGAAACTTCCCTTGAATGCGTCCATATTTTTACGATTAATAACCGGATCCTTGAAATTACAATCTCAACTTGTGTTCCTATATGCACACAAGTTGGAATTTTCTATGTGTACACAATCGATCAATAGAATCATATAGAGTGAGTAATTTCGTCCCATATAAATAGCAATGCATGTTTTAAACTTACGAAGGAATAAATTAATATCAACCAGATTGGAAAAAGACATAAGTTGAGGAATTGTTCAACTCTGTTGATGGTGATTTTTCCAGATCCAAGGAATGCACTCCCCGATTACACGATTGCACTAAAAATCGACATAGCTGCTGCCGGGGTGAAATGTTCAAAGATATCTGCATGTGCTTCTATGAGGAAGGAAGCGGTGACGAGAAATGCACTTGTCAGCAGCCTTGGTTGCACAACACAGCAGAACAAGTCGCCCATAAGGTTAAAGCATTCATGGGATAGCTATCCTGATAAGAAAACTTGAATAAATTGATGTATTTTGGCTTTTTGAATAGTCTGTTCTTTCACATTTAATAGCCCGCTGTTGCTCAGTGCGATGTTAATTAATTACCATCACCACCATCTTTCATATGATGAGAAAATCGACCATATTCACATCATCGGCATTTGTTTGATTAGTCAATGCTGCCGTAACCAACCTCTTCAAGTGCTGATGGAATTTCACTACTGCAACTTTTAAACAATGAGTTAGTTTGAAATGAATTGTTAAATACTAGTTCGGAATAGTTAACGTTAATTAATGTATGAATGTTAATCACTTAAGAACCATTGACAGTTTTCTTTAATTTTAATGGATTAATATCCGAATATTCTTAACTACTTAAAAATAATTTTTAAACATTAAATTCAAAGCCAATGTTATTGTTTAATGTGCTAATGTAATATTTCTTTTTCAAAACTTTTACATTAAACATGAAATTAAATTTTGAATCTTAATCATAAACAAAATAAGTTTTAAAAAAAGGAAAGAATGTTTTATTGTGATTCAATTATTGTTCAAATATGTGTTTTTTCATAAACATGAATATCTGAAAAAGTCAATAGAGTTGACAACATTCTATGAGTTTGTTAAATTGTGATACATTAAACAGGAGTACACTTATATATTCAAAACACAATTTATTTATTTTCTAATATTTGCAAATTTAAAAATAAAAATAAATTTTCCATCTTTGTAACTATAAAATTATTTTCTGAATGCGTGAGCACATGTACGAATTTCAGAATACAGTTCTAAAATCACAAGACATTTGTTTGTCAGTTTCAATAAAGTAAGCTTTTGACTGCAAGCGAACCGAATCTTTTTACTACGTTTACGTTCCTTGGTACAAAAGTTATGCTGTTCTCAAAACTTATACCGTTCAATTCATTAGCCTTTCTACTTAAATCGTATACTATTTATCTGTATCTTCGTATAACGTCGATAAGACTCCAAAACTTTAATTTATTTCACTCTGAAGTTGATTTGGGAAGTCCCTCCACTCATCTAAATTTAAGTTTTTATGCACACAATTATGATTAACAAGTATTCTTTCGTAGAAAATCCAATGCTGCTTGATCTCAATACATGTTCTCTGCCCTGGTAAGAATAATTAATATTGAATTAGAGCACGTACAAAAATATGTAATTTATTAAGAGCGGGATTTTCAAGAAAACAAACAAACCATACGGAAAGTGAATAATTTACTTCCGCAAACCAAATACCGCAAGCCAAATGACGTCACGTTCAGAATACTTATAGGGAACACTCGTCGCAGAAGCACTACCACCATCTATATTTAGTTCGATAGAAATAGCCTATCATATTGTTTTATCTTGGGAAAACTATTTCTTTATTTTCAAAAGGATGAGTTCTTATAATGTTCATCACTAAAGTATCAGAAAAAGAACGAATCCCTATTAGAGGCATTTTCTGTCAAGCGTAGGTCAGTTGGCTTGCTTTTCGGATACGATTTCTACATTTTGACGATAAAAATTCCAAAGAATGAATTGATATGATAGTTGATTAGCCAACACCAATTAGATTAAACGTCGCCAAAACCGTGATAAACAATATTTTAAAGTAAGCCGATATGTATTATGCGAGAGCATTTGGGTTGGGAAGTAAAATCTTTGTATTCCGTCTGATTTGTTTGTTTACCCTGATAATCCTTCTCAGCACGAAAACGGAATCTATACAATAACTTTTCTAGATGGAGTGTGCTGTTGACGAGTGTTTTGTCTTTCAGAAATGAGGGTAACTCATGCATTTCCAAGCACCACGAATGCACACACGACAAAGAAAACTGCTGCAATGGCAAACTTTTCAAGTACGTCTGCAAATGCTACGATGTTGAAGATGACGATGGAAAGAGAACGCAAAGGTGCGCTTGTGAATCGAGTGCGCATCACAAATGGGCTGAAATGGCATTGGATGTGTTTAATAATATTGGATGAAAGCAAAATGATCCAGATAAAATAGATTTTGGACATTTCATTTGGGGCAAGGCAATTTTTAACGTGAAGATATTTGGAATTTTTCATGTTCAGAATACAAATGTTAATGTACCGTAATTCTGGATAACTTATCAAATACAAATTACAGAAGAACTGCACATGGCTGAAAATGAAATGACACTTGCTTTGAAAATTCGATTTAAACTAATTAATAAAAATCCTGGAGAATATTTTATTCAAGGTATAAAGTCAGATAAAAGTTTCTGAAATTGTTGAGTGGAGATGAAAATTGAATTTACGGATTCTCTAAATCCAACAAAAATGTACCTGAAGATTGAAGCATCTTAAAATATGTGATGTTTGGTGAAATATCACAGTAAAGTTATGTATTTAATATGTAACACAAGACACATTTTAATATACATAATTTCTCTTACAATTACATAATCAAAAATTCTATTAGAAAAGTTTTGACTTTAAGAACTTTAAGTTTAATTAGTTGAATACAGATTAATTGAATTGCAGATGCTAAAACGTTCGTACCAAGCCAGAGTACTCTCAGTATTATTAACTGTATATTGTGTCATCCTGAACCACTTCGAAATTAAAGATATAGATCAAATCCGTAATTTTGTTACTACTCGATCATATGCAACAACTAATTCGGACTAACATCAAAGGAAAGTTTTCCATACACGAAAATGAATTTAAACAAACAAAACTATTAACTGAAGAATAATATTTGCTGGGTTTGTTGTAGACCTTGTGTCACAACTCTAAATAAGCTGAATAAACTGTCGCCAAGAGCTACAAAATTTGAGAATTTTTTGCTCCAAGGAAAGCTTTTAATTATTAATTTTTAAAATGTATGCAAAGCTACAAATAGGTTCAAACCCGAAAAATTTTCCCCTGAAAATTAAGAACAATGCATGCTTTTTCATTTATAATCCAGTTTTTTATTTGACTTTTCATGTGAGATATAATTAACACAGAAAACTTGTATTAGAATCTAGCTTTTCTAAACTTTTACTGAATTAAAAAGTTTGTGAGTGGTAACTTTGATACAGCAGGGTGACAATTACACAACTACCCAAACAATGAGAATTACCAATGGGCGCTACCAAAACGGCAGGATTGTTTCTTCGCTTCGCATTCTACGAAAAAATGTAAGGCAGTTTCAGATAAACTTGTAGTTATAAAAGTACACATGAGGTATGATGAATACCTACCCTTTTTTAATCCATAAAAGGACCCAACAAATTTATGATTTGTTGCATTTTTTTCTGATAAAAAACAAATATTGCTTATGAGATTGATATGATTTATTCATTTAATATTTTGAACCACTCTGAGGGTTCGCACGCATATACCCGTTCTCCAAACTGTAGTCTCTCGTGGCACTTAGAAGTCACTAAGACTTAAACTTAGTCTTAGTGACTTCTAAGAGCCGCGTTTGAAATGGTAACGGATTAGCAACCGGTGGGTTGCGAGTTCGAATCCAACCAAAGACTGTCGTATATATGGGGGTCTGGTGCACGTTAAATCTGTCTCACGTTGGCGTGGTGTGGAAGTTTAGAGAATGGGGTGCTATCTCAGGTGTGACCTCGTCATCTGACCGTGGTTCCAAATTACGTGGTGTTGTCCTCGATCTTTCTCTTCGGGTTTGATCCCAGACCCTTGCCAATAGTACGTTGTATTGCTCCAGTCGATTTTAATTAAATACCTACTTCCCCCTCGGCGTTATTAACTTTATTAAAACATTCTCTGTCGTAGACCCTAGGTACTGCGACTAGAATATATTTCGTATGTGTTTTCACATACACATGTTTGTGCTTGATTACGAGATCCTATATTGAATGGGCCAAAGGGTTGTCTGCTTAAAGCTACTGAAGCCTGGTTTCTTCAGGACAACATGTAAATGCGGGCCAGCTTAACGAAAATGCTCCTGGAACACATGTCCTCCCATACACACTTCACGGTTGGTGCGATGTAACCGAGACCCCCATGGGGTCTATCACGCAGAGACTATCACGTTCTCGCCAATTAGAGTTTGAAGAATCATTGAATTCATAAACTGGTATTAGGGGGGAACATACATATGCGAAACATAGATTCAATCGCTCACACAAAACATCGGCCGGAAAGCGTTTCATTACGATGTAAATGAAGGTTATTGAAAAACTTACTGTTAATATGTGCCATAAATCCATCTGACAACATTAAGGGAGGAAGTTTATTAACGTCACACAGGAGCAACATAACGGGCTATTGGTGACGGCCCGGGATCAATCCCTAAGGGAAAGATCCGACGACAACACCACGTAATTTTGAATCACGGTCAGATGACTAGGTGAACACCTGAGCTGGCACCCAAATCCCAAAACTTTCACACCACGCCAACGTGAGGACATTTGAGGCCACGACAGATTTAACTCGTATCAGCTTCAATGTACACGACGGTATTTGGTTGGACCGAGTTTCAAACTCGCAACGCTCCGGTCTGACAACATTAAAAATAAGGGCATTCGAATATTATCCCTTCAACACTCGCATGCATATCCTTTAGATCAGTGTTCTGCAACCTTTTAACACCCGTGGCACGGCGAAAATAGGAGAAATATTTCGCGGACCACCGTCAGCCCAAAATAAAAACCAATGTAGATAGAATTTTATTTATTAAATCTAATGCTATAAAATTGCAATTTTTGGTTAGTGCGACATCTGCTTCGCGCTGTATTAACATCCATTCGATTTCTCTGTTTGGTTTTTATTACTGACAGCTGAAAGACTTTTCATAGATAGGAAGTAAAAAAAACGACCAACAATTTGATAGCTTTATAACTCAGAGATGGAAATTCTTTATTGAGGGATATCCAAAATTGAGACAATGATTGCATTTTATGTCAGGACACCAGAGTGACATCAGAAGACAACTCGATCAGCTTTTCTTTCTCACGAGGATCAAGTGCGCATTATTATATATCTTCCAAAAAGGAATTATTAATCCAGAAAGTACGCACTTTTACGCGATTTTCATTTTCAGGGAAATAATTATTAAAGTTTTCAGCTAACTCTCTTAAATGTTGGCTTATTATGTTGAATATGACTTTCTGGTTGGTATCAGCAGCATTCAAAAATTCTCCCAAAAGCGGAAACATTTCTATACCTTCCTCTTGTACGCGACTATCCCAAAGAGCCAGCTTCTTTTTGAAAGCATCCATTTTATTTCTTATGCAAAAAATATCCTTCCAAGAGCCCTGAAGAGAAATATTAAGTTCGTTCAGTAGATGTTCGCTATATACGCAAGCTTATCCATCCATTCCTCATTCAACAAAGGCTCTACTAGGTCAGATTTTTGCTCTCGCAGATACCTGCTTTACTTGTTCCCTCAGTTCGAACAGGCGTGCAAGAAGTCTTCCTTTCGATAACCATTTCACTTCTGCATGGAGTAGGAGATGTTGGTGATGTGAGTCCGTACTCTCACACAGTGTCGTGAACAGCCTCGAATTCGTAGCTCGACTACGAATTTCGTTAATGATCGTCACCGCGTCATTCATCAGTGTTTAGTTCAGTAGAAAGTTTTTTGCAGCTATATGCTCCCGGTGGATCATACAGTGAGTGAACAAAACTTCTGTGTGAGCGACTTCCTTTATTTTCACTACTCCTGAGCGAAGACCAGTCATGCTCACAACACCGTCTGTACACACACCAACGCATTTGCTCCGGTCTAAGCCTTGAAAATACTCATCAAGATTATTAAATATCTCTGAACTAGTGGTCCGTCCAGGTAAATCAGGGCTACAAAGAAGTTTTTACCTTGTCTTCATCTTCACTATACCTCACGAAACAAAGTAGGATAGCATGGTTACTCACGTCAGTTAATTCATGAAGTTGAATCGCGAAGCATCTCGATTTCTTTATCCCCTCTACAACTTGTTTTCAATATCGATGACCATGTCAACAATTCTCCTCTGAATAGTGGTGTCCGAAAGCGGTATAGCCTCTAGTTTTTTAGTGGCTTGAGAACCCAAAATTTCTTGTACGACATCTAAGATGCAAGGCTTTATTAACTCTTCACCAATTGTAAATGTTTTTTTCGTTTTAGCCATTCGAAAAGCAACTAAATAAGACGCTTGAAGCAACGACTTGTCACTAGTCATCGAAGCATATAATTGCTATGCTTCGAATGCAAAGGACGAGCCAGTTTGAACGGTTTCATAGCGCCATTTGAAAGAACTTCGGAACATATTACACACAAAGGCCGTGGTGATAGTTCATTTCCAGGGGCTACAATAAAACCAAGCTTTAAATATCCTTATGCCTAACAAAGTTGCCTTTTCTCTTTTTAGTTTGTAATAGCCCGTTGTGTTGCTCCAATGTGACGTTAATTTAAATTCCATACCATACCATCTTTTTAGTTGGTATTGCACATTCCGAAATATCAGGATATTTATTTTTCTTTGTTTCTTCTAAACTTGAAGCATTAGTACTTAGCATATTTCGGCACCATCACTAATTTTCTTCTGAATATTGTCCTTGCCTCTACTAAAGAAGGTTAAAAGATTTTGCTGTTTGACTTTTTTATCCATCTTGTAGGGTTTCAAATTTTACGAAAGAAATAAATTGTTTTCCGAAATTCCACAACACAATATTAAAAAAACAACGCACACGAGCGCGATAAAATAAGAATTCTTGCAACTTGTCATTGACAGGTGAACTGAAGCAATACTGGCAATCGTCGGCCGCGCACTTCGTCCATATTCATCACATGCAGCGACCCGCTCGCCCCATAACAGTGGGAATTCCCCGAATCGTGTAGCGGTATAGTAGGGTGAAAGCTTTCGCGGACCGGCGTCGGTCCGCGGACCACCGATTGAAGACCACTATTTTAGATGATTTGAACAAGTAAAAATGTCGGGTTGATTTGAAAAGACTATGTTTGCTTTTTTTACTGGCGTTTGAGAAAAGCGAGAAATTCATATAACAATCAATCTATGTAACAAAAATCAGTTTATTTTCTGCAACTAAATTCTGAATTAAGCTCTTCAAGTTAAAACTAATTCCAGACATCATTGAACAATTGGTGGTAGTAGTTTGGTATTTATTTAACGTCATACTGGAGCAACACAATGGGCTATTGGCGACGGTCCGGGATCAATCCCCAAGGAAAGGATCCGAAGACAACACCACATAATTTCGAGGGCCATGATAGCCCGGTTGGAAGAGTAACGGATTAGCAACCGGAGGGTTGCGAGTTCGAATTGAACGAAGGACCGTCGTGTACAAAGGGGATGGTGCACATTAAATCTGTCATGGCCTCAAATGTCCTCATGTTGGCTTGGTGTGGAAGTTTGGAGAGTGAGGTGCCAGCTCAGGTTTTACCTCCTCATCTGACCGAGGTTCAAAATTACGTGGTATTGTCCTCGGATCATTCGATTGGGGATTGATCCCGGACCGTCGCCAATAGCCCATTGTGTTGCTCCAGTGCGACTTTAATTGAAATACATACCTACCTACCATGTAATTTTGAAAGAATATCCGATGTCGAGGTCACCCCTGAATTGGCACCCCACTCTCCAAACTTCCACACCATGCCAACGTGAGGACATTTGAGGCCGACACGACAACGGATGCACGATAACGTGCACCATACCCCTTGTACACGACGGTCTTTGGTTGGATGCGAACTCGCAACTCTCAGGTTAATAATCTGTTACTCTTCCAACCCAACTGGACCGGACTGGACAAAAGAATTACGGAGCTCCCGCTGCGCAGCCGTTCATCTCGTCAAAAAAGGAAATAATCAGAATATGAATTTATTAACATGATAAAAACGTAGGGTGGAATGGGCTGGATATCTTAAAAGATCAGCGGATCTATCGGAGCGCGAAGGCACTAAAGAGGAGAGAATCCTCCCCAGTGTCACGTGTCGAAGATGGGAGCTTTACATTGGATGTCAAGTGGGCGGGCGGACAACTGCAGCACCGCTAATAACTCTTGCATGAAGCATGTTACGATTGAAGAAAGTTTAGGGAGAAACAGGTAAGAGTTTAGGTAGAAGGACAAATTTTTAATTTAAGAGTCCTGTGGGATAATTAGGGGTCCAGTCGATCCCTTAACCCAAGCTTACTGGTAGGTATCAAACTGTTAGTGCAGTTTGATACCTACCTCGCTCTAGGCCTTTTCTGCAAGCTTACAACAGTTGGGTCATAGGGTGGAAGTGACCTGAGTGCCTCGTTTGGAACCTGAGGTAGTTTTTCGAAGAACTTGGTCGAAAGCTGCTTAGCAGCTTCCGATCAAGGAATTCAGCAATGGGTTTAATTTTGAAGTTCGAATGGATGACTTCATTCCGAACATAATAGGGAACATTCGCGATCGTACGTAATATACGATTTTGGAAAATCTGCAGTTTTTGAATGTTATTAGCACAAGTAGATCCCCAGACTTGAGAACCATATGTGACGGTCGGCCGAATGATGGCTTTGGAGAGGAGAATTTTGTTTTCAAGAGAGCCTACTCTTGCGAGCTAGGAGCTGATATAATTTAACACGGGCAATAACACAGACGCGAAGAGCGCGTTTAATGTTCTCTGTCTATAGTAGTTTTGGATCGAGGACAAGTCCTAAATATTTATACTTGGAAACCCAGTAAACAGGTGTGCCAGAGTGAAATAGGGGGATATTCAAATGTTCCGGGTTTCCAAGGTCAAAATTGTAACTATATTTTAGTTGGGTGTATCGCCTGGAGAAAAACATGCAGGCGCACTTCGAAGCGTTCACCTTCATTCGTCAGAGAGCCAGAGCTGTAAGTCCTGTATGTATAATTTCACTCGTGACAGGATGTGGTGTTTGTTATTGGATTGTGTGATGATTGAAATGTCGTCGGCATAAATAGCCAACTTCGTGTGCAGGGTTTTGGGAAAATCATTTACGAAAAGATTCAAGAGTTTCGGTCCCAGTAGGGATCCCTGGGGGACTCCGGATAAGATCGGGAGTATGGAAGAATAGTCGTTGGGATCCACTAGTACGCTAAACGAACGATTAGTGAGATTGACAAAATGAGCCGAAAAACCAAGTCGCATGAGCTTGTAAATAAGTCATGTGTGACAAACGCGGTCAAAGGCTTTTGACACATCTAAGAATAAAACACCTGTGTGTTGTTTTTTACGTACCCCTCGTGGATCAGTTCAGTAACACGCAACAGCAGGTGGGTGGTGCTATGTTTCTTGCGAAACCCAAACTGTTCAGGCATAAGAATACTGTTGTCCTGAACAAACTTGATCCAGGCGTATAAGTAAAATATATTAATAGATTTTGCTCAGTGAACTATGTAAGGAAATAGACCGATAATTTTGAGGTAATTTGTGATTCAAGTTATGTTTCGGAATAGGGACTATAACCGCAGTTTCCCAGCTGTGGGGGAAGTAACATTTCTTTATCATGAAGTTAATTAAGAAAGTTATGAACACGATATATTTAATGGGCAAGTTTTTGAGCATGCGATTCGAAATGGAATCAAATCCTGGAGTCTTTTTAGGCTTAAGGGAGGATATATAGGATGCTACCTCTAGGGCAGTTGCCGGTTCGATATCAGTATCGAAGGGTGTACCTAAATACTCTTCAACCTGGGTGTGTATGTCCTGGAAGTGACGAGTGCATCCCAGGGCTGGATTTAGTTGAAATTGGGATTGTAGGCTGTCTCAAGAACTTCAGCCTTTTTTTCCCAGTGATTGCAATTTCACCGCTAGCGCCATCTAGGGGCGGAATGAGGGTGTTATCTTCGGTCTTTAAGGACTCAAATGTGGCTGTTCCATCTGTCTTCAGTGAGAGTACGCACCAGTGACTTGATCTCTCTGTCGGCAGCGCGGAAGTCTTGTTTGCATTGGGGATCACGAGAACATTGCCAAATTTTTTGCAAACGATTCCGATGCTTAATTTTGATCCTGATTTCCTGAGAGAAACGGAAAGGTTCAGGTTTCAATTTGGGTTTGGAAGCTGCATCGAAAGCCTCCGTAAGTTTAATTCCTAAATTTTCAATGGAGTTTTCAATGTCATCCAAAGTGGAAAAATTTGGTGAGGGAAGGGTTGATTCATCCAACATGTAATTAAAGTTTCCCCAGTGTGTGGAGAAAAGCTCTGGTAAATTTCGATTCAATATTGAAGTGTTTAGCAATAGTTCGACTGAGAGGTGATCAGAACAAAGTGCTTTGATTGTTCTGATAGAATTTAGAAAAGGGATGAATTTCGAAAGTGCCAGATCAATAACAGTATCGTGACTCCCATGATAGTTCAAGTGGGTGGGATCATCCGAAGCGATAACACGCACACCCGGTAGGTTTTCTACCAAATCTTTTAGTTTGTTTCCCCATGAGTTGGACGTATGATTATTCCAAGCTACATGGGAAGAATTTAGGTCTCCAGCAATGATGACATTGTTTCCAGTTGAAAGCAGTTTAGTGAAATCAGCCTCCGGAAAAATTACCACCCTCTTCTGGGGAGGGAGGTAAGCTGATATAATTTTGAATGGGGTGAATCTCTCAGGTTCACCTCGACTAGGGTAGCTTCGATTTATCTAATGTCGGGGTTGGAAGGAGTCGATTAGAGATATTCCGTTTGACATTGATACAAGTGCCGCCTGCAGCTCGACGGAAATAAAGCGTTATTTCCCTATCATTTTTATAGAGGAAATAATTGGGGATCTGCGGATTAAATCCAGGAGTTAGATGGGTCTCCGAGACCAAAAATAAGTCAAAATTCTCCTCTAGTAGGAATTGACGAACTTCGTGAATTTTGGCTCTTAGACCGTTCGCGTTCCAAAAGCCTATTTTCAAAATCTGCAGATTTGTATCAGACATTTGGTGTCGAGGGGAGTTATTTGAGATTAGAGCAACGTATTACTCGAAGATAAAATACGCCCTGTCAACTCCGGTAGATGCAGTACGGAGTTGGGGCAGAGCATTTTTAAATGCTCGGGTTAGGATTGCAGGTTCGATGCCTGCGTCACGAGGGACTCAATACAGCAAAAGGGTGTCGGTACAAGAATTTTGGTTGTTTGCATCGATACGAGGGACCGACAAATTTGGAAGAGGTAATTCCCTATTTGGGGGGCTCCTGTTAAAACATTTGTATAGGAGAATTGTGGATTGACATCAGCAAGTTGGGTGACAGCGTTCATCGGTTTGCTGGCTTGTTGCGCCAGTGGAGTTGTTTTAGTGTAGTTTGGGGGGGGGTTAAAGGTGCCGGGTTTTCGTGCACCAGATGAAGGGAATCGCGGGCAATTCCTGTAGTTAGCACTTTGTGCTCCACCGCAGTTATCTTCCAACAGGCCAACTGAGGCCCCTTGTATTGTTTGGGGCAAGAGTCTCCGAGACAGGAATTGAATTAACGTCGCACCGAAGCAATTCAACTGGCTATTGGTGACGGACTGGGATCAATCCAAATGGAAAGATCCAAGGGCAATATCTCGTAATTTTGAATCACGGTCAGATGACGAGGTCAACACCTGAGCTGTCGCTCTACTCCCCAAACTTCCACCCCTGTACAACCACATTAAATAATGTTTGAATTGGATGGGAATTAGCCTCAAATGTTGTCAAAACGATGATAAATCAAATTAATTTCAAAACGAAAGTGTGTTCTTCGTTTCCGTTGGTCTGCTTGTGTTATTGTTAACAGAAGTTATGTTACAAAGTTATCACAGTAACATTCAAGATTTCTCACCTCCGTTTCTATATCCTCCATATACCTTAGCATTAAGCTCATTCCTGTGCTTATTGGCTATTGAATTGCTGTGTATTTGCTAAGCTTCTTGGGATTGTTTTCTTTCCATCCATCGTTTTAGTCTCAAAAATTGGAGTTTTGTTTACTGAGAAGTGCATGAGTATGCGTAACCTGATATTTACTGCCAATGCAGAAAGTTTATCGTAATGCGTTTTTGTGTCACGCAATATCCTGGAATTGCGTTCTGCCCTTGAAATAAGTATTTTCTTTTATGCGTGAAATCTTAATTTTTTTAAATTTTCCTTCTGACGTGAATTAAAATTTTATTAAAAGCGGCTGGGTTGTATGCTGTTATTTTTTTATTCGGAAGCAACAATGACTATGTTTAATTACAAATCCAAGCTGATGTCGTCATTCCTATTAAAAGCGGCTTTCGTATTTTTGTGTATTCAATGTTGCTTTTCAGCTCCCATTGATCCACAGGATACTCCATATTCTAGTTTTGTGATGGATTTGACTCGAAATAACTGTACATTACCCAGTCAGATTCCCCTTTCATTTGGTGCTAATGAAACTACAATTGAAGCTTCTCTGCTAATTTGCAACACACCTGATTATTTTAAATTTACTAAAGAAGTACCTGTATTGTGCAATGAAATCTTTGGTTTATTGAAAAATATATCCTGTTCACCTCTAAATGCTGCTCTTCCAAAAATTCAAGTACCATTGTCAACTGATGTGTGCAACGATTTTCAATCTCACAAAGCCGTCCTACCTAAAGGTCTCTTGGAACATCTGTCTGATAGTTTCAATTGCAAATTTATGTGTTCAGATAACTTTGAGGCTCCTTGCAAAGTTCTTCTATGGAGCTTTCTGGTACAAAATCCGATTATAAGTAAGTGCATTTTGTTTCAGTGAATATTGATAATTTGTTTACCTCTTGTGAGAAATTAAGGAAGTTGATTATTTTTAGCTGTAAAACATTTTCATTGATACTTATGATGACATAGCAAACAGGGAAGTACGGTAGTGATCTGTCCTTTCTTCAGGTTTACACTCGCCTCTTCATGTACTTTATTATTTTATCTTGTGTTTGGCACAGCATATGTCTGTTTTTGGACCTTGCTCCATAAAACCCAAACATCCATCATTTTTATTATGCCACTTTTTGATAGGTTTCGTAATTTTCTGGAATTATTTCACTGTCAAATGTTACTGAAGGAAATGCTTAATCCTTTCAGTAATGAAAAAGATAAGCTGCTAGATGAATATGCTCATTTCTGAGGGTAATCTCTCGAATCTTAAAAGGCCACTAATTGCAATAAAAGACCCCCTGAATGCTATCATACTCCAACATTATCCTGATTTTGCTGTTAATAACAATTCAAAAACTGAAAATAAAATATTGGGTTATAAAAGTGAAATAAAATATTGGGAAAATAAAAATTAGGGATAGTTTCAACACTTAGTCAAGAGTAAAACCTCTGGTCTGGTCAAGTTGGAACTTGCAGAAGGTTGAATGCAATTGGATATAATGCTTGTCATTTTTATACTTTTTATATTAAAGTGAATTTTTTAATGCTTATTAAAGTCTTGAAAGAAAATTGATTGTAAGATCCAAGAAAAACGCAACGAATATGTCTTAAGAACCTTTGCAGCATCCTTGTGCTTTGATATTTTTACTGTGTAAAATATAATATTAAAAATGTTAAAAATTAGTTTTTGAAATTTCTGTTTTTATAACTAAGCTGTGCGTGTCAGACTTTTCACTTTGTGAACATGCTGCACGTATACAGGTAGTTAAATAGGCCACAGGAGTAAATCTTTTGATGTGTGTGAGTTTCATGGACTTGAGGTACTCTAGTGATCTTTTCTTTTCACATGGTGTTTACTGTCTTTAGTAAACACAGGGGTCATGCTTCCAGGATACCCTGGATCTTTTTCTGTCTTCATCCCTCTATTCTATTTCCAATTCGTTTTTTCGCGACTCTTTACTTTCGCATTACTTTCACGATATTTCTTACTTGACGTTGTCTTGTGTTTGGCGCAGCTGGACCAAATATGGTCCTTGCGCCATAAAATGCCAAAACAATCAACCATGGAGTAAAGGGACTAGCTATGTATGATATGGAAATTAGAAAGGTTCATCCTCTTTTGAATATTTGGTACAGATGTATCTAGCGCCTCGTTTGGTGGCAATGCTTTTGGCCCACTTTTTGTCACCAAGAAATCTTAAAAAATCTTTTTTTTTAATCTGAATTATAATATCTTTATAAATCTTTCTGTTTGCCAAGGTTGCCATAAAACAGGAATAACCCTAATAAAGATGGGTTACTTTTACCTGCCATAACTCGCTACTAAAAGTGTGCCAAAAAGCACACCAAGAGCCACCAGATGAGGTACTAGATACTCCCATGTGTACCAAGTATTTATATCCTTTAGTGGATTCCACTTCATACCAAGTTGCTCTGCATGACAAAACATCTCATTTTCAGTGATTTTGTATATTCAGTTTGCCATAAATGTTAGTATTTACTTACCTGGAATTCTTCTGCAGTATTGAATAATCTAATAGATGCTGTTTATGTGGAGTAAAATATTTGTTACTGGGTGTGAAGTAAATGACTTGATACATATTTTATTTCTTAGATACTGAAACGCATGAAACATTGAAGACTACTAAAAACGCCCCAGTAACTGAAACAAAGATAAGTAAGTATTTTGCATCACATGAAGCAGTACATTTCCTTTTTATTAAATTTTGTGAGATAAACTTTTGCTAGGAACTTATTATAAAGTCATCTAAACCAGTCACATTGGAGTGATAAGCTATGGTAGTGATCTCCTCTGTGAAAGTGACCAGTTTCTTATTTTCATATCTTAGTCAGCATTTTAATGTCTTGAACTTGCATATTTGGAGAAATTTAACTTAAAAGATATAAATTATCATTCAATGAACTAATTGTTACATCAAAACTCAAAATTACATCTTTTATGGGATTTTCTTAATATTGCATATTTCAAAATTAACATTTTCAGCTGCTTATATCATGGACACTTGGCAACAAATTGCTATTCAGTGATTAAAAATTGTTGTGTGCTTCGAGACTGGGTTCCAGTTTGTTTTGGGATTTTCCCAATGAACATGCATGAAAGAACATGCTTAATCCAACCCAGATCATATCTCAATGTGACCTCATCTGAATCCAGTTAGTGTTTCCAGATTGGTTTTTCAGTGTTAAGTGTGCTGATATAATTGTTGATTTAAAAAATAGATGGCTAAATGCATAGCTATTGTGGCTATATGTGAAATCAGTTTATGTTGGCCTTTATAATTTAAAACGTTTGAATAAATTTTCAAACTAACCATAATTGTCACCAAAATTTTATATGAATTTGGCTTTTAAACAATTTCATTATTTGCACTTACCATACCAATCACTTTGAAGATTTTCTTGATTGTAGTTTGTTTTTATATTGCATTTGTCCCTTTTTGGTATGGTTTTAAGGGACATTACTGACTTTAAATCTTCAATGCATTAATAATTTACCACTATACTTTGACAACTGAAATTTAGTGTGTAAAATTAATATTTAACCTCCAATCTATCAATTTATTGTTTACTTTAGTAATTATGTTTAGTTTTAAAGACTACATTGTTTAAAGATTGTTTTTAATGAATAATAATTGCTATTGTGATGAATAAAATTGCATAGTCAATAAATTTAGTTGTTGATGCAATGAATTTGATGTTGACATCTCAATCATGAGTATATCCAACTACTGTACCCCTCGGGGTCATATCTTTAGATGTGTATGGGCTTCACAAACCCGAGATACTCTAGTGATCTCTTTTCCCATGGGGTTTGCTCCCTCTGGTAAACATGGGGGTTGCAACCTGGGATGCCCAAGTGATCTTTCACCTCTTCATCCTTTCTTTTCACAATTACTTGACATTATCTATCTTGTGTTGGTGTAGCTTGACCAAATATGGCCCTTGCACTATAAAACCCAAAACCAACCAGCTACTGTCTATACCACAAGAACTACTCCAGGCATAAAGTTTGATCCTGTCTATTGCTGTAGAAGTGGACCTTATCGTATATTCCATAGGTGATGTTTGAAGAAATATTCTCAAGTTTATTTCATTGATGCACATTTTGAAAGTTAGAAATATATGTAAGACTTTTACATGTCACCGAGAATACTTATATTAGTAAAGTACCTTTTTCTGCTGCCAAAATTTGGGAAAACAAAATAAAATTAAGTCATCCCCGAGTGTCACCCCTACTCAAAATATGCAAGCCCTATTTCTTTATTTACCAGGAGCAACTGCCACCACCCAGACTTGGTGTCTGGAGCAGTTCCCGTGGGAGACAGACATATTGTATGAAGCAACTCAGTCTGCTTACCCTCCAATAATTTCACTAAGCTGGTGCCACTGAATAGTCCCAACTTAAAATTCAAAGTACTTGGTAGATAATGCAAATAAGCATTACAGGAAGGTCCTTTTTGTAGTTTGAGCTCAAGTTATCTATTATATACATTGAGTCACCTCTACTCAAAATGAATGAGGCCTGTTTCTATAGCGACTACCAGCATCCTGTCATAGTGTGGAGAGCAGTTCTTGTTATACAGACAATAGTTTTGTGATGACAGTATTTGGGAGCTACTATTAATTTAACCTTTTAAGGACAATATGTTATAAATAAATACTTTTATATTAGAACAAATGAACTTCTTTATCACAATGCTCATAAAAACTTAATCATTTCACAAATTTATAATTGTAAGGTTTTAGTATAAGTAACTGATTTGTGTTATGTATTTCAGCAACAAACCTCCAGACGAATCTACAGATTAAGGTATCAAATGATGAGAAATCTCAAGTTGATAAAAGTCAAGTTGATAACTCGGAAAAGCCAGAGATTAAAGTCGATGTAAAAATTTCAGAGCTTGATGGATCGAATACTGCTCTGAACCCAAAAGAACCTAAAAAACTGACTGACATTTTACAAGAGAAGCTTACTAAGCCAGATATAGCTGCACCTGAAGATATTGCTCAAGAAACCTCAATAAAAATTCCAGTGGTGGGAACAGAACAAGAAACTAAATTTGATGTTCCTAAAATTAGCTTAGATGTTCCTGCAAAGCAGGACAAAGATGAAACTATTCTTGATGGTGACTTAGTAAATAACAATAAGCCGAGTCTGGTTTCTAAAGTACCTCAAGATCAAACAGCCCCAGCCAATAATGCTGACACTGAACCACAGCCGAAATTACCAGCTGTATCAAAAGAAGGCAATTCTCAAATTTCTGATAATGCTAAGGAGAATGATCTCATGGCAGATACCAAAAGTCTTGATAATCTGGAAGCAGGAAATGCTGCTTCAGACAGTCAAATGGGATCTATAATTACTGTTCCAAATTACATTGCAAGTAATGGTATAACTTCTAAAACTGATCAAATTTCTGATGTTTCTGAAAAGAAAGATGAAGATTCAGCTGTATTACCTGTGGAAAAATTATCTACCAACCCACCAATTGAACCTACAGTAAATTCAGTGTCTGTGGTTGTAAGTGGGGGCATGTCTGAAAACATCCCTAGTCCCACTCCTGTAGTCTCGATGACAGTGACACCATCTCTTGAGAAAATGGAAGATGAAATTCCCCTTCCAAATGACAAAGAAACTGATCAATATAGTTAGTATTTTTAATTCATTGTTTTCTTTAAAATACTTAAACAAACATGCTGTTTTAAAAGGGAAAAAAATAAAACAAGACTTGTTAAATTGTATTATAAACCACTCTTGCTGAATCAGGTTTTTGTACTCAACATACTTTACATATTTTTACCAGAACTTAACTGTAAGTGTAAACAGTATATTTTATAAAATTAGTTTACAATTTCTAAATCTCAGAAATGTTATAAGCTTTTAAAGTGGCTTAATTTGAAATTTTATTTACTGTTTAGTTTACAATAAATTGTATAAAAGAACAGCAAATTTTATAAATTGGTTTATGAAGTTTTTACATGTGTTAAGTTCCAAATTAACTTAGTCATTTGTTATGTAATTTTATTTGATTCACTCATTCCTTCCACTAAGAAAATTTAATTGTAGCTAAATTAGCTGTTGCAAATCTTTAAAGAGCATTTCCCAATCTTGATTGACTTAAATAAGCCTAAAGCTAATTTATCTAACATCACAAATTGTGTCTTTTGGTAAAAAGTGATTTGACATGTGTGGCATCATAACATAGGTTAAAGGAGTATACACTAGAATTAGCAGAGAATATTCTCCGAGAACAAGAATATTTTCTCGAAAGGTTATTTCCAAGAAATTTACATCTCTAAAATGCTGAGTACTCAGAAGCATTCTGCTAAACTCCTTTGTTTAAAATTTGTTCAGTAAAATTGTGTATTTTAAAACAAATTAACATACCTGTATTTTCTCAAGTATAAGGCCCTTTGCAAATAAAACCCCTCCCTCTTTTCTTCATTTCAAAAATGAAGGGGAAAACATCTACTTGGAAGATCTTATTATTTTGGCCAATAATCGACCTGCCATTTTATTCCTCATTTTCTTGAATCAATGTACTTCAGTATGAACCAAGCTTAGAAACAAATTCTTTGTTGGTAACAAATTATTTGTTATAACTAACAATATGGTATGCATGAAGGAAAGGGTTGGTTTCTTATATCACAAATGCCCGATCTGGCCTAGCTGTGCACCAAGCAATGTTTTTTCTTCAAATAAATAGGCATGCACAAGGAAAGTTTTTCTGACACTGAAGAGTGAAATACACCCAGAGTAGATAAAGGAATAGAACTTGCTGCATACAGCTGGCAGGTAAAGAGGGTTGGTTGCATTGAGTTTTAGGTCACAAAGGCCATATTCGGCCAAGCTGTGCCAAACACAAGACACACAGCTTCAAGTAATGGACAAATATACAATGAAGGTTTTTACTGGCATAGAAGAGAGTAATACACCCTGGGAGGAATCACAGTGCCACTTACAATTCATAGGTTTATAGCCCTGTGGACAAACCCACTGAGCAACTGCCACTCCTAAAAATGAGAAGGAGGCTGCTTAAAAGCACATCTGAATTTAAAGCCAGCATTAGTTGGACTGCATTTCATGAGGAATAGACCGAGTCTGCAGAAGTAAAAAGGGGGTTTTATACTTGAGAAAATTCACATATTAGACCCCTCCTTACTTTTTGTCTCTTAATTTTGTCCAAAAAAAGGAATCTTATACTTGAAGATATATGGTAAAATGTTACAGTTGCGTAATAAGTGCAATCTCTTCCAGTTTTCTAGTATATATTCCAATGATGGAATAATTACTAAAACTAATATTCAGTGATTAATAAATTGTTACCTTACTATCGTGAGTTGATAAAATTGTTACTTCAATGCTGTTCAGCTTGTAGTTCACTCAAAGGTTTAACTTATAATAAACCATGATTTTGATGCTATATGAACAAATTTAATTAAATTGAAAGTAAGTGTTCATGGCAAACTAATAGTACATAACTTTTCTCTTAATTTCAAAGTACTGTAACAGTGCACTTCGTAATTTTTCATTTTTGTGCATTGTTTTACATAATGTTCAAAACTATATTGAAGCGTTTATCTCTATTCCTTTCATTTATTTTCATTGTACTTTTGTGTTTATTAGATCTTGACAATGCAGAGGGAGATCTTGATGGGGAGTATTCTAAACAAGAGTATGGAGGTATTATATTTAAATGTTAATTTCTTATTGCATTTAATTTTTAAATACTAAAGTAAAATGAGAGAAAGGTCATTAAAAATGCATTTTATTTTCCTTATTAACTGATTATCTTGAAAAGTGGAGCCCTGTTACAAAATAAATTCTAATTTATTAAATAAAATTCTGAACCTGTTTTCTATTTTTTAAGCTTATTTTCTAAAATTCTCAATTGAATCTGAATTTTATTTAAACTGACTAAACCAGTTCTGTTAAACTAATAAAATGCTAAAAAAGATAAGATTGATATAAATCCTTGTGCCTCCAGCTATGCTACTGGGCTTACAATATTTAAGTATATTGATTTGTATATGTTAAATATTTATCTAAATCAAGCACTTGAATTTTGGGAAGATTCTTTCCACTTTAACTACATTCATCCCTTCAATACATTCCTGCAATAACCAATAATAAAACTGTTGCATAAAATGATATTCTCTCCTAATTATCACTCGTGTAGCAAAAGGGACCTACTGGCAAACTAAACCAAACTTGCTAGAAAAAGTGTTGTGTTCACTAGCCTGCTGTGCTTAAGTTAAACTAAAACGGGGAGGTGCAACATACAAATGCTAATATAGTTGGATGTATCAAACATGTCTAACTGGTATTTTGTTAAACTTTTCCAATCAGCATTTATCAAACTGTTTTTGGTTACTTTTTTCCTAATGTAGCACTTGCCCCACCACTTCAATTTAACATTGTCATTTCTCACAATTTTCTTGCTATCCAAGTAGATCACAAACGTTATTTCGTATGAACAAAGAAATTACTGAAATGTATTTTGTTATGCGATTAATTACAAAGAATTTTTCTAATATTTGTTTTTTGCAGATGGTGGAATGTATGATCCAACGAAAAACAAAGAATCAATCTCTGAAACCCCAAAATCTATCGATGTTCCAAAAGAATCTGTTGTCTCTCAAAGTGATGAAATAAAAGCTTTCAATGGGCTTTCCTCGAGAGGTTCATTTGGACGTGGTTCAGAGGAGATTCAAGAATTTGCTGCTTTTCCAGATCAGGAGGATAGCCATTTCTTTTTCTACTTCCTGTCAATAGTCCTGATTCTTATGGCTGGATATTTGATCTTCCATAATAAACAAAAGGTAATGGACTGTTCTGAATTCTATCAAGTCACCAAAAGCAATATTAACATTTTTAAGACTTGGAGTATAAAACTAATCTGTTTAACATTAACTAACATTGAATTAAATTTCTAAATTCATAATTGCTTACACACTAGCTTTAGCATTATGTTGCTGCAACTGTACTAATCACTAACTTAGTGACTGTTGGGTTAGCAGAGTGAGTGGCAACAAAGGTACAAACATTACTTTTATTTAGCACACATAATTAAAAATAAAACAATACAGACATAATAAACATGGAATTGGGAGCACCTACTTTTATGAACTCCCTCTGATAAGAACTCAGCAGCAACTGAGGATGTTGCAAGTGGTTAGTGACGTTGACAGTAATGACATAAAATGCGTGGGCAAACGGCAGACAGTAATGCGTAGGGGAAGAGAAAATTAGTATTATTTCCAACATTAGCTATATCAATTAATTGTATTGCATATATTATAATTTGGTATCATAATAGTCCATGACAATTAGGTAAAATAGGAGAAAAAATTTATAAAGTTTTTAAATTTTGCTTAAACACTCCTTGGGCCTCCAGGAAATGAAAACCGAAAGTTTCCTCCCTTGAGGGGGAAACTTCCTCAACCCCCTGAAATTTCAAAAAAGTCAAACCGTAAAAATGTTGTATCTTGCTTATAAAACAAGCTATAACTATGATTTTTTAAAATATAGGTAATTAAGTTTTTCTATTTATTACATTAAAGCTTGTATCTGGCATAGTTTTCTTGTAAAAACATATTTTATAAAAAAAATACCAATAAAATATTTAATTTTTTCTTTAATTTTTTTATTAAAGCGAACCAAATAAACATTTTATTAAACTACTAAACTTGAAATGTAAAAAATAAATAGTATTTAGTTAAACATTCGAAATACCGTACTGTTTTATCTTATTAGTGCTGCTCTTAAAAGCCTATATGGCCGAGCCTATGTTTTTTTTATTGTCGTGCATTTCATTTTGAAAGAGAAGGCATGTAACAGCTTAAAACCCAAGCTTTTTACTAAACACCAAACATATAACCTTCTCTAAACTGAAAATTTGGAACATAGTCAAATTAAGAATGAAAAAGTATCAGAAGTGTGAAAATATATTTAGGCTACATTTCAATACAAATTATTTTATTTTACAATAATTACGTTAAAACTATTTCTGTCTAGATAATGCAGAATAATAACAGTTTTTGCTTTACTATATAATATCATTATCTTCTTCATTGATGATCTCTATTGCTTCGGTATTAGTACAGCTTTGACCTCGGCAGTTCTTGCACATAATAGTGCAACGCAGGTTAGCTTTCACACACTTCCATTTTCTTCCACAACCTTTATTGCATCCACAAGTAATTAGAGACTATTTTATCTGGTGCTGGTCCTTTAGTATATATGGGCGTCAACGATTTGTTCTACAACACTAACTTCCATCCCCAGCCCCAATGGGTTCAAACAATCTCCTTGCCATGTTTGCACCTGGTGGAATATGCGACGGCAGTGTTGATGTGCAGCTTCTGTGATTGGAGGTAACTTGGAGAGGACAACAGCAGCACTCGCTTGACTTACTAGTTTATTAAAACAATCGTATCTCATCTTATTCAAGCTGCTTTCTTCGTGTTGTACAATGCGATGATGAACCTCTCTCCTGCTCATTCGATGTCATCATAAGCAGAATGAGGGTTATTGAGGATCTCAGGGATATCTTGCAGGTATTCACTGTGTTTGAACAATTGTACTGCCTGCAGTTTTCCCTTCCCATAGAACTCTGAGGTTGTGTCACAACCACTAAACTCATGAAGGAAGAGAATGGATTTTTTGCAATCAGTCACAAAATTAGAGCTGCAGGTCTTTAGAGCTATAGAACCTATCTTTGATGTTACCTTTACCTTCTTTCAGCATAAGGACATCTATTGTGTCTGGAGTAAGAGCAGTAAGTAAAACCAGATACTAGATAATTTGATAACTTCTCTGTCTAGTATAGCAGTATTTGGTGTGACACAACGTATCTCCCCATGGAATGTGTCCTTTCTGGTCATTGTGCAATATTAAAATCAGCATTTTCAAAAGAGAGCTGAAATTATCCACTTATAACTTCTGGAGATCATGAATGTACAGCAGATGATTCAAGTAGAGCTGCACTTTTGTAGCTGGAGCAGAAACCCATATTTGAAACAGCATCAACCAATGTTTCTGGAATCTACTTTGTGAAACAAGTATGTTGCAAGCCGTAGTTCCAAAGGAGAAATAAATGAGCGAGGCCTTGTTGCTGCTATTGAATGAGAACTAGCTGTACATTTTTTCATGGAAGCTTCCCTTCACCATTTTCATTCTCTAAAATAACCTTATTTACAAAGACCTGCAATGTTTCAGGAACCATCGATTTAACGTTTTCAATAAAATTTGTTATATTTGGGTAGGCTGATGTGTTGTAAACAGTCAATTGGATATCTTCTCTGACTATACTGGCTGCAGCTTCGACAATTCCAAGACTTTTTTTTTCATTGTCAGCCCGTTCGTTGTACCACTGGTTAATTAATTTTAAACCCCTGCCACAAAAACAAACAACTTGGTTTTTTTTCCTCATTGTTGCGAATAGAACTCCATCTCTACCATTCTACTAATTTGTTTTGAAGAGATTTTATTGTCATAGACTCACTGTGGTAGGTTTACTTCAATCTTATGCATCAAATCTTTTAACGTAAATTGACATTCTCCGATATTTCAATGAAAGTACAAAGTTCTTAAAAAGCTGTATCAAATGTTGCATCTTGAGGGAGGCCCCTTTTCCAGTTACCTGAGGGATTGATAGCGAATTTAGCATAACACTCCTTATGATAGCATGCATCTGCTGTTACTAAATCAATAGCACTATTTATTTGAGCAGCAACCTGGCGACCCCATTCGTCATCTCGCAATTGGGCCTTTGTTAACAACGAATCTTACACTTTTCAATAGGTTTCTTTTTTCAATTTGAGCATCAAATTTTTCATTGCTTATAAAACAGATTTTATTAAAATTAAATGTAATAGATGACCGTAAACTCGTACCTGTGCAGAAGCCCCTTTACAATCACTCTCAATGTTCCGTTCCTTTATGTATTTTATTCCCTTCGGCATATTTTATGAACCTCAATTTCTTCAACTTTTTCCAGGAGTGAGTCATCCTTTCTTTTCTTGCTAACAGTAATTAAATTAGCTAGCCCTTTCACTACGTTCAAAGTGTCTCCTTCTGACAAAGACTTTTTGCAAATAAAACAGTCACTAGAAAACGACATTTAAGTAAGTTTCTTTCAACATGAAACACAACTGTATCATGATCAACGTTAATAGAGTCTCCACTAGTACAATAAAACACTTCACTCTTCACAACTCCTCACTTGATAAAACACAACACGCTACTGCTTGTGTTATCTGTAAAGAAATGACATCAGGATGCGCAAAAGAACAGTCCCTCATCACGTGACAGGTGCCTGCCAGACACTGCGTATGCTCTTTTATTCAAAGTCGAGTGACCTGCATAGTTTGGCAGATATAAGTGACTTTATAAATAAACATTTGTTAGGTTACTACTTTAATAAATGAAAAAATTACTAAGAAACAACTACAATTCTGCGATTTCCTTTTTTTTTTCATAAAAATACATTTTGGTAAGAAAACCATGGCCAATACAGGGTTACATATAATAAGATTATTTATAAAAATAATAATTTATTATAGTTAAAAAATGAACATTGTTATTAGTTTTTATTATAAGCTGGATGCGATCATTTTATGCTTTGACAGTTTTTGCAAATTTAAGGTGGGTGAGGGAAAGCTCCCTCCTCAGGGATGGGAACTCTTTGGTTCTCATTTCCTTGAAGTCAAAGGAGTATTTGACCAAAGTTTAAAAACTTTATAAATTTTTTCTTCTATTTGCCATTTTTCGGTCTAATTGCAATGGACTATAATTAGTGTGAATTCGTATCTTAAAAATCAGTTCCCATGTTATCACTGATATGTCTATTTGAAAACAATCATGTGCCACTTGGTGTTGATAATTTCCCTGGCAAAGCTGCAACACTGGAAGTCATTCTATATAAAGGGAAAACAGAATTCTAGATAGCAGGGTATGCTAAATTAAATCAATTGATTTTGATTAAAATAATGATTTAAATCAAACACTAAAATTTCTTTTATCTTAATTACAGTTTAATAATAGTATTGAAAATGAAATAACCTATGTGACAGGATGCATTTAATTTTATACAAATAAATTTTAAAAATTCCTTCTACTCAGCAACATCCCTAGAATGATCCTTTTTTATTTGAAAATAACTGTCTTTCCTACTTTGAGGATACTCTAAAGACAATAGTATTGATCAGGATAAAGTGGCATCTACTTGGAGAAATTATTTTGTAGCCTAAGTACTCCAGTTGATTCATGTTTCTGAACTATTATGTTTATAAATCATTCCAATTACAAATGTCCCCACCAAGGATAACAAAAAGACTGGAAAATAAAAATGTATTAATTATGATTTATGTAAATTTATTAATTGTATAAAATTTCATCTAATTAAAATTTTGGTTTTTAATTAAAAATTTTTAGCATTATGGATTTATATCATGAAAGAAGAAAAGCAGAAGGAAAGCTAGAAATAATTTTAATTTTTCAAACATTTATCCTGCTGTATTTTCTAAACCCTTGTATACATTAATATTTACCATAAATCACTACCTAGAAACCACTGATTTGTATGTCTCATCTCTAACATGTTTAAACATAGAAGCAGCTAATTAAAATCATAAAAATCTTATTTAAATTAAATCCCATTGATTTTAAAAATGATTTTTCACACCTTGCTAGATAGATACTTAATAAGATCTTGAGAGAACCTCAAATGCACTTTTTGGCATTCATCAATTTATATGTACATTTTATTTATGTATTGTAATTTTAAATATTCATGTATGTTTTGCCATTGAATGCATTTTTAATGTGCAACTGTTCAATAGCTTTTAAATTGTGTATTGGTTGACAATAATGTGCCTTGAGTATAATATTTAATTTGTCCTCACCACATGGAAAAATTAAATCATTGGATTTCAAAATTTAACAATTGTAATGAGACTTAAAAATATTATTTACCCCATATGCTTTAGCACTTTAAATTATCTTGTTATTGTTATAAAATATGTAATAAAAAAATTTTGAGTCAAAGTAACAATAATCTTGAGTATTTTAAACCCCATTCAATTCAAACAATCAAGATTAATATAAATCTGTGCATGAGTTTCTTTTAGAATTCAAAATTAGTGATTAGTAGTTTTATTATGCACATATATATTTTGTTATGGTTAATGAAGAAGAAACACATTAATTTTAAAATTTTGTTTATTTATCAATTAAATTTAAGAGTTATACTGATTGTTCAGCTTAACATAACATCTGGTCTTGTCTGGAACACATGTAAGTGCTAATTTGCTTGGCAGTTCTTAGGATTTTGAAAAAGCAGCCTTTTCTTTGATTTGACTCCAAAGTTAAAGAGGGCAACCTTAGCAATTCACTGCCCCTAATGTTGCAGTGGCTATTGTTAGTTTTTCTGTACCTCAGAAAATAATTTTTTGCTACAAACCCTTAAGAGCCACGGAAACCTGGTTGGAAGAACAGATTATCACTTCTAGGGTTGCGAATTCGAAACTCGATCCAGCCAAAGACCAATGTGTACATAGGAGCTGGTGCATGTTAAATCTGGCATGGCCTCAAATGTCCTCACATTGGCATGATGTGGAAGTCTGGAGAGTGGGGTGCCAGCTCTGCTGACCTCGTCATCTTACTGTGATTCAAAATTATGAGATGAGAGAAAATTATGAGATATCCCAAATATTTCACTTTGGGTTTAATTCCAAACTGTCACCAATAGCCTGTTGTGTTGCTCCAGTGTAACATTATTTCAACTACCCTACCTAACCTGTTACAATCTCTTCAAAAGTTGTGTAAAATGTGGCCTTACGCATGTTCTTGCTGACAGTTGAGAAATTATCTTCTCTATTGTCTTTAAATTGTGACTAGGGCATAAATTAAAGTATAGAAGTTCCCCTTTAAGTATATATATATAAGTATCTCAAATTATAGTACTAATTTTATTGCAGATAATTGCTCTGATTGTGGAAGGACGACATGAAAGAAGACGCAGATCTCATGGACTTGGTTACAAAAAATTGGAAACCAAATAATTTAATAATTCATTCAATGCTCATTGTACATACTAAGTGTTCCTTCAATTGTGGACTATTGCAGTGAATCTAGCAGTGTTAGTGTTGAAATCTACAAGTTATCTAATTTATTATTTTGTTACTGAGTTTTAGTTCCTTTTTGTCAACCATTATAATAAAACTAAAATACTCAATGTTTTCTCATGGATTTACTAAAATGTTTTTCTCTGTTGAACAAAGTATTGTGTGAACAAATTTTATGTAATTATAAATTACATAAATTTTATGAATAACATTAACATTGTTAATCAAAAATATGCCCATGATTTCTTTTGTTTAGAATGTATTATGAACTTTTGCTTAAAATGATAAATAAAGCATTTACTGAAGTGATAGTACTTAAAACAGTTTTTGAACTGCAAAAATTTATGAAGGGGTTTGTTGAAAGGGATGAATAAAATAAACATCTTCCTACACAGAAATTGAGATTATGTCTGTTTGATCATTTAAACTTTATATTGCATTGTCTAAAGTGTGTACTGATGACTAGAGCCCAGATGTTGATAGGGTAAGATCAGTTTCTACTGCAACAGACGGGCAGGACTTATTTAGACCAGTTTTTGTAGTAGACTACCTAAAATTTATTATACAGGCTCCATGTACAAAAATATTGAAAAATGTATTTTACTTAATTAGGGTTAAAGATACTTTAACCCTTTCGGGCCTAATGGGCATATACGTCCCATAGATTAGATTGGGTAAATAAATCCCACTTTTGAATGGGTTTTTACGTTTTTAAGGAATTAGGGAATAAAAATATGACTAAAGAAACCTGGCAATACTTTCAGATTGCAAATGGCGGACTTATGTTTTTGAGCACGCCCATTCATTCTGAATTAGTGACCATGGTTCGAAAACAAAAAGATGGTACAAAATTAGACGTTAGTTGCCCAGAAGCCATTTCCCACTACAATATGTACATGAATGTAGTTGACTGCTGTGATGAAATGGCTACTTTGTATGGTCATGGCAGAAAATCAGACAAGTGGTGGAAAAAGATTTTTTTGGAAATTAGTTATTTCTGTTGTGAGTGCATGGATTACGAAGTGTGATGTGGAACATAAAACAGAGCCACTATTATCATTCAATGGTCCCCTTAGCTGAGCAACTATTAAATGTTGGAAGGGAGAAAGCAAACACAAAAAGAACCCAAAAGTACGGTTGTCCATCAAAAAGAGCAAAAACTAAATTAAACTACTTTTCAGAGTTAAATTTTAATCATGCAAAAGGATTAAGACTGATGAAAAATTCATGGAGATACTTCAATTAGAAAAAGTAACTGCAGTAATAAGTGAAATATCTGCAAATTTTGCATTAAAACATACCACGTAACTTGCGCTAATTAAGTAAAGTATATTTTACTATAATTGATATTTTTATTGAGGTATTAAAAAGTCAATTTTTATGTCATGAATATCTGGGTCCTACTGAGCACAAATATTTTGCATAATTGGTATTTGAAGGGCAAGTGGATGAAAGTGTTATGTTACAAATTGTAAGTTATGTGAATTTTTTATTTTCTGCTATTTATATTTAGTCTCATCAGTTTGAAAACCTATAAAATGTAATACATCAGTGGAATTCCTGCTTGACAAAAATGAGTTGATTTTTCAGATTTGCAAGTTTCTTTTCAGATAAATTTCCAAATTTTCACAATCAAATTTCCAAATTCCAGATGAGTAATGTTAGTGGGCCTCATACTAAGCCTACTTTATTCAATCTGTTATAAACAATTAAGTTGAAAACAATAAGAATTACAAATCACTCCTATGACAGGTTTGTTACTCTATTTGCTACCTAAGGACTAATTAGACTGCCTAGCATTATGTACAAAATATGTAAATCAACAAAACAGTTCATTTTACATCATTACACCTTGGTATTGGAGTGCCAGTGTTTGGATAATCTTTAACTTGGCATGTTATTAAGATGCAATTTTAATATTTCTCATACAGTGATTGAAAAGTATAAAACCCTTATTCAATAATATGTAATAGTACAAAAATCACTTAAACAGAACATCAATGTTTTTTGAGAACGATGTTCAATGCAAGATGACACTGACTACTGTACATATTAGGTTGCATGCCTTTTTAACTTACTATATTAAAAAGCATCGATAAATCAAATTTGTTCTTACACAGAATAGGTTTTTGATCTCTGGTAGATTGTTTATATATTTACGCTGAAATTTCCTTCTCGTAAGTACAAGGAGGAATATTAATGAATGAGGCATTTTCAGTCAAGCTCAAGATAGCATTAATGTTTCTGCAGTGAACATGTTTCCTATACCTATTCTGAATGAAGTCGGTTGGCTTGGTTTTTCTTAATGATTTTAACACCAAATTCAAAAGAATGAATTCTGAATTGATATATGGTTGGTCAATTCTAATCAGATTAAACACCAAAACAGTGGTAAATTGCATTTTAAGGTAACCCTGATGTCTATCTAGTGAGCATTTGAACAGAAGTAAAATCTTAGATCATTTGGTTTATTTGCACTGAAATTCCTGTTATTGAAACTGGCTTTTTATAATGGCTATGTTTTGTGACTAAATGAACTTACTATTTTGAAACGAAACAAAACATTTATGGGATGGAAAGTGTGCTCAACTCTTTAAATTGGTCAGAAATTTGTTTTTTACTTTACAAAGTAAATTAAACAAGTTTATGCAGAAAATGACTGATTATTGAAGTAGATTTAATTTGATTAAAATTTAAACTTACAAAGAAAAGCAAACATCTCACTAATAAATTTATATAAGATGAATAAAATTTAGTTTAATGTTTTAAATGATTTTAGATGCAATGTGGGGAAATTATATCTTGTCAAAGTGGTCTATGGAACATTGGTTTTTGGCTTGAGCCATAATTCTGTACTTCAGAACCAGACGAACGTAAGTCATGCCAACTTTTGAGGAGAGTGTAACGTTTCCTGTCTTTAATTAAGCATAAGACTGTTTACAGCACAATACAATATTTATTTAGAATAGAGAAATTTAAAGATTATTTACATATTAGATTAATTGAAAGGTAGGTGGGTATACAGAGCTGTTAACAATCTCATCTCCAAGGAGCCCGGAGGCTCGCCAAAATCTGAGAGTCTGAAGGATGCGACTACTCCCTTCGTGGTTTCAATCTACTCTGCTCTCTTGCGGGGGAGTTCGTCTCCGTCTTGGAATGTTAATCCCTGAATTTCACGCCATCGGAAGGTCATGAGAACCTCGACAACTTCCCGACCCGAGGACAGATTTAATGTCTCTCTGGCCTGGGCTTCCACAGAACTGAAAAACACATGTTTTCCTGGGGGTGGCCATCTGCATTCCTCTCATGGAGGGCCCAAGATAATTTAGTTGACAACTTGTTTTGCAGTCGGGGAAAATCTGAATTCCAGATGTGGGAATGCTAGACCGCAATGGTACAAGAGCATAAAAACTGAAAAGAAGGATCTCGTCTGGCTACAAAGCTAGTATTTGAATTAGCCTGCAAAAATTGATTAACATTAAAAATATTCATGCTTTATCCATTGGTTAATTTTTATGTAATTTTATAGCTTATTAAGACGACTGGAATTCGTCACAAAACGTTATTGTGGTTCTACATTAAAAACCTGTTTTAGGACTTACATAGCACTTTAAAAAGGTGTTTCAAGTAAACTACGCGAGCAATCACAGTAACAGTGTCTTTAATACTATCAAAACAGAAAGTACAAAAATATTTAATATTGTATAGAATATAATGTATAAAAAAAGTATTTATATATATATAATATTGTGCAGATTGAGTGTTGTAAATGGCTTAAAAGCTATATTAAGCAAAAGCATTACTCGAGCAATTGAGTCATCCTCAGGAAAGTTTCCTTCCTTTCCATGTGGAAGGTTTTCAAAGGGTCTACTCTTCAGGGACCCACTGCATTAAATTCATGAAGTCTACTTCTCATTACTTATCTTGTTTTTGGTTACTCTCAATTTGGGGTCGCTGCTGGCACAAACCTTTGTTCTGATTTCTTTTAAATTCAACAGTTTTAAAGGTATCTGCGAAACTGGTCTCACTGCAGTGGATATCAAAAATGGTTCTTTGTGTTTTTCTTCCTTGAAACAAATGGAGCTTTGCTCAAGTAGAGAAAATCAAGTCTTCAAGGCATATCCTTCTCACAACAAAAGGGTTCTTTTTTGAATATGAAGCAATACAATTTGCCCAATCATTTGCGGTAAAAATAGTGGTTTTTTTAGTTGCCTTTTGCTCTATCACACTGCTTGCCATCTACATCCATGTGGGTGTGTCCAGCAAGTAGGAACTTATGGTTGACTTCTTTTAAAGTAGAAACTTTTTCCAACAGCCATAGGTATATGAAAATCATGTTAATATTCCTGTTTAGACCACTAATTATCTGTCCACACTTAAGTTTTCAGTAGGCCTATCAGGATTTCGAAGCTCTTCATTCGCCCATGTGAATAAACATGCAATTTCGTTACCTCCTCGACCGGCTGTAACTTCATCCCAGATCATACACCAAGTTTTGTCAACGGTTGTCATAAATTGTACTATTTAATGTCCAGAGTTTGAATAAAAATTTTGGGAGTTCTTCAAATCCTAGAAGACATTTTTTGGAGATCAGACATAATGACTCAAACCTTGATTAACACGGCCTTTCAGTTTATCTTCCCTTTTTAATTGATACCTACGTGAAGCTTATTCCAGGTGGTTTTCTTTTTTAATTTAAGTTCATTGAGTTTTTCACAATTTTTAATTTCAGTCTAGTTTATCACAAGTGTCATTATCTGGTGAGTGGAAAGACAAGTTGAAATCTTTGGAATGAACCCACTCTTTCTCTGGTTTAATTTTTTCTTTTTCGCATTCATCTACATAGTGGAAATGTTCAGGTGATTGCCCAAATATTTATGTTTGGATCTTTCCCTGCTGTAGTGGCTTTCATACACTGGAAACTTTGAAATATGGTTTTTGATTCGTTCTAAGCTATCACTCGGTAATTTATTTGCTGGAATATGTTTCCCCTAAGGTCTGGCGTTACCAAAGCAACTCTCATGAAGGTTTCAGAAATAGAAAGCGTATTCAGGAAAAAAGTTTTGCAAATGACTTCATTATTAAAGTTAAAAATACATGTATGGCTCTTGGTTTTGTTTTTCGTGTTCTCTTTTCCGTTGTCGAACAGGCTCAGTTTTTATACACGAAAGTACAAATTGTCTTTTTGAGTGGATGAACTTACGTTTTTACAGGTATTGGGTAATGCTTCAGAGCCATTATGTATTAAGTAGATTTACGTTTGTCTGACTCAAAGGTTAGGACTTATGCTCTTATAACCCTAGTAAAACAAAAGGAGAATTTTGTAGACTTTTATGGCTTGGTGCAAAATCAGATTCTACATGCAAAACTGTAATAACCTGCAAATCATCATTTTTGGACTTGCATTCGTCTGGTTCTGAGGTACAGATTTGTCCAAGCCCTACAGAACGAACTGTTGGCTTGGACTGCTCTCAAATTTTATTCAGAATGCTAGAAAGCAATGAATTTTATTTTGAATTTAACTGAAGTGAAATATTTTTAAACTTTAGAATTGGCATCCAATAACTGTTTTGTACAGAAAACTGCCAAGTGTAATCATTTGAAGTTACATTAAATCAGAATCACGTGATTTTATCTCAATGGCAAGGGGCTTTACAGTCCTCATACTTTAATTATTTCCTTTAGCACTCCATTTGTTTTAACTTTAAACAAAAACAAAACCTCCAACTGAGGTGCTACCCTTCACATTTATGTCCTACCATTTTTGAGTTGCTGAATCAGATTATATAAACTATGTTTATATTATTTCTTTGTGGACATTTAATTTGTAAGCATTAAACTGGATTTTATCAAAGATCTTGAGTTTAATCCCATAAAAAATTTAAAATGTAGATTTCTTACACTAGAAGATGAAAACTTTAAATAATTTTTTTAATTAATATCTGTCAATGTTTACCTTAATCACAGCAGCATACATTCCAAAGCATGCCTACATTCCAAAGCATTCTGCTAAATGGAAATAGTTTTAGGAAATTAACTTTTGCTTTCAAATATTTGTTGAATTACTTTTCAAATTCTATTGATACAAATATCTTTCCAAATTACTAAATATCAGAAGTAAACGAATTCATTTCCCAGTATAAGGGGAAAAGAAATATTGTTAAGATGGGTGGTTATAAAAATAACTTCACACACACAATCTGTTTCAATTAGCTTAAACAAAGGCAATTCTGTTCTTTTAAAGTCTGACTATCCTAAAAACAATGATCTTGCTGACGCTGTAAGAAAATGTATTTGTTAAATGTGTCCGATGTTTTCTAAAACGAAATAAAATAATTTAAGAATATTGAATATTTATTTCAAACAAGAAAATGTCCTGAGCCTTTAAATAGGATCCAAATTGTTGACATGACATGTAGACACAGCCCTCATAGATGTTAATTCCTTTAACAATCAGATAAATATGAGCAAAAATCTATTAGTGAGAAATATTTTTCCAATTTTAGATTTTTACTCTGCTTGTTAATGTAGTTTTTATATTTAGTCAATTTGAATTATAGTAATGACTTGGACTACATTCAATTTTGTAGATTAAATACTCATTGTGTTGCAATATAGAGTAAGGTGTAATGATTGGTTTTTATGGCACAGGGGCCATATTTGGCCAAGCAATACCAAACATCAAATGAACATGTAAGATTAGATCTTGAATTGTTATTAAGTAGTAATCACATTTAATATTGGTATCCATCTACTTTCGGAGATGTTCTTTAAAAAGCAAAACATTGGGAATTTTCTTTTGTTTTCAACAATTTAAGACTTCTAACTTGGAAAAAGCACACAAAAATTAAAATTGAGGTTTTAAAAAATCATTGGTTAAAAATATACAAAAATTAGCAGTTGCACAAAACCTTGGTTTCACGAAAACTTAAAGCTATTCTTCTGTAACTATATCAAGACAATGGAGCAACAAATCTTCAAGGTAACGGTATTTTTCCTAAACACTAAGATTTTTCAGTAATTCTAAATAACTTTTTAACTTAAAAAATTTATGTTCATTTTTTAAGCGAGTAAAATAATTTAAAAAATACCAATTGGTAAATCAAAATCTCGTGAGGATTCATTTTATTGATAAAAATACATTGTAGAATCAGTTTATCTTAGTTGTAATGAAAACTATACAAGTAGATTCAAAGTTTTAATTCAAATAACTTTTGTGAATACTTATTGAAAACTACTGTAAGTTGAATTATATATTTAAAAATTCAGATTTTCTATGGTAGGTAGAATAGTTGGTCTGCATTGTATTCGCCCCTTTTAAACAAATCAATAAATTTACAAGAACACTTGCTTTGCATATTGATATCCTTAATTATGATTTAAAAGCCTTCATTCTTTCATGTATGAAATAAAATGAACATTCTAAACAGTTAAATTTTTTCATATCCAAGATGGAATGATTTTACAAATCACTTAATTCAAGTTCTTGTTTTAAGAGCCAAACCTGTTTACAATTTATTTTTCTTCCAGTAAAACACTACTCCGTGAAGATGTATTAGATTGTGTGTGCTTATATTCAAAAATTCAGGATGGTAGACCTTAAATTCATGTGAATTAAAATTTCAGTCAATAAAAATATATATATATTTCAATCAAAAATTCACCAAAACCTTTAGTTCATGTCAGTTAAAAAAGCCTTTTGCATACCATTGATTGTGCAGTTTGATAAATTATTTCAAAATTACTTATGATAAATTGTGTACTTGTGTCAAAAGTAATTCAGCAGTAGGCGCTAAACAGTTAATTATATATGAATGTTTTCAAAATTAAAATACCAAGTTATGGTGAAATTTTTAATAACTTCATTCAACAGACTTTGGTACAGCTGTATGTAGCGCCTTGTCCAGTGGCAATGGCCCTTGACGCACTTTTAGTAGTGAGTTATGGCAGGTGAAGGTAACCCATCATATTTTTTGTAAGATTTCTTTCCTTGACGATATGAGAAGTGTGCCAAAAATGCACTAATGGCACCTGGTGAGGTGCTAAATAGAGCTGTACCGACTTTTTTACAAATGTGAGCAGCTATTAGAAATGGAATTTACTTTTGTTTTTTCTTCTTTTTCGGTGGCATATTACTTGCTTCACCAGCAGCCCCTTTCTTTATTTTCACTAAATCTTTCTTCATATGTAGCATAGGGGTCCCCTGACTATGCAGTGCTTCTTCCCACTTCTTAATCTGCTCACAGTCCATAATGGGAAAAGTAACCAGTCTCCGCTTCTCCGATATAAACTGGCTGTTTTCTTCGATTTTGGACAGAACAGTCTTCAACTGCTGATTATACTTGGAAACTTTGCTCTGTTTAATAAAGCTTTTGATTTGCATGACGGCCGGCAAGGCCAACTCTGGAAAGCTGATGGAGCTTGAGTAAATTTTCAAGTAATCCACTAGCATGCTACATACTTCAGATACACATGCATCTTTAAATCCAGCCTCTTGCAATTGGGATTTTGTTACTTTCAAAGCACAAGAGAATTCAACAGGTTTGAAACTGAAGTTGGATTTTTTGTTATAATCCATAACTTTTAATATATCTAAAATGAATGGCAAAACAGGAATAAAGGTGTTTGTTGTTTCAGTGATATACATGAGACCTTTAATGAGGTGAACCCTTAGTGGGACATATTTTGCAGTTGGAATTAAATTAATGGTGCCTATTGTAATCTGAACCAACGGATAAATAAGAGTCTTTAGCGCATCATGATCATGCAATCTGCATAATAAGTGAGACCAGAGGAGAATGCAATGAGTGTACTGCCAATTGTATACAGTTTGGAACGATTCTTTTTTCTTCATTGTCAGAGCATTACGCAAATGTATACTCATCTGACGTATGTAGACAAAACCATGTTCGTAGGCCAGTTCTGGATTCAGGGAATACACTTCTGTCAAAGACCTTTTCATGAAATTTATCATCGGCCAAGTGGTTCGAGAAGTGAACTTTGTATTTTTGATGTACGCAAAATACATAACTTTCAGGATTTGACCGAGATAATCTTTAGAGAATGATTTTGTGGTACGGACAATTATAACCAGGCTTAGCACCCTCACTGTCTCTTCGTCACTGGACCAGAATGCTATCATTTTTTTCACAAGGTGTCTGGAGAGTTTAATGAAGACGCAGTAAAATGGAATCAGATGAACAGTGTGCTTCAGAAGCAATGTCAGAATCGCTGGATCATTCATGATCGAAAACATCTTCAGCATGTCAATAAGATATCCTTTGATACTCATCTGTACTTTTTTCCAAACTTTTGATTTCGCAGGTTCCATCTTCTTTTTGCCTGCTCCGGTCGATAACTTCATCACGTTATGCAGTGCAGGAACCAAATCAATAAGACATAACTTGACAATGTCGTTGAACAGCTCGCTGTTCGACATGCTGGTCTTGACATCAGAGCCTTCTGCTTGGTGAACAGCACACTTGAAGACCTTCATCAATTCTTTGCATAACTTCATTGTCGGAGAAATACAAATCTGATCTTTTATGTACTGCAATTTCTGGGAAGAAATTACACCTGTTGGAATATCGTCTTCTTCCTCATCTTCGTTGTCTTCAACATTCTCTTGTTCATCTTCTGAATCCTCCTCTTCATTGGCTTCAAACTGGAGAAGATCTTTGTCATTTTCTTTGAGAAATTCGTAGAAGTCAGGGTCTTTAGACTTCAATCGTTTCAAACTAGCGGCATGAGTAATGGAATCATCTACATCAGAATCACTATTTGACATGACTACTTTCAAAAATACGAAAATAAAAAGAATTGCTTCCACAAATTTCGATTTTCTTTTCTACGCAACTTGTTTTCTTCAGTTTACCACGTTTAGTCCCTTACCACATGCGGCGATTACATAGTTTGTTTGAAAATGTTCGCTTCAGATCAGTTCACTTTTCCATACAGAGTCCGCGTACAGAGGAACAACTGTCATTAAATGAAGCATTTTGCTTACACAGTAGCGTCCTCGAATATACACTCATGTCCAAAATTATCTTTACATGCATAAAATCACGGATTTCTCAGAAACTGTGGAACTAGCAACCGAAGGGTTGCGAGTTCGAATCCAGCCAAACACCGTCGTGTACAAAGGGGGCTGGTGCACGTTAAATCTGTCGTGGCCTCAAATGTCCTCACGTTGGCGTGGTGTGGAAGTTTGGAGAGTGGGGTGCCAGCTCAGGTGTTGCCTCGTCATCTGACCGTGGTTCAAAATTACGTGGTGTTGTCCTCGGATCTTTCCCTTTGGGATTGATCCCGGACCGTCACCAATAGCCCATTGTGTTGCTCCAGTGTGACGTTAATTGAAATACCCAAATACCCAACTCAGAAACTGTGAACTATAATTTTATGAATTTTTGTGAAATGACAGAGAAAACATCATAACACATAAATACAAAGGATAAAATTTAAGAGCACTGCATATTATATAAAACTGTAGCATGAAATAATAAAAATGGCAATAATATGTGACAGGGAGAGTTCAGTAAAAAAAGAATAACTCAGAAAAAAATTAAGGCTTATGAATTCAATATGGAATGTGATCTCCCCTGACGTGTACACACAGATCGCAACGTGTTTTAATGGTGACAATAATTGTTAAAGTAAGGTTGTATTTTTTATTTTTATTTAAATTTATATCGATTATCACAGTTTAGTATAGTTTTGTTTTTGTGAGTGGCAACAGTTTTTTCTTTTCTTATGAAGAATAAAGTTCTTGTGTTTACCTAACTCGTAATTTCTTCGATAATTCTCAAAGTATTTTTAAATAATAATGTGTGGTACACGTTAAGAAGATTATTTTTAATCTATAATTAACATTTATGGCGTCCGCGACAGGACTTTGAGAATTAATTTTGATACTTCGTTTTTATTTGAATAATGGAACGTGAAGTACGAATGAGAACGGTAAGTAGAGCTGCTTTCACAAGAGCTTCTACGACTCTTCAGACATTACTGAAAGAAGAAAACTTAGATATTGAAAAGATTGAGGTTTCTATTGCAGTCTTAGAAAAAAGAAATAATGAACTTTGTGAGCTCAATGCAAAAATCGTCGACTTACTGCTGGAAGTTGAAAATTCTGATCTGGATGCGGAGCTTACCGCTGCGGAAAGATACGAAACTCAATTTATAGAGTTGCGATATCGAGTGTCTTCCATCATAAGAGGTAATGCGAAAAGTGTATCTTCCATTAATGGTGACGTGAATGCACACTCCAGAAAGTTCAAACTTCCAAAGCTCGAATTTAGAAAGTTCAGTGGGGACATCAAGGAATGGCTTCCTTTTTGGGGATTGTTTTGTGGCTCAGAAAATGAGTTTAACTGACAAACAGAAGTGCTTAAGAGAAAAGGGTGTTTGTTTTGCTTGCCTGAGACCTGGCCATATGATTAAGGGATGCCGTGCTAGTTTAAGATGTTTAATCTGTTCTAAAAAACATGTGCCCTTAATGTGTCCTCAGTTGAAGCAAAATGGCAACTGCCCTCCAGATCCATCTGTGAATCAGTCAACTGGAAATTCCAGTGAGGTGAATATGACGTCTTTCAATTACGGCTCTAAAGTCTTTCTTCAAACTTTGAAGGCAAAGTTAATTAGTGAAGGAAAAGGGAGAGAAATACGCATTTTATTGGACACAGGATCTCAAAAAACGTATATCCTAAAGGATGTAGCTGGACAGATGGGATATGTGCCAATACGGAAAGAAACCATCGTCCATGCATTATTTGGTGGATCGACAGAAGAAGTCCAGCACAATTGCTATAAAATAAGGTTGGAAAGTTTCAATGACCAATTTAAATGTAATTTTGAAGCTCTGGATCAAAGGGTCATTTGTTGTGATGTAGCACCCGTGGAGAAGGGACCGTGGATTAAAGAGCTAAAGGAGTTGAAAATTAATTTGTCAGATGTGGCGGAGAAGGCTTCCCAAATTCACATTCTTGTTGGAGCCGACATAATGGGCAAGCTGTTGACTGGCCGGCGAGAGATTCTGCCATGTGGTCTAGTAGCAGTAGAAACATACTTGGGATGGACTTTGATGGGGAAAGTCCCTCAAGTGGGCCCAAAAGAGCCAAACATGTCAATGGTGGTCACTTCGTTATTTATGAAGGAAGCTAGTGTCACCGACCTTTGGAGTCTAGATGTTGGAATTTTGGATCCTTTGGTCTCCAAAAGCAAAGTGGAAAAGGAAATGCAAGCTAAAAGGCTGTTTCAGGAATCAATTAAGGTAAATGAAGAAGGGCGTTACGAAGTTTCCCTGCCTTGGACAGATGAAAACATTCCTCTACCGAGTAATAAAGCACTTGCATTAAAAAGGTTGGAGACAACTACAAGGAAGCTAAATTCAGAAAATATCCTTTCGTCATATGATGAAGTTTTCAAGGACTGGATGTCGTCTGGAATCATTGAAAGAATTTCGACTGAGGCAACAGAACATGAACATTACCTACCACATAGACCTGTTGTGAAAGAACAAAGTACAACTAAAATACGACCAGTATTTGATGCTTCAGCCAGAGAGAAGGGCTCACCGTCTTTAAATCAATGTCTGGAATGTGGACCTAACTTAATTGAGCTTATTCCATCAATTCTGCTAAAATTTCGACAGTTTAAGTATGGTGTTGTGAGCGACATCGAAAAGGCTTTTCTGCAAATTAGTATCACAAAAGAAGATCGTGACTACTTGAGATTTTTTTGGTGGGATCAAGAGGGAGATAAACAATTGAAGACATTTCGTCATGCGAGAGTTGTCTTTGGTGTTAAGTGCAGCCCATTCCTTTTGTGTGCTGTCATAGAATATCACCTCCAAAAATGTATGCTGATTTCACCTGTTGATCACATAATAAAGAAACTACTGAACAGTTTCTATGTGGACAATGTTCTTGCTAGTCTTAGCTCACAAGAAGAGTTAAATCAGTTCATTGAAGTTTCTCAGAATGTAATGGCCGAGGGAAAATTTAATCTGAGAGGTTGGCAATACACTGGTGATGAAGACTTGGATGTCCAAACAGCGGTTTTGGGTCAAGTTTGGAACAGGAAAGAAGACACATTGTGTCTAAATCTGGACTGGTTGGACGATTTAAAGATCACCACTATCACAAAGAGAATGATGTTGTCAGTTGCTCAGAAAGTTTACGACCCATTTGGTTATACTGCAGCTGTTATGCTTTTCCCAAAATTGATACTGCAGAAAACTTGGAAATTGGGATTGAGTTGGGATGATGAAGTCCCTGAAGCTTTTAGTAAAGAATTTCTAAATTGGTTTGAAGAACTTCATGTTTTAGAAGAAATAAAATTTGACAGATGGCTTCATATAACGGATGATAATTTGCAGAACTGCACTATTCATACCTTTTGCGATGCAAGCAAAGACGCCTATGCCGCTGTTGTGTTTCTGCGACTTGAATCAGAAAATGATGTCAAAATATCCTTACTTTTCGCAAAGTCCAGAGTTGCCCCCTTGAAGGGTGGGACAATTCCTAGATTAGAATTGCTATCTGCATTAATTGGAGCCAGGTTGACTCAATTTGTTGTAGAGGCACTGGATTGGTCACAAGTACCATGCTACTACTGGAGCGATTCGACGACTGTTCTCGCATGGATCAAAAGAGAAGAGAATTGGTCTGCTTTTGTAAGAAACAGAGTTGCAGAGATTAGAAAACTATCTGCTTCTTCTTCCTGGAATCATATTTCTGGTGAATTCAACCCGGCTGATCTGCCTTCTAGAGGCTGCAAATCAAGACACCTACTGGCAGCTAGATGGTGGGAGGGTCCTCTGTGGTTAAGAAGTCCTATAGAAGAATGGCCTGTGAGTTTTTCTACAAATGTAGACTGCAAGGAGGAAGAAATTGAAAAGGAAAAGATGAAGTCCACAATATTGATTACTAATAATCTAGATGTGCAAGACAGAAAATGGTACTATTCATATTTTTCGAGGTATCAGCAGATTGTGCGTCTAGTAGGTTGGGTTCTTCGCTTTAAGCACAATTGCTCCTGTGTAGATGAATACAGAATTAAAGGAGAACTTACATCAGTTGAATTTCAGCAAGCAGAGAGACGAATTGTGAAAATGATTCAAGAGGACACATTTACTGGTGAGAAAGTCAAGAAGTTGAAAACTCTGAGTGTATATAAAGATGACCAAAACATTTTTCGTTTGAAAACCAAGATTGTCAACAGAAAAGACCATGAAGACTTTAAAAGACCAATGATTCTCCCAGCACAACATGAAGTTGTAGAAAAGTTAATTGTTTATCATCATCAAAAGAATTCACATGCGGGAGTACAGATTCTTTTGAACCTTCTCCGAGAACATTACTGGATTTTGAATGGACGGAAAACAGTTAAAAGAGTGCTGTCTAAATGTGTTGTATGCCGCAGGCATACATCTAAAAGGTTTGAAGCTGAGACATCTACCCTTCCCGAAGGTCGAGTAAAGGACACTGCTGTCTTTCAAGTTACGGGAATTGATTTGGCAGGTCCCTTGTATCTGAAAGATAATCAAAAGGCATGGGTGACCTTATTTACGTGTGCTACGTACAGAGCGGTCCACCTTGAACTGGTTACGTCTATTTCAACAGAATCTTTCCTTCTCGCTCTGCGCCGATTTATTTCTCGTCGTGGAAGATGTTGTGTTATTCACTGTGATAATGGCACAAACTTCACTGGTGCAAGAAATCTTCTGGCTTCCTTGGATTGGAATAGAGTGGTCAAACATGGATCAATCAATGCCATCGAGTTCAAATTTAACCCTCCAACTGCGTCCTGGTGGGGCGGTTTCTGGAAAAGGTTGATTCGTGTCCTGAAGGATTTACTCAAACGTGTATTGGGACGTGCTCAGTTGACCTACGAGGAAATGACAACAGTCCTCTGTGATTGTGAGTCTGTGATAAATTCAAGACCGTTAACGTATCTTTCAGATAGTGACGCTGACTTTCAACCTATCTGTCCATCAATGTTTCTTCAGGACATTGTTGAGTGGAAAGTTCCTGATATTGATGCAGCCGATCATCAGAGCTTGAATAGACGAATCATATATCGTCGAAATCTGCAAAAGGACCTAAGAAATAGATTCCGTTCGGAGTATTTGGGTTTGCTTATACAGCGTGCAGAGAACAGGAAAAACCTCCGACAAATTTCCATTGGAGAGATTGTTCTTGTGGGCTCCGATAATAGCAAGAGAATTAACTGGCCACTTGGTCGAATCGTCGAGCTTCTCCCTGGAAAAGACGGAACTGTTCGCTTGGTTCGAGTTCAGACCTATACTTCAGTACTTCTGAGACCTGTTCAGCGAATTTACCCATTAGAAGTCGCCTCTGATGCTAAAATTTTGGAAAATGCTAAATGTAATCCAAAGAAGAGATCTTACCCTTGTTCATCATCTTTTCCTGCGGCTGTGAAACCCGAGGCTGGCTCATATTCATCTAGAGTTGGAAGAGTAGTAAAAATTCCCAACAGACTTGACTTGTGAACATATCATTTGTATTTAAATGTGAGAGAAAGTATTTAGTATTATTTACTATGTTAAAATTAAGTGATTGTGTATTGTTACAAGTGTTTGAAGTTTCAGTCGGAAATGTAAGCTATGTTGTGATGCCCACATCACAAGGTGGGAGTATGTTAAAGTAAGGTTGTATTTTTTATTTTTATTTAAATTTATATCGATTATCACAGTTTAGTATAGTTTTGTTTTTGTGAGTGGCAACAGTTTTTCTTTTCTTATGAAGAATAAAGTTCTTGTGTTTACCTAACTCGTAATTTCTTCGATAATTCTCAAAGTATTTTTAAATAATAATGTGTGGTACACGTTAAGAAGATTATTTTTAATCTATAATTAACAATAATGTTATTAACCACAGTTTGGGGAATTAAATTTCACTCTTCCAGCAATATAAGGTCTTCAGGGCATTTATATTTCTAGGAGGATGTCTCCGTGCAACTGCTTTTTCAAGGTAGTCCCATAAGTTCTCTATCGGGTTCAGATCAGGAGATTTTGCTGGCCACGGTATACGCTTAATGGCTTCACTTTCAAGGAATTTGTCAACGAGGTTTGCTCGATGTGGACGAGCATTATCGTCCATAAATAAAAAGTCAGATCCATATGCACCTCAGAAAAGTCTTACATAAGGTTCTAAGACCTCATTCCGATATCTCTGGCCGGTCACAGATCCGTTGTTGAAAACGTGTAGGGGCTTACGTCCATCGATCATTATTGCTCCCCATACCATCACACCTGCACTACGGAAACGGTCACGTTCCATAACGTTCGAAGGAAGATTTCATGTTCCTGACTCCCTCCAGATGTAATCATGTTTAGAATCAGATGTTAAACTGAACCTCGACTCATCAGTAAAGAGAACATGGGTCCATCGGTGTTCACTCCAGTTCTGATGTTCTTTGCGCCAATTAAAGCGATCCCTCTTTTGTTGTGAAGACAATGAAACACATACCCTCGGCTTTCTGGCATAAAGGCCTTTTTCATTAAGCCTTCTGTATACAGTTTGCCGTGATACAACAGTTCCAGCGGCGGCTGCAACCTCTGAACTTAACTGCCAAGCAGTAGACTTCCTGTTACGATGGGCAGTTATTGCCAGATATCGATCTTGAGAAGCAGTTGTTATTCGTTTACGATTTTGTCCAGGCCTCCTTACAATAGTTCCAGAATTCTGAAATTGTTTGCATAGCGTAGAGATTGTCTGTCTTGAAATTCAGACATCTCGCTGCTTCCATGATTGTCTGCCCTGCTTCTAAACGGCCGATAATTCGCCACTTCACAGATTCTTCCAAATGATACTTCGGAGCCGTAACAAACCGTTTTGAGTCCTTACACACTGAAATCAAATGCTGTATCGCAGTAATTCACTCAGATATTCACTTTGCGCAAAGCGCTTGATTCACCGTCCGATGACGTAACGTTGGTGTGGTGTGGAAGTTTGGAGAGTGGGGTGCCAGCTCAGGTGTTGCCTCGTCATCTGACCATGGTTCAAAATTATGTGGTTTTGTCCTCGGACCTTTCCCTTTGGGATTGATCCCGGACCGTCACCAATAGCCCGTTGTGTTGCTCCAGTGTGACGTTAATTGAAAATACCATACCTACCGATGACGTAACGCCTTGATTTGCATATCAGAAACCATTTGATCACTTTTGATTGGATAATGCTAATTAGGCTTGTCTTTCACACATTCCCTGCAAAAATGGATTACATCGATTGGATATTTCATGGAATATCATTATTTTGGGTTATGTAAAGATAAATTTGGACATGAGTCTAATATGTCAACATTACTATAGCAACCTGTCCAACTTAGTTTCTATAGTTTGGCTTATGTCACGGTGTTGCTTTGTTATTTACTTTACAATTTGAAAGATCATTTGCTTTCTTGCAAAAGTTTTTTAGTGTAAACAAATAAACCAGAGGGTCTGTGACGATTTTATTTCTGATTTCCAAATGCTTTCTCTTAACATATATCACGGTTAACCTTAAAATGTAGTTTATCACCGTTTTGGTGGCGTTTGGCGTTTACTGTAATTTGTGCTGACCAATCGGCAGTCAAAAATCAATTCAGAATTCATTCTTTTGAATTTTTATGAGCGATGAGCTAAAAATCGTATTCGAAATTCAAGCCAACTGACGTCACGTTCAGAATACCATCGACCTTCTAAATAAATAGATGGAGCATGTGCTCCCAGCTTCATGCTAATTCTTCAGATCGCTCGGTTTGAAGATCTGTCACGTGGTTGTGGGGAAAAACATGAATCCTAAGTTACTGATTGATTAAAACGATTATTCACCGTGATCAAAACACTAGTCTGGGCTTCGATAGCCAATCGTGATTCGAAATTACGTGGTGTCTTCGGATTCTTTCCCTTTGGGATTGATCCCGGACCGTCACCAATAGCCCGTTGTGTTGCTCCAGTGTGATGTTAACTAAATACCTATCTCTCGATAGCCAATCGGCTAAGTCAATTCGTTAGCCGACGTGAGTTACCTTTCAGAGATCTTACGAAAGCGACTCCACTCACATGTCCATTTCATTAGAAGGTCAATGCAGAATACATACAAGAAACACAATCGTCGCAGAAATACTAACTCCAACTACATTTATTTTGACAGAAAATGCCTCATGATTAAAAGTATTTGAGAGGTATTTTCTGTTAAGATAAATGTAGGTGGCCGCAAACAAGCCCTTACTTTCAGGAATTGCTTGCTTACATTTATCACACAATTATTTAAGCTACCTACAACAGGCCTGTGATTGTAGTAAAGTTCTGTAGCTTTAGAATGACACCACTTTCGCTGTTCGCACTCCACGCACTTCAAAGTTTCACTGGCCCAAACTCGTCCAGCACAGTAGAATTTCAACATATTGCGGACTCCCTCCCCGCGCTCAGTGTGCCTACGTACGTATGAAGGTCATGTCATGTACGGACATCCTTTGTTCTTATTTTATATACTTATACGAGGGGTGTTCAAATGAAAAGGTACGAAACGTCGTAACAACCAAACCGGTTGAAATTTGAATATGCCGCTTTGGGGGGGGGGGGTATTTCAATTAACGTCACACTGGAGCAACACAATGGGCTATTGGTGACGGTCCGGGATCAATCCCAAAGGGAAAGATCCGAGGACAACACCACGTAATTTTGAACCATGGTCAGATGACGAGGCAACACCTGAGCTGGCACCCCACTCTCCAAACTTCCACACCACGCCAACGTGAGGACATTTGAGGCCACGACAGATTTAACGTGCACCAGCCCCCTTTGTACACGACGGTGTTTGGCTGGATTCGAACTCGCAACCCTTCGGTTGCTAGTCCGTTACTCTTCCAACCGGGCCACCGCGGCCCTTATGCCGCTTTGGGATAACGTAGTGAGACATCTAGGGACGCGAATGTACGAGTACCGGTGTGGTTGTGCGCATGCGCGGGTGGCCGCACATGACGCAGGAGAGAAGCAGGCAGTTGTATGTTCCGTCCAATTGACGCGGCAGTGCGTGTGAGGACATCATGGCGATCACATTGCAAAGTTCGACGATTGAGGAGCAGCGAGGTGTTATCAGATTTCTGATTGCGGAAGGTGTTAAACCGGTAGGTGAGACACTCCGTAGCCTACGCAAGTCCATCAAGAGCAAACGGCCTGGGCTGCTCACGGAGGGAGTGATTCTGCTCCACGGTAACGCGCGTCCACACGTCTCCAGGGTCACACAAAGTGTACTGGCCAAGTTCAAGAGGGAGCAGCTTGAGCGTCCGCCCTGCAGCCCGGACATATCGCTCTGCTACTTCCATCTGTTTTGTCCGCTAAAAAACATCTCAAAGGGAAGCGCTTCAACTCGGACGACGAACTGAAGGACACAGTGGAGGACTGGCTCTTGTCACAGCCACAGGAATTCTGGGAACAGGGAATCCTTCGGCTCGTGAAACAGTAGGATAGTTGTGCTCAGTCCTCTGGTGATTACTTTTGAATAAAGACTTCAGCTATACCCACAGTGTCGTTTCGTACCTTTTCATTTGAACACCCCTCGTATTATATACTGTTCTTATTTTAAAGACGTATTCACGTCTAAAAAAATTCCCCGCTGCTGCAGATGAAGTTGAATTGTACGTGCTGACACAAGTTGTTGAGCAACACGGCCTAATTTCTGAGCTAGGGTTCTTGATATTGTAATACGATCGGTAATAATCATGCGCATAAAGATGTCTGTCCTCTCGTTCGATGGTGTGACGATGCTGCTGCAGTCGTTGACGGTGGTCACTTCGTCCCTCCTTCACCCACCAATTCCACATTCGTATCACTGTGGCTTGATTTCGTCCAACACGAGTACCGATTTCTAGGAAAGATAAATCTGCATTCTCTCTCTCGGTAAGTCACAATTCTTCCTCTATCAAATCCAGAAACGTGCTTGTATGACTGCCGTATTTTTCGACGAGGTATAATTAATCTTCCTATACACAGGAACATCAAGAACCCACAATTCCAAACCAAAACCAGGTCTATGTTCTCCCTTTTTATATTGCTTACATGGGTCGTTACTGACACACATGATTTAATGTGCTGTAGAGCTAATCATTTGTTTATCTTTCCATGATCTACATAAGTACGCATCGCGCAAGTTTGAAGACTATTCGATGCTTCCTTCAAGGTGTTGCATTTTGAATGGTCAGCAGTGTATATTTAATAGTATAGTGGTAAAGAAAGTTTTGATAGACAAACAAGTCTCTCAATGCGCATACTTTTTCGGTTCAAGTAGATTATGGAACGTTTGCGTAGTAAAATCTAGCCTTTTGAAACATTCGATGCTGTAATTCGATTCAAGATTAAATGTCGGGAAAAATGTGAGTCGGAGTTTTCAAACTTGTTCTCCGACTTGACGAAATGATAGAGGCAACCCTATCCTTCTCGTTAACTTTTAAATTTATTGTTTAAATTCATTAAATTCAATGAAACTTTTAATAAAAATATATTTAAAAAATAAAATACAATTAATTAAATACAATTAAATAGATACACACAATAATCACTTTAAAGATTTGATTTATCTAAATATAAATAACTTATATCTTGATTTCATGAAATTGTAAGTTAAATACTTGATTTAATTTAAATGCACTTTTTTTACACAAAAAAGAAGCCGCAACTGAGATTTGCGTTTACGTTAAGGGAACAGTGAATCAAAAAGGCTTGAAAAGGGCTGATTTAGTCTATAAGGGTCTTTTTTATAACTCAGCAACAGGGTTGTATTATTTCGTCGGTGACTGACTTGCAGACCCATACATCACCGTCCTTACAATGAAATAGACGGATCATATGGGAGTCGCTGTCGTAAGACATCTGAAGGGTAAATCACAAATCGACTTAGCCGGTTGACTATGGAAGCGCATACTAGTGTTTTTGATCACGGTGGATAATCACTTTAACCAATTAATAATTTAGGATTTATGTTTTTACCCACAACCACGTGACAGGTCTTCAACCGAGCAACTGGAAAAAATATGGATATGCGGCGCATGCTCCGTCTATTTCATTTTAAGGTCGATGCTATACATCCAATTAAAAAATTATCAGAAAAGACGTGCTATCATATCGTGGCATTTTGTTAAAAGGATGTCTTGTTAATAAAAGAATAAGATAATTGAATTTTCATACAGTTCCCCTCCCTAGCGAAAAAAAATCCTCGAGATCATTTGTACAATAAAATCAATCGCACTACTGCATCGCCTTCGAGAACTACTCCCGTCACTCCGTCTCATTAGTGGTAACGATGGCTGTAAGAGTAGCATTCGTGTGTTAGAAGAGATGACTGGTGGATGTCTAAATTTTATTTTGTTTTTAGTGAATTTTGGCGGTGGAAATAGGTATACTATTATAGATCTTGGCAACAGTAAATATCATAATCCAATTGGTCACTAAGTACGCCAATGTGAGAAACTTGAATGCATTTTTTCAAGCATCCCCTAATGAAAATAGGATAAGTCCTCTCCTTCGACAACAGATTGGCGTAGACCTATCTGTTGCCGTAGAAACGGACCTTATCCTATTGGGAGTAATTCTCGTGCTAGACAGACAGTAATTCACACTCACAAATTCAATAGATATTACAACGAGAACTTACGAAATTTGTAACATTTTCCTTGAGGGGACAATTGCGAATTCCTATATTTGAATCAACGCTTCTTGGTGTTCAATGATAAAGATACAATTGACAGTTGTTTCATTGGATTAGAAGAGTGCATAATCGAAGAAAATCCAAGAAGCAGCTATGCAGGCGTCTCAATTTTCAGCAAGTCAAATCCTTAAATAACATAAACTGGGCTGTATAACGAGCTTTCTGCAAGCATGCATTTTTACTCCATGTCAACTTATTGGCGGTTATCACTCCAACTACTCTAGTATAGGTCAATGAAATCTCGTCTGATGAATTTTATGTTTTTCTATTCTGCAGGTGAATTGTTCAAGTTCAAAAGAGATTGTCGAGTGAGCTTTTCTGCGTGACAAAAACAAATTTACATTTCTCAGTGTGTATTTCTTATTATCTTAAAATGTAACCTCTTTTTTTACCATATATTACTCCACTTTTCAATTCCCATTTAAGGAACTGCATAATTCTAACAAGTGTTCCGAAAATTTAACATGCTTGCTCCGACATTCTTAATGTCTTCTTTATTGAGGGTTATATTCTATTAAATCCATAGGTGAGTACTGCTTCTCTTGCCAGCCTCTCTAGTGTAGGTCAATGAAGTCTCATCTGGCGAATTATCGTTTTTCTATTTTGCAAGTAAATTGTTCGAATTCAGATGAAATTATCGAATAAACATTTTTGCGTGACAAAAACAAATTTACGTTCCTCAATGTCTACTTATTGTCACAAAATTAACTTTTTTTTCACCATTTATTACTCCATTTTCGACTTCCTCATTTCAGGAACTGCATAATGCAAATAAATGCTCCGACAATTTACACTTTGCTCCAACATTCTCAATTTCTTCTTTACTTAAGGGTTGCATTCTATTAAATCCACATTTGTGGATTGCTTCAATAAATGGATTTTTTAATAAAAGATTCTCCGAAGAGATAGACGATTACCTTGCCTTGTGTTAAGCAAGTTGTTTTTAGATAATCTACTAAAATATTTCACTGGATTTGAAACTGACACTATGAACACATAATTAAATTTTGACCATAGGAAAACATAAATAAATGCCCATATTTAACTAAGGTATGCCACACATAAGACAGACAACGTAAAGTAATGCTACTAGTAATGCTAGCTTAAATAATATACTACGAGGAAAGTTTTACTGACACAGAAGAAAGAAATACACCCAGGGAGTAATCTAACCTGCGCCGCCTACAACTAGCAAGTTACTAACGCAGTGGGCAAACCCACTGAGCCATGGTGACCCTTCTAACCTATAAAGATTTCTGAATTATTCACTATTTAAAGGATCTTGATCCATGAAGAAACAACAATCCTATAATTTTCATTGGTAACAATTAATGCAAGGTCCATGATTTGGTTTGTCGCTCTGTCGATATTTTTCTCTACGAGTCACAACAAAGGGGGAAATTATATAATTACATTACACTGAACTGAGAAGTAGTTATTACAATTTCGAATTGAAATGCTTAGGTATAAGGCTTGGTATTCTATTTATCCACATCGGAATCGTTTCATTTGGCCAGTCTTACTATGGGTATTAAACGTGCGTTTGAGTTGTGGCAGTATTATTTTGGAAGTGTGTTGGATTGGGTATTGTAATAAAGTGAGAAAAACATTTTTTACAGCATTTAATCAAAGTTAATTTATGTGCTTATTAAAAACGCATATTATAATCTTGCTAGTAGACCAGCGCATTGCACCTGCGCTAAAGTTTCTATATTGCTCACATCTGTTGATGGAAGTGTGTTACTCACATTTATACCTTATTCAAATTCGTTTATGATGGATTTAGCACCGATATGCATATTTTTACCTGAAAATTTTATAGAACATATTATTTGTTATTGTTAATTCTTATTTCCAATAAAAATACATGGAAAAAAAGTTCGCACTCCAATCATATTATCAGAATTGGCTTCTGAATGTTCACTTCATTTGCATCACATGCACTTGCTCAAAGGATATTCGGAATTTTTTATTGTATTAACCTACTCTTCGCGTTCACTCACATTTCCTTTTCCCGTGCTGAATATCTTCTCTTTCTCATCCGTGTAGTTTCAGCAAGATCTGCTCTATCAAGATCAAGATTTAGCTCCATACCTCAAATCAAGCATATTTAAGGAAAGCGGCAAAATTGGAGAATGAATCAGTTGAAGTTGATCCGTTTATCATATGCTCTGTGGCGTCCATAGTAACGGCTCGGGGTCAGAGGTCAACAACTGCACCACTGACCGCCGGTTGTAAATCTCGATATATCTATCGGGAAGATCTCTTACCCGTCCAGATGGTTTTTAAGGGGTGCATGACAGCCATCACCGAATTAACTGTCCCCAGTGTAAACTGAAGGGTCGAAAGAAGGAAACGATTTTCAAAACTCGAGTTGGGCAGACGTTTTTTCCTGGCGCGAAGACGCCGACCGTTTTGAGTTAATCCCGATTTTCCCTTTTTACAGCGCCCACAACCTAAGGACACAACTTCTGATTATTTGCACACATAATTTTTTTCTTTAAATTAAATTACTATTTACTCGTGAAAAATCCTTTTGCTATCCTCAGAATTTGATATAAATTAATTTTTAATGCTAAAATTATAAAATCTATTTTTCGATCGAAATTGGTGATTTTGAAAGTCCACTGTCCCTTTTATGCGGTACTGAGGCTCGGAGTTCACATAAATCGACCTTCTAATGAAATAGACGGATCATGTGGGGGTATGTAGGTATTTAATTAACGTCGCACTGGAGCAACACAACGGGCTATTGGCGACAGTCTGGGATCAAACCCGAAGGGAAAGATCCAAGGACAACACCACGTAATTTTAAACCCAGATGACGATCATGTGGTTGGAGTCGCTGTCGTAAGATCTCTGAAGAGTAAATCACAAATCGACTTAGCCCATTGGCTATGAAAGCGCATACTAGTGTTTTGGAAGAGCATACTAGTGCGCATACTGTGGATAATCACTTTAATCAATCAATAATTTAGGACTCATGTTTTTTACCCACAACCACGTTTGCAGATCTTCAAACCGAGCAACTGGAAGAAATAGCATGAAGCTGCGGGCACATGCTCTGTCTATTTCAAATTAAGGTCGATGTTCATATGTGGGGGTCACTGCAGACTACTCACGCCTTTTACCTAAATACTGCACTTAAATCAACCCTAAATGTGTTTGAACGTTTCTTTTGTTATGTACTTAGCTAAGCGCTTTTAAAAGTTTATGTTGTATAAAATATCAATGAATTCTTAAATTAAATTTGATTGGTATATGCTGCTTTAATTATTAATATCCAACAGGAAATATTAATTCAAATTTTACAAATAAGACAAGATTTTTAAGCCATTTTACTCTTTCGTAAATATATTTTAGTTGCATTTATGTATAGTCTTCCGCGCTGGTAAAAAAGGCAGAATCTCCAAGTTTGATCTTTGCTAGTCAACAATTCGTTACACCACGTAAATAAATATTTAATACTTAAATAGTACACAACAATATGATCATTCAATCAACCGTTGATTGGGTGTGCTAAAATCTGTTTTATAAGGCTGGTTGGTTGGGTTTTATGACTATATTTGTTCAAACACAAAACTGCAATGTCAAGTAATGGACATGTATTATACATACAAATACTCATACAAAGGAAGTTTTATTGACACAGAATAAGAGGAATATTTCCAGGGTAAGTTTGGAATCAAACCTGCATCAAATATCACAATTTATGAGGCATCAGATATTTTAAGCGCAGCATTTTACCAGTCGTTAATCAGAGCTTGGAGACACTGTTGACTTGTATGACAGTATTTAAATAATTATATTTCATAAAAATTAATGTTGCTATTAAATTAATTTATAACACTATACACGTGTATAGTGGAGCCGAGGAAGCCGGGTTGAAAGAGTATCGGATTTGCAACCGGAAGGTTTCGAGTTTGAAACTTCATCTAACCAAAGACCGTTGTGTACGTGGGAGTTAGTGCACATTAAATCTGTCGTGGCCTCAAATGTCCTCACGTTGGCGTGGTGTGGAAATCTGGAGAGTGGAATGCCAGATTAGGTGTTGACCTCGTTATCTGACCGTGGTTAAAAATTACGAGGTGTCCTCGGGTCTTTTCCTTCGGGATGGCTGTCGTCAATAGCCCGATGTGTTGTCCAGTGCGACGTTAATTCAACTACCTACCTAAGTACCTTGTACAACTTCTCTTTACATGTCTAGTAAAGAACTTGACATTTTGTAATTTCGATTACTGAAAATACTTTTTATGTGCACGCTTCTTTACCAACACTACCAGTCACATTCTTATCATCCCCCAAATCAGTCTCATTTTTCAATGTGGAATTAAAACAAAACCGCGTCCCTCCTCAACACTCAGACACTCAATCAACTCTCTTGTTCAAACAACCTCCACTACTCCCATCCTTTCAGTCTCATTGTTTTAATTGTCCCGACTGCTTTCAACTCGTTAGCTCAACCGTCTAATAGAAACGCCGCTGCGGTTACGACTGACTGGTCTATCTCGGGGAATGGAACTAATTGCGCAAAAGATTAACCTCGAAACATTCACTGAACTTGATCTATGGGTAACTGAACACGGAACATGACGGATTCATTTCTCAGGAAAACCATTAGAGCATCTTCCAGCATCCGCCTCCGAAGCACGGTCTCTCTCCGTGATAGTTTTGCTTTTTCAAAATGTTTCGTTTTTTTATTACCTTTATTGCTTTAACCTCTTAACGGTACGGTGGTGTTCGGGTATAATCCATTGACGGACCTCTTTGAGTCATGTGTAAATGGCTCTCCTTAAGATACATTGTAGTTAGTTACAGCACGTTTTGAACATATATTTATGTAAATCGTTTATTTTATGGCAAATTATGTTGTTCTTACTAATCCCGGTTATATCAAGTCCAAAAGATCATGTTGAACAAATCGCACAGTTATCAATTCCTGATCATCCAGGAGTTGTCCCACAGAGACATAGATCTGTTTGATTGAAAGTTGTTTAATATTATTTAATGATGGTTGAAGTAGGTAAGTAGATAATTAACGTGGTTTTATCGACGATGCGGGATCAACCCCGAAGGGAAAGGGTAGTAGGGAAAAAGGACTGTAGTGTACATGGGGGTTGGTGCATGTTGAACCTGTCGTGGCCTCAAATGTTCTCACGTTGGCGTGGTGTGGAAGTTTGGAGAGTGGGGTGCCAACTCAGATGTGACGTCGTCATCTGACCGTGGTTCAAAATTACTTGGTGTTATCCTCGGATGTTTCCCGGACGTTCCTCACGTTATGTTGCTCCAGTGCAAAGTCGTAACTACTTACCTACCCGAAGGGAAAGATCCGAGGATAAGATTTCGTAACTTTAAACAACGGGCAGATGACGAATGTTATCAAATATGAATATGGTAATCAAAACTTTGCAGTTTTTATTTTTAACTTATATTTTCTACTACGGTACGAGCTCGAAATGAATATTTATGAATTAGGAATACTAGTATGGTGTTTGAAATGACTCTTTAATCGCAGCGATATTTTGCAAGTTATTGTGAAACTGCAGATAGGTCAAGGATTCGAGTATTCTGTTGTGTTTTATTTTTCAAAACAAACTAAATAAAAATTTTCAATGAAAACTGACGGTTAAGATAAACCTAAAAATAAGTGATCGACAAGAAAATCAAACATCTCGCTGAAGCAATTATTTAACCCTCTGAGCATCACGAGATTTCCTAGTAGTGTAGTATTGTTTTTACCCTACATCACGTTTAATGATTAATTAACCACTTCTATTGGTTGAAAGAATTCTAGGAAACATTTTATTGGTTAAGTAGTTCAAAACTGGTTAGAAGCCTCGCACGGAAGATTGCAGGTTGCAGAACTATTATGTGTTTAGACCCCTCTGAGAGTTTTAATAAGATGTGGGAATAAAACGAATATTTTATTTGTGGCTCGTGGGAGAATTTTAATTCGTCCAAGTGGGGTCCGAAGAAGAGATTGGATTGGTCAAACCTGTTCATGTCCTGCATTTTCTATCAAGCTAAATGTAGTTGGCGATAGTGTTTCTGCTCCTGTACGTGTTTCTTGTACGCATTTGGAACGTGGCATCACTTGGCTTGTTTATCGAATACGATTTCAGAACTTCACCAATAAAAATTCCAAAGAATGAATTCCGAATTAATATAAGACAGTTGATTGCGTCAACGCCAGTTAGAAACGCCGAACGTCGCCAAAAAAGTGATACATTACACTTTAAGGTAACCCCAATTCGTAGCATGCGATAACATTTGGGTAGCGGAAGTAAAATCTTCAATTTTCATCTGGTTTGTTTGTAAAAACTAAAAATTCTTCTATCATTGATATAATAAAAATAAAAGTTTGTTAATTGATAACTTACCTTCATCAACAAAAAGTTCTTGACGCCAATTTACTGCTTGTCATATACAAATTGAAATATTTTATTTTGGAATTCGAATTTTTCGGTAGCTCCGGAAAAAACTAATGAGGACGCCTAGTTAAATGTTTGTGGCGGAGATAGTAAATTTTTCTGACGTGTATCTGAGAGGCTTTTCAGTAAAGCTACTCGTAGTTTTTATCGTAAAATGTACTTCCTATACATGTTCCGTATTGGATAACCAGAAGTAAAATCCTCATCTTCCGGTAGTTTGTTGACACTTAAAATTCTTCTCACATGAAAGCAGTTTTATGCTGCCTTTAAAATCTTGTGCAGTATGTATCATGTTACGGCACACGTTCATTTTCATATTGCGTGGTAGCTTAAAAATATTCATATTACTGCAAACACAGACACGTATGGAAATGTTTGAATGTCTTTCTTTATGCCTATATTTGGTCTCTTCGTGTTGCTTTCATTCTATTTTAAATAAACTTAAATTGATTTTCCTTTTCTTAAAAAGGGACTTTTAAGAAAATGGGAAATCTTTATATTAGCATCAGCAAGTTTTTTAAGTGTCTTTTTCGTGTGATTTTATATTTAAACGTGCCATACTTTCTCACTTACAACTTTTTCTGAACTTATTTTGACGTGAGAAAAGGACGTGAGAGAGAGAAGCATTAAACAGCAGCGATTCCTATTCTTCAGAGATGCGGAACGCATAGAAACCAGACGAGGAAAAAGTTCTTGTTTTATGTAGATATCTATTTTTATGTTATCAGCATTTGATATAAAATAAGATAAGCCTCAGAAGATTTTAAAATGAGATAACACAAACTGAATGAAGTAATTCAACAGTAAAATTTCTGCTTGACTAGAATTTGTTCAAATTACGAGCAACAACAGAAAAACTATGGTTTTCATTTAAATTCATACTTAAAGGCATGTTGTATTTGAATGAAACACCAGGCTCTCCCACAAATTTTATTAAGAAAATTGTGTCAAAATACAGGTTTTAAACCTAAAATCTGTTATCTGATAGTCTTGTTGCCTATTACCAAATTGTGAGTTTTATGATGGTGACAAATATTACTTAAGGTGGTCCTTAAACAAGATTAGTGACTTATTATTTACGTGTTCAAATGATTTTGTAGCTTTTTTTGTGTTTTACAATAATAACAAGTCATTTTTAATTGTAATTCAAGGATTAATTAGTTAAATGATACCATTCATGCTATATTTACTGCAAAATCAAATTATGACGGATGCATATTATCTTTTCAGAGACTCCTTTATCTAAGTTTTGTTCCAATTTGATTAGTAACTGTGATCCCTACGATTTTTTTTCAAATATCAGTGATCAGTGATTACGAGATAAAAGAATAGAAAAAGCTCACTATAGCAAGGATGAAAAATTTATGCAGAGCACTGTACTGATAAAAGGAAAGATATCAGTTTTGATTTTACTTTTGATGTCTATAAAGTGGGAGTTACAGGAAATACTATTCCTTCTCCCGTTCAAATCCAATAAAGGTAATACATTTTTTATAGTGTACAGATTTGAATATTATGGTGGAGTGATGAAGTTGAGAGAGATTCATGTCTCTTTCATACTAGATAACAATCACATAATGACGACAATATGCTTGGAATCACAGTGAGTGCTGCTGGAAACGTTTAAGAATCACACCTAATTTTGAGAGATTTAAAATTTTATTTAACAAAAATCTATTTTCAAAGTGTTTGGAAACACCTCAATATTTTCACGAGCTCTCACGTTCCCTTCAATTGTTGGTCGTGCAACTAGAAAACATAAGTGACCTATTTATGTTTAATTGTATTGCTATTTATTGCGTGATATTGTTCGGATTATAACATTCCGAATGACACATTTGATTCTTACATGCCGGCATTTATGTAAAATTATCGTACCAAATACCTCTGTAGGCATTAATAATTTTACTTATACATTTTCGCAAATTTAAAGCAAATGGTAATGAACCCACGGATATAATTACAGGTTTGGTGACCCACACCTCAAAGAATTTAAAATACGTCTAAATATCCTAATGAACAAAATAACATAACAGAATTCCAATTTTTATTTGTCTTGTATTACAAATCTCACGACCAACCAATCAACCTAAATATCAGGAATCATAATAGAACAGACGAGTGATCGGTTTCATTTGAAGATTGTTGAATGGTTAAATAATTTATTTTAAAATTAAAAATAAAATTCAAAGTAGAATTTTAGGCAGAGTATTTTAACTTTCCATTAGTCATACTGGTTCTGACAGGAGCTCTGTAACTTTCTTACAATGTTCTTTTATGTTACGCAAGAAAAGCATATCTGAAAAATGTATTTTGTTGTGTATGTATCTGTAAAAATGTTAACTAATTTTAGTATGTCCTAAACTATGCTACGTATTTTCCAAAAAAAGAATATGTGATGCATGTATAACTAGAAAAGAAAACGTCGAGTGCCTCATAGGTGCACCACGATCTTATTTGTTAAAAAAGACCCGTGACTAATGGAGGGTTAATAGCTTTCAGATACAAATGCATTTTTTTTAATATTTATTTTACACCAGTTGGCTTACCTTCCTCGCTCCCGTGAGTCAACCCCAAAAATTCACTTTAAAAAATTAATTTTTTATCAAATCTACTGTTCAGGTAGACGATACCTTAACAATTTCCAGTTCAGATTTTAAAAAATTTTGAAGCAAACAAAAAAGTAGTGATGTCTATGTTTATGGTCGCAACAATTTGGTCCATGGACGTCATCACGACAAAAGGAATAAAAAAATAAACTGAATGAAAGAGATTTTATTCATTTAGAGATCTTAATATAGAGAAACATTTTTCATAATCTCTTACGAGATAGCGTAGAAAGCTACCATTATCATAAAAGGATATTTTACAAGAAATTCACATATGATATAGATGATGGTTTGTACAAGGATATGATGGAATTATCATTTTTATTTTTGAAGCTATTCTGTAAAAGCTGAGAAATAAAGCGTTTGCATCTGATAGTATCGATTCAATAAATTATTTTAGGATATCTGATTATTTGAAATCTGTTTGATCCACAGACTTCATCAGTTGTAATTTCCCTTTTCCTTGTAAAGTCAAAAAGCTTTAAATAAAACGGCTAAAAAATAACCAAGAAAATATCCGTTTCTTTATTTCCAAATAAGATAGCATCCTGGTTGTTGATTCTTCAACAAATACAGTATAATACTGTGATTTGGGGAAATTTATGGGCAATTTCTACAGACGTAATCAATTGCTCTATTTACATATATTAAACTTGCAATTAAATCAACAAATATGAGGAAGGTTTTGGGAATGTTTCCAAGTTTTCTGAAAACAACGTAAAAGTTAAATTTTGGTTTGATTAAAGATATAAAATGCTGAAAAAAATGTTAAGTAGTGATTGTGCATGGATGAGACAAAGCGCATTCTGTAAACATATTTGTAAACAATATGGCATATTTGTAAACAATATGAATGAAATATCGATCATAATTTGCCACTTTTATTGCATACTAGCAGAATTACCCGGCGTTACTCGGATTGAATTGGTTAACTAACTTCCGATTTCGTTAATAAATTGTAATTCCTATTCATAACATGTAACAAATACCACACTCTAATAAAGATACACAATTGTTAAATACCCAATTTCACAAATGTAAATAAATGTCCCATTTAACATTTTACATTTTCGTAGAATTTAAATTTTTGTAAGACAGAAGTCTCTAATGTGCAAATGTTACGCAGAATGCATATAATAGTTCAGAGTAAGCATTTAAATGCCTTGTATGTCATTTATAAACAAAAGCCTTTCCCAAAGTTATACAGTGATTAAAAATGTTTTTAAAACTAATTAAATGATTATTTACCTTGATTAGTAACATTGAACGATAAACATTCAATTTGAACGATAAACATCAAATTGAAAATTCAGAAACATGTCTTAAAGCAGATTAAAATAAAGGTTCGAAAGAAAAGTAATAAATGTATCTGCTTTTTCATACAAAATAGATTCTTGGAATATAACGGACACAAATTTAAAAAAAGCAAATGATTAAAAAAATACCAAGCTTGCCATATTAACTACCAGTCCTATTCTGAAAGGTTTTGTTATGTATATTTTATTCTCTTTATCTGTGCCAAATATTCAGAATTTTTTGTATTTTGTAAAGAAAAAATGAGGCACAAAATAAAGTATTAGAGTTTAAATTCCGTAAAAATAGTTTTTGGAAAAATAATTGATGTTTCAACAACACTAGTAAAACAATTCAAGTAATTGCAATCTATATATAAATAATAATGGAGTGTTTGTTTGTACATTGAATATTTTCAAGCCATTTCAAGTTAAATATACAGCTGAAAACCTTTTAAAATGAACTGGTAGTTAATATAGCAACCTTAGTATTTTTTTAAGTTTGCTTTTTTAAATTTGTGTCTGTTATTTCCAAGAATCTATTTTGTAGTGAAAAAACAGATACATTTATTACTTTTCGTTCGAAGTTTTTTAAATCTGTTTTAAAACGTATTTCTGGATTTGAATTTGATGCTTTTCGTTCAATAACTGTAATGAAGGTAAATAATGATTTAATTAGTTTTTAAAACAATTTTCTACATTGTATAATAATTTTGAGAAACGCTTTTGTTTTTAGATGACATACAAGACATTTATATGCTCTCTCTGAACTATTCTATTCATTCTGGGTAACATTGGAACACTCTAGAGACTTTCTTACTAAAAATTTAAATTCTACAAAAATGTTAAATATGATATTTATTTACGTGTGTGAAATTATGTATTTAACAATTGTGTACCTGTATTAGAGTGTGGTAGTTGTTACATGTTGTGAATAGGAATTTCAATTTATCGGAAGTTAGTTAACCAATTCAACCGGAGTAACGCCGGGTAATTCTACTAGTGTTAAATACCTTTCAGCTACTCAAACCAAACTACCAAATTATGGTTGATTTAAGTATAGTTACTCATTTACGCAACCAAGTTCAGTCACTAAATGGATGTAAGTACTCACAGTATGTAAAGTTTCATGAAAATATATTCAATCATTTGGATGTAGTAGGGTATACACATACAGACAGATGGACAGACAGAGAGACGCCAAATGCGTAAGAGACGGATTTAGCATCAGGATCCAAAACGGAGAGAAAACTTGAAACGGGTCGAAAATATTCAATGTACAAACAAACACTTCATTTTTATTTATATAGACTAGCAGAATTACCCGGCGTTACTCGAGTTGAATTGGTTAATTAACCCTTCCGCTGTCGTTAATACCATTGTAATTCCTATTCATCTCATGTATCAACTACCACACTCTAATAAAGGTACACGATTCTTAAATATAAAATTTCACAAAGGTAAATAAATGTCATATTTAACATTGAACATTTGTGTAGAATTTAAATTTTTAATAAGACTGAAGTGTCTAGAGTGTGCTAATCTTACCCAGGTTGTATAGAATAGTTGAGTATGCGTATAAATGCCTTGCATGTCATTTTAAAACAAGCGTTTCCCAAAATTATCATACAATAATTAAAAATGTTTTTAAAACTAATTGAACCATTACTTACCTTGATTACAGTTATTAAACGAAAAACATCAAATTGAAAATGCAGAAATGCATCTTAAAACAGATTTTAAAAAGCTTCGAACGAAAACTAATGAATGTATTTGTTTTTTCACTACATACAAACTAGATTCTTGGAATATAACGGACACAAATTTAAAAAAAAGCAAATGATTAAAGAAATACCAAGATTGCCATATTAGCTACCAATCCTATTTTAAAACGTTTTGTTCTGTATAGTTTTATTCTCTTTATCGTCTGTCACAAATATTCAGAATTTTTTTTATATTTCGTAAAGAAAAGATAAGGCTCGAAATAAATAAACTATTAGAATTTAAATTCCGTAAAAATAGTTTTGGAAAATAATTGATATTTCAGCAACACTGGTAAAACAATCCAAGTAATTGCAATGCTCAATATACCTTCCAGCTACTCTAAATTACCAAATTATGGTTGATTTAGATGTAAAATGTAAATTACTCAGATGTTTTAACGCGAAACGCCTAAATAAGTAAGTAAAGACATTTCAAATAATGCATTCACTGAAATTAAATGTGGTGCATCAAATATAAAACATTAAATTAAAATATGTTGAACACATCCTATGTGATACTTGTACAAACACACAGACACAAAATCGTATATAGAACGGGAAGACGGACGGACAGACTTACGCAATCAAGTTCAGCCACTAAATGAATGTAAGAACTCACAGTATGCAAAGTTTCATGAAAATATATTCAACTGTTTGGACGTAGTATGGGCACACAGCACACATATACAGACAGACAGATGGACAGACACCAAACGCGCAAGAGACGGATTTTGCATCAGAAGTGCCCACAACGGATAGAAAACTTGAAATGGATCGAAAATATTCAATGTACAAACACTCCATTCTTATTTATATAGATAAAGGCTTTTTATTAACAAAAGTAGTGTATTTTAAAATGTTGAAAAAAAACCAGAAACACAAATTCTTGCTAATTCTTTGAATGACTCGTCTACAAATTGATGGACGCACAACTCATAACACCTGTAAATATTTCATAAGCTTATGGTCGAAATTACAAAAGATAGATTACGATTGTGTAACAACATATTGCAAATATTCAATGAATCTACAGTCAAACTTGACAGAAAACTAATGAAAAAGAATTTCCCTCCAGAATTGCATGCAGTAAATTGCTAGTAATTGCATTGCTAATAAAATTTTTGTTAATGGACTGTTACTCTTTTGTATTCTTATTTTCATATTTGAAGAATTATAAAAATATTCTTTGCATTGATCGTAGTCGAACATGTATCTCAAATTTTAGTCGTATTAGGATGTTTCATATTTACCCTATTTAGCTTTTTAACTGTTAACACTTTATATTTCCATTTCACCGACTCATCAATTTCATTCAACATATCGTCGGTTTAGAGCAGAAACTCATTAACTGACATTTTTCGGAGATACTAAATACTGATTTTCATGATCTTGATAAATGCATAGTAATATTGTAACCATTTTGAAAGATATATAATACTATCTAAATGCTTATAATTTATATTTAAACTAAAAACTAATAGTCTTAGAATAGCTGTACAGTAAAAAATTCTTTTTGTCATTTAATGAGTTTTTGCTCTAAGCCGACAATATGTTTATGTAAGCTATAATGTTTTTTATGATGAACGACAATAAAAAGTGACGCATGATGTTTTTACACTGTTTTGCGATAATAGTTATATTTGAAAACTAGAGCAAAACATTCGAAAGAGGTCACATGAATAACAAAAATACCTTTAGTATTTTTTAAAGTTGTATCAAAAATAGGATACTAAAAGCGCAAGTTGTTTGAAGTTAAGGCACTGAAGAAGCAAACTAGAACGTGAAAGGCATATGAAGTTACATTTAATACCATTAAGCATTAACTGTTGCATTCACTCGAAACCAATGTTTTTTTGGGTTTGACGATTCGGCAGTAGATCAGTAATACAAAAATTCAACCATTTTCTCAACCGATATCTCTAGATATGAAACCATCCGAAAAACCTACTATCCACGTTGTGTGCTCGTCATGGGAATATTGTCAAAACAAAACAAAAAAATGCTTCAGCTGTGCCTCGGGTTATTTTTTAAGAAAGCCCGAAGCTATAGTTGTGGGAACATGTTCCTATAAGAGATTCTCCTGTTTCCTCCGGTATAAGTAGGATTTAAAATGGAAGTAAAACAATATAAAATTAATCTTTTCGTGTTGAGAATGCAAATGATAACTTTTATGATGGAAAAACGATGGATAGAAATGATATTTAAAATCGTATTAAAGAATTATTTTGCATAGAATTAAGATTATTAAAAAGATTAGAATTAAATTTCCGCCTACCAATTTAGGTATAGGAAATGAAAGTAGGTTTACACACTCAAAAAAAGAGAAAATCCGAATATTTTGTCGTACGTTGGTAAAAAATAAAGCGATCGATTTATGTGTGTTGAAAGAATTCTATCCGAACCGGTTAAAAACAGTTTTTCTCAAAATATTTCCCATTTAAGTTGTAGTAAATTCCGGTCTTATTAGCCCTCGTGCAGCGAAAATTGACAGTGGAGCGAACACTTATCAATCAAACTAACTAGTTTGGAACATTTTGTAAGATTTCTAACCATAAAAGTAATCCTGTCTTAATACATTTGGGTAAAATGTAATTTAGGTTTTGATAGTAATTCATTTAATTTTTTTGAAGCGAAAACGAAATACCATCTCACTTCATTTATTTTACAAACTTAAGAATAATTTGGAATTTAATTTCGATAAAATCTAAATAACATTTCATAGCCCATTGTGTTGCTCCAGTGACTTTAATTAAAATACATACATACATAAATCACATTTCTGTAACATTCCCAAATAATGTTTTCTAATTTATTTGGAAATTCTATAACCATTAAGAGTAGTTGCTTATTAAATAATTATAAACGAAAATCTCAGGAATTATTGATTTACCTAAATAGACTGGAAACACGCACTCTGGAAAAGGCAGATGTGTTCCACCCAATCTCAAATCAATGATCAAATCATCAGCGCCTACAGTGGCTCCAAAGGGATGAAAACTCTTATTTTTCCCATTGTTCTTAGTTTTTACATTCGAACAGACATTACACCGACATTTCGGAGAAAAATTTGTAACTGAAATTTGACAGTACCTATTCGTTCCTCTGTGAATGATTTAGAAAAATACAGCTACGATAAGAAATCTAAAATAATATTTATGTTAATAATTTTCATTTAATTCATGAAAACATAAGAATATGTCCAGTTAGCAAACGTAAATAAAATAAAAATTGTGAGATTCGAGATACGATGTTATATAGGAGTGAGTCTTCATGAAACTTCGTTACATGAACTAACTAATGAAAGCGCAAACTTTTTAAAAGCTATGGAGTTAGCTTTTAAAAAGCATATAATTTCCCCAAAAGAACAAAATTTTTCATTTTCGACACTATTTTTTTACAGTTTTCAAACTTATGAATGAAGCTCTATAAATGAAAATGAAGCTCTATTTATAATTTAAACAAAGAAAGTGGAATAATTGCTCTACGCCTTTTTGTTTATTTCCAAAACATTTTTACTGTAATATATATCTGTTTCTTTATTAGAAGCTATAATTTTTCCTCAATTTTTTGTCACATAATAATTCCCTCAATTTTTATCACATAAATGAGAATAACAATGTAAAGTAAATATATGGCAGTTTAAATTATAAAGTGTTATGAAAGATAATTGGGGTTCGAATACTTTTGAATTTTTATAATAAAGGCTAGGATGTATAAGGTAATGTTATTCCAATTATATTCGTATTTATCATTTAATATTAGCCTATTTAAAGGAACAGATTAAGATTTCTTTGAGAGAAAAATTATCCATTTATTGAAATTATTTTTCTGAATTACAAAAAGAAATTAATTCTTCAGATTTTATTGAAATATCGCGTCAATAGACAGTTAAAACTGGAAACTATGTGATCAAAGGGTTGCACTTAATAGTATTTCTATAGATGAATGCATGAAGATCTTTATATGCGACTTATTTCATCATTTAGTTTTCTATCAAAAAACACTTCTTATTCTCATCTGACGAAATTAAGGAACAATAATCTTTAAAAACATCAAAATTCTTATCCGTTGCAAAATTGAAAATAGACATTAATGTAAAATGGGAATTGTGGTGTTTAAATAAAATCTACACAAAATTAAATGGATTTTCAGAAGAAATGAAAATTGAATTACCACTATTCATTCAAATTTGTTATATGAGTAACATGATATTTAACATAGAATTCAATTCAATTAACATTTCTAACACTATCTATTACATCCCTATCAGTTATTTTTAAAAAATTTAGGTATTATGGGTAAATATACTTATTGAGTTTACGTAATTCTAAATCTTATTGGAAACGAAGTGTAAATCATATAATTCGAATTCGATTAGATACTAGTTATTATGTTACTAGTAACAGTGAACGTAGCATATCTAATAAGTAAGTTAATTTAATGCATTATTAATCTTTTACTTAAATTTTAATCAAAACAAAAACTTGAAAAATTCTACTATTGTTGTGTGTAACAAAACTATTAAATGTGAGTACTAGAAGTTTCGGCAATTTTTCAGGAAACTCACTTAAGAAGAAGCATTTATAATCCCCCAAACTCAAAATCGACTATTGTAGTGGTGACTATTATCAACTTTTGTAATTTTGTCTCACAACGGGTATGATGTATGTGAAATGAATTTTATGGATGGATATGCATGTATATGATATCAGTAAGTTGTAAAATTTATAAAATAGAAGCGGAATTAGTAAAATTATTTTCCAGACACTAAAATAATATTTGCTTTTTTCTACAAAAGAGGAAAGTGATTATTCACTTGAATCACTTTTTAAATCTACAGTTAACCAATTCAACCCAAGTAAAACCCCCGGGTAATACACAAAACTAAATTTTAAGTTACCTGTACACATATACGAAGAGGGGTGGTATCCCCCTCTTCGGAAACTGCTTGAAGTCCAGCCATTACAACACAAAATAAAGTTGTTAACATACTTTAGTATTCGAAGGATTGTTTGTCTAGACAAATTTGTTTGCAAAACAAAGTGTCGTGACTTCATGATCTCTATGCTTACGATTGGAAAAATGTGTTCAGTGTCTAAGCTCGAAAAGAAAGCTTGAATCGGCTCAGAACCCACCAACGACTGCCTTCAATTGCGATAACTGTTCAATTAACCGAACCGTATCTCCAGAATAAATCCTCAACTGATTGACCTAATTGAGTTGGTTCGTTTTGGGTTTTATGGCGCATGGGCCATATTCCCAAAACTGCCAAGCAGTGCCAAACACAAGATAGACAGCATCAAGTAATGGATATACACACAATAGAAACCTAACTGACACAGAAGATAGGAAGATACCCAAGGAGGAATCGAACCGTCCAAATTAGAAGCCCCTAGCACCACAACGGCACTTCCAAACACTTTACATTTGCTTCTGGACAAGCGATGAAGAGAAAATTGAGAAAAGTTTAACTTCAGAAAATCCTTTTTTCTCTTTACTTGATTTCATTGTTATGAAATAACAATGAACGTAGCACATCTAATAATTAAGATAACTTCTGAATAAATTACTCATCGTTTAATTTCAGAAAGTTTAAATTGTAACCAAAACAGCAACTTGAAACATTCTATTATCGTTGTAACTAAACTATTACATTGCATAAAACTAAATTTTAAGTTACCTGTGAGTGTGTTTTATTAATTTTCATTCTTCCTTTAAATTCAACTACTACAATATAAAATAATAATAGTTGGTACTTTAGTACTGGAAGGATTCTTAGTCTAGACACAACTGTTTGCAAGAAGTGACTTCATGATCTCTGCTTATAAATGAGGAAATGTTCAAGGTGTCTACTCTCGATAAGACTTAAGTCGACTGAGAAACCCACCATCAACTGCCTTCAATTAACCGTATCTTCAGAACCAATTCCAAACTGATTGGCCCAATTAGGAGCCTCAAATACCACAGCGGCGCTTTCGGAAACGTTTCATTTGTTTCCGGACAAAGGACTCAGAACACCATGAAGCGAAATTGAGAAAAGTAACTTCAGAAAATTTTTTTTTTATTTATTTCATTTTCCCGCATTGTGTCGGGAATCTATTTGACCAAGCGCGCCGCAGCCGGAGCGTGAAGAAAACGAAAAAGGAAAGAAGCTTCTGGAGTGTGGCGAAAATTGCCTCAAATTGAGATCAAAAACCGCGCGCCGGTCGTCCCTCTTTCCTCGCTATCCCGGAGGGGTCCTAAGCCTAACGGAGGCAAGGAAGAAGCCCTTCCGACACGGAATGCCCAAAATTCGGGTCACTGCCAAGTTGAAGGATTCCTATTCGCTGAAGAAAAGACGCGATCCGGAGCGACGGCCGATCCCGCGCTTCAGACGATTCACTCCTTTATTCAAACGGAGAAAGACCGACAGCGCGATATTATTGGTTGCGGAACTTTTTCCCAAACAGAAACCGAAGTTGAAGTGGAAGCATCTACTCGAAAATCGTTTGATTGGACTTAACGGACTTATTGTTCTGTGGTAGCTGGGTTTGTCATTCATCGCAAAATGGATTGGTTTTCGACGGTAAGTTGAAACTATTTTGATTTCTAATTTCAGGTGATGAAAGCAAAAATATTAAAATACTTCTATTTTTTTAATTAAAATATCTCGGATTATATTTATTTATTAAACAATTCGTGCCTTCCACTTCAATTACAATTTGAAAGACATTCGAAAAGATTTCGAATATTAATGTCGAAACTATTTTAAATTCCTACTAATTTTACATGATGACTGCAATCTTATTAAAATATTTTTGATTAAAGTACCTTATATTATATTCTTTTATTAAAATAGTTCATGCATTCCATTTTAGTTACCATTTGAACAACTTCGAATTTTAATTTCACAAAATTCTAAACTTATTAGACAGCTTTGTAATGGGAACTTTGAGAAAATTTGTTTTTAAAATGCACTGATATACTTTTGCTGCTTCATAGGTTAGACTATTACCAATAAATTCCCCATTAAATATTAATTTTGAAGTTTAAATTGAAAATTTTTCAATAATAGCATTTAGTGCCCTTAAAAATATGTCAGTATATGAGTTTCTGCTCCAAGCCGACTATGTACGTGTAGATGCAAATGCAAATTCAAATTTGAAAATGAGTTACTTTATTAGATACGCTATTTTAGTCTCAACGTATATGGAATATCATTTCATGCATGTTAGTTACTATTTTAATTTCTACTAATTTATATGATGACAATAATATTATCAAAATATTTCATTTTTTAATTAAAATATCAAATTGTATATATTTATTAAAAGTTCGTGCCTTCCACTTGGCATTTGGACCTTCGAATATGCTTCGTATTCATTTCACGAAATTCTAAACGTAGCAATTAATTTTATAATAGGTTTGATTATAAAAATTCGTTTATTGATGCATTTCTCTAAGCTCTTTCACTTGGGGCATCGCAACAGGAATTTTGAAATTTACAAAATATATGGAAAACTTACAGATAGTTTGTAAATATACTGATGCATTTTCGCTTCTTCATGGGTTTAATAGACTATTGATAATAAACTTAGCATTAAAAATTAATTTTGAAGTTTAAATTGAGATTCTGAACAATTTTTGTTATAGAATATTACGTTCTATCAATACCAAAATTTTTCTAACGGAAGATTAATTTTTACAAAGCATACAGTGAGTAAAAAGGTTTCCGTACGCACTTACTATTTGAAATAAATGGCTTATTATTTGTAGAATATAAGTGTTGAAGAAATAAAAATCGAAAAACAGATGAGCATAATTGCATAGAAAGTTTTTATTGCATTTAAACAAAAAATATTAATATAATTTAACGTATAATTCACAATAACACTAAAATATGGCAAATACAAAGCAAAAAAGTCTCCGCACGGTGGAAAATATTTCATTAAATGTTATTCCCCATGTTTCATCATTTAATGGCAAGCTGAACCCGCTCTTGCTTTAATGATCTCTCAGAAATTTAAGAATGATTTCCACAAGTTTTTTGTGTTGTTTCTGGAGTAATTTTGGTCGAGACGTCCAGAATGGCACTTTTTAGGTTATCTTTGCCTGCTGGTATCATAATTTTTCAGTTCACGACCTATTTCTTCCCATAAGTGTACTATGGGGTTTAAATCAGGAGACTGGTGATGTGTGAAGTTGCTACGATATATAGTAAAGTCATCATTCTTTATAGTGTGTTTTGAATCGTTGTCCTGTTGTTAAATAAGTGGTCTTCCAAAAGACAGCATAAGAAAGGACATTTGTTTCAAAATGTCCAGGTACACATAGCTATCCATGTGTTACCTTCAACAAAACAAATTATATATACCAGAAGAACTCATGCAACCCCATACATTTACATTTCCTCCATCGTGTTTACAGTTCTACATAACTTTTTTGTTTGCAACTGATGTTTTGGTTTTCTTCATGCCATAACTCGGGCATCTGAACCATAGAGACAAAATTTTGATTCATCCCTGAAAAGTACAGAATCCCAGAAAGTTAATAGCTTAAGTTACACGCTTTTTTACAAACTCAAAACTCTTTCTTCTGTTAAGTTTACTAATGAAGGACTTCTTATGTGCAACATGGCCATTGTAGTCACCTTTTTCTTACTTTTCTTACAGTCTGAAGTTATATTTGAAGATTGTAATCTGTTTTCAACAAGTATGCAAGTTGTGGTGTACTAATTCGTGGATTATCGCGAACTTTTTGCAGAAGATTCCTGGTGTATATGGCTCAATTTCTGAAGTCTTCCGGATCGGTTCCTATTTTCCAGATTCTACCTAATTATACCTTTCAGTGCTTTTTTTACCGTAGATTTAGATTTGTTTGCGATTTCATCAATATTTTCCACATTGATAAACCGTCATTTCTCAACTTTATCACCAATACGCGAATAGCTTTCAGAATTCCCATTTTAGGAGATCCACTGATATAAAAATCATTTGAATTATTTATACTAAACTGAAGTTCTTTTTCATTCGATAGTTATAATAATTGAGTGCGGAACAGCTGGACTGTACGTTCTAATCAATTTTCATAGGGCGTACGGAAACTTTTTTTGCCTTTCATTTTGTACGTTTTCTCAAAGTTTTAATTAATTACTTATTATTTGTGAAAATTAAGGAATTTTTGTTGCGAACACATTCTCTAGTATGTAATAAATTTCTTGTGCGGTTTCTGAATTTTTGGTGAGATTTCTTTAGAAATTATAATAATTTATACGCCGCTCTCGTTTCCGTACGGAAACTTTTTTATCCACTGTATGTATGTACACAGTGGAAAAATAATACAATGAAATTAAAATTCGTAGTCTTTAATTTCATCGTAATTTCACACCTGAAATGCAGCAATAAACTACATTCTCTATCATTCATGACCGATTTAATTTCCAATCTCTTTTGTTCAGGATTTGTTCCAAAGGCTGTTAATGATCTAAAATATTCATGATGGTTTTGCTAAGTGTTCATTTGCATATGTAAAAAGAACAAGAGAGAATCATTAACAAATTGGATTCAGAACATGTCTTGAATGAAGTTGGTGTTCTAAGGAAAATGTTTGCATTTGACATAAAAACTTGCTTTGATATCATTCTATAGCATTTATATGAACATCAGAATTAATTCCACATAAAAAACAACCCGTTATTTCAAACCAAACGATGTCATTATATTGCATTAGTCGACAGATGTGTGTTACGATTTTGCCGTCGTAATGTTACATTTAAAATTAACCATCTAAAATAATTCTAAAACTCCGTTCTCAGTAATGAAAATAGCCAAAAATGCAATAAAGACATTTCAAGGAGCTATTTTTAACTGCATTCAAGTTTAAAACTGATTGAATAAAAACATGTCTAAAACTTTTCGATAGAAAAAATTGTAATCTTTCTACAGCATATTGAAACGTATCAATCCTCCTTTAGTCGAGGGTTATTTTTAACAAATGAGATATCCCGGTACACGTGTGAAGTGCTCGACATTCTTTCTTAGTTACACACGAATTGATTATTCATTTAAAAATACGTAGTATGTTTCAGGGCGTACTAAAGAACTAACGACTGTAAAAAATGTATTATTCTAATTTATAAATGCATTTTTAAGGTATAATTTTTATTTATAAATCATACATTTTTAGTTATTCTTTTAATTGCGTAACATTGGAAAAAATTCACAGTGCTCCTGTCAGGTCCAATGTGACTAACAGAGGGTTAAATGCAACTTGTGTCGGATTAGGAGAAAATTATTCTAAACTATTCATTTTGAATTGCGGAATAATTTTTTGATTCGTAATTTTAAATAATACGAAAATAAAATTGTTATCGTGGTCTGAAACGCATTTCATATGCGGCATTTTTGATATAAATTATCATTGAATAATTCTTAAACTTCATGTATACAAAAAAGTGGTATGGCATTAGTGTGATTTTCGTTTTATAAATTAAGTATTTAGGTTATCCTTGAGAAATATAAATACTTTTCTGAACGCAATTACCATGGATAAAACAGGTTATAAGGTAATATACTTCAATATAACTTGTGTTGTACTAGAACATTATTCTAAGATACTTATTTTGATGCGGAATAATTTTTTATACCATAATATATTTTTAATGCCAATCAACAAAAAAGTATCAAAACTCTTAATTTTCATTCTAATTATTCTGTTCATAACATGATGATCCATAAGAATGAGAGATATCTTCGGTTCCTTTTAATTTTAAAGCGTTTGCTAAAATACAAAATTCTTGTCTCTTATGTTATGATTGGTCAATCAATTAACATTATTTGGTGAACAGCAATCGATGTAAGATTCAGTTTAACATATCTGTCTTAGTCAGAAAAAAATAGAGCTACTAGTTTAAATACAAAATAATAATACGGGTAAAAAATTTATTCAACTTTACAAGTCGATTGTAGAATTAGTGAAGAGTATAAAAATGTGCGAAGATATCCTCACTCAGAGAGTAATTATTTGAACCACTTCAATCCATATCGAATTGATTCAACCGGAGCAAAAGGCCAGGTTTTTCTGCTAATTATGCATAAACAATAACTGTTCATTCACAAATAATGATTCACAGAATGCTACATTTTCACCATAATAAAAATAAAGATCTTCAAAAAAAGCAAAAGAATTATTAAAATACATTTATGCATAAATTGCTGTAAAATTATGATACTGATTTTTCAAATTTTTAGGCTAAAGTTTCACTATTATAAACATGAACGAAGTATTATAACTATGGAAAGAACTATAAAATTAACTCAAGGAGAAATAGGAACTGTTATTTACATCTTCCTCGTCATACTTTATCATTTTACAACAGTCAAATTTCAAATCTTATACCATTCCTTCACGTTAAATGCTATATATTACGCTATTTGATAAATTATTTCGCGCTTTACCTATAGTAACTGATGTTGGAATAGGTAGAAAAATATAAGATACAAATTTATAAGGCAAAAAGTATTTTCAATTTAAATATAGCTTAGAAAATAGACCAAAGTAGCTTGTCATTTTATTTTTAATTAAAAGAAAAAACAAGATGCCAATTTGTAAAATGGTTTCGCGATTTTATGTTCTCCTCAAATGGTCTCAACGTTTCTGAAAAATTCGACAAAACTTCAACATTGTTCTTTTATAAAATTATATTCGTCGTAGAAATCAAACGACTTTCAAAACACCACACCAATATCGCTAGCATAAATTTGTGAAACATAATGTTTTGTTATAGTATAACACTCCATTATTCGTATTGTGTTAAAGAAAAAACACCATCATTATAACCAGAATGAAGAATATAATAGCATAAATCTAGGGCTATTCAGTATTGCGTTACTACACATCAGATTATTTTCCAGATAACGAAATGCACCTTTGTAATTTGGCCATACCCTAAACTCTTTTACCACTTTCTATAACGCATTCACTGTCTCAATATCTCGAGGTTAAGACATAAAACACTTGTTGCCAGATTCGGAATGATATGTTCTGAGTTTGAATTGTAGACATTTATTTATTTGGAATAAAAACTTGTGTGATGTTCCCTCTTACCATTTATATGGTATTCAAGGGCGCACCCAGGAAATCAGTCTGTTTGGACTACATTGGTATAGTAAGCACTCTATGAAGGGTAGTAATTTGAGACGATTAAAACGCCAAGTCAAAAGATGTACATCCCTCTCCTCCCCTCAAAAGCTCTACACCTCGGTGAGTAGGGAGGAGGTGGATCTAGAGAAGTCAAAGGATGTAGGGAGTCATGATTTTTAATTATAAAATTTATTTCTTTTCAGAAGTTATGGAACATTTTACTGAGAGGGATTTTCAGTGTATTACAAATCAGGCGGAGCATTTTACTTCCTGTAACCCAAATGCTCTGGCTTGGTACATATAGGCATTAATTTAATATGTAGTTTATTGCCGTTTTAGCGACGTTTGGATTTTAATTTAATTGGCACTGACCAATTAACTATCATATATCTATTCATTTTTTAGAATTTCTATTGGCGACGTGCTGAAATCGTATTCGGAAAACAAGCCAAGTGACGATCAATTGATTAAATAAGGATATCTGCTGTTTTTAGGTCTGGGAGGGAAACAAGCCATAAATATAACCCCCGGAAGTTGGGACAAATGTGGTAAATCTTCTGACTTTCAAGTGATACACACTAAGTCAAGAAACACTGTTTTCAGAAAAAGAGGGGGTTTAAATTTTCAAGTAATTTGAAAATTTTAATTCTATTTTTTAAAGAATTATTTATAACTCTTTATTATTATGTATTGCAATAGAACTAATTAATAAGTATAATAAACTATGTACATCAATTAGTTCATGTATTTCTCAAGTGTGTTTTCTAAGTGTTTCTTAAGAGGAAAAGGGGGGGGGTACCTTCATACGAGTACAAGGAAAAAATGACTTAGTGGATTTCACCAATCTCAAGATCACCACATTCAGGCCAAAAAAACTAAAAAGCTTATATTTGAAAATTTTGATTAAATGTGTTTCACTTGAAGCCAACGAATAGATCGAAAGCAAGAAAATTGCACATTATGAAAGCGCTTCTTCCCGCTCTAATAGTAAAAGTCTTGTACATTTTAGTCTAAAGCACGTGCCATATGTTATGAGCTAATGAATGTGATCTACGCGTAAACGGAATTTTTTTCCGTAAGGCAGAGAACAAGTTTAATGATTCCATTTATGTGTTGATACATATTCGAGAATGAAAACCCGTAGGTAGGTGGTTACCGTTTTGGCTACCGCAGAAGCTTTTGCGAATTCCTGAACGATGAATTTCACCAGTCAGTTCGAATAAGTGTAGGTATTCGGCAATCTAAAATGCCCGACGGGATATTTTATCCAGGTTATTAATGATTCAGAAAATTCCACCTGTGTGTAAATGGCGACGCGTCATTTCCTTCATTGGTTTCTCATTTCCACATTAGGTAGCTTTGATTTCTGTTCTTAGTAACGATTCGTATCATAGCAATAGCAAATCCATGGTTTAAATTCCATGCAAAATATTTACAAGTAAATGTGGATTTTTTTCCAAGGAAAACACACAATGAGTCATAGTGAGAAACGAACAGATCTTAAGACTACGAATTTGTGACGTCAAGACTAGGAATTTTGGCTTGAAATCATCAAAGTAAATTGCTAAATATTCTTTGAAATGAATATTTGAAGAACAAACATTTGTCTATGAGAAAGATACTAAAACACTCAATTTTTTATTTTTAATGTACAAATAAAATATATAATCGGCTTAGAGCAAAAACTCATTATCTGACAAAAAGTTTTTTGCATTTTACATATGTTTAAAGACGAACTATTATATTTTAACTCACAAAATAAAAATTATAAGCATTTTATAATATTATTTTTTATAGCATACCTTTCAAACAGTTTACAGTGCGACAATGCATTTCTTATCAGCATGAAAATAAGCATTTAGTGTCTCTCAAAAAATGTCAGTTGATGAGTTCCTGCTCTAAACCGATAATATGATTGATCATTCCAACAAATAATCTCAAATGAAAACAGGAAAATCGTCTATTGTTGTAGAATTCATGGTTAGATTAATTGGTTGTTTGTGTTTGAGTGATTTATGGCACTGGGTAAATAAAAACTTAAAAATTTGGTGTATTATTTTATTATATTTGTATTATATTAAGGATTTTTAGCTCCTCTAATGCGATGGGTCGCCATACCAGTATTTATGTCCATGAGTTCATTATATTTCGATAAAAAAAATTGAAAAATATGTTCGAAATGTAATTAAAATTATTTATAGTAGCCCACGTACTGTTCTCGAGTCATTACAAAAATAATAAAATTAAGGCGAAAAGAATTTAAAGGAACAATAAATTAAAAGGAAGTTAAGAGTTATCGTATTAACCAATTTCATTCTGACGTCTGGTTTTCCTTTTGTCGTATTGTAACATTAAAACATTTCTATTCAAATGACGCAAATAAAAAAACGTATTTTGAAATTGATAAAATAAATAATCGAACAAGCTTCGAAATCTCTGGTCCCTTTTGTATTTTAAAGTATATACAAGCGGTTGATAATGAATGTAGGTAATAAACTACTACTGTAGATAATAACTTCGATTATTAACTAATATTAGTTGGCTAAGTATTCAAGTTGGTTTCTATTTTCTTTAAGATGCCAAAATTACCAGTACTATATTTTAAAATAACAAATTAGGAATATGATATTCAATGATGACAAAATAGTTATATTGTATATACTTATTTGAGTTTATTATTTTTGTTATTGAAACATCAGTAAATTCATTGTTGAATATACCATTTCTTTACTTCGAACCTAATTTGCTTTGTATTCTACTGCAACATTGATACATATTAGTTTTTATAAATCCTTTTCGGGACAATGTATCTAAATTATTTTTAAAAATATCGAATACATGAAACAATTTTATTTATTTCTCTCTAAATTTAGTTATTCGAAAAATATGTTCAATATTAACTTCGTAAAATAGTTTTATTACTAAAGCAAACAGCTATTATGTTTCTTTCTAAATAGAAGAAATGTGGAAGAAGCAATAACATGAATGCTTCAAAATCCACAGATGAATATCTGTGGATAGTTAAAATGTTTTGAAACAATTATTGATTATTTTAAAGCAATGTTTTGCAAAGCGATGAAACCAGACTATTTCAGACTGTGTCGTGGTTCTTTTCAGACACAGAAATGTGCTTCTTACGCTCTGGTAACCTGTGTTTTCCAGTTCCTGAGTTTTTAAAACCGGCTTAAACTAATATTATTGTTAATATTTTTGTCGAGATATACACTTTCGGATTTGAACACATTGCATCATACACAAAGAAGCACTTTCATAAAAAAATATCAACCCTGCTCTCAGTAATGTCCTGGAATTAGTGATCTAAATTAGTCAAATGAAAAAATAGATATTTTAATACAATTAATTAATGAACTAAAATGTGATTTGTGACATAATTCAATGTAATTAACAGTGAATTACTTTCAATTTACTTTAAATGCAATTTTCATACGAAGGAGCCTTATATTACGTTTAGATAAAGGTTGGATTACCAGAAGTCCGGAAAAATCCAAAATTTACGAGCAGTACCCGGATACTGCCTAGAATTATAAATAGTTTTGATTTTTCAGAGAAATTTTAAATTGAATCCAAATGTTGTTTTGCTTGAATCGCTTTGTGAACAAAAATGTGGTAGTTGTTTATGGCAGTTCGCGGAATTGTATGTGTTTTTATTTAAGATGAATTTTTTATTTGCAATGCTGTAATTTCTTGTTTGTAACAATGTTTATTCGACCGTCTCAATGTAAATATATTTTTTGATAAAAAATCCAATAATTGGAGTTTTATTTCCCCTGATATTCCCTAAAATGTCAGGAATTTCAATAGAGTTTGTCAAGAAATTTAATTTTTACGCCTGGTAACTTTAGGTAAAGGGAGCCATGGATCAAAACTGTTTGTAGAAAGCTAGGTTAAACAATGTTTGTACTTGATTAATAGAGTAATTCTGATTGGTTCAGTTTTGACAAGATGAGTTCGAACCTCAAAATATTCCGATATATGCTCCGCTTCACATCCTTGACTGTATTTCTTTCTTTGTATAATTTCTCTAAAACACGAAGTATTCCGATAAAATGTTGGAATAGCCTTTCATTGATAGAATTCTGTTTCTTTTGTGTCAAGAAATTTATTTTACAAGAGTGTGTTTCTTTTTAAATGGTTTTTACGCCAGCTTTATTTTGATATTCTCTATATTGCTTTTGTTCATCAAGGAAATATTAATAAAATTAAATATTTTTCAAAAATACAAAGTTATCAGTAGACTCTTAGGTGATGCAAAGTAAATTTTTATTTATAAAGGAACTTTGTTTGCAATTTGGGTCCTTAATGAGTTGATGTTCCATTTTTTTTACACTTAACAGTTCAAATAATTCAAAGCACTTTCAAAAGAAATAATTATTCTGAAGATTTTGGATAGACCGTGAAGTCCTACAGCCGCTGCTAGTAAGTCAATGTAAAACAAGACACGCATTGGTCTATCAGTAGAGCGACACTAAATTGGCTGAAATGAGCATGCGTACCGATCTGCAAAGAAATTCTGCGATTTTTTCTGCAAAGAAACGGAGTATGCATGCGCATGTCGTGTGTTTGTCGCAAGCATCTCCAGTGTGAAACAGGACTTATAGTTAAGTATGTGTGCTCTTCTCGTGGCATTTGTGCTTCCAGTTAAATTAACCTCCGTGTAGAACATGCTGGGATATTCCAATGTTGATCCTAATTTCGTGAAAAAGCAATATTGGAAATGGGTCTTAAACAATGGACCAAGGACCTATAGTTTACTCTAGGACGAAGATATATGAATATATCATCGGAATTACCCTCACAAAAAGCCGCTAGTTCTTCCCTTGCAGTACAGAAGACCGAAGACGCCCACTGGTCGACTTAGAAACAAATATTTATGAAATATTTTCATTGATTCTCTTTTTCGAACTTCCTATTTTGCGAACTCTTCTCTGTTCCCAGGGATCTGAAAAACAAGCGTCTATTTGAATACATGTAAGACTGAACGTACCTTTTGATTGAGTCTGTCTTTTCGAATGAGTGCAACTGCAGATAATCTGCATTCATTCTCCCGTGGAATATTTCTTCTGCTTTCACTCAACTCGTAAGTGGTGAGAATTTCCGAAAGTAAAATTCAAGAAGCGTTTATAATTACTCGCGAAATAAAGCGAAGAAGCTTAGCTGTTTTAGGTCCTCCAGTAACGTGTTGGAAGAATGAAATCAATTTGACTTGCATCGCTGTGTTGTACTCTTGGCAACCGTAACTGAAGGATACCGCTGCGCTGAAATTACTGTAAACTGCGTTATGGAGTGAAGACCCAGTTCAAACTATCAAGTTACCATCGATGGGGCCCTACGGGCAGGTTGTGTGATCTTTCCAAGCGTTGCCTCTAATCTAAGAACAAAAAATGTATAAAGCTTACAATGAAGTACTTGCTGATGAAAATGCCCTGTAAAGCTGTCGCCAGAGGAAACTTGTGAATTAATGTTCTGTTCTTTGCTTTGATGTAATTTTATAAATACGAAGATGCACGGTAAATGAGTCCTTTATATTTACAAATTATAAACACTTTACAACTTAAATAGAGATAGAGGTCAGATAGTCTTATTAATATGTGTGTGTGTGTGTGTGTGTGTGTGTGTGTGTGTGTGTGTGTGTGTGTGTGTGTGTGTGTGTGTGTGAATAGAATAATATAGAGCTGTCTTAGAGTAGCTTAAGGGTAGCTTTACTTAAGTTTTTTTATTAATAAAGGAGTTAAAGTCATTTTTAAAAGTATGAAGACAAAATCTCCGGCTTTCATTTCCGTTTCACATTGATTTTTCTGACTTTTTGATATCGTTCTTTCCAACATTTTTGTACCAAAATCAGGTATACTCATTTTTTTCAAACGTATATACTTAACAGGTCGCTAGCTGCTGCATTCATTGTAAGATCAACTACGATATTTTTACCCTAATTGAGTTTTTTTAAAACTATCATAGTATAATGTAATTCTCAGTGTAAAATTATCCAAATTTGTAAATATAGATCAAGCTTTATACCCTAATAACTAAGGATAAAATTAAGGAACTATTTTTTTGCCTACCTTATGATCATATATACTGTTTCAAATATATCAGCAAAATTTGATGTCTTTTAAAATATGGCTTTGATAGATACGTTAATCGTAAAGAAAAGAATAAAACGATTATTCAAAATAAAACTTTTAACTGCATAATTATAAAGAACATACATTATTAATACAAAGGACTTTCATATAAATTGGAATATCTCGGCTGAGGATGAACGTAGTAAACAAAATTGAAACGATTTTGGAAACCTACAAAAAATGGTCCTTTCATATGGTACAAAAAATTAACTATGATTTTTACCTGAAGTTTTTCAAGTTGCTCAGGCCCTTTAACTTGCACAAATGTATATATCTATTACTATAATTTCACACATTTCTCATTTCTTTATTATTTTAAAAACAATGAAGATTTAACTTTCCGTTCGTAGATTACAGTACAAAAACTTTCCACAATTCCGAAAACCCTTAGTTCTCAGTCCCCGGTATTGATACTCCATTCCCTATGTAGAGGCCCTAGCTGATTGGACATTAGAAATTAAATTGCATTAGAAATTAATTTTAAATTAAAATTAAAAATTAAGCTTTTCTTTCCTAGATCACAAAGCGATGTTTTGTTTCCCGAGTCTATACATCAATCGCTGATTGTGAATGTGTTCAAAAATAACATCGTTTTACACTTACATGAATGTATTGTCTATATAAATGTTCCACCCCTATTACTTGCATAACAAAGCATTGTATAACTTTTTTGTTTCTGGGTCAATGAGTGCAGTTCAATAGGAAACGCTCAGCTAAGATTGTTTCTTCTCGAGTACTTTAAAGAGTCGGAATATACGTAATGAGAAGAAATAAAAATTAATGAACCATTATGCAACTTAGTAGCCTAACAAAAGTCCAAAATTATTGGCAATGAAAATACAATTAAGGCGGGATCTGTGTAACACCATTACCAACTAATAGTTTTGGATATGAGAGGAATGTGACAAACTCTCACGTTTTGTGTTGATCGTGAAAATATTCGTAGTTATTTTTGTTAATAAATATTCCGTTAAACGAATCGACCTCTTCGGTTTAAGGCATCATAAATTTTGTTTTACGATTGGATATAATGGATTTTTGCAGTGGTTTATTTTTCACTGTTTTTGGTGGTTGGAAACGAACTATTGAATTTAAATGCTTTGTTGCGTTTAACGTTTCTTTTTTAATGCACTGTTACCATTAATTTTGACGGTAATTGATTTCGGAATCGTTGAATAAAATATACAGTTTGATAAAGGGGCTCAAATTTATGCCTCTAAAATGTGTCAGATTAGGTATCACATAAATTACAGGTTAACCGTTATTATACGTTTAAAATTATTAATATTAATAAAATCATACTTCATATTATCATTTGTTCCTTTATTTTATTCTTTTATTTTAATTCATTTTAATAAAAAGCATTGAAGACTGGGAGACACACACAGAGACTCGTTAACTGACATTTTTTCGGAGACACTAATGCTTACTTTCAAGATGAGATGTATTTAGTGATATTGAAATATGTTTGAGTTATCAAAAACCATCAAAATGATTAAAATTTTTTATTTTTGACCTCAATGCTGAAAGTTAGTCTACGTTTTTACAGTTAATCTTATACGACCTTCTTGATTTTACAGTTTTAATGGCCACCAGTTATACATATATACTGCTAGCCATTGAAATTGCAAAACCAAGAATGACGTATAAGATTGAACTGAATTTTGCAGGGGAGTTACTTTCGAGCATAATTTGCACACGCAAATGATTTATAATAACACCTTTCAAAGTAATATAAAAGGAGAATACAAAGATCTAGTGTAAAGCACTGGAATCGTGTTTTCTTACAATTATTATCCCTAAAGGATCAAGAATGCCTCATTGAAAAACCCAACATCCATACAAGCATATTTCATATGCTGATCGATTCGATCGGATTTTCCTTTAACATATCGTTGCTCGTAATAGAAGCAATAAGATCACAATAATGGCATAAATATGAAGAGAAAGATCGAACTCATAGACAAGATATATTTCATCGGTCCTACCACACTAGCAAAAGAAAAGACAGTTCGTGCACATGATTCTAAGTATTGTACTTGCCACATGTGAAACTCCGTACAGCTCAACAGTTAAAGATTGTTGCACAACCAGTGTCCGCTCATATTGTTACACTTCATCTGCAGCATCGGTCATCTTTGCCCTTAATTCGGCTACCATTGACTCTACATCCCAGGAGAATGGAACTGCATCTTTTCAGACGAATATCGCTTCAGCAGCAAGAAATTCCATATGCCATGAAGGACGTATCGGTGGTGAGGGCCGCGGTAGCCTGGAAGAGTAACGGATTAGCAACCGGAATGTTGCGAGTTCGAAACTCGATCCAACCAAAGACCGTCGTGTACGTGGGAGTCGGTGCAAATTAAACCTGTCGGGGCCTCAAATGTCCTCATGTTGGCGTGGTGTGGACGTTTAGAGAGTGGGATGCCAGCTCAGGGGTTGACCTCGTCATCCGACCGTGGTTCAAGATTACGAGATGTCCTCGGATCTTTTCCTTCGAAACTGATTCTGAATCATCGCCAAAAGTCCGTTGTGTTGCTCAGTGCGACGTTATTTAGACTATCCAACTATTTCTATCCCTGTCTGGTGGTACCACGGAGTCAATTTCAACGAGGCCTGCGTTATGCAGCGTCATATAAGTCTGATACCTAATGTTATGATATGGAGTGCCATTGGATTCCATTCCCATTCTCGCCTCATACCGGAACTGTGACCTGCCAGTGTTCCATAACTGAGATTGGGGCCTGAATTTGATTGATTGAGATATTGGGTTAGCTTATCTTTGGGGCCTCTCTAGGCCCATTTATGAAAACGACAATTCGTAAGCACGTGTATAACGCAATGCCCAACAACTCCTGAGTAGCCACCATGTTCCACAACCTACTTTGACTGCGCGTTCACCAGATTTGTTACCTATTGAACACGTCTGGTCCACGATCTCACGACGAATAGCACATCGGATATCATCAGCAGCCTCCACAGATAAACGTTGGCAATGCATTGATACTGCTTGTTTGATACACCCCAAACACACATCCAATATCTTTATCCTCTCAATACCAGACTGTAGTAGGTCTGAAAAGGTATAGAAAAGTTTAAAAAATAGTAACTAAAAAGATTTTCACTTTTAAGTCTAAGATATGTTGTAATAAACTCTCCGGTTGTAATGAATCATAATGGATATTTAACAGCTCCGCATCAAACTGCTTAAACATTGAACATTAACGAGAACTGTTATTTTATTTTCTCAGTGGGGGGAGGGAGATCAGAACCCGATCGACACACACACACAGCTGCGATAAAACAGAATAAAATCAAGATACACTGTACGAGGTCAAGCGATTCACACGATTCATATAAAGATGCGTGAACTCGTATAGACACTTCAGTTGGGCGTACTAATAACTGTAGGCGAAATAATTATATGATTAGCCGTTTACGAAATGATTTTTACATAAATAGTATCATTCGAGAGGAATCGAAACGGACAATCAGACACTTTTTCTTATTCAATGCGTAGGCCTAAACTTGTTTCTTGGTGAGTGGGGACAAATTATGATCCAGAGATGAACTCTTGTTATTATTTTTTTTATTCAAATGAATCATGTAATGAGAAGGATTTTCTGTGTAAACAAGGAAGGTATTTAAATTAACGTCGCACTGGAGTAACACAACGGGCTATTGGCGACGATCCGGGATCAAACCCGAAGGGAAAGATCCGAGGACAACACCACGTAACTTTGAACCACGGTCAGATGACGAGGTCGCACCTGAGCTGGCACCCCACTCTCCAAACTTCCACACCACGCCAACGTGAGGACATTTGAGGCCCCGACAGATTTAAAGTGCGCCAACCACCTTTGTACACGACGGTCTTTGGTTGTATTCGAACTCGCAACCCTCCGATTGCTAATCCGTTACTCTTCCAACCGAGCTACCACGGCCCTCTGTGTAAACTAACAAACTAGACGAAATTTTACTTCTGTCGCCTAAATACTCTCAAGTTATTTAAATCGGAGTAACCTTAAAATATAGTTTATCGTCGTTTCGGCAATGTTTGGAATTTAATCAAATCAACGTTCACCAATCAACTATCAATTTGGATTTTATTCGTTGGATTTTTTATTGGCGAAGTGTTGAAATCGTATTCGAAAAATGACTGACATCACGTTCGGAATATATGTATAGGAAACACGTCCGCCACAGAAAAACTACAGCCATCTACATTTAGCTTGACAGTAAAATCATCTCATTAACTAAATCAGCCCATTTCACACTCTTTTGTTCCCGACTAGCTAAACGTAAACGTAAATCAGCGGCTTTGTGCAAAAAATTGCGTTTCAATTAAATAAAGTATTTACATTATTACAGTTTAGTGAAATCAAAATATGAGAGGAATCTTCTGTTAAGCTAAATAAATAGGTGGCGGTAGTATTTCTAAGACGGAAAGTGTTTCCTGTACGTATTCCGAACATGACGTTGCTTGACTGGTTTTTTGAATACCATTTCAGATTTTGCCCTAATTATAAATTCCAAAGAAGAAATTCTGAATTGATATATGATAGTTGATTGGTGAACTCCAATTAGATTAACCGTCAAACGTCGCCAAAATAACGACAAACTACATTTAAGGTAATCTTGATGTGTATTATCCGAGACCTTTTTGGTAATAGAAAGTAATATCTCCATTTTCAGTCTAGTTTATTTGTTTGCGCTGAAAATTCCTCTTATGTTTTGAGAAAAAGGAAAGGCGAAAATCTGTAGACAAGTAAAATTTCTAGCATCGCTTAAAAATACGTCAGGAACTGACGATAGATAGTCTTTTCAAAAAGTTTAGGTTTTGTTTTTTAAATATATACCGGAATGAAATTGAGTAACGATTTAAGTTTTGATTATTTTCTGACAAAACGATCAATTTGCTACACTTCTTTTCAATTCAGATATTTGAAGGAATTAAAAAATAAACAATCGGAAAGATTGTCGGCTTATAGCAGAAACTCATTAACCGGCATTGTTTCGGAGACACAAAATGCTTATTTTATATGCATAAGATGTAACACACAATGAAAATTATTTTGTTTTATCTAAAAAGTAATAGTTGGTCTTTGAACATCTATATAGTAAAAAACATTTATCAGTTGATGAGTTTCTGCCCTAAGTCTACGAGATATGAATTTCTACAAGACATCTATATAGAACACGTAACTGGAAATATAAAGTGATGGTAAATATATAGAATTTCCTTCACCGCCAAAATATATTTTAGACAGATGGAGTTATTTATTTTTTAATCAAGGATTGAGGACACAGTAATAAGCCCTCGTGTAGCAAAAAATGACCGTAGAGCGATAAGCCAACCAGGGATTAGGAAAAATAAAAAATTCAATCTCTTTAAATGTTGCATGGGTATGATATACGATACACGTTTTTAGTCAATGAAGAAATGAAGAATACAAAAAGATCATTTTTAGTGGTCTGTTATGGAAACAGGTTCCGTAGTGAGATACGAGAGAATGTTTTTTCAGTCTTAATCCAATCACGTTCGACCACATTACTCGCAGGCCATGACCTTAACCTTAAAAGGGGGTGTGTCTAACGCAAATGTAAAAGAAATGTTTTACTGTTACTTTTAAACTTCTGGTTTCCGCTACATTTTAATATTAGAGTGACTTCTTTCCATTTTGTGTTCGTTGAAATACTTTTCAGACGTACCACTGGGAGGTTTGAATATGTTTCGTCGAATGCACTAGTTCACTATTCGTCACCACAAAAAAATATTTAACATATTTGGTTATAAAAGAAAGTCAGGAAAATTATTTATTCTCATTAATCTATCAACAATTTCAATACATTTTGTATGTGCTAAAATAATTAAAATATTTATTTATTTAACCTGACGTATCCTTAAACATGCATGAGACATTTGCACATTATTTGCAACATATTTCTTTTTCAAAATTAAATTTAAGACTTTTAATCCTTGAACACTAGAAATCGTTGATTAACTCGTTAAGATGAAAGCAGGAATTCCATCAAATTACGGATCGCGGTTCAATTTTGGGTTAAAGCCTGTTTGCTGAGAACCATATTTACTGTAAGACAACGCACACAAACGCTCGCTTACCTCAATGATATGAAAATATTATTTTGAAGAGAAGTAATAAGCAAAAAATTCCCGTGTCGTGCTTTAAGCCTCAAGACAAAATAAAATTACCCTCAATTTCCGCGTAACCAATGTAATTCCTCACGTATTCCTGCAAACTAATTATTTTGTATCTATTTGTTTGTCGAATGCTTTAAAGGTACTTGTATCACAACACGTGTTTATATCGTTAATCAAAATTAATTAATCCACCAAACTGGAGGACAGGAAAGTTCCCCCAGATGTCTCTCGCTAGTATTCCCTTTTTATATAAGGCTGAAAATTAATTACTGGGTTTATCTTGGTTTGAAATTAATTATCTTGGTTTGGTACCAGGAAAAATCTCTAGTCATGTGCTATCTACATCAGGACCAGCCTTCAGATATTCCAAGAAACTCCCCGACAAAAGAACATGATTTTCAATCAGTGTCGCGTTTCAATGTTCGATATGATGCCGATGACCTTGAACACAAAATAGAAAACGTGATGCTGATGGCATAAAGATGAGACGCGACAAGGAACATGGGAAGTGTTTTCCCCCTTCTATTTGAGCATTAATCATAAGCAAATTCCCCTACGGAACTAGTCGCTCGACCGCGATTATGTGCAGCCATTGTTTTCCCCCAACGAAACTAGGATCGTGCTACAGGTGGTTGCGCAGTTGGGAAATTGGGGAAGAGGTACATTTGATCCCGTTTCTGTGGCTAATTGTCTTAAAGCGTGATCTCGTTCTTTGAGAAGTGTTCATCTTTCGTGCACATTTAGTTCGGAATTAAACTAGATTGGGAATATCGTGCAGCTCATTAGGGAACTTAAAAACACTTTGGAAGGCTGTTTAACGAATGGTGGAACTGTCATGCAAAAGGAGGAACATGATCGAAGGAAATTTGTTTTACTTTAGCAAAATTTCTGAGAAACACTGTTCAGCAATGTGTTATCTTAGATTAGACATAGATGTGGAACTCTGTAATCTGAAATTGTGTTCAGTTTTCAATGTTCAGTTGAAATTTGATTTATTTGAATCATGACCACCTCGGATAAGACTGAACTGGTAACACAAAACAGCACTAAAGAAAAACAGGAAAAATTGCAATTCAACATTTTACTACTGCTACTGAAAGATTAATAAAGCAAGAGTTCAGAATGACCTATTCTCGGATTTGCTTAGCATGTATTTATTGTGATAATTTTACAATAAAACTGGAAGTGAGTTACGTACCTTTTTTAAAGTATTGAAAACGTCCTCTTAATGGTCTTCTGTTTCGCAGCACTTTCACACGCAAACTGCATCATTTCAACTTTCAAACTGCAGCTCAATGCAAGTTCAATGCATTTCAAACCTCATTTAACTTTCCATGTTAATAATGAGATGTTTTAATTATATTTACTTTTTTCATACTTTGAAGTACTTATTTTGTTTTCACGTTGTTTACATAAATGTTTAATCATGCTTTTAATGGTGATCTGGTTGTTAATTGGTATTTCTAAATATCTTTTTATTAAATTTTATTTTGTCTCGCGTTTGGTAAAGCTTATCCATTTTTGGAACTTGAGACATAAAACCCAAACCAACCAACCATCTGCTCACTTAACAGACTAGTCAAGGACAAAGTGCGCACACTCGAGCTAGAAGCTTTATTTAAAACTTTATATACTCGGTGTCAAATTCAGTTCGGATAAACTGGACACTCGGTTAATCGGAGTTCAGATAATTAAGGTTCTGCTGTATATATAGATTTAAACAGAGCAGGTCCCCACATCTCCAATCCGAGTACCACTGCAAAGTTTTATGACTTTAATGAAAATCAATAAGTATTTTTAGTACTTAAAGTTTAACTTGCACAAATGTATAATCAATTCCATATCCTTTCCATTTATAATTCTGGTTTATTATTATAAATACAGTGAGATTTATGTATGCCCCACCAATGGCCAAGCGGCTACAGGCGTCGTTTTTAAGAAACTAATAGACTGAAGCGCTTGGTTGCGAGTTCAAATCTCGTACCATTTGGTACGAGATTCGAACTCTCAACTAAGCGCTTCAATTGGGCTGGTTGTTTTAAGTTTCCTGGTTTCTTCAAGACGATATGTATATGCGGGCTTCACCAAAGTCCTCCAGGAAGGTATGTCTCCCCCGAGTTCACGGTGAGTGCGATGTGGGAGCACCTCCCATGGTGCCCTGGTTAACACTGAGACTGCCACGTTCAAAAGTGAAGCTAGACTTTTTGGGACCTAGGGCAAACGGTGTTAATGCCGCCCTGTCCAAAACAAAATTTACTATTTAAAATGATGATTAAGTATATTATTAAAATAATTAGTTCGTGTGTAAAATGTACTGATTAGTATCATATTTGTTCCCAATATGATGCGATGATTCTTCTATCCAATGGGATATGCAATATGTCTACGTGTCCTTTCATTTGCAAGCACTAGTGACAAGAGTTGGTAGCATTTTTTCGTGACGATCAATTCCCAAGAGTTTCTTCCCTATACCAAGAAAAAAGACGTAGTTCAACGTCAAAAAACTTGTATAATTTTTAATTTTACAAAACAGCACATTGCAGTAAAAATTTTCAACATTGCATTCAGTAGACAGTATCTAACTTAAAACAGAGTTCAAATAAAGCATTTTTGTCATGAATAGAGTTGCACCCGTGCCAAAATAACTTTTCGAATGATTTTTTACCTGATAGATTGCAATAAATGATTTGTCCGTAGTAGATACTCCAAAATGAAAAACCCTTACTTTTGTAGAAAATACTCTTTTTAAGTATTATCTGGTTGCATTTGAAACAATGTATTGCCGATTTTGATTTTTTTTTAATTCTAGAGTATCTATCTGGGGGGGGGGGGGGGTGACCAGCTATAATAACAAAATGTTATATTTATCTTAAACTAACAAAACACTCCATTTATTATTTATCACTCATTTTTTCACGTGATTCGCTTTCCTTTGAAATACTGAAAATAAAAAAGAATTAATATTAACATCCTTATAAGGTGTATAAGTATTTCAGCTTTGAAACTTGGCAACACCCTAAAATCTCATCTAACTGGTTCGGATGCCGTGACGGATGCGTCGCTTAGAAGATACTTTGTTTTACAACACTAAAGCAATTCTCACGTAGAGACCTCCAGACGAGATAATTAAATCGCCGAAAGGATTCTATATTGTGTCAAAATGGACGTGGGACGACAAGGTTGATGTAAGTGATGCAAGTCAGCGTGTGAGGCTGAAATGGATTCAGGAAATAATCTAATAGAGATCAAATGTGTTCTTATTATCGACTTTATCCGACCGTCTCATCGATCATAAGTTGTCAGTAGGCGTTTGTTACAGTCAAATCTTCTCTGGAACGCCAGAAGCTAAGCCGAAGGATTTTTTTTTTAATTTCTGATATTGAAGCGTTCTATGACAGAAATAAAAACTATCAGGTAATATTTCGAGATTCAGCACTATTAACAGATCTAGAAATATTCACCTGGACAAAAAATATATTTTTGCTCTGACTTGCAATTGAGCATGCCGGCAGATGAACCAGACAGTTCCATTTTTATGTTTTTTCAGAAGCAGATAAAGGTAATGGAACTGTCTGGAGTTTTGCCCTAGGTATATTGTATCCATTCGCTTAATATTTCCTATGCATAGATAAATGGATCTGCAAAACTCTTATTGTTTAAAAAAAATTACTCTTTTACTAGTAAATAGTTGCATAAAAAAATTTATTTCAACCGAAAATTCAGTAGTAGGATTTTTAATACAAGCATCTTCAATTTGTACAATTTAAATTTATTTTAATGTCACATGTACAAAATCGTTTAAGATTACATCCGATGTGATGTGATAAAAAGATGAAAAATAGGTGAGTATGTTCAGATCTAAAATTTTACACAACCTACTCAGGTGTATTGCATGCTTTGGGCTATATAAATAGTTTTGAAAACCTTGTACGATGTGATTTTCGTTTTCAATTTCTGTTTCAAAGTCAAGCCTGGGAATCATCATCCTGATTTTAAAAATCTGAAAAATACTGAATGTAGCAAGCTATTTTTATTTTGGATTGGATAATGCCCTCTACTAATCTTAAATGAGCAATGATACTCTAATGTTTATTAAATTTAATAAACATTCCATTTTTTTAAGTTGTTCGTGCTTTTTTAAGCTACAAATTTACAAATGAGATCCCAAAATTGATTAATTTTTGTTAAATTTGGTAACGCATGTTTTATTCATTGACAAAAATAATCAGTATGTGTATACAAAATTAATTTTGTTATTTAATGTTTAGAAATGTGATAATATGAAATTTCTTTCAGAAAAAAAGAATTCAATAAACTAATTTATGTATACATTATTCATATATGAATTAGGGTTGATCATTCTAAGGTAAGATGGAGAGATAATTATTTCGGCTTTAATTCACATAATATAAATCAAATGATTGGGTAAAAATATTTTCCTTTTCAAATTACAGTACATATATCTAATATAATAAAACAATTGAAGAGAGTTTATAAGTCATGACGGATTTATTGTGCTCAATTTTACAAAAATACAACTGCGCTCAAGTATTAATAAACTACAGAAAAAGCTATTTAGATGCGTCTAGAGCATTTTTCACAAGACAATTTTTAAAATGTATTCTTTATTAATGCGAGTTTAATACGATTTCAAAAAATATGCTATACATATCATCTAGAAGATTGATGATCCTTAAATGAAACAGAAGTAATAAACTTGTTCGTTACGTATCACTAACTATGCGGAACTGATTATATATGGGAAAAGTGCCTTGAATTATAGAGTAGAATTTGGTCACTCCATCTATAAATGAAACAAGTATTTTGTAGTTTATAATTCTTTTCGCTACATAATTATGTATAGTTGTATTGAAATAAAATGCAAAAGGAAAGAAAGTTTGGAATATATCCCCAACAATTTGTAAAGATTGTTAATAGCATTTCAAACACAGTAATTACGATAAATATTTAAAAAATACGCGTACATTTTTCTCATGTTACCAAAGCTCGAAAAAGTTTCTTACACTTGCATATGCCAATTTTATTTAATCTCTTGAAAATAAATACTTGTCATTAATAAAATGAGGTTCTTAAAAATTCTTTCGTTCTTGAATTGTCCTTGAAAAGTTCTTGGAGTTTCTTTTTCGTAAAAGCATAGCGTTATTATTCCATGAACGATTCTAAAATTTAGGGTCGTGCAGATGGGAAGAGCTACAGGTGCTCGATCTTCTTTTCTCTTAGGGTCAAAAGTTTCCTTTTGCAAGAAATTTTGATCATGAAATTTGATGAAAATTCATGATAAAAAAATTCATAATTTACAAAATATTGTCGTCATCTGACCGTGCAAAATAGCAAGGTGTCCTCGAATCTTTCCCTTCGGGATTGATCCCGGGCAGTCGCCAATACCCCCTTGTGCTGCCCTAGTGCGACGTCATTTCAACTACCTACCTACTTACCAAAATATCGTATTATTTTTGTTTAAATGCTTTGAATGTACACAAACAAAATTCGTCAACCTTATTCAAGCGTAGGTTCTTTTTAATTCGAAATTGAAATCCGACAGTAAACCCTGTTCCTATACCCGAACACATTTGGAAGCCATATGGGGCGTAAGTTCGATTCATGTATGCATTTCTCTGTTCTCTGTCAGTAAATATCCTTATGTGCGTATGTCTGCTTTACTTCAAGGAAGAAACATCGTCGCAACTGTAAATATCAAACATCTTAAATTGCAATGTTACAAATCAAGATTTTAAAATTTTGTTCTCACATTGGATTGATTTTATATCAACCTTTTCTGCAAAAATCGCAAATTTCCATTAACTAGCAAAAAGAGTTAGGTTTTCTGATGAAAAACAATTATCTCTTTTAACAGGTAATAGCCAGAATTTTATTTTGGTGGGAGCCCCAAAGATAAAAATGAAAATTTTTATACAAAATTTATCACATTTTTAAAAAATGTCTTTTTAGTAGCCATGTATTAAATTTAAAATTACTTCTGTAAGCTTATAAAAGTGACAAATCTCGGTCTAAGTGCAAGAATGACTACAATGGTTGTTTCGCAAATATTTACAAAATAAATTACATCAAATAATCAAATTTTGTTCCTGGAAATTCATTTTATTTTTTCAACCACTGTCCCTTCATATGTACATACATTGAATGTTGAGAGTACTTATGAATATGTAAGGGGATGGTAGATTCAAGACAGAAAAATTATCCATAATCATTGCTATCATAATAAAGATTGTCACATTATTTTTTAAAATTATTAATTCATAAAATAACAGTTATTTTAAAGTATGAAATAACTTTGTTTTACTTGAAAAAAAGCATGTTGAGCATTTATATCTTATTTGAAAAGAAATTTTAAATGGCAGAAATAAAAAAAGCAACTAATAAATAAAAATTAGATTTGAAAAAAATACAAAATTTTAAATCCAACTTGATTTTCGAAAATACAAATAAGTCGAATTTGTAATTAACCATTGATAATTGCACTTGCCTGTTCGGTAATATACAAGCACTAAGACAATTAACTTTCTTTCAGAAAATTTTAAATCCAATCAGTGGAATTTTTCGACATTCGAAATGAATTACAATCATTTACTCGATTCTGCATAAATATAACACTATAATAAATGAGCAACCTGAATATGCACGATAAGCGACACTACTACTTAGGATGAATACTTTCGTATTCGAAAACCTAGGATGAGTACTTTTGTATTACTTTGGTATCCGAGTACATTTGAATCCGAGTACTTTTGTATGAGTACTTAGGTAACGGAGAAATTTGGTAACCGAGTACCTTGGTATCCGAATACTTTTGCATCCGAGTACTTTTGCATCCGAGTACTTTTGCATCCTAGTACTTCTGCATCCAAGTATCCGAATGCGTTGAAAAAGAATCGAGTACAACGAATTCGTTTAAATATCGAGTACACGAGTACTTTTGCATTGGAATACTCCCATCTCTAGTATTTTATGACACAGAATACCCCTAAAATCTCGAGGAACAAGGCGGCTTCCTTAACAGATACGAAACATCGCGAAGTTTAAAAATCTCTCGTCTCAAGTGTGAAGGAGTGGTCCTTGCCTTCAATCGCATTAGCACCGACACGTTCTCGAGAAGAAGATATCCATCTATACTTAAATAACCATCACGGTGGGAACAAGTAACTGTGATGATCCTCCGACATGATGCGAATCGAACGGCTCCGATTCGCGTGCGAACCCTCGCGTGCTACAAGGGCGGCGAGGCCCTACGAGAGCAGAATACCAAGTTCGTCGATCCCGTCTCTCTCCTTCATTTCCATTTCGGATACGCTCCCATTTTCGACTTTATGGCTTTCTGATACATACTGCGTGTCGCAGAGCCGAGAGCAAATCCTAATTATTAAGGCAATCGGGGCAAAAAGAAAAGTTCCCGCACTAAATAATGTCATCCTGCCGGTCTCTTCGTGAGTTTAATTTACTGCGACGGCTGCGTTCTGTCCCTTTTTAAATACCGTGAGGTTTTTCTCTCGAGTTCCTTGCTAAATGTGTCGGTGCTTCACTTAGCTTGATAAACACTAGTTTAGAAATCGATTAGTAATAGTAAGTTTCGAGTGTGTTTACATCATTCCTTTGTGATTGATTCATTAAACAATTCTCTACGATGCCAAAACTAATTGAAAAATAATATTTTAGTATCGTACGAATGGCAAAATTAACATAAATAAAAACCGCTTATATAGCGCAAGTCTTCAATATAAGAATCGTAGTAGATCCGCGAATAGCATCTGGGCTATTATTCATATGTATTGATAGCAGAGTCGTTACTGATATTTCATGCTTTACTAGCAGAATTACACGGCGATGCTCGGGTTGGTTGGTAAATGTTGATTCTACTTCACTGAAAAATGTAAGCATCATTTAAGTGTACAGAAAATATTTTTTAATCTCGTTTTAACTTTTCATAGCTTGTACAATTTACTTCGGACGCAAATATGTATACATAATACTATATCCATCCATATAATACATTTCATATTCATCTCTTGCTGTAAGACAAACTACAAAAGCTTTTTCTGAGATGATTCTTCAGAAGTCGATTTTGAATTTTGGAGTGATTACGAATGCCAATTAAGTTCATTTTCAGTAAAAATGAGGAACTTTCAGCTTATAGTCTTGCATTCAGTTTTCCAATCAATATTTATTTTTTGTGATACCCTTGCACCATGGATTCGATGTTTTCGAATTAGTATATTACCATTGTGAGAGGATGGCAAATTAAACTGTTTCGGCATTCGCGGTTAATTTATTTTGAAGCACATATTTTTTCTTGATAATTCTATTCAGCCGAACGTGGAATAACGGAGCTTGTTTAAAACAAATGCCATCAGTATAGACAAAGCAAACTCACTTGATTACACTTTTTACAAAATCACTGCTGTCAATGAATGTTTCAACTTCAAGTAAGCAAACCTCGACCTTCTGCCACTTAAGACAAAAATTTCTTTTTCCACAGTCCTAGTTTACATACTTCCTTACTATGATATTATTCCAATATCAGCAAAGTCGTATTTAAAATTCGTTTTCCACCATCAGACATTCAGTTTTAAATCGAATCCTTATGGTACTTTTTAAATTCAGAGATTCAATTTCTAAATAGAAACCCCGTACCTATTTAGAATGATAGATGTAGTTACTTGACTATGGAGTACAACTTTCAATAATACCCATGAAACATGAAAAACAAATGTAAATTAAATTGATTTTAATCGTCTTGTAATGAAAATGTATCAAAATTTAGAAATATCTTTGAAGTACAGCGTATGGCTACCCATTTTTTTTAACGTAATATATCTTATTTTAGATAACTTTATTTTAACTTTACCAATCATTTTAAAATAAGAAGTTATACACCTTACTTAAAAATGTTTCCATTTATCTTTATGAAACAGGATTCTACAAACTACAACGTATTTAACCAAAGACTTAAGGAAAGTTCGTCAAAATATACATATACAACCAAGAAATTATCCATGTCTAGTGGTATTTGGCAGAAAATAAAAATAATTCATTACAATTTAACTCCTAAATAATATATCTGTAATATGGAAAGTAATGGAACACATAAATACAAACAGAAACGAAATTCTGGTCATTGAAAATTAATTCTGAAAAACGAAAGATCTGAGCAAGCGTGTCAAATTTCAACGTCATGAGAATATTCTGAAATAGAGAAATTCGAAAGAGACGCTTGAAAAATATTGGGTAGCGATGTCGAATCCGGGGCACTAGCGATTTATCGCCAAACATGGTAGCCTTGGTGTTTTGATCCAGTTTTATGGCAACCCTATGCAAATGACTTTGGACGCCATCTTGATTTGGCGACAAACATGCCCCGGATTCAACATCTTTACCAAATATTGATAGACAATAATGAATTATTTACAAAAAGGACACAAATTTACAAAACTTAGAAATACTCAAATATGACCGCAAAATTTCTGTCTTAACTCAAATACATAAACACGGAATTATAAATTTAATTTATAAAATAAAACATTAATTCTGGCATTGCCAGATACCAAATTGCAAAATTACGCTTTTATCATCAATGAGTTTTTTGTTTTAGCCTTTTCGTGTTCCATTACAAATTGCAAGTTGTGTAAAAATAAGTATTTTAAATATCCATTTTTCATCATTCAAATATTCCTAAATTATTTATATTGTGGAGAGAAATAAAAAATCAGTTCAAACATAATTAGAATTTTAAATTGTTTAAATATAAAATTTCGGAAAAAATTGTTTTTCGAGCAATACTGGCAAAAGAGTTTTATTAGAATATTTGATTTTTGATCAATACTGGTAAAACAAACTGAGTAAAGCATACCGCAATCTTTTTATACTCAATGTTTTTCCTATGGCAATTTCGAATTAATTTACCCCCTCTGCACACCTAGGTTAAAGAGCACGGGGTTAATATGTAGCTTGGTTACTCGCAGGGTTCCAAAGTATAAGTGTACTAAATTTGGTGTGGATTGGTCAAACGGTGTAAATTTGTATAGAGAACATGCAGACGCCAACTCTGCTTTATATGTATAGATTTAAATCCATTTACTATGGGGCCGCGGTAGCCCGGTTGGAAGAGTAACGGATTAGCAACCGGAGGGTTGCGAGTTCGAATCCAACCAAAGACCGTAGTGTACAAAGGGAGTTGGTGCATGTTAAATCCGTGGTGGCCTCAAATATCCTCACGTTGGCGTGGTGTGGAAGTTTGGAGAGTGGGATTCCAGCTCAGGTGCTGCCTCGTCATCTGACCGTGGTTCAAAATTACGTGGTGTTGTCCTCGGATCTTTCCTTTTGGGATTTATCCCGGACCGTCATCAGTAACCCGTTGTGTTGCCCCAGTGGGACATTAATTAAAATACCTACCATTTACAATGAATATATGCGCATTTCTTACCTCCTAATGAAATACGATTTATCAAAAGTATAATGTTCCATTTTTTGTACTTTTTACAGGCCTTACCTATTCTGGCTTCTAATAAAACACAGGGCAAAAAATGCACACCTCAGTCCAACAATTAGCTTCTTAACATTCTTTACTTCATTCGCCAAGGCGATTCGCTATTTTCACCTAAACCTATTTTCAAGTTCGCTCACCATTCCTTTTTTACACTGATTTCTATCTTCCAGATTTCGCATTATTTTCTGTAATCGGAGAATTTCATTAGAGCTACGAGTTCTGTATAATTTTAGCAATATTATGCAGATTTGTAGCTCAAATCAAGCATATTTGTGTGTGAATTAGACTGTAAACTCCCGTGGTGATTGATTTTTCATTGTATATATCCGGTGTTGCCATTCACCAATAAGGAAATACGGTCAACAGGGGCGCACCTACGGAGAGGGCTATGGGGCTTAAGCCCCTCAGACCGCATAAAAAGCAAAAAATATCCTTACATAATTCACTGATTGCTTCTTTAAAAATCGTGTATAAAGGTGTTTTGATATTTTTTTTTCTCACAGTCAACTAATATTTATTCGTTGCTTTCAGTCCATTTGGAAAAGTGCACCATTTCTTATTTACTGGGGTTGGATAAAATATTTGAACATTTTAATATTATTCAGTAAAATGGCACCTTTTCTCTTCAATACAGCTTCTATTTATCTTGGAATAGTCCCTTTAAAATTAGTCTCTACGTAACGCACTTTAAAAGTCTCTTGGTAATACACTCCAAAACTAGTCTCTAACACACTCCAAAACTAGTCTATGTAACACACTCCAAAACTAGGCTCTTATGAACACACTCCAAAACTATTCTCTAAGTAACATATTCTAAAATTAATCTCTTGGTAACTCTTAAACTAGTCTCTAGTATCATACTCAAAAATTAGTTTCTTATTAACACTCTAAAACTATTCTATGTTTCAAAGGACTTCTTAAATTTTAAAATCATCCCCTAAATAAAGATCTTACAATAAAAATGTACTCCCTCCAGATTGATATCCCAGCTGCGCTCCTGACTGTCAATATCTGTGCCTCGTACGTTAGCGAAATAGAAAAAAGATGTATATTACGTCTTATTCTGGAATTTCTGTTTTAAATTTTTACAATGAAATGCATATGACCTTATCCACATATCTTAAAGGAACACAATGAGCGTAGAATTAGCACAAGTTTTCACATGTATCAAGTGTAACTTTATTGGTATTCCGTTGACCACAGCACAAGCCATTGCAGACGCATGAACATATGTTTGTCTGATAAAAAGAAATTTCAAAGTTAGTTAATACAAAATAAAACAAATAAAACAAAGTTACTAATATGAACTTAAAGTCCATTTGTAGCTAGAGCACAGCCACCAAGACAAAATCAAATAAATAACATTGTTCTAAGATACAATCTTAGCAACTTTTCAAAATGCATCTTTGTTTTATTTGTCAGCATTGTGTGAACAATCTGTCCAGGCATACAAAGCAAAAGCGATTTTATGAATACGAATTTGACATTCAGAATTCAAAACGCATGTGTAATAACGATGCGAAAGGAAATATTTTCCAGATAAGACAGACCTGACGTTGAATGTGTACCCGTCTTTTACATTCTTCACAACTCATTCCCGCTAGTTCCGACGTAATTCTACCACTCGTGAAAGCGGTGATGTGTTATTAGCACATTTCCTTTGTTTCTTGCACGACTTGGAACTTCTCAGATGCGAGTAACACATTGTTTTCATCCGGCTCTGGTTCGATGTCATTCGAATTTTGAAGGGCATTATCAAATTAAACCCTCCGCCGTTCGAATTCGGTATTTTAATTCCCCGTTCTCGAATTCCCATCACGTTTGGAAGCTCATCTTCAAGCATAAGCGGTGCTGGAGGCGATTTTCATTTGCATTGCAATCGCGTTGCAGGAGGTATCAAAATCGGTCCAGATCAAACCCAGATATTGTTTTCCTCGACTTTTTAGTTCGCTCGTTCTCTCAGCTGACCCAGAATGGGATATATGGTAGGCAGAAAAAAACGTTGCTTGTGTATTTGATTTCCCTCACAGGATGTGCAATTATAATACGAAGTAGCGAGGCTGCTGAAGGTAGAAAAAAGAATTAAAGCAAATTGATTGCTTTCTATGTAGGACTTTGCACTTCGATTCCTGCTGCGTAATTAGGCATGGATTCGTGTGAAAATATCACCGAGAGGACGATATCATAATTATAACGGGTAACTGGACTGGCTAAAAAATCATTTATCTTCTGATTTGCTGAAAAATTATTTTCGCGCCTTTCGAAGTGATTAAATTGATGTGTTGTGAGGGTTATGGTTCTCCTCCCTCTTATATCAATGAGTTGTGAATTGTGATGAATGGCGTGCATGAACTGGTGGCATCAAGTATTCCAGATTGTTGTTTCCCTGCAACAGGATGCTTCGTAAACAAGGTAAAACAAGTTGATTAAACGACGCCAATGTCATGGGGTGTGAAAGATTGTTGTCTTTATGAAGCAAAGTAACATTATTAAATTAAGCGGATAAAAGATAAAACATCAATTTGCTTCGGTATTTCCTCTAAGCTTCGCATGGTTGCAAACACCGTGGCACAAATGCAACAGAAGCTTTCTCTTATATGGCTGTGCCTCTTGGAAAAATTTCCACAGCCGAAAAAAATAATATAATATCAATATAAAGAAAAATGATTCCTAAAAAAACATTTTCTTAACTTTACAAGAAATAATGATAATCGTTCGCGATAACAAAAAGTCGAAAGAAGTGTGCACCTAATACAAACAAGACGGCACACCTTATAATTTAATAGCGATAGCGTTAATATATTTTGATGTCTCTGAAAGTGCTGTTTAATATCCTGTTGTGTTGCTCCAGTGCGACATTAATTAACTATCTTAAACTTACCTGAAAGAGCTGTTATTTTTATTGCTTCAAATTTTACATTAACAGGAATAAAACCTAAACAGATGTTAAACATTAGCTTAATGTTTATTACATAGGCCGCTTTATATGAAATCATGATGATGGGGATCACCGTGGCTCAATGGGTTTGCCCACTGCGCTAGCATTCTGTGAGTTGTAGGCGGCGCAGGTTCGATTCCTGTCGCTTGCCTTTGATGTATTTCTCTATTCCGAATCAATTAAACTTTCCTTGTGTCCATTACTTGACGTTGTCTCTCTTGTGTTTGGCGCTGCATGACCAAATATGGCCCTTGCCATATTTGGTCATGCTGCCCAAACTGCCATTGCCCATGCTGCCATTGGTTATAAAACCCAGCCAAACTTATAAGGATGAAATTGAGAGACCGAAAAGATACATTTTGCTCTGGCACGTGCTAACAAAGAAGTTATTTAACAAGCAGGAGCTGGATGTAATAAGTCCTTCCATGTCGCCGGTTATACTGTTGATTAGATCATAATTGCAAGAACAAAAACACATTATCTGAAGTATTCAAACAGTCTTGCAACAAAAATCCTTTGAATGCAGGGCGATTTTCAAATTATACTCGGTACAATTCACAGTACCTCAGTTCTCACTTTCGAATTAGAAAACATTATTAAGCAGACATTTTTTGTGAATATGTAGATAAGGCACCATTATGTGTTTATAAGGAAAACGGGAGTTTATATTAATTTAGTGCTGTAAAATATACAAATGTAGTGCGATTATGCACGGAACTCAGAGAAACTTGACTTTTCTATGGCATTGCCTTCAACTCAGAATTTCTGGGATTCTATAAAAGGTAGAAAAGGAGGAAAACAATGTTACATACTGTGCAAAAAATAATGTGAACTTAAAAGAATAATTTCGTATTCATAAAATGATACACGGGACAAGGATTTCCATCGCTGAAAAACTCCACGCGTTATTTTCATATTCAGAATGTGCTTTGTGGTAACTTTACACATCATATGATGGCAGAATACATCTTTAATAAAATTAGCATAAAAGTAGTTAAAACATAAATTTTTGTATGCTGATGTTTTTCCGCGTTATGAAATATGTAGCTTTTTACGATCTTCCAGAAATTACATCTAAAAATATCTACCACGAGCAACTAAGATGCTGGATAGCTAAAATTGCTACTAAATTAAGGTTTAAGATGAAACTTTTTTGGTACTATTTTAAAAAATTTATACTACTAGTGTTACTATTCCTCAAGTGCTTTGGGTCTGTGGCAGCCCTGTATAATATGCTTTTAGAAAGATATATATGGGTAGCATAGAATTTATTTATAATAAATAAATCGTCAATTTTAACAATGAAAGAATTAATACTAGAAATCTCTATTTAGTATCAAACTGAAGCACTTGCTTTGGTACTTAGTTAAAGCATGCCTCTGGAGTAATGAGGGATACATTCAGGGGAAAGGCCTACAGAGTTTCGCACCCTCACTGAAACAATTTTGTTGTTTTAAACAATAAACGCACGTGCTGAAGTTAGTATAATCAGCTTAAATTAGTTGTGCGTAGATATACCGGGTGGTCATAAAGTAACTTCGCCTATATATCGTTACCACCACGCCAAACTCATAAATTTGTAAAATTGACGTTCCTACAATAACGCGTTCAAAGTTTTGATGCTTCGGGAAAAATCGAGTTACGACTCAGTTTCTCATGAAAATTGGATTTCCACTAAGAATCAAGATAATTCGTGGCCTTCTCATAACATAAATACACTTAGGTGAAAATCGCCAAAATGCAGATTGGTGCTTTGGCGTGTAGTAACGATATGTACGAATCCCTAGTGACCGCAATTTTCAAGCAATCGGAATGAAATTTGAGATTTAAAGGCATGAGCTCAAGAATTATGTGAATAGCAAGAATCGAGCTCTCACTCTCCGAATACAGTTAACACATTTCGAATAGCAACACTTACTTTTTTATTGCAATGTGATCGGCATAGTAAGAAAACCAAAAATGGTGTTGAAATTTTACCTTTAGCTCTAAAAACGATTTCGCAAGAGCACTGTCAAAGAAGATGAGTGTGAACGACAGGAAAGAAAAACCATAGCATTTTACCTTTATTACAAACTGTGGTTGCCAATTTTGTGATTGGTACTTGTGATTTATGCAAATTTCATGTATTATAACGTCTACTTTTGCTCTTCTTTCCTCTTTTGTTGTTCACACTTATCTTTGACAGTTCTCATGGGCAGTCGTTTTTAGAGTTAAAGGTAACATTTTAACGCCATTTTTGTTTTTTTTACTGTGCTAATCACTTGTGATAAAAAAAAGTTGGTGTTATTCGAAATGTTTTAACTGTATCCGTACACGTGAGAACTCGATTCCTGTTACATAATTCTAGAACGCATACCTCGAAATCTCTAAATCTCAAGTTTCACTCCGATCAGATGAAAAGTGCAGTCCCTAGGGGCTTGTGTATAATTGAAATTACTTTATGAACACCCGTCTTAAAAATAGTTGGGAAGATTTATCAAACGCAATGCTCTAATAATATTACTGTCATTCGATTCGCAAAGGAAATTGGGTGATAGAAGATTGAAACGACCCCTAAATAATTTTCTCAGTACTTGCTTGGGATGAATTAAAGGAAAAAGTGACCCAGCACATAAATACTAAAGAAATTCAGAGTAATGCATTTTAAAATTTAAATATAATCCATCTCTGCATGTTATATATAGTTTTCAAGAACTACATATCAGAATGAAGCTCAGTTCTAAATATCAAAATGCAATTCGGTGTGCTTTGTGAGCTGAAAGCAATGCAACACTGTTTAATACTGCCACTCTTAAACTATAAAACATATTTAATTTTTTCAAACATTTATAATAAGGAACAGCATACCAATGCATGATTTTCAACATTATACGGAAGTATGGAGCCCTGTCCAAATCACTTCCTGTTGTAGAAGTAAAATGTGAAAGACTTTCAGAAATTAAGAATAAATTTATGATTTGTTTCCTTTTGAAAGACTGAGAAATAAGCACAAAAATATTCCCTCGGCAGTTCTTTCTTTCATGTCCTACAAGGATATAGCACATAATGTAAGGGTCAAAGTCGCTTGTATGCAATAGTGCCATAAACAAGTCCTATAAAACTTAGATAAATTTTGAATTTGCTAAATTAGCAACTTAAGCTTTTTTGTATGACCTACAAGGAATTATAACTTTTTACAACAGCGAATACATCACAAGTGTTAAGAAAAACACAAAATCTTCTCTATAAACATAACCATTCATGCTTTAGAATGTTATGGGAACAAAAGATGAAACATTCAATGGTGATAGTTACAAACTTGATGATCGGGTATAGTTTCTGATGTGGTGATATACTGTATTCAAGCGTAATAATATCAAAGAGCGATGAAGATTACGAAGAATCGGTTATGAAATCTCAGAGAAAGAAGGGGAAATCGCCACCAAAAGAACACAAAATCCTGCATTCTCCTAGAAATGCTAAAAAATTAATCAAACTGATAAAAGTTATCATGGAAGTCTTGTATTTGACTGTTCATACTTATTATACGTATTTAATTGTATCAATCTTTTGAACCATAAATAAAAAAAACTAATAGTAATTTCCATCTTTATGCGCTACCATAATGGAGAAACATAAACTGTTATTTGAATAGAGCCCATCACCTAAACTGGTAAAGGTGCCTGAACTGTAGATGTGGGAGAGGTGGCCATAACACTAAGAAATTAAAACAGAACCAGATTAAAATCTATGACAAATTAAAAACAACACAAGGCTATGAAACTAAACCAAGTGGCGGATAATCTATCTCTTTAGTCTTCAAAAATCAAGACCATTGATAATAAATGACTCATCGTGATATCCGTTCTCACTCAACCTATAAACAATGATAAAAAGCAAACAAATTAGTCAAGTAGCGAACCTTTAGCAAGGAGAATATAATTATGATGTATTGATTACAGGGCCACGAGTCTACAAAACTAGAGGTCAATCACTTTTCCATTTGGTTTTCACCTTGTTTGGGAACACTGACTGCGAAAAACGATTACCTGATATCTTGGAGGCTTAAGAGATGAACCAGAACGTTAATGAAAGGTATTACTGTCAAGCTACTGAGTGAAATGAACAGCACTCATACACTTTATTTAACCTGAAATAGGTACATTTATGCAAATTCTTCGGGAGCAAGAAGCGAACGTACTTTTGATTACGATCCAGTTAGGAAATCTGAATAGCTGATTGGATTAAGGTGGGCAATTCATAGAAATAATTTTTTTAAGTTATAGATAATCTAGTCCAAATCACTATTTCAATTTGGCGCTTCATCGGTCATCGGGGGACTTGTCTATTTCATTATTTCGTCAGCTGAATTTTACTTTTATTTCAAATTAAATACCGTTTCATCATATAGAAATATTGGTTTTATCGAAATTATTATCTTTAACCTTTGCTTTTAATGCCTCAAGAAGAAAAATATTGAATAAGTTTATGATAAGAATAAAAAAAATTCGAGCTTACTATAAGAGGCATTTTTTGTCAAGCTAAATACATAGCGGTAGTGTTTCTGCAGCGGAACGCGTTTCCTGTACATATCCCGAAAGTGGCGTCAATTTGCTTGTTTTTCTAACACGATTTCAACCCTTTCTCAATAAAAATTCCAAGATATATGACACTTAATCGGTCAACGTTAATTAGATTAAACGCCGAACATGCTGCAACTAGCAGGTTGTTAGCACAGTGGGCAAACCCACTGAGCCACGACATTGTGTCAGGATAAAAAGCTTCAGAAAAATATTCACAAAAAGTGTTTAAAAGACACGCTACATACCGTGTGCTTCAAAACTCCCAGTACAACCCAGGACTATACCAAGGTGTGCTAAAGGGTGCTCTAAGGTGCAGAAATTAAAGACAGCATGTAAGTGAAAAACATTTTTATTTGCCTAAATTTTATAATTTGACAAGAGTTGTACACGTCCAGTTTTACAGTAGGTGCTCAAAATTGCGGCAACTAACAGCTATACATGCCTTCGACATATATATTGCGTACATATTCAAAAATTTGTAACCTTTCAAGGACATTTGCAGACACGACATCGACTCTTGAGATCATCGGAGTCAGTGTGGGTCTCGTACACGATGCCTTCGAAGTATACCCAGAGGAAGAAATCAATGCATTGCAAATCGGGTTATCGTGGTGGCCAAGCAATGGATCCACACCAGACAATTAATCGAACTCCATAAATACTTACGAGCCCTTTGCGAATATACATCCCTGAGTCAATATAATGTAATATAATTTAATAATAACGGTATAATTTTGTATTCCCTACTTCCCGCTAAAGTTTGTACAAGAGTTTTGAAACACGTTTTACGTGTGTAGCTTAAATTCTAAATATTTAACTGAATATTTTTTTTAAACTTTTTATCCTGATGTATTGTATGTAGTATCACTATATATTTTTTATTCCATTTTGCATTATTTATTTTTCTCTTAAGATTTTTTCAATACTTTTACATACATAATCACTTATTTGATAATCTAAAAAAACTTTAAGCTACTTATCTAACTTTTAAACAAAAACACTTGTAGAAGTGTGCCATAGGTGTGAAATTTTGCTAAATGTCATCTTTAATGCAATGGCTTTGCTTTTACTTTTTACACGATCAAAGTTAAACATAAAGGAGCCCTGTTCCATGTATGAAAGTAGTTCGAAATAGAAACAAAGTTTTTATGTTGTTTTCTACGAATTCCGATTTAACCACAGGACGTATGCATCCGCTCGAACACTTACGTTTTGGATCTCCGTTCATAAAACGTCCTCAGAATGAACTAATTTGCACGTCATTTACGTTTAAAGTATTTTTTTAATTAATATTTAAAAGCATCATTTTCTCTGCAAAAATCTAATTTTTGCCCCTTCCCATTTGCTGCTTTAGACATCAGCCTATTTGAAAATACCACACTGCCGATATTTTCAGTATTTACCACGCAATCAAACTTTTTTTAACAAATATATTTAGTAACCAAGTATTGAACTTTTATCAGGTCAGGATGCGCTTGTCTTTGTTTGGATAGAATAAAAAATACTGATAAAAGACCCGACTTATGCAAAATGCGAAGAAAAAAACTTAGATAATCGGTACAATATAAAAATTTACACGAGAATCGATTGTTTGGGTAATCAAGTATCATTACTACTTCCATTTAGTCCAATTAGGTCGACTTCTATCATTTAACCCAAGGCTCCCGCACTTCCATCGTCCATTATCCACTTTTCCATCCGTCTACAGGATACAGGATAAGGACTCCTCGTTCATTAATTAATTATTACATAATAGACTAAGCTGATTGGTGGTAATGAAATAATACGATAGTCAACGTAATTACATAACATTCATTTCTTCAGTTAAAAAATTCATTGTATAAATATTTCGCATAACCCAATATTGATTATTCAAACCTTTTTTGTATTTTACCAGTGTGGAAGTGAAACTTTGATTTACGCTAATTAAATTATTTGCTAGCAGATCCGTGCATAGCATCTGTCCGTGCATAAACTTTTGCTTAAATTTGTCGATGTGGCAAAGTGTCGTTACTCACATTTCATATATTATTTACTAATGAATATAGCATCCATACTAACGTTAAAGGATTTCATACCTCTAAAATGAAATAAAATTATCCAAAAATAACTAACAGCACTTCGTTTACTTTTACTGATGTTAGTTCTTATTTCCAGTAAACAGTGTGGCAAAAAGCACACCTCAGTCATATTACCACAATAAGATCCTGAACGTTTATTTTAATTTCATCCCATTCCCTTGTTCAAAGGTGATTCACCTTTTTTGTCGCTAAAACCTATTATCGCTCATATTTTCTTTCCTGCGCTGATTTCTACCTGCCAGATCTCTCATAGCTTTCTATCATCAAACTACTGAAGAATTTTATTAGATGGGCGAGTACTTCCGTTCAGTTTTCGTAACGTTGTGCAGCATTTCATAGCTCTAATTTAAGATCTGGTTAATTTTCCTAATGAAGTCCTTCATCTAGACAACCACCAAAAGGGTTAAGTATTAAATGTCAACCCAACACAATTTTTTAATGAAACCAATGCGCGTAGTTCAAAAATCTAACAATTTATTTAAATGATATCAAATTCTACATTTTGTCACTTATTTATCTTCTTTCTTTATTTTCTAAAAATAAACAAAGGGGTGTCCACTAAGCTGGTCGATATTTTTATAGGATAGACACAAGGGTACTCATAGTGTGTTAAGTACTGTAAATTGCTTCAATGTTAAAAAATTATGAAATTTTCAACATATTTTTTTGTATTTCAGATGGTATGGCAATTCACAGTGCTGATAATAATCAACCAAGTACATTCCATTAGAATAAATCCCTACAGTGGTTTCCCTGAGGCCCCCTATGATCCAGTTGCCGATTACAGCATCGGTCAAGGTGCATATATTCCCAACATGCCTATGGCTTCAATTTACCCTTTTATGAACGATGGCAATATAAATACCATGGTAGGGATTCCATCATTAAAATCTCAAATGACACAATTTGTGAACCCCTTGCTACCACAAGGATCGATGACCCGTCTTTCCTCGAATCGAAACAAGGAAAAAAATAATCGAAATAACAATCAGAAAAATCTTAATCGCAATCCTCAGCAACAAAATCAACACAGAGGACGTGGTGTAACGTTGGATGTAAGAGGAGGTGGCTACAAGGTAGATCAGCAACAGAGTCCAAAGCCATACAAAGCACCAGTAGCAGAAAGTTCTGTTCGGGATTCACAGAGGTACACCAATGGAAGAAAACCTGGAGGAAATTCTGCTAAACCGAGTGGTAATAGTCCCCCTCGAAACAGAAAGCCAAACCAGAGTCAGAGAGGACCAAATATGAAAAACCCACATTATAATGTGAAATTCGAATCGTCTTTACCTTCTATGCCATCAAACGTAGAATTCGTCAATCCCGAAAACGTTTTGCCTTTTCATCCTCGCATATATAAGCAGTTTTTGCAACAGAATAAGCAGTTCGGAGCATATCTACAAAATATGAATAAGCAAAATGCGTTCAAATCCTCATCACAAAATGGAGGGAATTTCGGTCAGTCTTTTCAGAAAAATGCTTACAATCCCGTGAAGCAAGCTGGATCGAAAACAAGAAACAGAGGAAATCCTTCCAATTCTCCAATAGCACAACCATCACAGCTTTCTAATTTCCAATTTCCTGGAACATCTGATTTACCTTCACCGTTCGGGTTTCTCCAACAACAAAATCCTGGAAAAGTATCGAATTCACCATTAGACTCGGACTTTTTCAACCAAGATCCTAGTTTCTTTGCGTCTTTAAGTCAAAGTCCAGAAGGACAAGCGTATTTGGGTCAATTATATCAACAATACAAAATGAAAAGTCAGAACAAGCCTAGATCAAACTCACCAAGGGGGCCCTATGCTAACAACCCCCCTCAACAGAGCTTAAATCCATCTTTCGCCAACTCCGGTTTACCATCCTTTCAGAGCGGAATGAAACTTCCACAAGAGGCAGGGATTCCTTCTCCTTACAACGCAAATTTTTATGGTAGCAGTCATGGGCAGCTGGATGGATCTCATAATCCTACGAATCAAAAAGCACCAAACCCAGAAATCGAATATCAACAGATGATGATGCACTATCAACAACAGATGCAACAGCTGTCGCCAGCCAAGCAGTATGCATCACCCAATGGTCCTGCAGCCTTACCCACATACAGAGAGCAGATACATTTATCAACCCCCAGCCCCAATTATCCTTCCAACCAGCAACAGTATGAAAATACGCAGAGCAAAAATAATCCTTATGGTGATTTCCCCTTCATGCAAAGCACATCCTACCAAGACTCACAGTCACAAGTCTCAGTTGGAGGTCACCAATCTTATGGAAAAAACACAAACACTCCATACGATGCAACTAACTATCCATCCTCTTATCAAGCAAGTCAAAGCCACGTAAAAAGTCAAACTTCCGATATTCAGACAGCGGATCAAGCAGGATACACCCTGCCGCCTTATTCTCCCATAGATCCCCTAACATCTTTAGAAAATGGTAACCCCGGAGTGCACGACTACTATTCTTATCAACAGACAACTTCTCACCACAAGTCTCCAATTTATTCCACAGATCAAAACACTCAGAGTTATACAAATGGAGGTTCATCGGGAATGCACGAAATCTCGCCTTATCCTGAGGACAAGAACAGCGAGGCTTATTCTATTTCAGTGCATAATGATGAGGCAAAGTCTCCGAGTATAGATGTCGAGACCGGGTACATGACTCCAGAACAGTTACTTGGACCACAGTCACCAGGTTTGCAGAGTGAGGCGAAATTCGGATATCCTTCAGCCCATAGTACGATATTCCAATCGTCAACTTCCTCATCGTCCAATCCAGATTCGACAGAATCTGAAGCTTCTACATTAGCATTGGGTGAGCAACATGAAGGTAAAATAACTATTGGTACATGGTATTCTTTTATTGATTTAGTTTGTTACTCAGTCGGTTTAGTGATCTGGCTTCTGGATCGAAAGGTTCCTTGTTCGAATCAAGGATGAATGTTTCTCCGTCCTGAACGAATGTGTGGCCTCTATAAATGGGCTGTGCCTAGAATACATGAGGGGTATGAGGTGTAACGTGAACCCCATGGTGCACCCATAGACGTGAAATATAAGTGGACTGAGCATTGCTCTTGAGAGGAACTTCCAAAAGTGTAACCAACATGTTGACTAGTAGTCACATGATTCATCTGTAAAAATTGACTTGGCCGATTTGGCATTTCATTGCCTCGTATGGCGACATAACATCATAGGGTAGATGTGTGAATGCGCATTTCTATAGAGTAGTGACAAAAGTAGTAAAATCGCCCAAATCTACTTTGTGGCGTGGACCAATCAGATGATGAATCAATGAAAGGTCCTCTTCTACCGTCCCGTAAACCAATCAGATGATGAATGTTCGTTCCTCCCGGCAGACGAAAGTAGCATAAGGTTCCTGTTACTGCTACTTTTGCTCACATGATTCTGAGCATATGAAAAGATTACCATTACTTACTCTATTATTTATATTTCCTCTGTGGGTGCATGAGGCTAACGCAAAGTGATTTATAAATCCACCCATGTATACAATAACCGAAATCTTCAGTTAATTGACTGGGCATTAGAAATAACAGATTTTTGCTTTACGGTAACTTTTTGCTTATGAGCAGTCAGTATAGTGACTGCTAATCATGCTTACATATTAGAATTATTAAAACTATACAAATTTTATTCAAATTTAAACGTTAGCGTATGGAAACTGCCTGTTAGTACCGTTGAAATTTTACCGTTTAAAAATTTTTATGATTTCATTGATGTAACCAATGGTCAGAACAATCTTTTCCATAAAATGTGCATTAGAAAAATATTTGGGCTAGATGCAATTCATGTTCTATAATTACATTTCTTCATTCTAAGCGGAATAAGGACCTTAATTTTATAAGCAGATATAAAACAGTCACCACATATCGTCATTTGAATGCAAGAACTAGGAAACTCGAAAAATGATAATAAAATATGCATAATAATCAAAATAGTGATGGTTATTCATGATTTAAAATGTTAAATGCAAATAAGGTAAGTTTAAAGATTTTGTTTACATAAATATTATACTCAAACTAAGTTCTCGGTTTTTTTAGTATATCGGTGATAATCTATAATAGGTCATTATTCAATGTTATAATAAGAATCATACACTAAATCTATACCTTCAGTTTGTTATATGGATATTTTTGTTTGTATGGAGCATGCAATGGATTTAGTTTACTTTTATTGATCTGTTCTCACTCAAAATACTAAACTTCATCCTATTTTACCTATATATGTAGTTTGTATATTGAGTATAGTAGTATAGAGTTATATCAGTTTGCTTCAGTCTGTTTTTAAAAAAGCATCCTTATAAGACTAACTCACAAAACGAACTTTGAAAGTAAGTATGGGAATTTTTGTTGGAATGATACTTTTACGAAATATATTTATAAAATAAAATTTGTCGATTCATAAACGGTTTACTTTTAGTTTATTGAACTAAAAAACAGTTATGAAAATTCTACAGCTTGAAACTCTGAGAATCATGCTCACAATATTTCATCATGCCACCAGTAAATTTCCTCGCACTGCTTCTTATTAGTTTTAGACTAAGATTCTTTCAACCAATAGATGTAGTTATTTAATTATTAGGAGGTAAGGTACTATGCTCCACTTCTTGAAAATCTCGTAACGCTCAAAGAGCATTCTACGTTACATCATCTCTGTTGTCAAATCATTTTTATATACAAAAATTAACCTCTAAAAAGTAATAAGCATTGTTTGCCAAAGCAGAACTTTACCTTAGATTTCATATCTTACTGAACACTCAGTTCTGAAAAATGAAGTAATCATATTCTTTCTCAAATTCCAAAGTCCTGTTTTTATAGGCAACGAAAGGGCAGCTCTACATCTACCTGAGGAAGTGTCCATCTACGTAGCACGCCAAACCGACAACCCATTCCTTTACGAATTCACCGAATCCTATGATCCATTTTCATTTGAAGAAGACGATAAGATGAAAGCAGAAAATCCTTCTTCGGAGCAAACCGATACCAAAGATAGCAGTATCCTCGAATCGGAGTCAGACGAAAAGCTCCATGAAAGCATCAAAGAATTCCAAAAGGTTAGTCAGAAAACCACGGAAAACCTGTCAGAAAGTTAGTCAACATAAAAAAATCAACCACGGTAAAATTTCTAATATTTGGGTAAAAAGGGGTAATTACTTGAAAAATTGCAGTATGCCCAAGCAATGTGGAATACATGTCAAGAATCGAGTACAGAACATTTTTAATCATTTGAAAGGCACCATGCTAAAAAAATGTGTTTTGAAAAAATAACTTTGAGCGAAGATCTATCACCTTAAATATAAATGCATTTTACACGTAACAAAATTTTAGCTTTTAGTTTTTTAAAGGATGGTTGAACCCCATCCATGGGTTTACCATCCATCTAGCGCTCTCCTAGACATCGGGATATTATGAGATAGTATTTATATACCTTATCTCTCATCTTCAATATACCTAGAATATTTATATACCTATCAACCATTATATACCTAGAACCATTTCAAGGAAGGTGGAACACCAGATGTCCCAACACCCCTCAAAGAGGTAATTAAACAGCGCATCTAAATCACGGGTTATGTCTTGACTAAGGGAGCCCAAAGTTTTAGCATAGTCCCTTATTCTCAGTTCAAGAAACATTATTGTCGCAACTCAAACACTGATTTGCAATTTAAATCATGAAACAAGAAAATACTTCAATTGATTCCATTTTTATTGACTTGTCATAAGAAAACATTATCATCTATCTACCGTGATTTGGAAGCGAGCATCGATACTATAAGACGGAAGCTCACTGTCTATGGATTTATTTTTTTACCTTCAAATGTCATTGCTGCGACTTGTGGGCGGCGTAGGTTCGATCCCTGTAACGTAGCCTGGGTGTATTTCTCTTATCAGTAAAACTTCTTGTCTGTGTATGTCCATTACTTGACGTTGACTGTCTTGTGTTTGGCGCAGCTTGGCTAAATATGGTTCATGCGCCTTAAGGAACCAACAATTAAATATCAGTTGGCCTTCATCATTCCTCCAGAATCTATTTTCAACATTGGTTTACACTCGGATGAAGTACTTCAGTGCGTAACAATTGTCACCAACAATGCAGGTGGTCCAACCAACATGAAAGTAAGTCTAGGATAGGCATATAGTTAATTTACTTTGGGTTGAACTTGAATGGTGGCAACACAATGTTTCTAAATTTGTGTTTTCATTTACTATTTACCTCATCTAATGGCCATGCCTTGACTCTTAAACAAGATAGAATCAAGGTCATATGGATCAAAGTTGCGAATCCATCCCCGTGAGAGAAACCAAGCACTTTCACCTCAATAAATTGATTCATGTTCTTTCCAAACAGCTGCTGACGAAGGCGCCCAAGAGCAGCTACATGGTAGAACCTACAGAAGCAACGCCATCCACCAAAGGGCTCAAAGCGACAACCACTCGCACCCCTGTCATCAGAAAGGCATCGGATTCAGAAGAAATGAAGAATCACAAGAACACTCACTCTTATATGTTCCAATACGCTCCAACAGACAAGTCCGGCGCAAAATCTTCACCCACTTGGCAAGCCTGGAAGCCAAATGCTTCGAGATACCACCTACCGCTGCCGGAAACGAAACCACGGGTCACAACTTCATCGACCACCATCACCACAACCGTTCAAACAACGACCACTCCAGAGACTACAACTACAACTACAGCTATGCCATACCCTACTCAGATGTCTTATTACCATGAACCAGAGACCCCTATATGTGCCAGATACAATAATCTCACTTATTGTCTGCAAGATCCAGAATACCCAAAGTACGGATTTCCTCATTTTTAAGACTATATATTATAATTTAAATTTTCTTATAATGGAATTTTTAACACAAAACCACCTTTCTTGAAGCAGCCTTTACTTTTAGATAATACATACTTTCACAAAGATGGTTCCTCAGGTATTAACTGCCCACGTGCAAACAACTTCCAGACGTCCCTCTTAAAAACATTTCCTTTTCTCGAAAAGAACGCCTTTCATCAAGCACATATTCAGAAAATTGGACAAGGCTTCTTTCTTTCGATACCCTAAATGCCGTAGTTGTAGGTGGAGCCGGATCGATTCCTCCTCCCTAGATGTATTTCTCAATAAAGCTTTCATTGTATGTCCATTTACTTGACGTTATTTGGCGCAACTTGACTAAATATGGCCTGTTGCGCTTTAAAGCCTAAAAAAACTTAAATGCTGTAATGTGAAAGAACCATTGCATTTAATGATTTTTAGACAATTGCATTTAATACTTTCAGATTATTGACGTATTGAGACTCATATTTTACCAGTGATGAATGAAATACTTTCTCTCATATACTCATCTAGCTTCAGATTCTGTTTTTCATAGCTTTTTAATTCCAAAATCATTTCGGGATAAACTCGAGCCCCGTGGGCTCTCCCCTGAATAAATCCCTGTCCTTGATGAGTGCCTTTTGAACAGTCTAATTTAAATTAACAAAATATTCAGTCATAAGTATCTCAGCAATCACAAAATGAACCTACAAAGGAATAAGTGTAAAATTAACAATATCGGAAAAATTATTGCTAGACATGTTTATTTAAACCCATGCTACGCCTGTCCTATTTGTTCTGATTACGTGCAAGTGCACGCCCATTACACCACTCAGGAACCGTCTTGACCTTCACATATTTCAGTATGAACTACGTGAAAGGTGTTTCTAGGCTTATATTTCAAAAAGCCAAGCTTAAACTCATTGTACAACTCTTACAGGGATCAAATCAAAGAGGCCATCGAAAAGAATAGACACCCATTGGACCATTTCTTGGTGGACATCAGTGCATCTTCTAATATCGTCGATGACAGTTTAGACAAAGTGTTCGAAAACTCAGTTCCACTGCAATCGACGTCCATATCATATTCGTTCGAAGGGAAGGCCATAGCTCCAGCTCAAGGCGAAGCGGTCAATTCCACTGGGTGCACATCAAACGTGTATTATGCGAAGCCATTAAGAGCCATCAACACTGCAGGACTTTGGAAGATCATTGTAAACGTGGAATTCGAAGAGACAGGAGCGAATTACACACAGACAGTTCGGATTGAAGAATGCAGGTGATTATATGACGTTACATGTTCAGTTTCCTTAAAAAATGATAAATTCGTGAGTGATATTTTATATTTTGGTAAAAATAAGTTGTATGCGAAAGGAGTTAAATCATTAAAAGTTGATAATAAGACAAGCCCTCCAAGCGTTTGGCTCGCAAAGAAACATATCTCATTTCATTGAATTTTGAAGACAAATTATATAACAGCTACACTCAGTATTCAATTTTTTTAAATTTGAATTGAACTAAAACAAAGCTGGTGTGGATTGCAAGTGGTTAGCAGCTACCATCATTTCATCAATTTTAAAATCAATTACCATCATTTTGATCTATCAATCTACCATTATCCTCAATTCCACCATTTTTTATTATATGCCTTTATATATTACTTTTTGATATGCTTCACTTTTAAAAAAATTGCATTCATGTTTACCAACATTAAAAGGATGATAAAAATGTGGGTATAGTTGTTAGTCTTATTCTTTTACGTCTTTTAATTAAATCTTATTTCGTCTTGCGTTTGGCGCAGCTTGTCCATGTTTGGATCTTGCGCCATAAAACCCAAATTACACAACTAAGTGGTGAATGTTCTGCGCACAAATCAACAGGCTCTGGGTTCGAGTCCCCCGGTTAAGAGCATGGGTGTTCAAAGCTTTTCGGAATCCACTTTAACCTATAGGTCCTGATGCAATCAGTCCTCACATGACAAAAAGTGACTGCAGAGCGACAGACCAGTCAACTAAAACAAAACCCGACTACTTAAAACTGTTTAGGGTTTTTACTTCAAATGTGATTTTTCACATTTGTTCTCGGATTTCTGTTTCCAAATGTACAATTATGCTTTTACTCAATCACGATGTTCATGCTTTATTTCTTATAGCCACACTGCTGGATATGTGGCCACGTGTGGAACAGAGACCATTTCAGCCTGCTTGCAACAATACAAATTATACAGGCTCTTGGCTTGGGAGAGTCATCGAGGATTCTACATTGATGCCTTCCTGCTTCCTATATCCTGCTTTTGTGGAAGCCAACAAACAAGATAATAGAAGAAAACAAAAAAAAGCAATCTGAACAAGACCATTTTCAGCATCAACTAATAAGTGGAATGTTAACATAACACGGACTACCATCAAACTAATTTAAATCATTACATAAGTACAAAATGGCAGAAGAAAATATTTTCATGTTCCAAATATCTACCCTTCTTTTCAGTAGCTTTTACAAAGGTTAGTCTAATTAAAAATTGAAATATATTCTAATAAAATTCAGATTGCTTTTATAAAATGCAAGATTGAGTAAGATAAGTTAAACTAGAATCAAGAGACAGTTTAAACTAGAATCAAAAACAGTTTATTTTTGCTAGGAAAAATCAAAGTATGTATATTTATATTTTCATATACCTAAATACTAGTGCATAAGCATTATTATCTCTATACGATTCAATTAGGTAATGCATGTTACAATTATTTTGCTTCTAGCATATAATTTTATGAATGTCATGTCCAGATTTGTTCTGTTGATTTTGTGTACTTAATCTAAAATATTGCCAAACACAGTGACTGGCTCAATGTGATATAAAAATTCATTTCATTAATGGTGGTTTAATTTAACCACCAATCGTCATCTTTTGAAAGTTGCAAGAGAGCTGGTTCCCTCTTATAAGACAAAACAAAGTGCATTTGCAAAGCTAGTAAATATGTGAATAGGTTGTGAGGATTATTTATATTGTCTTTTAAAGCAACAAGAAAATTCGTTTTACAGTAATTTGAGTAAGTGAAAGACATGAGTCATCTTTGAATGTTTTCAACTGTTGCTTTCATAGGATGTCTGAAACTAGCCTCAGACGCAATATTGAAACAAACAGTTTTGATCAAATCAATTCATATAAGCTTAAAATCTGTAACCAATGAAATAGTAGTTCGAAACACATACCTACTATCTGCTCTGGTTTACTTACTTTTGATTAAAATATAATCAAGTTTATTTCAAGGAAAATATTCAGTCCTTGCATTTCATTTGAAAACTTAATGCAAATTGTATTGTTTGAAATATAATACAGAATTACAATTGTTTTAAGGAAGCCATGATATCAAAATGTATGAATTATTTGAAGAAAGCATTGAATCAAATAAAATTTACTGAATAAATATAGCATATAGATAACATATTTATGACATTTTAGATATACACATTTCAATTGTATTTTCCCCAAAAACTTTAACATTGATGTGGTTTAAAATACTAGATTTTTTATTGAACAAAGTACTTTTTTATTTTAAAATGTTTGTAAAATCTGTTTCTTTAGAATTATTGGATCAAGGTTCCACTTTCCTCAGTAACATTAGTAATATCCACTATGAAGAATATTTTTTCCTTTTACCATATAATTTAGGCTAATGATTTACAAGAGAAATTTGTTTCAAGATACTTTTAACAAAGTATCAAAATGTATAAGTATCTTAAAAGCAGGGATGTGACGAAATTTTTGTGGTTATGAACCAATTCTAAGGAAACAGATGTGTTTTGTGAATTATTGCATAGAAAATACTAAAATAAAAATTAGTCTGGTTGTCTTTATATACAAGTGATTATTTAAATTTAATTATCGACAATTTTAAGTACTGAGTTAATTAATTAATTTTAAGTATTGAATAGTTTATACATTATCAGTAAAAAATTAAATTTCTTATGTTGACATATTGTGTGAATGGGAGAATCATTTCTCTCAATAATTTTGAGCATTACAACATAACCCAAATTAAAAGAGATCCTGTAATAGTCAACTTAAGATAACTAGGATTTTTTCCACATTTGTAATCACTCTACTTCCATTCCTTTAAAATGTAATAAACTTTAAACCATGATAAGAGACAAACATCAAGTTCATGAAGAGAGATAAGAAAAATATAAAAAAATCATATCATTTAACAAGTGATAACCCCACTCATGTATATCCACCAAAGCATATAATTTATACTGCTGTTTTTATATATATTTGAAAAGAATAGTGTTTATAAAAGATCACAAAAAGGTAATAAATTCTAAAACCATCTGGGTGCTAGGGCCCCATGTTTTCAAAATGTAACCTGTGGCATGGTTTCCATGTTTACATAAAAACACCTAGAAACCTTTTTGAATGATTCTAGTTTGTTTCCAAAAAAATTCACTTCAAGACACTTAAAATCACATGTGAAAGACTGGAAAATTAAAGTTTAATGTACAAATATTTCTAAATGAAGAAATCAATTTCTAAGATAATGGTAACAAGTTTGCTTTTAAATCACTGCAATAAAAAAGAAATATGCCAATACCAACAGCTTTACATATTCAAAAACGCAGCATAAATTTCGGTTTTTATAAATGTGCACCAAATTTAATAAAGCAAAATTACACAAATCACTTAGCAATAAAAAGATTAAAAAAGGCCAATAGTATAAATTTGAAAAGTCGATGGCAGGCTATATTTTTTAATATTTGGGATACATTTCAACTAAGCCTTGAGTTGGAAAAATATAATTCAAGTACTTTTCAAGGACCATGAAAATACAAGTGTTAATAGTTGGCCGGAAAATCTGCTGAATTATTGCTGCAGTCCGCAGCAATACTATACAGTTAATAAATACTTTTACAGGGAATGGAAGATTTTAAAATTTTCTATAAAGGAATTTTCCTCTAAAGATGAAAGAATAGGGAAAACATTCATGCACCGACAACAGACAATTTATAAAATAAATTCATTCATAAACAAAATAAAGAGCATTCTACTGCTTTTGGAAACAGATCTTTGTCATTTCCAGCTAAATAGATAAACTAAATTTAGAGAAACAAGGATAAAATTGTAATTCCTGACTCAGACAATAAGCAGCCTTTCAAATTGAATAGGTAAGTTTATTAAAAATATTAGACTAACATTTATGAACAAAAATAAATGACCTAAGACTCGTCTATAAGGCATTTCTTGCAATCTGTCAGAAAACACTGCCTTTGCAATGGTACACTGAAATGAGTGAAGATACTGATTCTGCTTACTGTATCTAATTCAAAAACTACACTATTGAAGTTTTGACTCAAGGATCAGGATTTTTCCATTCCAAACAAGCTGTCATTCAGAGGCAGTGCAGATAATTATGAAATTGGCACAATTGATTTAAAACTTATTCTCAAGACAAAACTTAGTGGTATAGTAAAAACTTTGAAACCTCAAGCATCAGCTCAAAAATTAAGACAAGTGTTCCCTTAATTAAACTTCAATATATTAATAAAATTATCATATAAACCCAAAAATTTGATCTTCAAATTAAAAAATGTTGTTATTTCATGAGTGAAATGTAATGAAAATACATTTCATTTCAAAAGATTAATTGAGATACACACATCTGAATTCACACTTCAAGTAAAGCACATTCAAAATATTTCTCACAAAAATTTATTCAAAATTATCATTATAAATGATTATACAAACAATTTGTCACACACAGTTTTATATGCACTTTATAAAACAATAAAACAAATATATTAACTGTTACCAAATCAAAATACTATATATATAGATATAAACAGTTAAAAATATCTCGTATAATTAAATTTAAGGTACCAAACAGCAGCAACTTGATCCTTTCAAAGAGCAAACATATTTGTTTCAATGAATCAGAGTAAAAATATAAGTACTCTACTTTTTATTCCTAAGTTAACATCAATTTGAGGTAAAATTAAGAAATTTTTAGCACGAACATGTTTGAAAACAATCTCTCACAAGTAAAATACTGATTTAAATATACAAAAATTAAAAGAAAAACATTGGATTAAATAATTAGAGTTAAAGATTGCACAGATGGCTTAAACTTAAGTCTAGGGCTTAATTTCTTGATATTTGGACAGCACTTAATTACTAACTTCTAGCTATAAACCATTTCCCTAAAAATCATAAAAAATAATTAAACAATAAAACAATTTTCAGACTCTATCTTTCAGACGAGTTTGAGAATTTAACATCAAAAGTGCATTTATATCACAATATAAATGGAGATTCAAAAAATGATTGAGCAATGTAATGTCTACTGTATATGTAATATTTTATGAAAAGATATGCTTGAAATATTTTTATTAATCAAAATTTGGCATCCTTTCAGTTTCAACACTTGGCTGAAATTAGTACAAATTTTAGTACAAAAAGTTCTACTTAGGTTAGTCAATCACACAATAAAATTTGCAGTTCTAAAACCACATATGCAACTACTATTTACAGTATAGATTTCACATATTTAACTCGGAGAGAAAACACAAAAACCCATCACTCAAAATTTATTTTGCATAAAAAATACTGCTTTTGTATTTAAAAACTTATCACTAAATGAATAAAGATTATTTTATTGCTTTTTGAATCACATAAATTTGTCATTTTCAGATAAACAAACTAACTTTAGAAACAATGCTTTTGGATAGAAAAAAACAGACCCTTTTAAAAATTCATCTTAATAGTAAAAAATCTCTTACATGATCTCACATACCACATTTAAAATGCTATACCAGCTATAGTTAATGTCTATGCAGCATATTATGGTCTAAATTTGAAAATAAGATGTAAAATTTGATGCAGAAGTACCATACAATCACCAACTTAAATTAATGTTGAAAAGCTAATTTCATAGTTACTCACTGTCTTGAGACATTACATCTGTTTACATAAGAAATTGTGTTAACTTATCCAATAGGCATTTAGTTTTTAATTGTTAATATTGACTTTTAGTATGTTTTACTTCTGTTATGATCTTATTGGAGTGATGTCAAAAAAGAATTTCTGTAATGCTGATGATTGCTGCCAATCTTTTTGTTCGACACAAAACTTTTAGGTTACTACATTGCTACTTTTAGTCTTAGCACATAAATAAACAAAACTTAAACTTTTTAAAGTACAAAACATAATACCCTAAACCAACCAAAACATACTATAACAAGCAAAAAGAGAACATATGCAAGTGCTTATTGGATACTGTTTCAAGCTCTTCCAAAAGCAGTATTTGCTTAATTAAAATGTTTAATTATGAAACAATTCCCTTTTGTACTTTTAAATTGCCTATAAAACACATAAAATGTGCTTTTTAGTTCTAGTGAATTTTTCAAAATTTAAAATTCTGTCTATCAAAAGTACTAAAACTGTAAACATTATTGGGACACTATTTGTTGGATGGGTTGTAGTGCACACACACAAGGGTCATAGGAGGGGGTAGATTAAAAAATATCTGGTGCATTTGATTAAATGTCTAATACTTTTAATATATTAACTTAAATACGTAAAACGAAATAATTTTTGCCATCACTTCAGTCATTAGCTACTTTTGTAAAATAAATTAATAACTATAATCAGAATAAACATTTTTCTGGAGAACTATTTTGGAATGACTTATTCAGTTTTATAAGTTTTAGTTTCTTACAGGTCTAAGTATTTAATTCTAATAAGTATTTAATTCTAATATATCAATCCCACTTGAATTTGACGTGAAACCTTTGTCCAAATGTTAGGTTTATGAAATTGAAAAACAAGTTTCTATACATATTTGTTCATATTATTTAAAATATCATCCCTCAATTGTAATATAAATAATTTAAAGTCATAAGGAACAAGATTTTCATGGTTTTCTAAAAGAATAATACATAAATAGAAGCAAGGAAAGTTTAGTTTTAATTGGCTGTAGAAATTTGTACTATGTATTTTAATTACACAATTTTAAATTATGTTATTAAACAATATATTTTATCATAGAAATAGAACTTTAAGACAAGTTTGAAAAACATTACAAGGCTTTCTAAAGGGTACAATTATATTATATACATCCAAACTATTGAAAGAAAATCTCAAGGAGATAACTTATAAGATGGATCCAGTAAAGGTAAAATACCAGCAAAAGAAGATATTGCACCAAGCAAACCAACAGTTCGAGGTGATATGGATAAATATCCAAGTTGTGAAAGGGGTAAACATATATCACATCCATTTTTCAGTGTATCAACAAATATATCCTTGTGAAGTATTAACAACTTAGAAAACAGTTGTAATTTTGAAAACAAGTTAGATGATTGTGATTTTTTAAAATGTAACTCATGACTTAAGCTATTAAAGTTCATACGCTTGCATAGTTGACTTATTTCATAAAAATCTCTGCATAAGTTCATTACCAAGGAGTACAGCCAAAGTTTGTAGCTCAATTTCGACCATTTCATTTTGTCTATGTCAATGAAACCAGTACGCCCCAGCCAGATGATGTGATCAGTCAGTAAGTATAAAGCCATAGTGATCTTTGACAATGTGATTGTATAACGAAGAGTTGGATCACTTATATGAAGTGTGCTAAGGGCAGCATAGAAGGTATCAAAACCTCTGCCAAACCTGTATACTAAAGTACATAAAGATTAGAGACATTAATAAACTACTTGAACTTCAGAGAGCAGAAATGTTAAGCTTTTAAAAAAATATTAATATCTTGTCAAAGTTACACAATAGGCAATAAAATAATATATGTATTTTTATAAGGATTTAACTTTTAGATTACTATAATAATGGTAAAATCTTAGTTAAAAGTATGGATGCCAAAGCCCGCCAAGTTTGCTGGGGTTTTAGGGTGCAAGAATTCATATTTGGCTATGCTACATCAAACACAAGACAAACAATGTTGAGAAACAGACATACACATGCGAGGTAAGTTTTACTGACAGATGAGAGAAATAATATAGGAGTCAAACCTGTGCCACCTAAAACTCCTAGGTTGCTCACCAATTTGGACTCCTATCAGCAATGCCTCAAGGGGAGATAGTACTCCTTTTGAGTTTGAAAAATTTGAATTCAAAAAACACTTTTAAATAATAGTATATATACTGAAGAGAATTTTAAAACAAATTGGATCAAAATCTGATAAAGATTGCAGTTTAATAATTCTAACTCTTTATATCAAATATTTAATAAACCCTTTTTTATTTCTTCAAATATGTAGGTATAAACATTAAATACTTCGATTAAAGAGTTAAAATTTTATGACAAAATATTCAAAACTTCTTGAGCAAAAATTCAGCCAAATTCTAGTTCAGTATTCCTCTAAAATTGGTACTAATCCTTCAGAAAGAATTTTTTCATCCCACCGTTATGAAAGGCTGTTTTCAGTGTGCCATTAATATTTGAGACTGGTGACAAAAAGCTGAAATCACACCAAGGCTATACTGTTAACTAGGATTTTATCAACAATAATTTTTATAAATTCTATTATGAATATAATAAAATACAATAAATAATTATTTCTTCATGCATAAAACTTAAAAAAAAATCTAAAAAAATTACAGTATCATACAGAGTGTAATGGTCCATTTCAAAACATATTTTTTCTCAAACACTAATTTTACTAAATTTCAGGTTAGTTGTAAGCACATACATAATAAACATATTCTTATGAATGTTACATATATAAATATGGAACCTTATGTGTGCTTAGTTTAGAATCACTTACTAACAACAATTTAAAATTATATATATTAGTATATGTAACCTTAAACTGCTTTCCTTATTTATAGTAGTGTTTATGTAAAGCCCATAGCAAGTTATTTATAAAAATTATTTGCATCAGAAAAACTATTATCTTTATACTGAAGAAAATAATTAAATTATCAAATGTTGCAATGTTTTAGTTACTTTAGTAATATTAGTAATTTAATCTGTAATATTTAGTTACTTTAATATTATTCATATTGTAGAAATCTGACTTATTTATTTTCTACAGCTTTTCCATAATCCAAGGGTTTCACACAGCTGGGCAATTAGGAGGGAAGAACAACTGGTTATTTTGTAAAACTTTTGTTTTATGGATGGGTAGGGTATTAGTGAATGAATAGAACTCAAATCATAACTGCATCTTATTTTAACTAGTTTTGAAGTAATTTTTAAGTCATTCAATCCTCCTTTTTCAACTGGATTTGTATATGACAAAACATGAGCAACACTTTCATTAGATGAGGTCTGATTCCTGCAACAAAAAATTTTGCTTATGGATTGGAGAGCATAGATCTCATAGGCATTTATATTTATAGGCCCTTGGGATTGACATATAGGAAAACTGCAAACATATCTTTGCTCCTGAGGGTTTGCAAGGATTTTTGATTAATCGAACACTCCAATTTATCAAAATTAACAGCATTTTAGAGTTTATATTTAATTACTCAATTAAATTCAGAGGTTACTGATTTCTCACCTTTCACTCTTGATCATTTAATAAATGATTTCATGGTTTTGTTTGAATAAAAAGGGCAAGCAGCTACAAGCTTTTCTTATATGATCTACAATTTTACACTTTCTTCAGCTTTCCCAGAAAACATTGAACTTTGAACCAGACTATTAGCAGCTCAGAACTCAATAACAAAATGATCACCAACTTAAAAAATTTTCCCACATACATATTTAATGTTTCAGCCAAAAAAGAGAAGCTAGAATTAGCACATAATGTATTTTGTTTATCAGTAAAATTTTTTTGAGGAACAAGGATGGTTTGAGTTTATAAATTTTAAACATCAGGAAAATCTGAAATATTTCTTTTAATGATATAGCATTTGGCTACCGGGATCATACACTGTTTTTAAAAAGAAATTTTCAAGAGTCATGAAAAGTTTTTAATTTTCCTAACAAAACACAAACAGTTTGATGCTATATTTCATAGTGCAAACACAAAAAATGAACTTGAGTATGTCACTCCTATACCATTTCTACTACTGCAACAAGTTTGCAGAAGCAACAAGACCCAATCCCACTTTGATTTGTTCTGTATTTTGAAACTTTTACACAACACTGAATGCTATTTTTAAGTTTATGAAAAAATTTTGGGGTGCAGATGGAATCGAAAAATCTTAGATTCACTGATCAGAAAACTGAAAGACTGGCAAAAATAAATGAATAAAATGAATGACAAAAACAATCAAGATTGTTTAAGTGTGAAAAGATTACCAAGAACTTACATTTTCGACAAGTACTTAGAATATTTTCAAGCTCTTTCAATTTGATAATTAGTTGTTTATCAACATTCTTTCGTTCCAAAGAGCCCCATACGAGTTTGCTGCTATACTGGGCAAGACTGGAAATAAGAAGTCAAACAAATTACATAAAGGTATAAATTATAATTTTAGAAAGTTCTAATCCTTCCTTAATTTTGAAATTTAACGACGATAACAGCAAATAATGTTAGGCAATTACGTCTAAATAGCATTGAGCTGTAACTTAAGAATTTAATACTTAAAGTAAAAAATAAGCATTCATGATAAATACTTAATATGGCAAGAAACAATACATGTATAAGTTTATAAATAATTTCTACATGCCGGAACAATTTGTCACGTCCTGCACTTTGGTTATTTAGTTTAATTAGAGTATCCATTTCAATCGACGTCAGTTTTTCAGAACTAGAATAACTTCCTGTTGTAGACTCAGTTGCAAAATAAGATTATCAAGGAAAAGATGGGATATTTTGTATGTAAACACTTGTGACTTTTGCGCAGAATGAGTAGATTACAGAGGTTTTTGCACCAAGTTTATTATCACAAAGCCTCACTTGCATTTTTGTCAGATTACGAATTTACATTTTCATGAATTTTACTGAAATGGAGAACACGCATAATAAATAATTTAGTTCGTATTTTCTTTTAGGTTTCCTGAAAATTTTTCCTTGAGAAACTTTATTAGACTTCTTTATTTTTCAAAAAATCTGTCATTAATCCAATTTCAGATTTTGACATGATTTAAATGTAATTACTTCATGAAAGAAAAATAGATGAATTAAAGGATCAAAATACATAGTTAAAAAACACAAGCTGAACTTTAAAGATTAAGAAACTAATTTTGCTAAGAAATTTTTCTGGAAGTCGCTAATGGCAATCTCCAAATCGTGTATTTAAATGTAAATGGATGCAGGAAGTTACGGTACTTGTTGGGTTATGTTTTGATTTTGAATTAGGTTGTAATAATTTTAACATATCTGCAACCTTTGGGTGATACAGTTTGAAATTTAGGTATAATGTTTTGTTGCATCAAAATCTTCACCTGTATACGAGATTTGAACTCAAGTTTCGGTATGACTTCAGTGTGAAACGGGACCTAGATATTAAATAACATTTTGAGAGCATAAGTCATTCGTGTATTAAAATTGTGCTATTTGTTTCACATTTTTCTTATAAAAGTGATGGTTTGTTGATTCCAGTTTAATGCGTGCATGAAGTGTTAAATGCTACCTACTTCATGCGCCGATTTAGTGATTATTTCAGATGTATTACTATCTTCGTGAACTTTTAAGTACCAGTAAATACATTGTTTTTAGAAGTGAAAGTCCCAAATGCAAATAACCTAAGTCTTTTCTATCGAACCTTAATTGTATCTATTTTGTAAAGATGTCGAGGAACCGAGTAATTGGATAAGAATCTCGCATTGCACTCGAACGAATTAAGTTTCATTCACTCCGCAAAAGTGCAGTTTTTAAACTACTCTTCCTTTACCAGTCTTATGTTATGAGTTCAGTAAACTCATTAGACCCATGCTCAAACTAAATGTATTAGTGATAGGAGTACTTTATGCAAGTTTTTTATTTGAAATGGATTTCTATTCTGTATAAGAAAAGGAACTGTTTCATTTGTGTGCTGTAATAATTTTGTGATTATATATATTTGTAGGTATATAAACATGTAACGAGTGTTTTTAACTTTGTTTGCAGAAACTTAGGAGTCCCTGTGATTCAACTTGGTCTGATAAGTACTAAACTGTTAGGTTGCAGCTTTTATAGAGACTTTATAGCAACGCTTTTGGTGCATTTTTTGGCGTGCTTTTTATGTTGGTAAGGAAAAATGTCTTTGAAAAAACACCGTTTTAGGCTTTGGAAAATAATTAACACAAATAATTTTTTTTTTGAAAAACACACAACTGATTATTATCTTTGTTTTTTGACTATTTTAATGATAATAAAATAAATTATTAACAACTCTTATCTTCTAAATTTGTCCTACCATCAAAAAATTAAATGTCAATTTTCGAAAAAGAATACCCCAAAACTTATATTCAACAGTTTGATACAAAAGGCATGGTAAAATTTTAAAAAGATGGATTTACAAAAATTAATACACTATTTAAATAAAAGCAAGAATCAACACAATCTGATTCAAACTGAATTGTTTAGTTCTTCAAATTTACATGTAACAGATGAGAATGGGAAAAAAATTCTGAAGGACCAATGAAAGAAAACTTCAAAAAAAAAAAACGTAAATGGGGCAGAAATGAAAATTAACTTTGTGAGGTTACCAGAATCATAATGAAGCAGGGTTGCCTTTACCTGCAACAACTTGCTACAAAATATGCACCAAAAGCATTGCCATAAAGGCTGTATCACAGCTATTGCTTTTTGTTCAAGAATAAATAATCTTTGCAGTTAATACAATGCGTTTCATATCCAATTTTCCCCATATTGCACTGTTTCATAAAAGAACTGATTTGACCAAATTTATTTTTCAATTACACAATGGTTTTTGACACACAAATTTATTTTTGAAAACTGCTGGCTTTTCATACCCTCTTAAATCTTAAAAATATGAATTACAAAGGTAAAGAATCATTAGTTTTTAAAATTTGATATATTTTTTAAATGAAGTTCAGAAAATGATAACTACAAATGAATTAACTAAAGCAAGTTCAATTAAAACTAAATTTTCTAAGATCATCAATATTTTATTTAGAATGCAATTTTTTGTATCTAGAAATCTTTGGGTATTAAGATCATTAAACAATTCCAGAATTTGCTTGCTTAGTAAATTCTTTTTGTGAGCTGAAGAAAATCAGTCCAGAGTTTTTGGAAAATCACCAAGTTCTTTGTACTAATTAGGACACTCAATTTTGATACTTGTGGAAATAATTGAAAGTTTTTATTTCATTTTGCGCATTGATTTCAGGAATGGAAAATTCTAAGCTGAGTCACTTTGGAAGCGAGTGCAAATATGTTTGTTATACTTTATGAATTTTAAGTGTTATGTATGTTTTGAAAATTAGTCGCACAAAACTGAATAAGAGAACGTTATGGTGGCATTTCCAAAGGTTGTGGTTTTAATATTCTTGTTTTATTTTAGATGGTATCAAGTATCTCATTTCAAAATATTGAAACTTGGTATCTTTCCAAGTTTACCTGATATTTGTTATGCAAGGACAGAAATGGGCTCTAAGTAAAAATTTCAGAGGGTATTGAGGATGGACACCATACTATCAGAGTTCATTACACGTACATCAGCTGATCCTGGATTAGCTAGAGACCTTCTAGAGGGTAAGTTATTCAGATATAAATGATTTTCTTGTATGAGTAACTAAATTACAAATTAAGTAGCATAGTTTTCCTTGCTATTTAACACATTTTTTATAACAGGCTGGTAATAACTATCAGTATATATATGTATGTCTGCTATTGTTGTAAACAGTAAATCCACTTTCTCCAATCTCTCTATATATGTATATGTAGAGAAATTGGACTCTAGATTCATGAAAAAATTTTAAACTATGAATTATGCACATCTTTCATTTTGACTAAAATGTATTTTTATGGTCATACAAGAATAATATTAGAATATAATAAATCTGAAAACAGGAAAGTAGTAAAATATATTTTAATGTATACAAATGAAAACTACTGACTTAAACTTGATTAGTATTATAATTTCCATTAATTATATGCACATTAAAACTTTCAGAGGAAACTTGCAATGTAAATCTGTATTTGAATAAGTTCTATTATACAACAGCAATTCCTTTCCCTGTGGGGTATTGTATAGCATCAGTTGAGCAGTTTGTATGTGTTGATGTAATTTTTCTATGTCCATTATTAAAACCTAGACTTTCAAGACATAAAAATGATAAAAAGTGTCTAGCAGATTTAGCCTTAATTTTACCAATCATTTCTGTGAACACTTATACATTTCTTGTTTTTTATCATGTTCATTAATTAATCAGTATTGAAATGTGAGCAACTTATTTTTCAAAACATGTTAAAATTAATTTGAAATTATAAGTATTATAAAAACTTTATTTTACGCAATTCCATCTTACTGTCTACTTCCTATAAATGGAAATTTTCAAAAAATATTTAACCTTAATAGGTTAAGAGTTACCTTGTGCTGGTTTGTTACAACTGCATAGAAATAGTAGCTCAAAGGAAACAAATGGTTGTTCCACTTTCTGAGATTTTTGGTTATTTAATATACAAAAAAATTGTGAACCTATTAAAATAAGTACTTAGATTGACTGATACGTAAACAAAATATTGTAGTTATGATGGATAAAACACCTAATTTGGAATATTTTAAAATATGCTTATTTTGAGGTTATAATAAAAATAAGAATATGAAAATGGACATGTGTGTGTGTCATAATTATCCAGGCCTTACTCGTGATTTTTAGCTTCTTTTCTCTGTATGGTTTTATTAATATTCAAGTACCGAGTGCCCCATGAGAGAAACAGTTATGGCTATTACAGTTGCTCTTTAATTCTTCCTGGTTGGGAACTACTGCCTTAGAATAAAGAAATTGTTTTTATATAAATTTGTTGTTTTTTGTATAGGTCATGAATGGGATTTGCAATCAGCTCTTTCTGCATTTTATATGCTTAAAGGCATTACTTCAGGACCAAAGCCTAAGGAAGTAGCTCCACTGCCAATTAAACTGTCAGGAGGCCACAAACAACATTTAGACAATGATTCATATAATTCATCTTCTAAAAACTCCCATCACAAAGATTCATCTCATGATGTTGATGAAATTGGGGGTAGGTTATTTAATTGTTATATATTTAAATATTTACATTTCAATACCAGTTTGATATCTACACTTTAAACTTTTATTTAAGAATCGATGATTCAATATTACCATCTATAATTTAATGTTATAGTGAGCATATGCATTGATCAATTGATGACTGTATATTAGTAGGTGATCAAAAGGACTTTGAGCATCTGATAATTACAGTAATTTAAACACATAAAAAATTTAAATCAATTTCAATAATCAAAATGTTCAATGTGTGCCCTGCCTGCTTCCAGATATTTAGTGACACCAGAAGGCATTGTTGAGGACATGCAATCTGGTGTAGAAGACCCGGTGTGACACTGGTTCTATCTGTTGAAGAACATACATTCTTGGTGAAACATGTGTTTCAATGGTGAATACACATGATTATTTTAAGGCAGCTTTCGTCGAATGTTGTGTGCTGAACAATGTCTTCAAGAACGTAGTTTGGTCTGTCGCTAAATCTCTATATGGGCAAGACACTGAACATTTATTATAACTATTATGGGTTTTTTTGTATGTTTTGGGTACTGTAATTATTAGGTACACTTAAGCTTTTTGATCATGTATTATATTTAACTCATGCCTCTAGAATTATTTTACTCTGGCTATCATGTTGAATCTTTTGTAGGATTAAATTTTCCTGAATATGTGCACACTTATCTTTTATTGGATAAGTAACTTTATAAATGTCTAATTGCTTACAGAAAGGACATGTCTTTACACTAAGTTTCGTAATAAAAAATTATCGTTTACACTCTGGCATTCATTTTTATTCTTTAGTATTAAAAGTATTCAACAAACTATACATGAAACAAATCTATTTTACTAAATGTATCAAAACATCAACATGTTTTGAATATCAATGCCAAACATCTGATTTGCAATTATGTCATAACCTAGCATTTTATAATCCTAGGTAAGCGACTATCTCGTGGGATATCCAGAGCTACAGAGAATGTCAATTTAGTATCTCGGGCTCGTAGCAAACTTGCTAGAGAGTTTGTAGCAACTGCATCTGAAAAGAATCAAGTCATTGTTGGACTTGAGACTCCTGTATATACCTTTTCCTTGCCAGATTTATCCATATATCCATCAGATTTTAGAGAATTTTTAGAAAAAGATTTGATTGAAACTTCAACATTAGTTTCATTGGAGAATGCTGGTAAGCAATGAATCTTAATAGTGCTTGATATTGAATAAGTTATTGAACTTAAATGTCATAACTTGTATAATATAAGCACACATATATTAAACACTTTGCTTTTGTCTCTTTCAAAAGCACATTGTTGACTCAATTATTTAAATTCTATTTGTTATTAATTGAATTATTCATGTTTCTTTAAAAAGGAAACTATTTGGTAAGTGGCAATTCTTGGAACTGAAAACTAACATTATCTCAAAAACCAAGAAAATTATTTTATTCATATAAGCAAAAGAAATTTAATTTGTACATACCTGTTAACTATAATGTGAAATGTGTGCAGAATGCTTGAAAGAACAGTTTTGAGATTAGTAAAGATGTATGGTTTGTGTTGAAAAGTTTATCTTGTGGGATCTATAATCCTTAGTGTCTAAGCAACATGGATCTTTTGCACTTAAATGTTAATAATTAGCACATTTCTTGAATTTTTAGAGCAAGAGGTTCCCAATTTTTTCCTCACTGTATTCAAATAAAATAATGTACATTTTTGGTAAAAATCTCAGGCTTGAAATTGTACATTAAAAATCTTTGTATATAAAGGAAGAAATGTCAAAATCTAAATATGTCTACTTTTGTCTCGTCTTATTTTCACCTGGAAAATTTTGTTTGAAAAGTTCCTCTTTGGATATTCCTGGTAAATACTGAAAGTCATTTATACAGCCTTTTATAATACACTACTTTTTATCTTCATTTTCTGAAATGTAAACAGCACTAGAATCCTAATTTAGGTTTGATAAAATGTCTTTTCCTGTTATTATTTTAATAATACCGATCTTCAAATTCATTTATTTTGTCATAATATTTGCAAGTAGAGTTAGGTTTGGAATCTTGCATTGAAAAATAATAATTAGGTTTATTAATTTAAAAATAATAGATAGAATGATAGCAACATAGTAAGTGATGTTAAGTTGATATTTCTTCCAAAACGTTCATGAACTATTTTGAGTTCTCAGTGGAGACATGTATAATGTGTTAATGTTGTAATAAATTGGATTGAGTAGTTTGCTTTTTTCATTAAATTTCTGACAGAATTATTTTTTAGGAAGTAACCACATTCAATCTTTAAATTTGCTGAATTTCCAACAATTTTTTTTTGTGTTGCATTACAAAATTACTTCTCAAATAAATCATTTTGCACAGAAACAAGACAACTCCAGTTGAAATTAAAAATGGAATGTATTTACAAATACAGTATTTTAAATTATTTAATTGACATTATCAATTAAAATGAATATCATAAATGTTGCAAACATGCATTTTACTTCATGATTGTTTTCAATTCTGTAGGGAGACTAAACTGGTGGGCTGAAAAAGGAACTTGCCAAAGATTATGGCCTTTAGCCACTACAGGAGATGGAAACTGCTTACTCCATGCTGCATCTTTAGGTAAATTTTTGATAAAATAGTAATGGGTAATCTGTAAATTCTCCATGCAGTTTACAGTGCATGTTTAAAGTAAAAAATTGTATAAGCTGTTGCTCTGCAAATGACTATTATGCTAAGTGTCCACCATTAATAAAATCCTATGCCTAATGCAATTGAACTCCCTGGAATTGATTTAAATCACTGCAACATTATTGGTTATTGTAGGTTAATAAAATCAACATTGCATATGAAAATCCAAGTTTTCAGTCTGGCAATGTCTGATAACAGAAAATAAAAAAGGGTTCAAGTTGCAACCATGGTAACTAAGGGGCATTTTCTGCAAGCTTAATATAGATAACCTCGGTGTTTCGGTAGCGATACATGTTTCCTGTACTCAACATCATTTGGATTGTGTTTTGAATTGTTTTCAGCCCTTCAATAAAAAATTCAAAGAATAAATTCTGAATTGATAGTTGATCAACAACCAAATTCAGTCTCGGTTAAATTACAGCAAAAAATGCTCCTTAATGTATTTCCAATTGCAAATGAGAAATGTTGTCAGACATCTTGAATCATTTTAAGTTTACTTTGGTGTCATTACTTATCACTTTGGTATTTGATCTAAGGTGCTTGATTTCATTAGAAAGGAAAATCAGAATTACTGGTTATAAGAGCTGGGTAATTATCAAGTTATACATGAAATTTGTTGGATTGGTTTGTTGCTATATAGTAATTTTTTGCTAAACAAGAGCTAATTAGCTTACTAGCTTAAAATGATGAACTATGAACACCCATACCCCCATAGTGAGCACTGTAGCTTGTTTCCTGTATCAAATATATAACATTGCATTTTCATTTTAGGTATGTGGGGCTTTCATGATAGGTTGCTGACTTTGAGAAAAGCATTGCATAGTCTTCTTTCCAACAGTACATTCACAGAAGCATTTTACCGTAGATGGAGATGGCAGGTGTCATTGCAGAACAAAGAAGTAATTTTTAATTCTAAATCATTATTTTACACTTCTAGTACTGTTCTGAATAAGCATGTACAAATTTTATAAGTCTACTTTAGGGAAGAAAAATCCATCAAGATTGCAAGGTTCAGATATCATCACCAATGTCAAAAACAAATTATAATCTCATCCATTTCAGACCATACAAAATGTCTTAAATTTAAAATAATCTTACTCATATATTTATTACAGTTTTTATAAATTTCTTTTGCATATAATAAAATATTTATTGAATACTTTTTTAATTTTTAAAAATATCTTATTTATATTCGCAGGCAGGTCTTGTGTATTGTGAAGAAGAATGGAAAAAAGAATGGCAAACCTTATTGAAGATGGCTTCTACTGAGCCTCGAACTTTGCCGTGTCAAAAGAGAAATTGTGAAAATTCAACTAAAGGGTAAACCTAAAATAATATTTTTTTAGTTCTTGAGTTCTAGATATTATAAAAAATTTCTTCGTTAAGTGGCTATAATTTTAAGTTTTGTGATGGCTGTTTTTTCCTTCAAAAGTTCATTAAATGGATTGAGATGTTGTGCCTTGTGTTTTGGCACAGCATGGTCAAATATGGCTCTTGCACCCTAAAACCCAACCAACCATTTTGAGCTTAACCAGTGTTGAAATTTATTTTGAAAATTCTGATTACTTTATGTCAAAAAAGGTTAATATGCTACTTTCAGTAAATTGACTTTCTTTAAGTGGTAAAAGAATAAAGTAATAATAAAGCTTGTCATTTAAATATTGAAGAACAAGACTGAATTTAAAGTTACTTTATAAAGCATGAAGTTCCTTTGAATGCTGATATAAAAAAATATTTTATCTGAGGGAAATGCCTGTATGTTCCATTTATTTACCAACTGAAAAGCAATTTGTATCTATTCCTTTTAGAAATTAGTTTTAATGTTGCTTTTGGCAATCAAATTGTGTGGTTAAATAACATATTTGTAGTTGGGCATATAAATATTTGGAATATATTTAAATTCTTGTATAAGTTCTTTAAAATATCATCCTTTGTCATGGTTTCAAAATGCAATCTCGATATATTTTAGCTTTGATCATTAAGAATCAAGCTGAAGTTCCTGTTTTATGTAATCAATTCATTCGTACTCTAATTGGTTAGTTACAGTGATGCAGAAATGTTGATGAACCAATCAGCATAGAGTTGGATATTAAAAAACTGATTAACTTTTAGCTCTGAATTCTAATTATAAGTGTATCAAATAATAATTTATTTTCAAAAGATAATTTTGTAAGGCAAAACTGACTAGAGCAATAGAGTTCAAATTTGTTTCTATGAATAAACTTTTTTCATACGAAATATTTTAAATGCTTTCTAAACATGAAATTGAATTTTGTGAGAGGATGTGTAAAAAGAGAGTATTGTATATAAGATTAAATTTTGTATTTATTCTTTTATTGAATACTAGCATAATTACCCGACCTCACTCAGGTTAAATTGGTTAACTATAGATTGAAAGTGACCAGAGAGTAATCACTTTCCTCTTTCGTAGAGAAATGCCAAATCATTTAAAGTGTGAGTAAAATAATTTTTAACACCTTTTCAACATTTTTATAATTTCTACAATCTATTTTGGACACAAGTCCTATACATGTATATCCATCCATGTAATGCATTTATTTGACATGTATCAACTCCTGCTAAAGGTACAAATGGGTGAAAGGTGAGACACTAAGGTAAAACTACTACATAGGACGATTTTTAAGGGAGGATTAGGAATTCCCTAAGTTCTTTTCGTGTAAAATTGCTCAGCTCAATTCGTAAAGATGACGAATCTATGGCGGAAACTCTTACTCATAATTTACCTGCCGATATTTTTTTGTTTGACACTCTTTTCGAATTTTACTATCATAAAGAGAGAGATGACAAATTAATTTGATGAGATATTTATCACTAACTTTGTTTTAAAAGCAAATACGTTTTTTCTTGAAAGTTCCGTTTTGTGGCACATGCAGTATAATAAAAGAACTTATTTTAAAATTGAATGTCTTCAGTACAGACAAAGCAAAGGTAACATATTACCATTTTTTTTAATGGTAAATCGATTTGACAGCATTTCTTCTAAATTATTGTTTTAAACAAACTTTCCTTATAAGTTGGTTAAATATAGCTTAAATTCGTAAAATAAGCCACCTTGACTTTCTGTCGCTATGACAAAGAATTTATAATATTTCAAAAGTCCTAGTTCGGATATTTTTAACATTAACGCTCTTTCACTAATTGCAAAATTCCCCTTAAAACTTGCTTTAACTCACATGCCACTTTAAATCAAATACTTTGTTTTGATGTTGCGTGTGATGAAAAGGAATTACAATTTATTAAAATACTAAATATTTTAAACAGAAATAAAACAAAACTAAAAGTTCCAAAGATATAAATTTGTGATTCTTTTTTATCTCTTGGTCTTGCACAGTTGCCACAACTTACAACTAAAAATTAGACAAAATTTGAAAGTACAAAATTAATTTTGAGCAAAAAAACAGACCATGTCACTACATGGCAAATGAACACGAGTTTCCATTTCGTTGCAAAATATCGTCTGTCCCAAATATTCAGAAATAGTTTGTACTTCTCAAAGAAAATAAATAAGACTCAAAATAATAAAAAAAAAGTATTCGAATTTAAATTCCGTAAAAATAGTTTTCAGAAAGATAATTGTTTTTTCACGGTACTGGTAAAAAAATCCAAGTAATTGCAATGCTCAATATACCTTCCAGCTACTCCAAAACTACCAAATTATGGTTGATTTAAGTATAGTTACTCGTATGTTTTAGCATGAAACATGTCTAAATAAGTAAACAAAGGAATGTGAAATAACGTATTCACTAAACTAAAATACTATTTATAAAATATAGAACATTGCATTAAAATATGTTGGATAAACATTATGTAATACTTGTGCAAACACAGACACAAAATCTGACATAGAACTGGAAGACGGACAGACTAATGCAGCCAAGTTGAGTCACTAAATGAATGTAAGTACTCATAGTATGCAAAGTTTCATAAAATATTTTCAACTATTTGGACTTGCAGTATGCAAAGTTTCATGAAAATATATTCAATCGTTTAGACATAACATGGGCACATATTTACAGACAGATGGTCAGACACCAAACGTGCAAGAGATGGATTTTGCATCAGAATGACCCAAAACTGATTGAATATTTTTGACCCATTTCAAGTTTTCTATGTACAAACACTCCATTCTTATTTATATAGATAACATTCTTGCAACTTTTCAGCCCTTTACTAGCTGTTCCTGAGGAAGATGTGCAACCTGACATCTATGAAAGCCTGGAAGAGTTTCATGTCTTAGCTTTAGCTCATGTCCTGCGTCGACCAATAATTGTTATAGCAGATACAGTCTTGAAGGATGTTACTGGAGAGCCTTTTGCCCCTATTCCATTTGGTGGAATCTATTTGCCCTTGGAATGTCCCCCTGCGGAGTGTCTCCGGTCTCCTTTGTGTCTAACCTATGATGCTGCCCACTTTTCCGCTCTTGTTGCCATGGAGAAAGAAGCTTATGCAGATAAAACTCCTCATCCACCTGGTAGGGTTACCTTGATTTATTTGTAGTTCAGTTGATAGGCTCTCTTACCAAGTGAAATACTGATAATACAGACACCATAGCTAAAACAACAGAAAACAAAATATTTTCTTAAAAATTTGTGACTTTGGAGGGGGTAATTTTTTTATTGTTTATTCAGTGATTTACGGAAATGGGATTTTACTTGGATTTACTTTTAAAGTTACTATATATATTAATAGCGATAAAAGTGAATATTTTTGTACAGCTTCAACCACTTTCATTTTGGTTTCACATTTGCCGTACAATTTATTTCCATAGCTAATCTTATCATTTTGTAGGTATTGATTTTTTTTATTTTTAATTTTGCTTGCCTAGGCTCGCTGTTTTAAAGTATGGGTTGTTTTCGTCATAAATAAATGAGTGATATTCTGATTTGTGATGTAAGGTATTTGCACAATGTATGTTAGTAAATAAAAAAATTTAACATAATTTCCTGTTTCCCTAATTGGGAAAGATTTCAAGTTTATTGTAAATTTATGAAAATGGAAGTCTGAGGAGAAATTTTTGAATTTTCTAAATTTATTCATTGAGAGAGGTGGGGTAAAAACATGTACCAACTTTTCTACACAAAAAATACTGGATTTATTCAGAAAATTTTCAAGTGATGTTAATTTCCAAGTTTGGACTCCAAGCATGAATACAAATCTTTGATTGGTGGGAATAACAGTACAAGTCAGTTGTGATGTGCACAATTTTTTTCGTACGAACAGTACAAGTAACTTAATTTTGTCACGGCCACATCCAAAATTTCTCTTAATTTTGCCTTTAAAGTTGTCAGACATAAGGTGCAGAACTGATTTTATAAAATTTATTCATTCACAATATGGAATGTTAAATGGGTTTTTTGTTCTCCTAAAAATGACATTTTTAGGAGACTTGTACTGTTACTCCCGTCCATCAAAGAGAAATATACCTCTAACACTCAAGAAAAAGTTTAATTGCTCATTTTAGTATAAAATATCACCAAACCGACTTTGCTAAGTTAATTTTGTTATTAAGTAATATTTTCTTGCTGGTTATAATTTCATTAAATATTGTTAAAGCGGATATTAAAGCAGTAGCATATGGGTGTCTGACTTATGAGAATTAAAAGTATGTTCTATGAATGATTTTATCCATAACACAATTTTAAATGAAAATTCATATGTGTTATTGTGAATATCATTGTTACATACAAATTGTGTTTTGATTTATTTTTAATCTTTATTTGTAGCTGCCATTCCTCTAATCGATCCTGATCATAAGCTTCTACCCATACAATTTGCTGTTGATCCAGGGATAGAGGTCAGATGGGATCAAGATGAAAATGACCCCATCATAATCTCTAAACTTACTCTAACTGACAAGGACAAGCTTGGTTTGTTGAATGAGTATTTAGATGTTATTGACTTGCCTGTATTCGGTATCCCCAAGCAAGACTCGGTAGATTTCCAGGAAGAGGATTCCATGTCAAATAGCACAGATATTGATCGGAGCTCTGCAGCTGGAAGCTTCGACTCTGATGACAGCAACATGGACCGGGGATCTGGCAGCTCTAGTCCTGGCGGATTGCTCTCCCTTCAACGGAGCAAAGCGACTCGGCAGCTTCAGAGTGTTGCCAAACAGTTTGGAAGTATCGGAAGAACTATGAGCAAAAAAATCAAGAAAAACTTTGGCAGCTTCACTCGCCGGGCGTCCTTCCGTGGGACCCCGGAGAGCAAATCTGTGGACTCCCTGAAAAACAAGAAAACCAAAGACGTGACTCTTTCGATACGGTTATCTGCCAGTGGAATTGTTGGCACCCTGGACAATGTAATTGCAGCTGTCATTCATACTGACAACCGGCATGAGTATCAAGAAGAAATGATACGCAACTACCTGAACTCTGCAAGGTGTCGCTTCTTGAAGGAGAAGGGTAAGAAACGGCAAGATGGTCCATCAGACATCAAGATTGGCCACCAGGAGTACCTGTCTCAGTGTGTCATACCAGGCTGCAGTCTCTATGGTACAGCGGAAACCCGACACATGTGTTCAAGCTGTTACAATCAGCAAAAAGCTCAGGTGACCGATGAAAACAAATACCGCAATTCCCCTCCCCGCCATTCTAAGAGCAATACTATTTCAGGCAATGGTGTCGATTTTGAACTGAGGAATTCTTCTGATAAAGTGGCCTTAAATTCTAAACCTACTAAATCAGAGAGCACCCCACCTTCCAGCAAGTCTGCTAAGTGCAAAGACGCAAGCAGCAGCTCTTTACAAACTGCAGTAATGTCCGGGAACACAGCCAGGGCTTCGAAAGCAAAACTGCATCTTAGCACAATCTAGATGCAATAATTATATAAAGCCTTATATATGTATAATATGTATAATTGTTTCTAAGAGTTTAAGATATTTCTCCCAAAGATTCAAACTTATAATCACTCACTCATTTGAAGTGCACTGAATATTTTTTTATGTTGTAAATATTTCACACCGATACATGGTTGTCATATTTTATGAAAAACATGTCAAGATTTTTCAGAGGATTATGCAAAATATGTGATGCAAATTATTTCCTAAATCAGTATTAAATAATCGCTGAAAAATGTTGGCTGTGTTTTTAGAGCATTTGTTAAATTGTTTAAAAGTTTATATTGGTTTTTGTTTCTTAAATACTGGGCATTATTACTTTTACAGTGACGTTCAGAGTTCTCTGGCATTTTCTTTTCCACTTTTAATGGTGATAGATTATATGCAGTACATCTTTGAATCTTTTAGATTTGCAGTCCTCACTGCCCAAATATTGTTTGAACATATCTCTACACCCAGGGGAAAAGTACTTATTTTTATTACCATAAAACTGTACATATATGTGACAAAGTTCAAGCACCGAAGTATCTAAGATGGGAGCTGTATCCATTGAATGAGTATCAAAATAACATCCTAGTCACATTGACTAATACCCTACTGCCACAAACTTTTGAGATTGTTTATTACCGGTGCATAATCTTTATTACTTTTGTAGTAATAAGGTTGAATTTTATTCCGCTAAACTATCAAATACTCCATATATGTATGTTTTCTCCGTCTTTTATAAGTTTTTTATAACAAAGTAGGTATTATTTTGTCTCATAGAAATGTATTTACTGTAGATAGTCCAAAACTCACACAAGAAACCTGCCTGTCTCTAGTGACCTTTTATTGAAGGCTGTTAATAAAATTGTGGTTTTAGACTACTAATCTGACTGGAAGCTAATATAGAAGCTTTGAGTTTTTTATAATTTGCAAATCTGCTTTTAATAAAAACTGAAAAGTTCCAGAAACGAAAACAATAGGTTAAAGGTTTTTTTTAAAAAAATTTCAAAAATATATACCATGAATTTCAAAGAAACATAAATAAGTCTCATCTGATTAATAATTCAAAAATCGGAAGAAATTTATAAAATATAAGAATTTTTACATTTAAAATTTCACTGATGATTCTAAAAATTATGCAAATTGGATTTGAAAATTTATTGTGTTCCACCTTTGTCTTGAGTTTTATTTGTCTAACTTACACAGAATCTCTGATTTAGTCATATGACCAAAGAATGTCAGAAAGCCATAGTTGTATTCTAAAGGCACTTTATATTACATAAATTAGTGTGTTTTGAAAATGTCTAAATATGTTTCTTTCTGACAATTTTAAGTGTTGAATCAAGATGGTTTTAAAATATAAAAAGTTAAAGATGAGCTGTGCTAAATATCAAAATTTTGTTTTGTGTGTTAAACTTATGGTGTTAAACTTTCCTTCATGTGTTGTGTATGCTGTAAAAGCTGTTTGCTTGGATAATCCAAAATTTTGAGAGAACTGATAAATATGTGCTTATAAAAGGCTCAGCTATTTTGGGAACTGTTTTAGACTTAATTTGAGATCTTTATGTGTAATGTGTATTTCACTTATTTGAGGTCAATTTAGTATTTCTTGAATCCATTCCACATTAAATCAAGTTACTGTTTCATACCTGCCAAGTCTTCCAGACAAAATATTTTCCACATTTTTCTTCAGGAAGAAAATTCTCAAGTGATGCTGATTTTGAAGTTATCTGGTCAAGCTGTGGCAACCATGGAAGGAACACATGAGAATTAGTGATTGCTAGATTGTCATAAAAATCTCCTTTGACACAAATTTTAATACCTACAAATATACTAAAAGAAATAGTTTAATTGCTGTTTTGTACATATTTGGTGTCGTTTTGTTTGAAATATCGCCAAAGGTATAACAGAAGTGGACAGCAGGATTGCTTTTTCTGTTTTGAATTGCTGTCATGAAGCTCAATTGGACACAATTGCTAATTTAGTGCTTTTAATTGTTTTTCTTTAAGAATTACTAAAGGCATTTTTCTTTTCTGACAACTACATTACTTTTTATATTGTGAAAATAAGCAATTTTTTTTCTTGGAGTTTGGCAGGTATGTTGTCTCTTGTATTGTCATAATTTTTCTCAGGTAATCACGATTCTACCATACGTCATACTTTTTAAATATGGCAGCATTTTTATGCATTACATTTTTGTTTCATTTGTTAAATTCTTATATTGTATTTGTATTGTTCTAACATTGATTGCATTAACTTTTTTTGGGACTCTGCCCTTGGTAATATTTTTATCACTGAATGTTTCCTGAGGTATAGCGACTTGGAAATACCACAACTACGCAACTTTAGATAATTGTAGAATTTAAATATTTAAAACAATAAACATAGTCTCTGTGTGTCCCAATTTTCAACTATCTAAACATGTGCCTATTTATACAGAAATATATCTATATATGCTGAAAACGTTAGATTCAATATGAATCTGATTTTTACTAATCTTTGTTTATTTGTCCAATGTATCTTTTAAAATATTCAAAAATTAAGTTTAAAGGGTTTTGTTTCAAATTTACTGTCAAGCTTCTTAATGTATCTTTTTCTTTAAATTGAATTAAATGTTTTTAAGTATTCTCTAAACTATTTTTGTAAATCTTTTTTGATGATTTTTAAATGTTACCTGTGTATGATCATTATTTAAAAATTATAATACATCAGTTTTTCTTACCTCATAATACATGTGTATAACTACTCTAATTAGTAGTAGATAAATACAGATAGTTTACTCTTAAAAAATATAAACAAATCCTTTAAACTTGTTTGTGTAGCAAGTCTTATTTCCTGTATGTTAAGCTTTAATATTACATTGCCTTATCATGTCTTGAATTAATTTGTTTAGAAAGTATTATTTTTGAATCATTGTAACTAAAAATTCATTTTTATCTATAGGTATTGAGATTATATTTTGTTTTTATTACAAAATCAACGTTTTTGACTAGTTATTTTCTTTAAACCTAGTTGAATAAGATTGCAATGCTTGTCATGCTTCTATTACAATAATCTGTTTTTGAGATCAACTCTTAAGAATTTGGAGATTTCTGATTATATTTGCTTGACATTATTTTGTTTTCTTGATACTGTGTTGCTATTTACTTATATTTTATGTGTTGAATTTTGTATTTACAATTTGCATTTTAAGCTATTTAAAACTTTCTTTGCAATGATTAAAAAATGCATTTAAATTTTACTTATAAAACAAGCTTACATATTTTTAAACAGTTTTAAATTTTTAAAAGTGCATTAATTAAAGTTTTATGTGTTCAGTGTATTATTATGTTTTTAATGTTTGATTTCTACACTGTTCACACTCCTCATATTTAAAACCATTTTTATGTTATTAAGTTTTACCTTTTCTGTAATTCAAATTTGTTCTGTGGGCGAATTTATGTATAAATTGTTTTTACCAAATCTAGCTATAACATTGCAACTGTTTTTAAATAACTAATCTTGTTCAATTGTAAATAATCTGCCATTTCTAAGAGAGGAATTGTTTCCTTTGATAAAACAAATGGAGGTGGATGCATAAAAGAAAAAAATCAAGTTGTAAATGCTACATCTGTTTCATCTCAAATTCCAATTGCAGTACAAAAATCAATAAGAAAATTATTTAAAATGTGATTTTCTGTCATACTTTTTCTAAATGTTAACATTTTATTAAATTTTTTAAGTTGAAATCTAATAAATAATTTTGTTGCTCTATTCTGATTTTCTTAGTCACCTTTCCTGTCTCGCAACCTGCAAAATTAAATTGCTTTTCTTTTTGGTAGAAATGTAAAATGATACTTGTGTTGCACACTATACTTTATATAATGGGTCCGTATGAGGGTACTATTACATGTCAAAATTGACTAATATAGTGGTTCTTAACCTTCTGGAATCGCTTGGATAAAAATACACTGGTGTGCAAAACTTAAGCAACGACTGTTTTTTTGCCGTAACTCCGCAAGAAATCACCTGGGAGAGATGTAAATTCAGAATACAGAGACAGTATTTTGTACTTAGTGGATGAAGAAATCATACTAGCGCAAAAATGAATAGAACGCATACAGTATGGAATCAAACAAAAAAGGCTTTATCGAAAGAGTAGTGTTGGTACAAAGATTGTCTGCCCAAGAGGGAGAACAACAAACAGATGCCCCTTAGTAAGGGATATGACCTCCATTAACTGCAATGGTTGCTTGGCACCGTCTCTCCATACTCAACACCAGATTATCCAACAGTTGAAGTAAGAGGGCCCATTCCTCAATGAGCACCTGTTTCAGTTGGGTGTTCTCCGGCGGATATAATCGTGCCGAAAGGCGTCTCCCCAAAGCATCCCACACATGTTCTATGGGATTTAAATCAGGGGAGTACGCTGGCCAATCCATTCTAGTGATATCTTCACTTTCTAGCAGCTCCTCAACAGCAAGAGTGCAATGTGGCCTGGCGTTATCGTCCATAAAAACGAAGTCTGCACCTCGGAACAGACGTACGTGGGGGAGGATCACTTGCTGACTCCGGTAACAGTACGTCTGTCGAAAATTTGGAGCTCAGTCCGCCCGTTCATCATGATGCCTCCCTAGACGAGCACGCCAGGACCACCGTAACGGTCTCTTTCCCTGATGTTAGTGGGATAAAACCGTGTCCTTACCTCTCCATATCAACTGGCGTTGAGAATCGCTTGTGACACTGAAACGACTCATCTGTAAAGAGGACGTGACTCCATTGATGAGATGTCCAGTCTTTGTGTTCCTTACACCAATCCAAACGGTGCCGCCGATGGGCAGCTGTCAATGGGATGCAGCGTTCAGGACGGCGGGCGAATAGGCCACCTTTATGAAGGCGTCTGGCCACATTAAACCGCGACGCTTGTCGTCCCGTTGCCGCATGCAGCTGCTGAGCCAGGTTGCCCGCTGACTGGTATCGATCTCTTTTCGCTTGCAAGACGATATATCGGTCATCCATTGGCGTTGTTTTTCTTGGCCGACCACCACCAACTTTTCTTACAGCTGTACCAGTTTGGAAGGCTTTCCAAGCTCGTGAAACGACACTTTTGTCGATTCTAAACTCTTGGGCTACACTCGTCAAACTACGCCCCTCGAGTTTGCCGATCATTCTACCACGTGTAAAGTCGTCCAGATGGTTTCTTGTAGCCTATTGCACGTACGAACTCACTTGAGTCTTGCAATGCACGCGTTTTGCGTGCCCTCACGCAGAGACGTAACTAGAGGGGGGCAGACGGGGCATCTGCCCCGGGCGCCGAATTGGGGGGGGGGGCGTTAAATTGGCCAAGTATTTTTTTTTTACTATAGATATTTACGTATGATAAAAAATGAAGATGAAAAAATTATTAGACTACAAAGACCAAAAAATATAAAAGGAGCTAAATGCAGAATATGTGAAGAAATAGCATGAAAGCTTAACCTAGATCCTCTTTTTAAAGAAGTACGAAGGAGGAAGAAGCGGAGGTTTGATGAGAAGGGCGAAGTTGAAAGCTATGAATTCTCAGAAGAAAAAAAGTTCAAATTATTGATTATAATAGATCGGATTCTAAATGAACCGAGGCAAAGGTTTCAAGTCATTCAAAACATGAATAGTTTATTTGGTTTCCTCAATGGAGCTCGGTTTGAAACAATGAATGGAGTAGAATTGAAGAACCAGGCATTTGAGTTAGCTACCACATATAAAGAAGACTTAGACAAGGACTAGCTGGCGATAGAAGTGGAGTTTTAAGTATTATGCCTTGGATTTAAGCCCTAATATGAAAACGGCTACACCATCAGGTCTTCTGACGTTAATATACAAGAACGGACTTGAAGACGCATCCACCAACATAACGACAGCGTTGAGAATTTTCCTCACAATACCAGTCCCAGTCGCCTCAAATGAAAGGAGTTTTAACAAATTAAATATAAAAAATTACCTCAGAAACTTAACAGGACAACAACGACTAACCAACCTGAGCATCATAGCTCTGAAGCTAACTTGTGCTCTATTGATATCTTTTGGGGACATTGTAAAAATATTTGCAGCCGAAAAAGCCCGTAAAGTTAAGTTTTAGTTCAAGCTTTCTGTGTTTAATTTATTTTTTTTTCACATTTTGTCAATAGATTAAGAGATTGTGAAAAATGTCTAAGTATAATGCTCAAGATAATAACTTGAGTAAAATCTGTTATCAATTCTTGTTCCACAGTTTTCCAAAATCCTTGAATGGTTTTCGATCCACGTTTCGATAATTCTCTTTTAAGTCCAAAAGTCGATGGGTGAGACATCTGGAGATTTTGCAGGAATATCAGTAAAGGGTATTTATTGACTTGATGCCAGTTTCTTGTTCCATTTTTTCAACGAATTTAATAGTGGATTTAAATGTGTGGCTGCTTGCTTTATCCTGATGCAGTTCTACTGATTGTTGGCACTTTGGGTAAAAATATAGTATTTATTTTTTGAATATTGGGGATAAAATAGGGTCTTGATAATATGTGGGAGTTGATTTTTACATTTCCCCCTCCTTTTTACTTTTAATTTTCCATTATATGCAAAACCGGCAACAATCATAAATCTCTTAGAGAAAGTTCTCACGTTAAAGTTACAAAGTTGAACCACGTTTTAAGATTTTTCTCCTGTTTTATGATAAGAAATTGTTCTTTTTATTGCAATCTTTTAAATACACCCACGCCTCGTCTATTGTCACAACATTTTTCCATCTTTCTCCAGCTAAATGCTTCTCATTCAGAATTCTGCAGCGAGTTCTGCTTTCTGCAATATGTCGTGGAGATAGACAATGAACATTGTATTTTTTTGGCCTTCTCGAGATTCAAATCACTGTTAATTATTTTATTTACAGTTGAAACTGAACTTTTAATGACTTTAATAGTCCTTTGACTTGGCGGATTCTCTTTTAAAAGTAAAGGTCTTACCTTACAAATATTCTCAGAAATTTTCTTTTTTGGATACGTATTTGGAAGTATTTTCCACTTTTACGCGTTTATTCCTTTCTCATTAATAATATTACTTATCGTACCTTTAGATATAGAAAAAACATGACTTTTACAGCGTTTTTGAATACTTGAATAAGCATAATTCTTTTTGGAAAGAGCGGAAACATATCCTTCCATCCATTGCTTATTTAAAAGCGCCATTTTGAAAGTAAACAAAACTCTGAGTTAGCAGACGATAAGTTATACTATTTAACTGCTGCGAAAATAAAATTATTTTGTAGCATTCAATTTCTTTTACAGCTCATCAAAATCATTCAAAAAATGGCCGAACAGCCTCTGTATTTATCAATTAAATATCCTATTCTAAAGCAACAGTCTGTTGATTTTGATACAGCCCACACATATCCCGGATAAAACCTTTTCATTTCATTTGCAGCGATTATAAGTATGAAAGAATTTACCAAACATGCTACTCTTAGATTATTTGTCAATGAAATATCTTAGAATTAATTAGGTATTTTATCTCGTACTAAAAATGAAATTGCTGCAAATTAATCTATTTACCTTTGAAATCAAGCATTTATCATCTAAGTTTAATAAAAAAAAATTGGACTAGTGGAATTAATGTGTGGTGGCGATATCGGGTGTTGTCGGGGAGGGTTTTCGTTTGGTTGGTCAGTGGGGGGGGGGGGGGCGCCAAGGCGAGTTCTTGCCCCAGGTGGAAACTAGCCTAGTTACGTCTCTGCCCTCACGTCACCTGTGACGTCTTGTTCCTGATATTTGCATACAAATCAGCTTTCTACTGAATTGGGTGTTCATTGTACTGAACGCAACAAGGCCCCTTTTGTACAATTTCATGGCTGTCTGGTTAAAAATTACACCGTTGCTTAAGTTTTGCACTGCAGTGTAATAAACCCACGTTAAGAAACACGTCTAACCCCCACAAAGCATATCCTTAAAAATATAATGGTGTAATCATGACTTCAATAAATGTTTCTAAGTCATACAGAAACTATTAAGCCATTAAAATAGGCTATGGATGAATCATTCTTTTATTTTTGATTAAAAGAACTCAGCCAAGTGTACCAGTCTTTGACCTCAAAAAGAAACTCCCAGGCTTTTGAATCAATGATCTGGTTTGGATTAGTTTTTTATCGAATGCAAGTGCATACCTGTCGAGTTTTACGGAATGCTTCCATAAAATCGCTTAGTCTCCCGGACGGTAAAAAATATCCGGATTTTTTTAGGGAGGAAATTTTTAAGTGGTCAAATTTCTAAGTTTTCGTGCCTAGGAAACCATGATATAAAAACATCAGATTGTCGAAAAAACCTTTAGCACTAATTTTCAAGATATACTTTATACCAGACCGTCGTGTACAAAGGGGGCTGGTGCACGTTAAATCTCGTGGCCTCGCATTCTAGTGTGTGGAAGTTTGGAGAGTGGGTTTCCAGCTCAGGTGTGACCTCGTCATCTGACTGGTTCAAAGTTACGTGGTGTTCTCGATCTTTCCCTTCGGGACTGATCCCGGACCGTCGCCAATAGCCCGTTGTGTTGCTCCAGTGTAACGCTAATTCAACTACTTACCTAAAGTCCAATTTAGCTATTAATTTGAATTTTTCTTTTGACAGTTGTGTTGCTCCAGTGCGACATGAATTACCATTTTCTGACAGTTGTGCATTGTATTGTCCTTGTTATCTGACTGGTTCAAACTTTAGAAGTGTTGCTCCAGTGCGACATAAATTCAACTACCCACCTACCATCATTTTTGTCAAAAAACTTTCGGAATTTTTTTTCTTGGTGATTGACAGGTATGCAAGTGTATAGAATTGCATATTTTTGACTTAGTTTTCTTGAATCTTAAAATAAGGATTATTTTTATTCTGGATTGATTTGAACCCATTTCGTTGAAACTTGTTAATTTTTAAGGTAGGTGTTTAGTTAACGTCGAACTGGAGCAACACAACGGGCTATTGGTGACGGTACGGGATCATCCCCGTAGGGAAAGATCGGAGGACAACACGTAATTTTGAATCAGTCAGATGACGAGGTAACACCTGAGCTGGCACCCCACTCTCCAAATTAATTTTAAAGTAATAGGGTTTGGCTGGACCTAGTTTCGAACTTGCAACCCTCCGGTTGCTCTTCCAACTGGGCTACCGCGGCCCTCTAAAGTAAGACGAAACAAATCAACAGCTGAACCATAAGAAAACTTGAAATTGGTTTAATTTCCTTGTCGCACTTGCTTGATGTCGTGACAGACAACATCAAGCAAGTGGACATACACTAACAATGAAAGTTGAACTGACAGAAGAGGTATGTAGGTATTTTAATTAACGTCACACTGGAGCAACACAACGGGCTATTTGTGACGGTCCGGGATCTGACGGAAAAGATAAGTACATCCAGGGAGGAATCGAACTTGTGCCGCCTACAACTCGCAGGTTACTAACGACCTGGTAATAGGTATGTGAATTAACATTGTACTGGAGCAACACAACCTGTTATTGGCGATCCCGAAGTCTAGCGACCTGGAATTGGAGATTGAATTTGTAGTTGAAATAGAAACGCAACTTCGGGTAGAATAAGATAAAATTGTCTAACCATAGGTATTTCATGACTTTTAACACTGTTGGAAAACTTAATTGGTATTTCCGTTATTAAACTGAAACAATCTTTTCTCACTGGGAAATGATAGTTTTATTACAATTACTATGCTACATTTCTGTTGACAGATTTTAAATTTCTTCCTCCCTATGACCTCAGAATGGATACTTGTTTGCAAATCTATCCATGAAGCACCCATGATGTGATTCGTCAAGGTTTTGCAAAGTCTTAATCATGTTAGCTACGCTTTCATCAGCATTCAGCTCTGCGATATCTTTACCACCCATATCCGTTTTCACCCAACCAGGACACATCATCAATATGAGGATTCCTTTGTCCTTCACGTTAGCTGCAATTGTTCTCATTGCCATATTAAGAGCCGCCTGAAAATAGAATTTTGTCTTGTAAAAAAATTGGAAAGCAAACCAAAGGACCCCAATATATTTTGATTGGGCCCTTCTAGAGAGACATGTGAAACGAGTGAGAAATATACATATAATATGGGTAGCCAAATGTACAAGGTTGTCCGACCTCATTCATTGGACATGTGAAACGAGTGAGAAATATACATATAATATGGGTAGCCAAATGTACAAGGTTGTCCGACCTCATTCATTGGATTATGTCAAAGATTTTCAGTGAAAAACGAATCAGACTGATGGCAAAGATTTTAATTCCGTTACATAATGCTCGCATAATAAATTTCGGGGGTACCTTAAAATGTAATTTGTTGTGGTTTGGCGTTTAAGGTGTATGTATACACTAGAACATTTGTTTTTAAAATTTTGACTTTAAAAATTCATTTTTTTTTCACACTAGGTCATTGGTTTGTGCTTAAACTCATTTTAATGTGAAAAATTCTGATTAAGCTACTCATTAATTATCCAATTTAGATATAATTAGCATGTTTTTTGAACAATGATATCTCAAATTCTAATTTGTTCAGAAGAACAATTCCTGTTGGAAATCATTCCTAATATTCTTCATGCTTTGACCCTCCATCAAGTTGCTAGAGGGAATACGTTCTTTTTACAATTTTTTTCATGAAGAAAGTCTAAAAAATCAAGATTTTTTCAGAAATTTCAACATTTAAAAATCGACTAAAAATTCATTTCTTAACCAATAACTTCGACTGAGGGTCAAAACATCCACTGTATTACATAGATTATAATGACACAAAAAGAATTATAATAGATCAATTCATTGTTGAGTTATCACTGTTCGAAAGAAGCATCCTATTCTAAAAATATAGTTCTTCAGAAATCGAGTGTAAAGTTTTGGAAACGTGTTTGTCTAAGTTGACAGTACCTAACACAAACCCTTGTAACTAGAAAAATATTTCGAATATTTACAAGATCTTGGTATCGTTTGAAAGCTAAGGGGATGGACAATATTTTGAATTATTAAAAAATAGATCGATATTTTGGTCAATTTTCGTGATTTCTAGTGTATACATACACCTTAATTTAATTTGCGTTGACCAATCAACTATCATATCAATTCGGTATCCATTCTTTAGAATTTTTAGTGGCCACATGCTGAAAATTGTATTCCAAAAACAAGACAAGTGACGTCACTTTCGGAATACACACAGGAAACGCTTTCTAGCACAGAAACACGATCGTCACCTACATTTAGCTCCCATATCAGGAAACGGGGCGCCAAATCCTGGGTTACGATCCCCTTGGGCCCAATATATTTTTGGGTTGGCCTGCCCCAACAAACATGAGGGATGGATATCACAAATATACCGATAGTAGTGGTTTATAAAGGAAATAAATTATGAAGGGGTCTCTCACTTGTCTCCCAACAATAACTTGCCCACAAGTTGGCGCTACAGAACCAGATTACATTTGACGTGCAAAACAAAAATATTTTTCTAATACTTGTAGTTTTTTAAGAGGGGTCCTTTGCAAATTTATTTTTTTGTTCAGATTAGGTGCTATACCAATATTAGGAATTTTCCCTTATGTTTATACACTCTGCCATAAGACATGCAAATTGGACATAAGACATGCAAATTAGTGTAGTTTCTATATAGTTTTGATTTATCTAAACATTAATATTTTTTTGTAAAACATTAATGTACACTTACTGCCAAAAGTTAAGCACGGAGAGGAAAATGTTAATTTCCGGAAGACAATCTGAATTTGAGAGGCTGTATTTCGCTGCAGAGGTAGATGGAAGTATGCAAATATGTTCTGTAACAGCCAATCATGGTTTCGTGTCGAGAAATATGCAAAAAAGGCAGTCGTATAAGAAGCCAGAATTGTGAAAGGTTAGAGGAGTTTCATGTAAGTGCTGATAAAGTGTTTAGAACTCTTTCGTATGATTAGTCTTCAAGACAGAAATGTTTCTATGGCTTCCAAAAGACGAATGGCAGGTAGTGAGCACTGGCGTTCTGTGGGACGTCTTGAAGCAGGACAATCAATCACAGATTTCTTCGGTGTTCATCATTCCGTCATTTCACGTTCCGTATGGAAACAATTCCAAACAGTTGTCCGCAGACATGTGGCCGGTCGCCCAAGGGTAACGACCACCGCGGAAGATTGATATATTGCTGTTTTAGCCAAGCGGAATCGAAGAGCGAACTCCACACGTGTGACATCTATGGTTGCAGGGTCCATTGGTAAGACGATATCTGCCACTACTGTTCGCCGAAGGCTACACATGAATGGACTGTACGCCCGGGTACCACGAGTTTGTGTTCCTCTATCCGTCCAATCCAGAGGGGCACGATTAAATTGGTGTCGGCAACATGTGAATTGGACTGTGTCTGATTGGGCCAACGTTATGTTCACGGATGAGTCGTGATTTGCCCTGGAGCCAGATGACAAGCGTGTAAGGGAACGTGGAAGCGTGGAGAAAACAAGGCACACGCAATCGGCCCCAGAACATCGAGCATCACGCATTCCGATGTGGAAGCATCATGGTATGGGCAGGGATTTCTTTGAGATATTGCACCGACCTGCATATCTATAGATGAGGTTCTGTGATGGCTGTCCGGTATCGGGATGAAGTCCTAGAACCCGCTGAGATTGTACGCTGCAGCAGTTGGTCCTGCTTTCGTTTCAATGGATGATAATGGGCGTCCCCATCGAGCCAACATCGTCGACGACTACCTGGAGAGTGAGGGGATTGCGCGTATGGATTGGCCGGCGTACTCGCCCGACCTTAATCCCATTGAAAATCTTTGGGGTGCCCTCGGCCGTGCTGTGTCTGCACGTTTCCCATCCTCAGTCACTCTCACAGTATCAAACTGCTCTACAGGAGGAATGGCGATTACTTGACTCTGAGGTGGTTGATCACCTCATGTAAAGCATGGTCACAAACTGTAAACTTTGTATGAGGATGAGGGGTGGTCACATACCCTATTAATGTCGGTTTAGTTTGTTTGTTTTGGATTTAAACATCATTTTGTTAATGACTCCAATATGACTTCATCTTATAATTTATGAAAATTCAATATTGTTTTCATATTTGTATGTAATTCTTTGTTTTGTTTCATGCATAAACGTATTTGCTTACTTTCCTGCCGCATTTCGTGTCAATCAAAGCTGTACTTGTCGATTTTTTCGCACTTTACCGCTTCGTGCTGAACTTTTGGCAGTGAATGTATATCAAGATTATCATTTTTTGTCAAATAATGCATGTTCGCAACTGTTGGCGTAGGTACTAGAAAGTACCAGCAAATCCTTTTTTATACATGATAATGGTTGGGACTATGACACAAACTATTACAAATATAAATTCAAAGGTTCCCAAATATATTCGTGAAGTTAAAACAGGAAACATTAAAATATTTTGTATATTTTTCTACAACGCCCATAAATCCATTAATACAAACCTTGCTTATTTTATAGCTTGGCACAGCCAAGTCCTCCGTAAATACTGCTCCCGTATTGGTGATGCTTCCTGTTAGAGAGCTGAGGTTTAAAACAGCTGACCTGGAAACGCTCATTCTATCTGTGTCAACGGATGCAGCAGCTTTTTCAAGAAGGGGTAACATAACCTGGAATAACATCACATGAATCAAATCTGTACTAAAATTTCAGAGTAATTGGTATCGAATTAAGCTTAAAAATCACCTGCAAAACTTGAAGGGGACCAACAGTGTTGACTCTGAAATGCGTATCCAAATTCTCAGTCGATATGTGAGGAAAAGCTACAGGTTCAGCTATGCCAGCGTTATTTATCAGTAAGGTGAGGCCTCGATCAACTATCTCTTCAATGATTTGCTTGGAGGCTTCTATTTCGTCTGGCTGAGTAACATCTAATTCATTAATTATAAAATATAGCTATAACAAATATAATGCATCTCAAGAAGTTAAATCAGGTCTGACCAACCCAAACCAGTCTGAGGACCGCATTGTCGAGCCTTCAATTTTATCTTGAGCCTCATGTAAAATATATTTTAAAAAATCTTATTAAATGAGAGGCTTTTTTTGTCAAGTTAAACGGTACGTGGCGATAGTGATTTTTTAGTGGAACGTGTTTCCCTGTAGGTATTCTGAAAGTGCCGTCACTTGGCTTGATTTTTTAATACGATTTCGGCACATCGTCAATTAAGTTTCCAAAGAATGAATTGATTGGTCAATGCCAATTAGATTAACCGTCAGACGTCACCAAAATGGCGATAAATTATGTTTTAACCTCAGAATACACTGCTGGCCATTGAAAATACAACAACGTGAAGGACAAGACATATCAAAGCCAATTATTCAAACAACAGAGGACACAAGGTTAAACATTAAAGTTACAACTCCTTTCCACTTGCGAGGCTCTAGGAAATCAGCATTTTATGTAACCGTCATGGGGGAAATAACTGCTGCTATACGTCTCGGCATGTGCGTTTGGGGAATGTCAATTCATGCTACTTCCACATGTTGCCAAAGTTTATCTGTCGTAGCGCAGAGAGGTTTGTGGTGTGTTTAATGAACGTTTTTAATGGGCGACAGGTATGGTGAACGGGCGGACCATAGAAGTGAAACCTAGTGGATATTGAGGAATTGTATGTTGCATGCCAAGTATGGTTGCATATTATCCTCTTGAAAACTGGTCGAAGATAAGGGAGCAAGCCCTGAAGATAAAAGAGAACAGACAGCAAAACTTCAGAGATGTAGCTGTGGCTGTTGAGTGTACCGGCAATGTGTACTAGGCGGGTGCGGAAGTGGAATCCAATGGCATCCCATACCAGGGGAGGTGATGGACCGGTATGGCGACGCATAACGCAAGTCATGCCGCCTGACTCGGATGTGACCATCGTGGTGCTGTAGACAGAATCGATATTTGTCTGAAATACGATGTCATGCCATTCGTTTGTACATGTTCGGCGTTCTACGCACCATTGTTGACGCAAAAGCTTGTGGTGTAGAGTCAAAGATAGTCGCGGTCTTGAAAAATTTCTCCGCTGCTGCAGACGACGTTGAATTGTACGGGTTGACATAAATTGTTATGCAACACATTCTAATTCTTGAGTTAGGATTCTTTCCGTTGCAGTATGATCCGTAATAGTCATGCGCACAAGATATCTCTCCTCTCTTTCGGGGGGGGGGTCGAGGCTTCTGCAATCATTCACATTGATCAGTTTGTCCCTCCTGCATCCATCGATGCCATTATTCGCACCAATGTGACTTGATTTCGTCCAACACGAGCACCAGTTCCTCGGAAGGATAATCTGCAGTCTTGATAAGCCATGATTCATCCTTAGTCAAACTCGGAAACGTGAAACTATGACTGAAGTATTTTTCGACGAAGCTTAATTACGCTTCTTATACCACAGGAACAATGAGAAAACACAATTCAAATATTTAAAGCCGGCTGTCTCTTCTCCCTTTTTGTACTGCTTACATGGCACACATGATTTGCATATACGTTACAGTGCTAATCATTTGTACATCTTTGCATGATCTACGACGCATCGTGCAAATTTTAAGGTTATTGGATGCTTCCTTCATGGTGTATTAACGATGGCCAGCAGTTACATCAGGCGAGACATTTAAGCAGCAGAAGTAAAATTTTCGTTTTCCGTTCGGTTTCCAGGTTTACTTCAATCTGGTTCGTTCAGTTTCTGAACCGTCTGTCTTCTTGGAAACATTCCGCAAGTCATTTAAAGGGGCAGTCGTAGCTCAGTGGGCATACCCACTGAGCCACGCTTTATAGCACAGTGCGGCTCCGATGAAGAGACAGTTGTTCTTGGAAAAGTCCATTTGTACAAAAATGGTTAAGGTCGAAGGGAAAAGTGCTGCCATACTCAAAATAAACTACCCTTGGGTTCGAATTTGTGCCTTGGGATGAAAGTTCGTAGTTGTTTGGAATCCGCCTTGAGACATAGGTCCCGGTCGCAAGTAGGAACGGATGGGAGAGGGGGAGAAACCAAACGTAGCAAGGGCGGATGAGGGTGGACGTATGTCCGAGTGACCCTCTGCAATGTTTTTTACAAAATTAATAAAAACACATATTGAAGCTGTAGTTATGATTTGGTGATTTAAAATTGGCAATCTAGCGGTTGACGAGAAATCATTGCCCAGGACAATTCATATTCGATATAAGAAATTTCTCAACCATTCACGAAGCCAGACGATTTTCACTTTGCTACGTTCCACGAGCTAGTCTGTAGCAGTATAACTTTGCCCATAAGAATGGTCGTTCCTAATATAATCAAAGTTTACCTTCTCCTTGAAATCTCATTTGGTCTGGGCCCCTATCCCCAAAACCACCTGTCTACCCTAAACTACCTCTGGCATATCTCTCGAGGTTGTCGGGGCACGCAAGTTCCAACACCCCCGACAAGGTGGAGTTACAAGGTAGCAATACGTAGGTGTTAGAAGATAAACTGTTTTGATGAACGTATTTCAAACATATTATAAGAGTTGTGGTTAGCGCAGAGATTTGAGAGGTATGTTTCTCTATTTTATTTTTATTTCCAATCGTTATTTTTATCGTGACTTTTTATGACTTAAATGTCCTCAATTGGCCAGTCCTGCTTTAAATGCTTGGGATCGTCTAACACTGACATACATTAAAAAGCATATTTCTCTGCTTACCCATTTTGAGAAGAATCACTTCACAGTTTTCGCATGAATCTTGAATGCTGATCAGTTCCTGAAAAGTGAATTACGCATGTCTAGAGAAAAGGGATTTTTTTTGGATAAAGGAAGAGAATGGAAGATTGTGTCGGAATTTAACCCTCGAAGTGGTTTCGACGAGATATCTCGTCCATCAAGATCTGATCAATTTTGTTAATGATGAGATACCTCTTGGTTAAAATATTGAGATATAAGCAAAAGCAAAGGAAAGCTCAAATTCTGGAAAAGTACAAGTCTAATTCTTCTACACCAGGACATACCTCCGAGTGTTCATCAAAACAGCTGGTACTTCGGAAAACGTTTCTACTTTACAGAATGAGACATACATTCTGAAATTCTTTCACTTGACTCATCTTGTAACAGAGTTTTTCATATCACTCTTCAAACAGAACGTTTCAGAAGTACTCGGATGCTTAGGTGCTGAAATTGCCTCTCCCTCAATTTGCAGCACTGTATGATTTATAGCAGTTTTTTCCGTATCAGAGGCTTCAAAAGTAAACTGCGCTGGCGATATTTTACGGGTCAAACACTTGGAAGTTGAACTTGCTAACAGTTTAAAATAGAAATACTTGAAAATGACTAATATGGCATTGTTAAAATAGAATGACGATTCAAATTAAATATTAAAAAAATTACAACGGTATTTAGAAATTTAAGCAGCACTCTCCTTTCTCACATAAAACATTTTGAGTCAAAATTTCTGGTTTGAAATTGTTTGTCGGAAACGAGTCAGCTAAAAATGAAAATCTCATATTTCTACCTTGAGATTCTATAAGATAATCTGCACCATGAATCATGCAAAATAGCATTCCGCCATTGAGATATCAACGAGATCTGAAGTTGCGACGTATTTCTTAGCAGGGCTTCCAATGATTTTTTTTCCAAGTTACAGAAAAGCACGGTCTAGCAACCTGGCCATCTTATTTTCAGATGACATGAAAGAATTTCCAACGGATATTCGCGCGAGAAGCACCTATTAACTCTCCTGGTGGTTGTCTCCACGAGGTATCTCGTCATTAACAAAACTCTAACCAGGTCTTGATCGACGAGATATTTCGTCATTAGAAGAAAACTGGCCAGATCTCGATCGACGAGGTATGTCGTCATTAGAAGAAAACTGGTCAGATCTCGTCATCACAAAATTATCTTGATGACGAAATATCTCGGCTTTAACAAAATTGGTCAGATTTTGACGGACGAGATATCTCGTCGAAACCACCTGGAGGGTTAATGCAAGTTCTCATATTTTTATAACGTACACGATCCCTTGTAAAATACTCGATCTATTTAGCCCTCCAAGCGCACCGAGAAAAAAAATTACGCTTTGTAAAACACTTCCCTTTACAAAATGAAGCTTACGTTCTGAAGTTACACTACCTGACATTGAAAATGCAACACCAAGAAGGATTTGGCAGAAAGTGATGAAATTTGGCAAACAGAGAGAGACAGCAACGAGCAATAAGTTATCTTTATTGCAACATTATACACCTTGCCACTGAGCAGCAATAACGTCTAATCAGTAGGTTGTAGGACCACCGCGAGCGGCGATGCAGGCAGCAACACGTCTAGGTACAGACGCAATGAGCATGCGGATGGTGTCCTGAGGGATGGCTGCCCATTCCCTGTCAACCATTTGCCAGAGTTCGTCTTCTGAACGTGCCGGTGGCAACGCATGCAAGCGACGTCCAATGACGTCCCAGAAATGTTCGATAGGTGAGAGATCAGGGGAGACAGCTGGCCAGGGAAGCACCTGGGGACCTTGCAGGGCATGTTGGCTGATGCGTGCCGTGTGCGGCCGGGCGTTATTCTGCTGGAAAATGGCATTGGGCACCCCCTGAAGGAAAGGTAGTGTCACCGGCTGCAGCACGTCATCCACGTATCGTTGGGCCGTCATAGTGCCCTGAATACGGACCAGAGGTGACCTACTATCGTAGGCGATGGCGCCCCAAACCATTATACCGCGTTGTCTCGCGGTATGGCATTCCACAGATGCGGCCGGATTGGCCCTGTCACCACGTCGGCGCCAGACTCGTACACGGCGACTGTCATTGCTAAAACAGAAGCGTGACTCGTCTGAGAACACCACCCTGTGCCATTCTGTCGTCCACGTGGCTCTATCCCGACACCATTGCAAACGGAGACGTCTGTGCTGTTGGGTCAATGGTAGTCGTCTCAACGGGCGCCATGAGTGCAGGACGCCAGCGATCAATCGGCGGCTAATAGTCCTGGACGATATGGGAGCATCAAGGGTGTCCTGCACATGCTGTAAAAGGGCGACAGACGTGGATAGCGGGGCCGCCGATGCTTGCCGGCAGATGCGTCGGTCCACGCGTGCTGACGTCACTCTGGCTGCACCGGAACCCCTCAAACGTGCACATTCCCTTGGTCCAACCATCTGTGCCACAACCGGTGCACCGTGGACGCGTGTAGGTGAGTATCTGCTGAGATTTGACGTATGGACCAACCTGCCCTTCTGAGGCCAATCACCATACCCCTCGTGAAGTCGTCTGTTTGCTGGAACCGTCTTGATTGGCGGCGTCCTGGCATTCTCCGCTACTAGACGTTTCCTCTGAGACACAAAAACAAATTGCAACTTGATTTACCTGGCAAACAGAGCGGCGCGAAACTGACCACTTTTGCAGGTTCCTTCCCTGGTTTTTCACTCGCCGTGCGCGGGACAGCTGCGCAGTTTGCATCATTTACATATCTCGGTGAGTTGCGTCTACCCTGTAAATTTCATCCAGTTCTGCGCACTCCTTCTGGGTGTTGCATTTTCAATGTCAGGTAGTGTATTTCCAAATTGCAAAAGTTTTTATATCACACATTTCAGAAGCCATCTGCGCTGGCAAGATTTGTCGTGTTGAGCTTGGAGAGTTAATACATTGAACAGCACACAATCGCAAAAGAGAAAGAAGCAAACAGCTTCAGATTGCGAAGTGGGCACCTTAGAGTATGAAATTATCGGATGGGTAAAAATCTTTTCCAGTTTGTCCTAAGTGCAAGGAGAACACGCATCTAATAATAATTTTTTTTCTGTATTGGAATGAGTTGGTGAGCGCCTGCAAGGCGATCCGTGAATTTAATTTCTAATGCGAGCGTGTAAACTATAATATTAGTATATTTGATTATGCACTTGCAAACGATATTGTGAATGTATTTTTTAATTGTACATGCGCAAATTGTAATCATGATATGGAATGCGATAAAAAAATTAATTTGTGATTTAGAAGAATTCTAGGAGTGGAAAAGAGAGTTGGCCGTTGTTCTTAGTAATTTCGTATCGTCTTTAATTTTCTTAATAAATGTTTAATTTTATAAGCTTTCGTCTCCATGTATGGAAACAAAAATGTATCTACAATTATTTAATGCAATGGAACTGATATTCTGATCATCCAAAATGTGACTAGAGTGAGTTTTCATCTCCAAGGTAAATTAGTCTCGGATCACCATGCTACGTCCCGACATCTTCAGACTTATTCCAGAATCTTGATGACATTATAATTCATTGAGGACGAATGACTTGTTGGACTTGGTCTAGCAAGCGACAAGACCGAAGGAGTAAGAGATACAAAACACAGAACACTTTTACTCATTGAAAATACATATCTGCAAAACAAGTACTTATAATATAATCACCAGAATACCTTTTCTGAAGCATCTTCTACATAAACACATGTCCAAAAACTAAGAATAATGCAATCTGAGATGAAATCCCGTGCCAAGTACCTGCGCCAAAGTACTTCAAATAACAAATGAATATTCCACAAGCTATGTCAATAAAATAAGAAAACTAACATGTCTCGTGGTGGCACTGGGATCCAAAGAAATGAAAATAAATGCTTAGTTGAACAGTTACTTAGGTTCAGCTATTATTAAAATAAAAACCATTTTTTTGCCCAGTTAAAAGATACCTAGTAGGGAATTTGCTGGCTTCTAACTTTAATGCAGGCCTCCAACGTGCAGACATGCTTTCTAGAAGGTTGTTCATGTGGCAAGAAGATCCATTCGGTGACTAGAACACGTCTTTACTATTTTGTTGTCCTACGTAGTGTCGTGTAGGCTGTAATGCGATCGTCTAAGAGCATTCCAAACATATTCCATTAGATTGAGGTCAGGTGACCTATATGAATTCAGAATTATCCTTAATTCTTGGACATGCGTGTAGTAGTTATTACCAGCAATATAAATATATATATTTGGACGGAAACTAAGACATTAAATTGTCGTTCCTGTTCTGTCTAAAAAAATCTTTTCCCGCTAAAAAACATGATTATTGTTCTGTATTTTCGTTTGTTATCAGGCAGTAACACACAAACTTTCAATTATTCGTTTTCAATAATCGACTTTTCTCATCACGAATGAACAGGGCGCCTAATCCTAAGGCAGACATCTGCACCAGAGATCCAGTTCCCAATAGAGACAACAGGCCCCGGTACTAGTTGGAATGATGTGCCTCTCATGAAAGCCTAATGCATCCAAAGTACTTTTTGGTGTGTGTGCGATGTTTTGAATCCACCAGAAACTGATACTTCGACAAATAAGGCGAGTATCCATGAAAATTCATCTTAACATTCTCTCTTCGGATATGTATACTATCTTAACCCTCCAAGTGGTTTAGACGAGATGCCTCGTTCAAGAAAAAATCGATTTTGCTAATCACAAGATATCTTGTCCATAAGTTTTGCTAATTACGAGATACCTCATCGAGATAAAACTGTCCTATTATTCCACAGGGAATGAAAACATTGAATTGAACAGCTTTATTATTGTAACACACTTAAGATTTAACTTTTTAAATTTAGAATATGAGATACACATGAACAATACAAAAACTCGGAATCCTTATGAGTATCCTCCTTACCTAGTACTGTAGTACCAGCGATCGCCTCTTATGTGGGAGTCCTGTCCTGGTGCACGAACCTGTCGGGTTCCCAATACTTTTATATAGCCTCCCACAAGTGAGAAATAAAAATCACAAACATTTATGCATATGTGTGAATACACACAACGAAAAATTAAAGATGAGACAATGGGTTATACCTGCAAAGAATCAGAACTCCGGTAAGTGGCGAAAATAAAACGTGGTGGTTGGTCAAGTTGGGTAAATTGTCGCACGAATTCTAAGCCGATGCCTCTATTAGCACCAGTGATCATCACACTCTCCATCATTTTATTTTAATTGCCGTGGTGTTTCAAGCAGTATTCACGATTCCATCAGATGATGGCTTTTTAATCAAAGGGCCGGGGAAGACTGAAGATTAGAATCGAAGAAGCTCAGAGTTTTACGCCCAACATCGCAGCGAGAGATAAAAAAACAGATAAGGGCACAATGTGAAACGGAAACAATGAAATGATGTCAGCATTAAGTTTCGTCTTGTGCTCTTATAAATTAGATTACCTTCTGGAAAGTTTTTTCATGTGTTGTTTAGAAAAACGGGTATGCTATATAAGTGACAGAAATTCGAAGATCATGATGGTACAAATTTGCTCTTTACTTCCTACAAGTAGAAATGGTTCCATAGAGGGAATTCTTCGACCTCTTGGGCGTCCTTTTCAAACAATAATGTTTTCACATTAACACTTTAAAACGTAAACAACGAACGTCCCAAAATTTGAGTGACAATATTTTTCCGATTCACTTCTTTAAATTTCTTTAAAACTTTACTTGTCTACTCTTTTAATTTTAGTCATCTTGAAATCATAGACAGTGAATAGATTGACTCAATTACTTTCTGATTCGACAAGTCATATAGTTTAAAAATAATCGGATAATTGAAATCTCTATAGAAAGGAATGTATTTAGCTCCGATTTTTCTCGTTTCATAGACGAATATCAACTCTGCATGAGGGGAATTTTCAGTTTAAGCAAACCACCGGAAGATTAGGATTCTATTCCTGTGATTCAATACTTTCGCTCGGAAGAGAAGACTTACTTTTAAATGTAACTAAGTGAAATCACTTCCGGAATATATAGACAGGAAACACGTCCTACCACAAAAAAACTAGCGCCATCTGCCCATTTAGTTTTACGGAAAAAGCCTCTCACGCAATAAGCTGTAGAGAGAGTTCCAAACAAATATAGAGAATTCATATTTTAAAAATAAACGATTAAATTGAAATGAAAAGTACCAAACACAACGTAACTCTTCTGATTTTCCTATATCCCAAATAGTCTTTTGCTGCTTTAAATAAACTTTTATTAGGTGCAGTTCACATGAGAAATAAATAATCGTATGTGAGAACTACTATTTTGAACATTTTCAACAGTTGTTAAATTGGTCTTGGTAGTAAATGCATACTTCAATGAACTCGAACCATCACTTTTCCAATACTTTTCCCAGAATGGAGATGCTAAAAATGTAAAAAAAAAAGAAATATTATGTTTTATAATTAAATTTTATTTTAACCTCTTCAGTCCTGAGAAAAACTCTTCTCAAAAAGTGTTTTACAGTCTGTTTGAGGTACTTAGATACTTAGAATGGTAAAAAATAACGTTTAAATGGAAGCAATGGCGTCTCAATGGAAGCAGGCCGTTCCTGAAGGTGTGCTAGGCGTGCACTTGTACGTAGTCAGAAAATATAAGGGCAGCCGAAAGACATGCGCATTATCTTTCCAACTTTAAATTAACATGCGCATCAATAAATTCTCCAATATCATATATTGTAAACGCATTCGATCTATGTAATTTTTAAAAAATTTTAACAAGATACTTTTTAAACCTTCATATTTTGATTTTCATTTACATTAATACAAGCAAAAGGCACTCTTCAAGACAAGAATGTTTTGAGGACTTGATTCCACGGACGCCAACTCTTCCCGAAATGATATTGGAATAAAGAACCATCAAAATATATCTAAATTCATCAACAGTCGAAAATCATTAGACGCAATGCTCAGTTAACATTACATTAAAAGAACAGGGGAAAAGAAGATTAGGTGATTCCAAATGACTTTCTTAATACGTGCTTGATGAAGGACGTTCTTTTAGAAAATCAAATGTTTTTGAGGAGAGCTGATTGCTGAGGTTCGCACTGGACAGCTCATACTTTAAAAACGGCTTTACATGGGAGTAATGTAGATAACCCATTTGAAGACATTACCTCTTGGGTCAGAACATTAGAATGTAACTGAATTGTGGCTGCAAAAATTAGTGGATGTACTTTAATGTATTGAAAGTAAAGCTATTATTTCAATGTACCCAAACACCAGGAATGAAAAGGTCAACATGATGTTTATAAATAAAATAAATTTTAAAGCTATTCTTCCCACAGTATTATTTTCATTGAGATGAAATATAACAGTGTAAAATAAGAGATATTTTATATTTGACGATGATTTTAATTTGGTATTATAAAAGATATTTCTTTTTTAATTGTGGAATCCAAGCAGTACACATTCAAGCACTTTTCGAATTTTTAATCAAAATTATATTTTCTTTTACTTCTCTATCTCTACCTAGAAAACAAGTTATCCTAGTTCTGGAAGTAAAATTTAAATTGTATTCGTGCTATAAGTCAATAGCATCGTCCTACTTGAACAACCGACTTATCAAGGAGGTTAAGTTCTAAATAGATTCTTAAAGTGTGCTTTAAGTCAATTCATGCCACTTTAAAACATCTTTATAAAGAGTTAGTCCTTGAGGCACATATGTATAGTAATATCCTAGAGAAATTAAAATGAATCGGTATAACGTTTCAGGACAAAAATTCTAATTAATTAAAACTGATCAGCATAATGTTTAAATAGACATCCTTGTGTAAAACCTAGACAGAGATTTTATAGACTAGGCTGATCATCTACGAAATTAATGATCGACAGCCTTCAACGGAAGTAAGCAGAAACTCCGCTAACATGATAAAGCTGGTATCATGTACAAAACACAAGGAAAAATACAAACGAATTAAAAATTTAGTTATAATTAAAATAAAAGCTATTCTATAACTACTCGAAAGCAGTTAGTTACCATAAAGTTCTCATATTTAATATGAACTGAAAAGTTATGAAGATTCTGCTCATAAACATTTTAAAAATTTGTGGTGTAATTCTTTTGCTAAACGTTTCTCTGGTGGCCGAGGAGGACTGGGCATGTTGAGAATGTGGAATATGGACCAGTATATTTGAAAGCCGAATAAGCCGGTATACTTGAGAAAATTCAGCAAATTCATTTCCCAATCAATAATAAACCAGGATTCAGGGTTTCCACGGGCCTTAAAATATGTTGAATGTCCTTTAAAATTTTTAAAAAGCTGTAATTTTTACAAGAACCCTGAATATTTTATTTCACCTGCTTTCAAAAAACAATAATTATTTTGGACCATGGTCAAAAGTCATTAAAAATCGAGGGCATAAGATTCATGGGTTAGCTAAAAATTGATGTCTTTAAAGCAGGATCCGTTTAGAGATTCAAACCTAATACTCATGAAAACGTCTTCATCTGTGCATTTACGACTTAATTTACTGCGATCTGTATGAAAAGTAGCCTTCAAAATGGAAAGTAGCCAGGGAAAGGCCATAAACTCTAATTTTTCTTTTGCTCAATAACTGAGAATCCTGGTCGGCCCATTCATTATTTTCAATAGGCCTTTTTATCGGCTCTATCCGGCTTAATATTGAGGGCCGCGGTAGCCCGATTGGAAGAGTAACGGACCAGTAAACCGGAGGGTTCGAATCCAACCAAAGACCGTCGTGTACAAAGGGGACTGGTGTACGTTAAATCTGTCGTGGCCTCAAATGTCCTTACGTTAGCGGGGTGTGGAAGTTTGGAGAGTCTAGTGCCAGCTCAGGAGTTGCCTCATCATCTGACCGTGATTCAAAATTACGTGGTGTTGTCCTTGGATCTTTCCAGGACCGTCGTCTAAAGCCCGTTGTATTTCTCTAGTGCGACGTTACTTAATTACTATTCCCGCCTAATATTGCCTCATCAAATTATAAACAACTTTCGTTATTTCAGAAGACTATCACGAACTGTGTGTGCAGAAAACATACATGTACAACCTGTATTTTCTTCCCAATCACAAAAAATTGTCTGTAAGGCTTGCAATCGCTTCAATATAATTAAAATTATTTATGACTAAGTTTATAATTAAATAAAATTAGAAAAAAATCAAATGAAATTAGATTAGTCAGTTTGCACCTGTCTGTTGGTTTTGAGAAAAAAAAATGAATTGATAAATATGGAGGGAACCATTGTATTACAAACCTCAATTCCTTTAATAATTCCCTCCAAGCCGAAAAATTCAGTTCCGGTGGACTTTCCTCCAAGATCAGAAACTATTCTCAGTTTTCCACTTTCGAAGCTCTCAGTTAGGTACTTAAAATAAGTAGGAAAGCATTCCTTAAATGCAAACATCATAAAACCTTGGACCGACGCTGATTTGAATAGCAACTGAAAAATGCGTAATGCTTTAATGAACAAATTTATCCAATTGTATGAAATTTTATTGGCCATAGAAATCACACAACAATCGAAAAACATTAAAAAATCGTACTTGCTCGGGTAAGGATGATATATCGATTTTTACGAAACTTTCTTTCCCTTCGCTTTTGTAACCAGATATACCTCCAACAACTAAAAGTCTTCCTTTGACAGCTAAATTCTTCACACAAGCCTCGAACACTTCGCCTCCTATGGTCTCCCAAATAACATCCACACCTTTCTGTAAAAATAAAACTATAATACTTCTTAATTCGATGGCCCTTAGTTCGAGCCAATTTTAAACTTGGAGTTATTAAAACCCACAAACAAGCAACTAGATGACTAGGAGAGGCCTGTTCTATATTGCATTTCTGACAGGTTGGGAAAACCTTTAAGCCATGATGAAATTGGTTTCAAATATCCACTGAACAGTTAAGAGATGACAGTCTGCTGACCTCCACTACCCTCGAATTGGAGGTAACCTATAGGATGTTTTCTCTGATTGCAACTATGGGTGGGAGGAATTTTCCATGAGCTATTGTTCTGATAATTTCTCCGCCCCCCCCCAAAAAAAATGGAAGTAATAATGAAAGGGAGTAACTTTGGAGTGAATAGCGATGAGAGCTAAAACATTAGAAGTGATAAAGCAAGAAAATGATGAAAGAATGAAATAGTACTGCAATCAAACAAAATTAATATTTCAAAATTTAAAGGAGGGTATTGTAATAAGAGTATAAAACAGGGGTAATAGTTCGAGCTCTTTCAATCTAATGGTGTCATAAATAGCTTAATTTTATCATAATTTTCTTATTTCAATTCCGTTTATCTAGAAAAACGTTCTCGTTAAAAGATTTAAAATTGTTTCAATAATTATCAGTAAACCTATCAGTATCAGTAATCATCATGAAAGGATAGTTCTTATTCCCCATAATGTTTAAATCATACTTATCATAGAGGTATTCATAGCATATAAGATAAAGCATCCTTTTTAAACACGAAAACTTTTCTTACGGGATATTCTTTTGACAAGACTTCGGAAAGATTTTCTTTTTTGTAATTGATGACTCGATCACATCCAAGTTCCTAAAAAGTAAAGAATCGCTTACTTTTTGATTTTGAGTTACATGAGAAATTGCATCTAATGTGAAAATTGTAAGTATGAAGATCATAACTATATTAATTTAATAGATAAAAGTGAATAATAAATATAAGTTGTGTAAAGTAAATTAGGAAAGCATCTGAGAGGACGGATATCAACAAAATATTCGCTGTTAATCAACAAAATTGAGAAATTTATTATATTCACAAAAAAATCTAATCCCGTTCAGATAGATATATTACAATAGAGTGTTAATGTGACGTACAAAGAAAAGCTGTTTGTTTTTAATTTTTGAGAGTAAATACCCCATGACAGGAAAAGGAAACGTATTACTTTCAATAATTTTTCCTTTTCTTCTGATGAGCATATTCCAATGACATGACAATTGGCAGCCTTGGCCCATTGCACCTAAAATTATATTGTATAAAAAATACAGTTTTTTTACAATTTAATTAGAGGTAATGTGTACAAAATAATTTTAGTAACACAACCATGATGAACATTACTAAGTTCAATTTACGCTTTTGAATCAAGTGCATGTATTCATTTCTGTAAACAAACGTAAATCAATTCTTCGTGAAATAGAACCAAATGTCTTGTACATCATAGAAATGGATAAAAGATCTTTAAAAGTAATTGTTCTTCGAAAAAGTTAAATTATTTCTTTACATGTTTTTAAGAGATTGTTATGAAGTTATAAAGCAATAACAAAATAGAAAAGCTGGCAATCTGAAAAATTGCAGTTAAAAATTCCTTCAAAAATAAAAGTTCACGATTATATTTAAACGAGTAGTGTCTCGATGAGCGGAAATTGGTAAACAAAGCTTAACTACCTGTATATCCAAGTACGAAAAGGATAGAGGTAAAATACCTATCGTCGTTTTACTATCAAAACCTCGGGCCGCGGTGGCCCGGTTGGAAGAGTAACGGACTTGCAACCGAAGGGTTGCGAGTTCGAATCCAGCCAAACACCGTCGTGTACAAAGGGGGCTGGTGCACGTTAAATCTGTCGTGGCCTCAAATGTCCTCACGTTGGCGTGGTGTGGAAGTTTGGAGAGTGGGGTGCCAGCTCAGGTGTTGCCTCGTCATCTGACCGTGGTTCAAAATTACGTGGTGTTGTCCTCGGATCTTTCCCTTTGGGATTGATCCCGGACCGTCACCAATAGCCCATTGTGTTGCTCCAGTGTGACGTTAATTGAAATTCCCCCTATCAAAACCTCATAAGTTCAATTATTTTAGTTTATGGTTACAAATTTACATAGCTTTACTTCAAAAGATCCTAAATCAACATCAATCATAAAGCTGCCCTAGGCAGTTTTTAAACCTCATATTTCATAACTGGTCTACAGCTTGGAATCTAGTTTTGCATCGTTCCCGAAAATTTTTCATATCAAGACATACGAGGTAGAAGAGTAAAACGACGATATGTATATTTAAATTGTAGTTCTTTGTTTTAAATAATTATTTACTAATAAATAAGATTGAAAATATTATTACAATTATTAAATTTAAAAAATTACTTAAAATCTTAATTTTATACATGTACATTTACTAACACCTTTATAATTATATGACGTTAATAGCTATTTTGCTGTGGAAGTTTATTACGCAATACGTGACAATCGCTTTAACTTTTATCACGTAAAATTTAAGGGAGTGAAAAACGACTCTAAAAATGTTTCGTCTTACTATGAAATAGGGAAATATTTAAATTGGTGGGCTGTGTAATTGCTCAATTGGTTTCACATTCTGGGTAGTGCAGTCTAAGAAATTATTAAGAATTAATTCTCAGAATCATAGGATTGCAGTTTTATTGCACTCCATATTTGTAAATAATTTTCTGTTGTACTTACTGCAATATGTCCAGTCCCACCTGCAGCAGCTGTTATTAGAACCGTCTCTCCAGCTACTATGCGAGCGGACTGTAATAAGAAGTTCTTGTGGTTAATGTATGTAGCGAAATCCCGAAACACTTTAATTAGCGGATTTAATTAATAATTGAATTAATAAATTGTGAATGTATTCGCTATTCATTCCTCGATAGGCATGTTGGCGTTGTGTGGAAGTTTGGAGAGTGGGGTGCCAAGCTCAGGTGTTGCCTCGTCATCTGACCGTGATTCAAAATTACCTGATGTTGCCCTCAGATCTTTCCCTTCGGGATTGATCTCGGACCGTCGTCAATAGCCCGTTGTGTTACTCTAGTGCGACGTTAATTAATTACCATAACCATCATTCCTCGATAGTTTCCAGGAACAGACTCATCAATTCAGTGCCATTCCATTCCCTCTCTGAGTGCTGTGAATAACTCTTAAGTTTTCTGATTGTGCACATTTCTGCTTGTCGTTTCGCACATACTTTTCTCTCTTCTGACTTTAACCTCCACTCAGATAATTGATTATCGTCGTTGCTCTCAGGAAATCATATTTCAAACGTTCTAATTTATTCTTAATTTTATTTCGCACTTAACTATCGATTTGATTTATTATATTTTTCTTTATGGGATTTTCAGAGTAAATATACAAGCCTCCGGAAGACGAGGGTTTCACTTCCGTTTTCCAAATAAGGCATACGCACAGGAAGCATGTTCTACCACAAAAACACTAGCGCCATCTGCATTTAGCTTTTCAGAAAGTCTCTCAAAGTGTATTTTGTACATTTTTCGAAATTAATAGATATCAAGGAGATAATTTCCCTTTGGGAGGGATGAGAAAAGTAGACATCATCGTGGTACTGATGTAGTCATTTTGTGGTGGAGAACTCTTTCTACCCAAAAAACGTGGAATTTATGTGCAAAATTTATCAAAAATTGAATTCGAACAAAATAAATTATATTTAAAAATTCTTTTGCTGCAGAACATTCAAAAAATTTTTGAAATTATAGAAACACGCAATTTATTACACTACGATCATTCCACCTCTTTTCGGATCTGATTGTGTGTGCTTCTCTTGTGCTTATGAAAGTGAATTGGACTCTTGATTGTATCATTTACTTTAAATTTTATCTTTTATCCTATTTATATTCTTTTTTTATAGTGCTTAATGACACTTTCTTTAATATCTCTTTCATAGAAATTGTTTGTTTTAATTATCAATTGTTTTATTAAGTATGATGTAGAGGTAAGCTGTTAACAGTTAGATACTCCGTAATGGATACGTCCATTCCGTTCTCTTAAACTGATACCACAAAGTGAAATGAATTATATGCCCTTGATTTGATCTGCGCTTTTAAAATTACCATCTGAAATATAAAAAAATTGAATACCTAAAAATATAATATATTTTGTTTTACCCAAAAAATATATTGGTGATTTCGTTTTTGTATCGCTTTATGGCAACAATCACCTTATACTAAAATAAATATCCGTAATTTTAAAATGCTTTTACGTTTGTCTAACTAATTTATTGTGATAATCTAATTAGAATATTTTAAAGTAGTTACAGGTAGGTATTTTAATTAACGTCGCACTGGAGCAACACAACGGGCTATTAACGGGCTATCCTTTGGGATTGATACCGAACCGTCATCTGACGGTTCGGTATCAATCCCAAAGGAAAAGACCGAGAACAACACCACGTAATTTTGAACCACGGTCAGATGACGTAAAGTAGTTACAAAAAGAGTATATTAGATACAAAACTGTTGGATACCCAACATGACAAAATAGAGAAAATATAAAAACCTTGGTAATTATTAACGTTTATTTCTATACCTTGTCCAAGCCTACTGCAGCTGTTAAGCCGCTTATCAGTAGAGCCAAATAACCAGGTTCTGCTTCTGGAATGGGAAATGCTTCAGCAGTGGAGATGCACTAAATAAAAAATAGTGAATGAAAAAATATCGTTATACTCTTTAGTAGCGATCAACAAATATTTCCTTTGATATTTGACTAAATTCAACATTTTCCCCCGAAGGAATAGTTCATAGTAGAATAAATTCAACATATTCAAATTTATAAGGGTCGTTTGATAACTATAATAAAGAAATAAATTAAACACTGCTTTTTTAATCGATTTTATTTCTCAACTCCATAAGAGAGAATCGGCGAGAATTTCTTCGAGTCAAATTTTCAAGTTTGGAAACAAGAAGTCGCATGGGACTATGTTTGGAGAATAGGTCGACAGTCCACTTTAAACAAAAATGCTTTATCTCTGCCCAGAATTATTATTTTTTTCCATTTCTGTGGCAACTGCTATAATGCTCATTTCAAACGTCTGTAGAATGTAGAGTCGCATCTGACTGAAATTTGGTCTTATCTAGTTCCACACCTGTCAGTTGTGACGTCACTAAATTAACTGTGTCGCCATCTCATACAATTTTATCAAACTTATCAAATTACCATTGCATATCAAAATTGAACTTCCGAGTACCAAATTTTAAGTAATTTGGTTCAGCTGTTTCTTGATTATGAGTATTTAGCCTTGAGCTCGCAATCCTAGACTTTTATATTCGAAACAATCTTCCTGTATCTGATTTTTTACGGCCATCTATGCAATTTGAGGAACCCACGCTTACAGAAAGCGAAGTTGTAGCAGTAGTTTAATGAGGATTTTTTTTCGGAGCTCAAAGTTTGGAATAATTTTTTAAGCAAAGTTAAGATCTTATCAGATTTTTAAAAATATCTTTGTGTGTTATTTTAGTTCCTGATTATGAACTTTTAAAGATTACTATAAACTTGTTAATTTTCAGGTTTTAAAAATTTTACGAGACATTTTATGTCTGGGATCTTTGTTTTTGATAATCGGTCCGTCACTACGGACCTTAGAAATCAAAACGCTTCGAGAACAAAAACGAAAGACATTGCTTCTGCTTGACTTTCGAGTCGTTTTCTTATGTGTACTACCACGTGATTAATTTCCCCAACTCGTATAATTTCTTTTGGCTGAATTTTCCTTCGCTCTCTCCTTTCTGTCATCAAATACAAACCTGTTTAATTAAAAGGTGTGAAGATATCTAACAATATTACGCCATTCACTTATTAATACGTTTTATCACATTTCAAACCACAATCGAATTATTATCTATTATTACAGATGAATTGGATGAAACACTTACTACATATTCCGCATAGATATTGCAACGAGAACTCAAAAATGCCACATTCTGTCTCACTTTCAAATCGTTTACTCCTTCTCCGACTTCGACTATCTCTCCTACACCCTACAATTACAAATTAAAGTGAATTATTTATTAACAGTTTTATGTAATATTTATTAATATGGACTATTTGCTAACGTTCTCTGTGTAACACATATTTACATTGGCGGATCACCCACTAGCAGAATACATTTAAAAATAGAGGTAGGTAACTAGGTAGTTGAATTTACTTAACACAGGAGCTAATCAACAGGTTATTTTTAAGGAATATAGAAGAAATAGTAATAATAGCAGTAATAATAGTATTAGTAATAGCAGTTAAATAAATATTATATATATAGAATTAAATAATTTTCTATTTTTTATAAAATTTTCTTGTTCCATAGATACTTCTTCCGCATTTGTTTCGTGGCATTTCTTATCAAAACAGGAACAGGAGTCGTCTCTCAACAAGATTATTAGTTGCATTCAGAACCATTCCTGAGTGAATGGTCTATCTCTCTTGCTTATAATCCGAAAAAATAGGGGTGACTGAAAGACAGGCTTCCAACGTTTAATATACCGTCAATAAATTTTCCGATATTAATTTTATACTTATTCGGTCTTTGTTGGTTTGCGATTGCAATAAAAGTTACTTATGAATCGGCATGTTTTGTACTTAATTTACATTAAAATATTCAAAAAGCACTAATCAGGGAAAAGGATATATTCAGGGGAGTGTCCATGGGATTAGAATTCTTCCCGTAGTGATTTTGGGAATTAGAAAGCTTTCAAAGATATAAGCTGAAACTGGGTGTATCAGAGGAAATCAAAATTTCACAAATCGCATTTGTTAAATATATGTCGGTAGTCTGATAACAGAAAACAGTCATAAAAATTCAGCTTATTTAACATTACGACATTTAGGGAACCAGGAGAAAGATTAGCCACCCGAGATTATTTTCGAAATTGTGCTTGATGAAAGATGGCACCCCACTCTCCAATCTTCCACACCATGCCAACGTGGCGACAGATTTTCCGTGTATCAGCCACACTATGAGTCGAGTTCCGAGCTTGTAAACCTCAGTTTCCTAATCCGCGACTCTACCAACTGGGCAACCGCGAAAAAGTTAGAAAATCAAACGTTTCTATGAAGAGGGGCGGTTTGTTGAGGTTTGCACTTGGGGCAGCTTACACCTTAGGAACGACCCGGTTTGCTCTTTAATTACAGGTTTAGGAAATCTGAGAATACTTCGGCTATAATCGGCCTCCCAAGTTGCAAATTACCTGATCCGTTACTTCATATTTAGGTGTATTATTTACAGAGTATTATGTATTACATATCAATGTTATTATATTAATTACTGTTATGTTATTAATGTTATATATATTAATTACTAATAGTAGTAAGCAATACACGTTATTAATTACTGTTATATTATTAATGTTATATATATTAATCACTAACAGTAGTAAGCAATACATGTGTCAACCTTCTGAGGGCCACACGATTTCCGAGAAAAGTATTATTGCTTTTTTAGTCAAACATTTTTAATGATGAAATGGCCACATCTATTGGTTGAAAGAATTCTAAGAAACATTCTATTGGTTAAGAGGATGAAAGCTGGGTAGAATAATATCGCCGGCTTATCAGTGAAACACATTTTGTCAATAAACATATATCTGAGAAAATGAAGGGGAAACAAATTCTACTCAATAAGTACGTTTCCAAGAAGAAATCTAACCTTCACGCAGAGAAAAAATTACTTAGTGAACACACACACTTCCATCAGTCTAAAGATCACCACATTCCGGTCTAGAAAATCTTAAAACCTCATGTCTCGAAAATTGTGACTTGTTTGACCCTTGTAAGTTGGCGATACTTTCAAAACAAGGACAACTTTTCAACAAGGATAAGATTAATTGTTTAACAGAAGTGTAGAATACAAATTAAGATTTATTATTTACTGGTGTTTTGCTATTCAAACTGAGATGGATTAGTTATTTGTAACTCGTAGTTGCATGCAACGCATATTAATATGGTTTATTTTTAGTAACTATCTGAATTTCTGAATCAGGAGTAAAAAAATTATTGAAGCGAAACAAAGTTGGTAAATCTATTTTTAAAGTACCCTAAATACAAAGGGAATAGTCAGACAGAAAGAAATATTCACAGATGAAAAAATTGCCAATTACGAATATGAAGGAATATCTTGGCAAATGTCTTACCTCAAACCCAGCGCAAAATGGTAGTTTTTCGCTTATAAAATATCGACCCTTTGTTGCATTGATATCAGTTGCATTGATTCCCACGTACCTGAAAGAGGTTTTTAAAACTAATTTTTTTCTTGTGTATACTTAACACACACATAACAAGTAAACTGCTATGTTCACCTTTTTTTCAAGGAAATGAAACTGAAATTATTCAATATGATACATTTAATTGTTGATTTCATTCTTTTTTGTCACAAAAGATGCCGAAACTTAGCAATTAACAAGCATGTAAATGTCATTACTCCATATTTCTATATTAAAACAAAAGGTATTTCGTAAATCACAATTTAATTTTTGCAAAATGTGATAGCTTTTAACCTTCAAAAATCAAGGTTACCTCATGAAAATATGAAAGGATAATCTATTCTGAAATTAATTCAAATCGAAGAAATTTCAAAATAAACCAGTCGAATATATACAATTGTAACTTTAAGGTCAGAATGTATCAAAACGGTACAAAAAGAAAACTTCTGGTACCCACATATACGTAGAAAACATAATTATAAGCATTGACCTTCTAATGAAACTTTAAAGTTCTATTATAAAACGTCAGTGAGTGAAGGGATAGGTAAAACTGAATGAAACGTACGATCATAAACACATATTTTAAACACCTGCTGAGAAAAATATAGTTGACATTGATTCGTGTACAGAATAGATATAAAAGCAGAACATTGAGTGAATGTGCACCAAAAATGCAAATTGATGTAAAATTGAAATTCATACTACTTTTCAAGGAGTTCTCTATTATATGAACGGCTTAAGTCTATGGGAACGTATGATTAAGGAGTTTATAATATACGATTATGATTACATATTTTTTGAACATCCGTGTAAGATAACGTTTTTAAACCAAAAATGGCTATGGCAGAGCATTTTGTGGTGGATGGAGGGTATTATATTTCAGCTGAAAAAGAGGATATGCCCTTTTAGATAACCTAACGTGAAAGGATTTTTTACCTAAAGCCAAAGTAGTTCTGAGGAGTGAAAGACATAGAACAATGGTTGAAAGTACACATACGCCAAAACTAAAATAACAGCTTTGATAATCCTGTTTTGTCTATTAATTAGTTTGTAATGTTTCGTGTTTGTATTAATTTCTGCGATGAATACTCATGTTCGTCTTTCATTTTAGCAATAATTACAAAATAGTGGCCAACTTTTACTTGGAATTTTTGCTTCCATTATTGATTACGAAACTGTGGAGTAGGTTGAAGACGAAATAAAATTCTTTAGGTAGGTAAGCAGTTGAATTTTCGTCGCACTGGAGCAACACAACATGCTATTTAAAATTAATTCTTTAGTGTTAAGAGAAGTATCTAGTTTGAACCCATTGACGTGATAAAAATTAGTATAATCTGTAGTAAAAAAATACAACATTTATTTTTAAAGATTCTATCTCGCAACTCAAAAATTTGTAAGTTATGTTTCATATGACCCGATGATAGAACTGGTAAATAACGTATTACTTGTTCCTTATGCAAATCTCTCCTTTTTTAGGACGACACATTTCTGTCGTTTCGATGGACACAGCTTCACGAAAGTTTGCTGTAAGCTTCTTCACCATCAGTCGTTTGCAAGTTAGCGGTTTCGAAGCCATGATGGAATCTGAAAAAATATAAAAACTTGTTAAACAATTTTCTTCTCGATGTACAGTGGCGAAGCTAGATGTTTTTTGGGATCAGGGCAAAAGATGCTGACGCCGCCCTGCGTCTGAAACAAAATTGCTGTATTTAAAGATGCATAAAAGTACATCTATTAAAATATTACGGATAAATTATCCTTTATTTGTACCATGTTAGTTTTCATTAAACAATCAACATTTCAAATATTAATTATCGATTGCAATTAATTATTGCTATTAAATAAATTATTATTAAAAAGTTTCTTATTACAGATACGAGGGGGTCATTTGATAAGTCTCGTAAAAAGCAAGTTAAACACCGTTTTTTTTGGGGGGATCAGTTTAATTTTAAACAGTATCCTTTTAGGACTAAACACTTGTCCCAGCACGTTTATAACGTTTTCATCCCGTCGGAAAAGTAGCTTTTGTCAAAGGCTGCAAAATATGCATTGATAACGGCGATGACATCCTTAATCGACTAGAATTTCTTCCCACAAAACCAAATTTGTACGTTTGGGAACAAGAGGAAGTCGAGCAGGGAATAGAGTGGATCAAGGTCCGGAGAATAGAGTGGATGAGGAATCAATTTGAAGACTAATTTGTGCAATTTCGCCATTGCAACGGTAGATTTGTGTACCGGTACATTGTCTTGGAGAAAGAGCAATTTTTGGTGCGTCGATCTTGGCCGGCTTTGTTTCAGTTCTTTCAAAAGGTCCAATAACGTTGCAAAATAGGGTCTGCTTATTGTTTCCCCTTCTCCAAGTAGGTGATTAGGATTATTCCTTGTATTCCAAAAACTTCCCAGACGGCAAAACGGTCTTTGCCATCTTCGGTGCACTTTCACCACTCGCTGTCCACTGTTTTGACTCCTGTTTAGATTCAAATGTGTTGTGGTGGACCCCATGCTTCGTCAACAGTTACGAATCGACATAAACACTCCTGCGGATTGCGCTTAAATATCACCAGATTGCGCCACCAAATTAATTGTGGCATTTCATAGAAATTTACCAAACTTATCAAGCAATCCTTGTAAATCACGTTTGCTAAACGCACAACTTTTAAAATAATTGAACACGAGTCAGTTTTAATAAAGTATATTAGTGCTGATCAGAGATGCACAGACCTCGGCCCTCCGTTGATTTGCTGGCGTCCCACCTCACCATGTGTTTGTCACCATGTTTTAACAAGTCTCACGATAGGGTAATTTAGGTTAAAACTAGGGTAACTAGGATTAAACTAGGGTTTGAACATGTTACGAAAGTTGTGGTTTCTAATTAATTTTATAAAATCCCGTGGCCTTAATCACCGACAATTCAAAATGTTTCTTGAAGACATTAAAATCGAATACGGTGACTTAATTTTTTATACAGAAGTGAGTTTTGAGAAGGTTGAAGTACAGCTTAAACTCATTGACATGCAAAACATTCAAAATCTGAATAATTCAACTAAGAATTCAGAATAAATTCAATGAAGACAATTTACTAAACTTCTATCGTTGTGTCGGGGATAAAAACAATTGTTAATCGTTGCTAGATAATGCATCAAAATGCGTAAGCCTCTTTGGCTCAACATATATCTGTGAACAAACTTTTCCAGTCATGAATATTAACAAATCGAAAAATAGGAACCGCTTGACTAACAAAAATTTCGAATCCATTTTGCGTTTGGCTACTACATAAATCGAACGAAATACTCGTATTAAAACAATTGTTAAATCAATACAATGTCACGTATTAAATAAAATTCTTTGTTTACTTCTATTAACTCTCTTTGTAACAGTATATGATAAATATAAATAAAATTTAAAAAATGGGGTGCAGAGCTTTCATGTTTTTTGATGGCCCTCCCATAAGACAGTGAATCTGTGACACTTGGTCTTAACAAATCTGTGCATCCCTGGTGTTGATTCACCTTAGTTTTTAACCTTAAATAAGTACTAATAATTATTAGATTTTACTTCAAATGTAGTAATAAATACTATACTTTGAAATAGAATTCTCCTTTGCAGTGAGATTTGATCCGATAGCCGTGTTCCCTTATGGATGCGTTATAAATCACGTTACTTATCTTACCTTATTACGTTAACATTTAGTGCGATGAAAAAAGCCTAATAAATCGAGACAAAGGTAACTATTACTAATTTAACCCTTTTGTGAAGTCAGAAGATGCCCTTAAAGCATTTCAACCACAAGATGAATAAATATTTCTGAAATGCCATCCCTCTAGACATTGGCACAAGGTACCGTTGACAGTCTCCCCCCCTTTTGCTTCGCCTCTGAAATGCATGATATATGGATTGTATTTTAAGCCAAAAAAAGCTCAACCAATAAGCTTTTGTATTTTTAAGTAATCTATTTGTCTATTACCAAATATAAATAAATATACAGGATGTTCCATAATTTTTATGAATAGGAATTTATCTCAGCTGTTGCTGACAGATCCATACTTCCAACAAGAAAAATAAGCAGAAAGGGCAGTATCATCGTGTCGTGACGCTTTGTTGCAAGAATGGGAGGAATTATTTAAAAATAGGGAAACTAAATTGTGCTGTTTGTTGTCTTATGTGTTACTTGATTTACAACCCGTCTTCGCCAGAGAGCTTTCGCTGCTTCAGTTAAATCATTGCGCCCGTTTCCTCAACAGATTTGTTGCATCGCCAAACAGATTATGAGCTTTGCCCGCTTCCATGTGTTTGTATTTTTTTCTCTTCTGATTACTCGGCTCGTGACAGCCTTCGATATTTTGTGTTGATTCGAGTAGATTAAAAATTAGTATCTTGCGTAATGTTCTATATATTAAATTTTACTTCTAGATTTTAGTCCCGCTCCCAAATGCTGTCACTTGATCATCGAAGTTACCGTAAAATGTTGTTTAATCGCCGTATGGCGTATAATCTAATTGGCATTTTCCGATCAACCATCATGACGATTTAGAATTCATTCTTTGGAGTTTTTAATGGCGACGTGTTGAAATCGTATTCGAAAAACAAGCCAAGTAATCCCAAGTTCGGAATACTTACAGGAAACACGTTGCAATGCAGAAACACTATCGCAACCTACTTATTTTGGCAAAAATTGCCTCTCATAAAACAAATTTAATATTTAATTTGTTTAGTTTCTTTTCAATAGGCTTCTCTCGGCACTGAAACGAGAATTTCGTGCTCATAATGAAAATATTCTACCCACTGTTGACATTTTACGAATCGCAATTATAAAAGAATTAAAGCAAAATAAATTAATTCCTTTAAGGGGTTATACCTAGTTGCAAGGTAAAAACCCACTATTTTTCACGAATTTTTTGTGAAAACGCATATGTATATATTTAAAGGAAACTTTTTAATTTTAATTAGCATATATTGAAGATGTTATCACAATTTTTTTATAAAAAAATATCGACTTTTACACTAGTTACAGCCGATCTCCGAGAGGGGCTTTAAAAAAAAGGCGTTTTGCGGTGATCAAGATATCTCCGAACTAGATTATTTGAAATAAAAAATGTTAAGAAAAAGAAGTAAAAATTTTGGAACGATTGTTTCCGCGGTTCTCAAGATATTTTGATCACCGCAAAACGCCTTTTTTTAAAGACCCTCTCTAAGATCGGCTGTAACTAGTGTAAAAGTCGATATTTTTTTATAAAAATGTGATAACATCTTCAATACATGCTGTTTCAAATTTGAAGTTTTCTTTAAATATATACATATGCGTCTTCACAAAAAAATCGTGAAAAATCGTGTTTTTTGCCTTGCAACTAGGTATAACCCTTAAAGTAAAGGCACAATCATACATTGGGTTACACAAAAAATGATAAAATATTGAATAGTTATATAATTCACATCTATAACAATTAAAGCTATAAACACTTACCTATTTGTTTCGTGGAATATTGTGAACGGCTCACCAAGATTTTACCAAAGTTAATGCCTATCCATAAAAATGATAAAAGGAATTCCAGTCATCTGATTAGTCTAGGGAATGTGTGCAGCAAACAGATAAAATTGGAGTACTTCCTGACCTCAATAGTACTCGAATGTTCTGCATATCGTCTGAATCACAAGAAATATAATATGCTGATATGTTTTCAGAAAGCAAAATCATCGTATTTTTTCCAGTGTTCACAAAATTCAAGTTGGAAAGACTTTTTTAACCCTCTGAGAATCACGAGATTTCCGAGTAGTATAGTATTACTTTTTCTCCACATCACGGCTAAATATTATTGGTTCAAAGAATCCTAGAAAAGATTCTATTGGTCAGAAGTCATGCACGAGAAATTGTAGGTTGCAGAACGGATATATGCATGCGAACCCTCATAAGATTAAATATGAATAAATTCACAACACAATAAAATAACTTAAGGTTATCATGATTAATAATCGTATCATGTTTTTGAAAAAGTAAAAAATTAAAAATAGAAATGAATACCAAAGTCGACTTTTTTTTAACAATTTTAGGTGATGCACACCTATTTTGATTTTTTATTCAAGTGATGAACCGAATTTTGATACTTGGTAATATAATGTAGACCGTAAAAATAAGTAAGAAAATGTAATAGGTGTAAGATCGATTTTAAGAAATGTTAAAATTTTCAATTAAACTACTTTTTAATAATAATTTTTTATCCAAATGCTTAATTAGCTTATCTAATCAGCAACAGATATTCAAATCAAATTTTGCGTGTGAAATAAAAAAAATATAACCAATCAGGTCTTAAGCGCCGAGCATTTTCTGTCGATTTGAGGATAGGCAAATTGGCTGGCTGATTTTTTTTATTCAATGGCCATATTTGGCCAAGCTGCCAAACACAAGACAGACAGATCAAACTAGTAGTTACATCGACGGGACTTCTTGATTTTCTACGATCTGGGTCGTACTCAGAACTGCATTAGAGAATAGGGTTGCATAGGTTTTAGGGCTTGATTGAAATAATAAAACTAATTCATCAAAACGACAAGGTTTAGTTATTTTAATAATTATTTACTAATTAGAACTAAATAATTATTAGTTTAGTTACTAACAATCATAAATCAATTAGTATTTATAGAATAAATTATTGATTGAATTAGTGATTACGAATATAAAACCTTAATATTTAATCTGACAACTTTACCTTCTACAATGTATTCATCTTGAATTTTTAGAAAACTTCTCATTAGGAAAATGCAAAAGATTATGATCTATTTTATACAAAAAGTATTTTTTTACACAATAGTCATGCCTTTAAACACTAGCGTCAATCACATTTTCATCAAGAATATTGCAAACAAAATACGGTTCTTTATCAAGCTGCACGAAAAACTGTATTTCCTAAAGCAGTTCTGTATAATTGAAACCGTCTTTTTGTTGATTTCGGGTTGGATAACAATAAATCTACTTTCTAACGTAATAGACAGAGCCATGTGAGCAGAGCTGTTGTCGTAAGATCTCAGAAGTGTCGGTTAAGTGGGCTTGGAAATCGACTTGGGCCGATTGGCTATCGATGCGCAAACTAGTGTTTTTCATCCACTCTAGTCGTTTCTTAAACTGTTTTTGCTCAACGACCCCTTTTCAGACAATTTTTTCGCCACCCCTCCTCTGGAAAATTATATCAGCTAATAAATAACAAATGTGAAGCTGTGCCTATAATTTTTTAATTTCACCAATTTTTTTTGTAGCTGTCTGCAATTTATAGAATTTCAAAAAACTAGTTTAGAAAAAACTTGGAGCTAAGATTATAAAGCTATTTGTTTATTAAAGTGTAATAAAAATATATTGCACATAAACACACTAGATTGCTCACTATTATTAGTAATTAATATCAATCAAATCAGTAACAATTAAAATAATTACATTAAAACGTTTAGAAACATTAAAAATAATGAATCAGGTTCAAACATCTCCGGAATTTTTTTTCGTGTACAATAATTTTGAAATTATATCAATTTTTATTCAATTTTATTATAATTATTTTTCATTTCGTTCTGTGGAATTGAACATTTGCTATTTTCAAAATCCCAATAACTTTGTACTTAAAATCTAAATAAATATAAATGCATGTCATAAGAAAATGAAGTAGGGAGTCGAAGAAACTTAAGTTGGTGACCTCTACTACAAAATGGTTGAAAATACTACCCTATTATAAATACACTTCAAGTTATAAAAGTACGAAAGCCAAACCCTAGCATTCCAGAACTTGGTGAGGGATGATCATCTATGACGATCGCCGCGTTTCTTGGGCATCTACGTATCCGAGACCTTTCACACCTATTCAGAAATCAACTGACCCAAGGTCGGCCGTCTTTTTTCGGAGCCGCACTTTATCAATTTGTCTATATGACTGGTCAACAGCATCCTTTTATCTCTGATCAACTATTTGCAGGCGGTTCCTCTTTAATTAAAAGAATCAATGTTAATGCATTACTGTAATATGTCTATATGGTCAAATGGATGTGTTTGCTTAATATATTTTTAGGAGACAAATGTTTTGGTATTTTATCATTGTCCACTCTTGCTCCTCAACGCCCATTTCCACAGGGTTCAGCATTGCCCCCACCCAGCCTTCATGGGGGCGGTAGCACCCTCTTTGGGAAACTAAGCGCTTGTCAATTAGTCTTGCATTAGGATTCATACCTTGTGACCTTCAAACCGAGTGATGGGGAGAAATATCATGAAGTCGGCGCGCACGAGACCTTCAGACGGATAGGGTGACAGATTTACGATCGGCAGTCAGAGGAAGGCCTGCCTCTGAACCACAAGCTGTTACTATAGACGTTAGTTCTTGCCTTTCATCGAAATGTTTTGTTAATGCAATTTTATATGATATTTTGATAACAGAAAATTTATTTGATTTTAAGACGGTTTTCGCACGTCTAGTATCCTGCGGTAAATTACATTCGTTTGAAAATTGCGGTCAAAAATAGTGTTTTGATATTTCTATTTGATATTGTACTAAGTTTCCTAGACTGTAGATGTACAGCGGTGGAAATAATTGAAGCACCTCTTCTTTTGCATCGTTCATAGTACAGCAAATTCCCCCGGCATCGCCAGTTGTAAATATTAAGCTACGCTACTGTAGGTTTCATTTATAGTGAGTTCAAGGTGCATTTTTTTGTTTTTGCTAAGGGGACTGTACAAAAAGTGATATTCCGCTTGTTTTAGCTAATAGGCTATTCTATGGCGCAAGGGTCATATTTGGGCAAAGTAGCGCCTAACACAAGAGACAACGTCAAGTAATGGGCATACGCCCACAAGGAAAGTTTTATTGATACAAAAGAGGACACTCAGGAAAAGTTACAGGAATCGGACCTGCACCGCCTTCAACATGAGGGTTGTTCGGCAGTGGGTTTGCCCACTGAGTCACGATTTTTTATTGGAAGATATGTATTTTGGTATTTTTCAATTAACGTCACACTGGAGCAACACAACGGGCTATTGGTGACTTTTATTGGAAGAATGGGTCTGTGATAGTATTTGAACCTGAATAAATTTTGAAAAGGTTTCGTAAATTTAAATTTTATATAAACGTCTTTCAAGATAATAAGTAAAAAGTAAACTTTCCAAACACATAGATTTTATTCAAGGTAAAACTTTATAAGGGTTCAGTATTCCATTTGGATCCATTAAAGATTTCATAGATTTCATTACAGATATAGCTGTATCCGTTTTATTAAAATGCAAGTACTTTGTTTTCTTAAATCCAATTCCATGCTCTGCACTTATGCTGCCACTTCTTTTCGAGGTCCACTCATAAATGAAAGGTTCAATAAGAGATAAGACTTCTGGATCAAACTTGCGAGTAGTTGCATTGAAGTGCAAATTGCCATCACCAATGTGACCATACGCAACACAACGAGTGACTTTATCTCCCAGGCGTTCTCTCATAACTTCCACAACATTGTAAAATTCAGAAAGAGGCAGTGAAATGTCATATTTGTAGCCACAACCTTCTTGTAGTAAGGCTTCAGTTATCCTCTCCCGAATTGACCAAATAGCCTACATAAGACACAAATGTTTATTTGTGTGGAAAAATCAATATAAAAATAGTTTATAACAAATGAAGAAAAATAACAGAACTAAGCTCTTGCATAAAAACACTAGATCTTCAAGAATTCCCAGTTGCTAGACTGAAAAGAACCTAAAATATTATATCTAAATATTTGAACTAAAAGTTTATATATTGGTGGTGTTAAGGTTTATAATATAGGCTTAGAGCAGAAACTCATTAACTGACACAAAATTTTTTACAGTACAGCTATTTAACGATTACTAATTAGTTTTTAGGTCAAAAATAAAAATTGCAAGCATTTTTAGTGTTATATTTTTATCAAACAGATTACAATATGACAATGTATTTCTCAGTAAGATAAAAGCATTTAGTGTCTCCGAAGAAAAGTTGATGAGTTTCTGTTCTAAGCTGATGATATAATAAAATAGGATTCAAAAATTAATTGTTGAAGCTAATAGTTTTAAGAATTTAATTTTATTATCCAATTTACTTTATTTTAAATCCTATTTTTAAAAAATTTGGGAAAGTTAATGCAATGAAACACATAAAAATATATTTAAATCTATAGGTTAAGCTAATTAAAACTATAAATAAAAGTTAAATTAAACCTAAGATGTAAAAACCTAATGATTCTATTCTCATGGCACCCACAGGTCATAGTACTAAGTTAGAAGATGGCCCGTAATGAAATATAAACATGCATTTTTGTAGATCAATTTCAAAAATATAAATTGCCTTTTACACTTAATGTACAACTTTATTAATTCAAAACTTAAAACATTTTAAACTTAGTAAATAGATTGCATGTTCAGGCATAAAGTTTAAGTTAAGTTTTTATATGGTTACATAGAAAGACTTTACAGTGATAAATCTAAATATTTTCACATTTTCAAGGTCCATTTACTTGCTATACATTTCATACCAAAAATCAAAATTTGGTAACACTGTAAAACAATTTCATTTAATAAGAAATAAATCATGACAAAATTATTAATATAAGTCACTACACAATTACTATATAAATCTGATTTAAAATTTCTCTTTGCTTATAATTGCCAAACACCACAAACTTATGACAATGAATTAATAGTTTATAAGAAAAACCTTATAGCTGGAAAATGACATTTTCAACACCAGTTTAAAAAAGAAGTTAAATTAATTTGCTTAACACACAACTTGTAGAATGATATTCAATATTTTAAGGAAATTTTATAACCGTTTTTACTAAACTCCATGGCGCTACAGTCCTCGAAGAACCATGGCTGGTTGTGCCCATCCAGCTTAAGAGACCTTGGAAGCCCTGGGGTACCAAGTGGCATTGTTTGTTCCTGTCAGGTGGTCGGCCTGACGCGGGGACCTCCAGTGTTGTTTCCAAGCACGCTTGATGCTCATTTTATCGACTCTCAAAGGGATGAAAGGCTGAGTCGACCTTGCCCAGTCTGAGGATCAAACCCCAGACCAATAGTGTAGCAGCGTGAAGCGCTACCATTAGACTACTGGGCCAACAGTTTTTAAGAACACAAAAAAATTACCTTAAAATGTATAACTAGATTGCTATACAAAAGTACTTATGAAAATTTGGAAATTTATGCTAAAAACAAAATTTTCTACGCATATACTTTTTATAAATTTGTAAACTTACTTTATAACTTACATTTATGTACAAAAAAAAGTGTTTCAAATTAGAAAGTAACTATTTGTAATTTCAAATGCAACAAATCAAGCAAAATAAAAGTTATAAAAAAGTTATTACACAAAGATAAAAGAAATTTATTGATTTTTATTTAATTTAGCTTTAGTTTGTAAATTTATAAGTTGGGAAACTATATTTGTTTGGGTTTTCGAAAAATAAGTCTAAAAATATGTGAATAAGTTTCATAGTAAAATTAATAGTGAAATATTGTACAAATAAAACAATTCAATAAAGCATATATATTTATGAAAATAAAGCATGATTATTACATAAAATAAATAAACTTAGCCTTTTCAAAGCTCTTGTTAGTCATATTATACCTGTACCAGAAAAAGAACCAATATCCAAATTCATTGATTTTGAGTAATATCCACAAATCCCTTCGTTATGAATGTTATAATAGAAAAAGTGCCAATGTGCTCCTGTCAATATATTATAAAAGTATCAAAACATTGGAAAGTATTTCTCGCTCACTGTATTAAAAATAATAAAAATTACTAAATAAGTTGTCGAAAACTTGCAAAATGCACATTGGCTCTTTTTCTACCAAGGCACAAATTTATGGATTGATATATTTTACATATTAATCAATATAATTCTTTATAATTAAAATACAACTGTATGAGATCTAATAATTACAATGCTAATTTATGTTAAGAAAATAAAGAAAACGAATTAATTTGAAAATGCAATAAGTGTGTATGATAAAGATATACTTTAATTCGACTTGGTTCAGTAGCACAGGTCCCATTACTGATATAATTTTTCTCCATCAACAGAGTTAAACATTCATTCAGTTTCTGTTCATTATACTGTTTATCAGATCCTTGAAAAAAAAAATTGAAATGAGTTTACTATATGAAAATGTAAAGCATAACTTAGTAATTCAAATTTCAACAATAAATTTGAAAAATCAGCAAGATCCATGCAAATCAATGTTGAACAAAAGGCTGAGTAGCATTTGTTTAAACCAAATGTCAACATAAAAAATCGTTAATTCTATGTAACATGTCAACATGAAGGTAATGAAAATTAAACAATGTTTCTCCAACCAAATTTCAATGTTGGAAATATGGCTAAACAATACATAACAAATTAAATGTCCTTTAAACTATAGTAATTAAAAAATTAATAAGGGAATTTGGAAAAGATTCTTTAAGCAGGTAAGAATAACCCTACAAAAGTAAAAGTTATAGATTTAATTACAAAATTATCGGTTTTGTAACTATAGCAAATACTTTAGCATTAAATGTGAAATCAGCTTTGATCTATGCAGAGTATGCCGGTTTAAATCAGCTTGATGTAAATCATGATTTAAATCAAGTGATTTTTATTAAAAAAAATCATTGATATAAATCAAAATTTTAAATTTCATTTTTCTTTCTGTTTAATAATATTGAGAATGAAATGCAGAACAAGATGCATGTTATTTTATTCAAATAAGTTAAGAACTTCGCTCGTACTGAGTTCACCCAAAAATTATGTTGAAAATCATCCTCCGTTTGAAGACACTAAATAATAGTATTTGCTGATTGAGATCATAATTGCCAGGCAAGTATTTTCATCTTGGGCCATTGACCAATAGCGTCACTCACAAGCCTGTTCATCAGCATTGGTTTTGTTCTAAACATTCCATGTGACTATAAATCGCACATGGCCAATTTTAAACCATTCACCATGTGTTGAAGTGAAGATGCTAAAATATATTCACTCAAATCATTAAAATTGTGGTAACTTGCTTCCTTTTTTAAGATGTTCTAATTATCTATTTAGAATAGTCTGTTCATAAAAAATATAAAAACGCTTACAAAGAAAATATTTTCTTCAGTATCACAAAGCATTCCAATTTTGCACATAAATCCTTATAATTGGCAATTTTAAGTTTCATTTTGTTTCGTGTAATATATTGGTTAATTTTTATTTCAATTTATTGGAAAATTTTATGCATTGATACCTCAGAATTCTTTACCCTGCTATAATAACTATTCAATATTTATGGAATGTAAAAGTTAATTCACTCATCTGATGATTGAGTGAGTATGTTGAGAAAAAATGGGTTGAAGCAGAAAAATATTGGAATTGATAAATTTTTTATTGCAAGCTCAAAATTCAATTGAATTGGCATGTTCTGGGGAATGCTACGCTTATTTTATGCTGTTCATAGAGAAAAGCTTCATTTTTTGTTTTATATATAAACCCTTTTTGTGTGCTTCGAATATACCTATTAAATACTTGTCAATGCTCAAAGAATTTGAAAAATAGACATATTTGATTTCAAATTTGTATTTTCATGTGGTCGCATTTTTTACTATTAACTTACAAAACAATAACAATTTTTTCACCGATAAGTTAATTTTGCAAGCTTAAAATTAATGAGAACTAGGAATTTTTCAAGATGCAAGTTCCTTTTATTTTATTTTCTATTCGTGACATGATTTTTTTCTCAAAAGCAAGTCTTGAACCAATTAATTATTTATATCAAAATAATTTAAGTAATTCAAAACATTTTATTCGTATATGATAAACATATAATGCAAAAATATTCTGAAATTTGTATGATTGAAAAAATTCAAAATATGGTGTCTGGCAACCTTATTTATCTGGGTCCAAAAATTCATGTCACTGGTTATGAGTTAAGCTCAAAGTAATCTAAACCGCTTGAAAACCAGATGGAAAAACATTGCTCATCTTGATATTTGGGACACTGTCTATTTACTCTATCATGTGATTTACTTTGCTAATTCCTATGTCGCATTTAATCTTTCAAAAATTAACCCGACTATATTTCTTAATACAAACATTGTCAAAAGTTAAGCCCAAAGCGGTAAAATGCGAAAATATTGACAAGTACAGCTTTGATTGACACGAACTGCAGCAGGAAAGTAGCAAATATGTTTATGCATGAAACAAAACAAAGAATTACATACAAAGATAAAAACAATATTGAATTTTCAAAATTATAAGAAAAAGTCATATTGGAGTCATTAACAAAATGATATTTAAATCCAAAACAAACAAAACCGACATTAATAGGGTATGTGACCATCCCTCATCCTCATACAAAGTTTACAGTGTGTGACCATACTTTCCATGAGGTGATCAACCATCCCAGAGTCAAGTAATCGCCATTCCTACTGTAGAGCAGTTTGCAACTCTGTGATAGTGACTGGGGGTGGGAAATGTGCAGACACAGCACGGCCGAGGGCATCCCAAAGATTTTCAATGGGATTAAGGTCGGGCGAGAACGCCGGCCAATCCATACGCGTAATCCCCTCACTTTCCAGGTAGTCGTCGACGATGTTAGCTCGATGGGGACGCACATTATCATCCATTAAAACGAAAGCAGGACCAACTGCTGCAGCATATAATCTCAGTGGGCTCTAGGACTTCATCCCGATACCGGACAGCCATCACAGAACTCCATCTATAGATATGCAGGTCGGTGCGATATCCCAAAGAAATCCCTGCCCATATCATGATGCTTCCACCTCGGAATGCATGATGCTCGATGTTTTGGGGTCGATTGCGTGTGCCTTGTTCTCTCCAGACCCTTACACGCTTGTCATCTGGCTCCAGGGCAAATCACGACTCATCCGTGAACATAACGTTGGCCCAATCAGACAGTCACATGTTGCCGACACCACTCTAATCGTACCCCTCTGGATTGGACGGATAGAGGAACACAAACTCGTGGTACCCGGGCGTACAGTTCATTCATGTGTAGCCTTCGGCGAACAGTAGTGGCAGATATCGTCTTACCAATGGACGCTGCAACCATTGTGAGGATTCATTGATGGACCCTTCAATTATCCCTCCCAAAGGCAAACTCGCCGACAGGTCGTAAAAGAGCCGGACAATACATTTCCATCTCTCTGGCGCCAAAGGCAAACTCGCCGACAGGTCGTAAAAGAGCCGGACAATACATGTCCATCTCTCTGGCGCCAGACGGTCGGGACTTGGATCGAAGAGGACAAAAGGGGATTCGTTCCGGAAAGAGCCCAGGTGTTTAGGAGTGCACCTGCCAGGTGATTAAGTCCACCTGCTAGGTAATCAAGCCACCTGCGCTAAGTAGCTGATCCCATTTTACGTCAGAGAGTCTCTACCGAATCAGCAACCTCAAAAATGAGCAAAGTAAAAACGAACCAATTAAAAGTAAGAACCAATCAAGATGGAACGAATCGAGAACCACCAGCGAACAAAGGCTGGGAGGTTTCAAAAGGAAAAGCAGGGAGTCGAATCGTCAGTTCTTGCTTGTGATCTCGATCGATCAGCTTAACTCAGCGACCCTTTGAGCGGTCACTCCTTAGGGAGAAAATATATTTTTTGAAGACGGTTCTCTCAACCTGAGAGGACGCGTTCTTGTAGCCGGCGTAGGCTGCCCATCTCGAGTCTTGTTTGTTTCCCGAGCTAGCGTCTTAGCTCAGTGACCCTTTGAGCGGTCAACCCCATTAAGGAGCTCTTAATAATTTGGAAGACGGTTCTCTCACCCTGAGAGGACGCGTTCTTGTAGCCTGGCGTAGGCTGCCTATCTCGAGTTCCTGCTTATTTCTCGTTCGAGACTTGAACCAGCGACCCCAGCGGAGCCGTGCCTGTCTTGTGCCGATCCGACGACCCCAGCGGAGCCGATCCCTGATTGTTCCGAACCGACGACCTGCGGAGAGTTCGGTACCGACTTCTCGTCCGGCAGTGAACCTGCCTTGTCCCGTCGTCCAGTGAGGATCCAGTGCTGATCTTGTGAAATCGTCACCCGACGAGTAGAGTTTCATCTAGAGACTGTTGAGATACCTTTCTCCAACTCAGAGACTTTCGTACGTCCTGAGATTTCGACACCCTGTCGCATCCAGTTAGCAGAGGCATAGAAATTCGTGAAAGTGTCGTGTAAATAGATTCTAATATAGTCAAGAAATTGTTTTAAATAAAATTATCGTTTGTTATTTAAGCCAGACTGTTCTCTGTAGATTTGAATCTACCACGCTACCCAGAGAATCACTACAGTCTACTTAAATTATTGGTGGCAGCAGGTGGGATTGTTAGCCATTAAATAAAAAATTGGCAACCACACCTTTTGCGTAGTAAGCCCACCCAGGATTTATTACGTGAGGACATCCAGTCCAGAGGCAAACTCAAGAAGAGTTGTGAAGTGAGAAAAAGCAGAACCATCCAGAACTGCTACAACGTGAAGGACATCCTGTCCAGTGTTGAAGAAAAGTGCTAGTGTGCCAGTGGAAGAAAAAAAAAACGAACGCCCGTCTGACATCCCAACAGAGGCAGAGCAGAGACCTGTCGAAAAAGCAGAGCCAGTCGTCAGACAAGGTAAGCTTGGCATTTCTTTAGAGGCAATTTAATAGATTATTGTTTTAAATTGTTGAGAAAAAAAACTGTTGTGAAAAGTGTTTAAATTTTTAAATTGATTTAATTGTGGAATCCATTCTAAAGAAATTCTGATTACTAGTGTAGAACCATGGCGTTTTTAACTAAGCAGAAAAAGGTAGACTTGCAGAAATTAGCATACGAGTTTAATGTTGAGTTTGGTTCCGAAGATCGAATCATCGATCTAGCAAGGAAAATACAGGAATGCAATCATTTTAGCGAGGAAAGCGCTAAGGATATGATAGTTAATATCATAGAAGAGAGGAAATTGGCTGAGGCGGAGGCTAGGGAAGAGGAAAAATTAGCTAAGGAAGAGGAAAAATTAGCTGCGGAAAGGGCTTTCGAACTAGAGAAGCTAAGATTACAACAATCGGGAGAAGTAAATAGTTTAAGTTCGTCTAGCCATGATAGCGGGAAATCGTCTAAAAACATTAAATCAGTCATGCAAAAGTTTGATGCTGACAAAATAGATATGGCCTTGTTCTTAACGCTTTTTGAACGCCAGAGTAGAAAATTAAAAATCGAGTATGACGAATTGGTCTCACAGCTGCTTAGTCTGTTGCCGATTGAAATCGCGGAGATTATTATTCGTGAACCCGAGGAATTGAGTGATGATTATGATCATGTAAAGTCCGTACTTCTCGCTAGATTCAAGCTTAGCGCAGAATCCTTTAGATGCAAATTTCAAACGCATCAGAGACAAAATGGCTCTTTATGGAAGGACATGATCTTCGAACTAAGAAGCTATCTAGAAGGGTGGCTTAGCGGAATCCAAGTTGAGGATTTTGATTCTCTTAAGAATCTGATGATCGCTGATCAAATGAAAAGAAGGGTACCGGCCGACATAAAGGACCACTTTATTGATCAATGGGGCGAGTTGACCGAACCGAGCGCATTGGCTGAGAAGCTAGACGCGTACGAGTCAACCCGTCGAGTCAAGAAACAGGTGTTCTCCAAACTACCGGAGAAAAGGGCTCTCGACCGCCCAAAACCTATTGAAAAGCCGAATCAGGGAAAGAAATTCGGGGGGGGAGAAAAATCACGGAAAGGACTGGAGATCGGGAAGTAAGGGAACCAACACAGAATGGCGGACAAGGGAATTTGAGAAACGTAGTGGCCCCGTTTGTTTTAATTGTAACTTACCTGGTCATATACGCCCTCAATGCCCCGAGTTAAAGAAAGTAGCGGAACCCTTAAATAATCTTGCTACGAGCGCAAATTTTGCTCCCTCATTTGAGCCTTATTTAAGCAAGGCCAAAATAAATGATGTTGACATGGTATTGTTGCGTGATTCAGGAACAACCATTGACCTGGGACCCCTAGACTTGGTGAAACCTGAGGATTTTACAGGCGAGCACATTTGGGTTAAGCAACCTCTGGACAACCACTTCAAGTGCCTACCTTTGGCAAGAATTAAAATCGAAAGTCCAGAACTCGGCGTAATTAGGACTAAGGCAGCAATAGTAGGTAAATCCGTCGAAATGCGACATTACCTCTTAGGAAATTCCACCCAGGAATTAATTGAATCGCAAAGAGTAAAACCAGAACTGGTAAACGCGATTATGACTAGGAGTCAAACCAAACGTCTGAGCCCTGAACAGACTGTAGTTGAGGAAAACCAGACAGAAATAGATCCACTTGAGGTAACGGAACCTGAAAATGAACTAGAGGACGAAAATTTGGGGATAGAGTTACCACCCTTACAGGAAAATTCGGAAATCGAATTAGTAGGCATTCACGCTGAAACTTTTGCCAAGGAACAGCAGAATTGTCCCGAACTCAAATCTATTTGGGATAAGGTCAGGCAAAATAAAACGAGTGAGTTCGTGATTGAAAAAGAGCTACTCTTTAGGCAGTCTAAGGATCATCGAGGCGAAGAGCGGAGGCAGCTATTAATACCCGCTATATATAAAAATAAAATTTTAAGCCTTTGTCATGATGGGTTCGGATCCCACATGGGCAATACGAAAACTAAAGATAAGCTGTTGCGCTATTATTTCTGGCCCCAGTGTATTAAGGAGATCGAGGAATATGTGAAATCGTGCGATGCTTGTCAGAAAGTCGGGAAATCCTCGGAACAAAAGAGAGCGCCCCTTAAGTTAGTGCCCGTGATCACCGAAGTGTTCGCGAAGATGAATATAGACATTGTGGGTCCCTTGCCAATATCACCGAAAGGGAACAAATATCTCCTGACGGCTATTTGCCTTGCTTCCAAATACCCGGAAGCTATTCCTTTATCAGCAGTGAACTCAGAAACCGTCACTGATGCCTTGCTTGCTATCTTTGGTAGAATAGGTTTCCCCAAAGAACTACAACTGGACAATGCTACGTATTTCACTAGCAACCTCACAACTACCTTCTTTGAGAGGTTTGGGATTAAGGTGGTGCGTAGTTCGATCTATCATCCACAAACGAACCCGGTGGAACGGTTCCACCGGACCCTAAAGAGACTTTTGAAAGCGATGTGCCTGGAGCTAAAAGAAAATTGGGAGGACGTACTTCCATCGGCTCTCTTGGCTTTGCGGAACGTAACCCATGCGTCAACCGGTTTTAGCCCCGCAGAGCTAATTTACGGGAAGAATTTGAGAATGCCCGAATCCATTTTATTTGACAAATGGTGCCAAAGTCCCCCATGTGAAGACATTGTCACGGAGTACGTATTCCAGTTGATAAATCGATTGCGACGGTGTCAACAGGTAGCCACCGCAACCGACGCAAAAGTTAAAAGGAAGTCGTACTACGACAAAGGATCGGTGAAGCGCGAGTTTAAAGTAGGCGATCGCGTCTTAGTATTGTCTCATCTTGCCAACAAACAAAATTCGCCGTAAAATGGGTTGGTCCGGGAACTATAGAGAAACAGCTTTCGGAGACCAATTACGTTGTTAAGATGCCAGGGAAGGTAGAGAAGGTACGAGTGTACCACATTAACTTATTAAAGCCATACCACCAGCGGATGGAAAGCGTAAATGTTTTGATGAGCGAAGTATTCTCTCACGACACCGTAGAATCTGATTTGGATATTCAGTATCCTATCGCAGATCCGAATATTTTTGATTTCGGAGAGGTAGTGAAAAACAGTAAATTGGAAGAGCGATGCACGCAGGATCAAATCAATGAACTTGGGAAATTGTTAAAATCCCATAGGCAATTATTTTCAAATGATCCCGGTAGGACGAATCTTATCGAACATGATATCGATTTAATTAGTGACAAACCCATTAGATCGAAACCCTACCGCACCTCTCCTAGACAAACGGAAATCCTCAAGTCAGAAATTAAGAGGATGTTGGATTTAAAAGTCATTGAGATCGGGGAGTCCGATTACACTTCCCCCATGATTTTAGTAGAGAGTCCAGGACGTGACCCTCGCCCTTGTGTCGATTATCGTCGATTAAATTCCATCATTAGGACGGAATATTATCCACTGCCTAATATGGACGAGCGAATCGAACAAGTGGCAGCCGCAAAATATATAACGGTCATAGATCTGACCAAGGGATGTTGGCAGATACCCTTGAGTCTTAAGGCACAAATTGGCCGCTTTCGTGACTCCATTCGGGTCATATAGACCACTAGTTCTTCCGTTCGGACTAGTAAACGCGCCATATTGCTTCTCAAAATTCATGGCTCAACTCTTACAAGGTTTAGATGAATTTTGTGTACCCTACTTAGACGATGTAGCTATATTTTCGCAAACTTGGGAGGAACACATCAAACACCTCGATGTGGTTCTTAAGAAAATCACGTATGCGAAATTAACAATTAAACCTGCCAAATGCAAGTTCGCACAGAGCAGTGTCAAATATTTGGGACATATGGTAGGGAGTGGATGTAGAACTCCGACTGAGGCGAAAATCCAAGCGGTAGTTGATTTCCCCACACCCAGGAATAAAACACAGATCAGACAATTTTTAGGTTTGAGTGGATATTACGCCCGGTATATCCAAAATTATGCCATAATAGCCGAGCCATTAACGAGGGCATTAAAAGGAAAGAATAGAAGGGAGGAGGTAGAGTGGTCCACGGAATGCGACTCAGCTTTCCGAGAGCTGAAAACGAAACTCACTGAGAAGCCGGTGTTGTACGCCCCAGACTTCTCAAAGGAATTTATCCTCCAAACTGACGCTTCCAACCAAGGAATCGGGGTAATCATGGCACAAAAAGGGCCAGATAAAGTTGATCACCCGATATTATATTTAAGCCGGAAGTTTACCGACACAGAAAAGAAATTCTGCACTACCGAAAAAGAATGCGCAGGCATTATTTACGCAATTAAAAAGCTGCGGCATTACTTGGACGGACAACGCTTCACTATTGAAACGGACCACAATCCGTTAGTATTTTTAAAGAATAACTCCGGGAATAACCCGAGATTGATGAGGTGGGCGTTGGCTTTACAGCCCTTCAATTACCAGATCATCCATAGGGCTGGGAAGGACAACCAACATGCAGATTGTCTGAGCAGAATGCTGTCGGAAAATTAAATCGTACCAAAAGTACCGATTTAAATTGTACATAAACCCCAGTATTTGATTGAACTTATGTGATAAAATATAATTGTATCACAAGAGTAGGATGTAAGAGTATTGTAAATAGTAGATGTAACTTGAAATTTAAGTGTTGAAATCATGTTAAAATTTTGTATATAAATTCTTAAAATTGTTGCCTCTAATGATGTGTCGAGTTGCCATGTCTAACCCTTGCCTTATAGATTTTGCCATACCACAAAATCTTTCTTAGGGGGGAGGGGTTGTGAGGATTCATTGATGGACCCTTCAATTATCCCTCCCAAAGGCAAACTCGCCGACAGGTCGTAAAAGAGCCGGACAATACATTTCCATCTCTCTGGCGCCAAAGGCAAACTCGCCGACAGGTCGTAAAAGAGCCGGACAATACATGTCCATCTCTCTGGCGCCAGACGGTCGGGACTTGGATCGAAGAGGACAAAAGGGGATTCGTTCCGGAAAGAGCCCAGGTGTTTAGGAGTGCACCTGCCAGGTGATTAAGTCCACCTGCTAGGTAATCAAGCCACCTGCGCTAAGTAGCTGATCCCATTTTACGTCAGAGAGTCTCTACCGAATCAGCAACCTCAAAAATGAGCAAAGTAAAAACGAACCAATTAAAAGTAAGAACCAATCAAGAACGAACGAATCGAGAACCACCAGCGAACAAAGGCTGGGAGGTTTCAAAAGGAAAAGCAGGGAGTCGAATCGTCAGTTCTTGCTTGTGATCTCGATCGATCAGCTTAACTCAGCGACCCTTTGAGCGGTCACTCCTTAGGGAGAAAATATATTTTTTGAAGACGGTTCTCTCAACCTGAGAGGACGCGTTCTTGTAGCCGGCGTAGGCTGCCCATCTCGAGTCTTGTTTGTTTCCCGAGCTAGCGTCTTAGCTCAGTGACCCTTTGAGCGGTCAACCCCATTAAGGAGCTCTTAATAATTTGGAAGACGGTTCTCTCACCCTGAGAGGACGCGTTCTTGTAGCCTGGCGTAGGCTGCCTATCTCGAGTTCCTGCTTATTTCTCGTTCGAGACTTGAACCAGCGACCCCAGCGGAGCCGTGCCTGTCTTGTGCCGATCCGACGACCCCAGCGGAGCCGTGCTGTCTTGTACTGACCCGACGACCCCAGTGGAGCCGATCCCTGATTGTGCCGAACCGACGACCTGCGGAGAGTTCGGTACCGACTTCTCGTCCGGCAGTGAACCTGCCTTGTCCCGTCGTCCAGTGAGGATCCAGTGCTGATCTTGTGAAATCGTCACCCGACGAGTAGAGTTTCATCTAGAGACTGTTGAGATACCTTTCTCCAACTCAGAGACTTTCGTACGTCCTGAGATTTCGACACCCTGTCGCATCCAGTTAGCAGAGGCATAGAAATTCGTGAAAGTGTCGTGTAAATAGATTCTAATATAGTCAAGAAATTGTTTTAAATAAAATTATCGTTTGTTATTTAAGCCAGACTGTTCTCTGTAGATTTGAATCTACCACGCTACCCAGAGAATCACTACACCATAGATGTCACACGTGTGGAGGTCGCTCTTCGATTCCGCTTGGCTAAAACAGCAATATATCGATCTTCCGCTGGGGGTCGTAACTCTGGGGCCACCAGCCATAGGTCTTCGGACAACTGTTTGGTTGTTTGGAATTGCTTCCATAATCGTGAAATGACGGAATGATGAACGCCGAAGAAAAGAGCAACATGTGATTGATTGTCCTGCTTCAAGGTGTCCCACAGAACGCCAGCGCTCACTATCTGCCATTCGTCTTCTGGAAACCATAGAAACACGTCTGTCTTGAAAACTAATCGTACGAAAGTTCTAAACACTTTTTATCAGCACTTACATGAAACTCTTCTAACCCTTCACAATGCTGGCTTCTTATACGACTGCCTTTTTTGCATATTTCTCGACACGAAACCGCGATTGGCTGTTACAGAACACATTTGCATACTTCCATCTACCTCTGAAGCGAAATGCAGCCTCTCAAATTCAGATTGTCTTCCGGAAATTAACATTTTCCTCTCCCTGCTTAACTTTTGGCAGTAAGTGTACATTAATGTTTTACAAAAAAATATTAATGTTTAGATAAATCAAAACTATATAGAAACTACACTAATTTGCATGTCTTATGTCCAACAAATTTAAATTTGTGCGGGCAAGGAATTATTAAAATCATAAAAATCCGATTTAAATAAAAAAATATATTTTAAATCGAATAAATTCGATGTTTTTTATTTTTTTTAATCATAATTTTTTCATACCCTGGATCTATGGATATAGCATGAGAGAAACAATTATATGACAAATAATATTTTTACCATACTAGTGATCAAAAAGTCTTAACTATTTCCTACAGTTGTAACATCCTATATTCAATATTAAAATAACACCCCAAAAGGTAAAAACCATTTTTTTCTTTTTGCATTTAATGGCAAAACTAAATATAGGACAATAAGAAAATTGTGAATTTCAAATAGTAATATAAAATGTTACTCAGCGATTCAACTCTTATAAAAGCAGAACCATAATTAAAGTATATTTTGCAAAGGGTATGAAGCATGTAAGATTATTCTGAGTAAGAGGTTTCAAATGGTATAAAGATGTTTTTCGAAATGGAATTTCCTGTGGTAAGGAAAAAAGAAGCAACAAAAAATTTAAAATTCAGAAAAGTAAAATAAAAAGACTAATTAAGTAAATCATTTTCACCAAATAAAATTCCCTTTAGACACAATATAAGTATACAGTCAACAAATAACCACACTTTAACAGAATAGCGAAAAATCAATCACAATTACCAGAAATTTCAACTAAGATGTAGAATCCATGTTTTGCTATAGGAACAGTCAACTTCAAATTGTCTCTCAAAGTATCAGCAGCTTCATTATCCAGCATTTCCAGAGATGATAACAGATCAGGCAACTTCTGTCGGATTAACTTTGCTGCATTCAATAAATGATCAAATGTATTGCATCCTAAAGGGCAAAAGTTGCAATGGAGGTGAAATTATAAAAAACAAAAATAAAAAAGGCATATTAATTGAATATAGTCAGTAAAACTGTTAAAATGGAGCAATTAACATTTTTCATTGTAGTTTCTTTAATATATTCAAATCTAAAATATGTCTGCAATATAACATTTCTAATTAAGGATGCATCAAATTGAAATAAATTATTGTAATAGAACACTTGTTCTATTACAATAATTGCTATGCAATGTTAACAGTTTTTTATTAAAAACATTTAATAGGATTTACTTTTGCTGTTGAGTTAAAATCATGTATTAAAATGTTTCATCCAATCTTCAACAGAGAATGAAATGTTTCGGGTAAAATTTAATTTTCTTGTTGTCTTACAGATTCAATCTTAAGAGGGTCATATTTAGCTTTTGCCATTCTGCTAGTAATCAAGTTATGGAGATTTTACATGTGTTAAATCTCCATTTGGTTACCAGCAGAAAGACAGAAATTATAAATATAAAAAGAAAGATTGTTGAACTAGCGAAATTGGTCAACCTGCTTGTTTACCTCAGTATTCATATGAACATGTAGGTAAGTGTTAAATAATATATATAACGTGGCTGTGGTAGCATATGATCTTGAACGAGTCTACTTGTAGAAAGGCAGTAAACTCACCAGAGGAAAGGGCTGCCATATGCAAAATTTTATTTGGCTAGATAATTATTTGTTTTGCAAATTCCTAATCACTGCTATTGCTTCCTGCACTGAACAGAAAACTTGGAGCCAGAAACCATGATAAAGATGACAATTGTAGAAAAGTATTGCTTATATTTAACATGCCCTATAATTTAACAAATAGATTTGTTTAAAAGCACATCCCTCAAATGCCAATACACCAGAATTGGACCCTTCCCTTATTTAATGTCTACAACAGTGGTTCCCAAAGTAAGGTCCATGAAAAGGTTTCAGAAAACATTGAATACATTGTTGCAGAAAACATTGAATATTTCCAAAATAAAGAACACATTCAAGGGAAAATAAAACATTCCATTATTTTCTGTTTCGTTCATGTTTTAAAAACCTTATGTTCTGAAAAATCATTATTAAAAATGTCTGTTATATGTTGTAAAATGAGCAACTGAATTTTCAGCTAAGGGAGTATTTCCTAGTGACTGACTATCATATCACATTCAGGTTGCAATACTGCCATAACTAAAAAAGATGAATTTTTAGTTTTATGAGTAGATTGTTAATACATGCTTCTGCATGTTGCACAACTGCTCAATTCTGGAGTCTATAGTTAAGGCAATTTTGCAGCATGCAGAAATACGTATTTAGTGTTTCTACATGTAAAGCTAGAAATTCATATTTTTAGTTATGAAGATATTGCAGCTGGGATGCGATATATGTATAAAGAATCTATTTGCTGATGGGCTATCAACCAACCTCTCTTTATGCTACAAGATTCTTTGGCAGATATATCAACTGACAGTTCATTAAAATTAAAGCTTTCACAAGTAGACTGACTTTTAGATATTTGTAATGAATGACTATCCTGAACACATAGGCATAGGTTTGAAGTGCTTAACTGTGTTTTCTACAGCTTATATATGTGAAACTACATTCTCCCATATTATGTATTTAAAATCCAAGTTAGTTGAAGTTGAGAGTGACTTAATACTGAAATTATCAGATTAAATCAAACATTACTGAGTCAATTGCTAAAAGCAGCTTTGTCATTCACATTAAGATTAAAGTATATATTTTGATTTCATTAATATTATAATTTTGCACGTTGAGAGCCTTTCAATTTTAATACATTTTAATTAATAAGAGATTAATACATTTAATTAATACATTTAATTAATAAGAGATTTGTTGAATAAAAATAATTAATTTCTAGACTATGTACTGATTTCTGTAAACACTGCCTCATGCAAGATGACAACGTAGTTTTATTGGAAATTCAATGAAGATTATTTTAAATTATACGAATTAAGTATTACACCATCAATGTTAGAATAAGAAAATATAAAAGGAAATTAAGATAACCATGGCATTGTTTACCACAATTTCACTGTAATAACCAGTTAAATAATAAGTAATACAAAAAATAATACCAGTTAAATATATATATAACTTTACATGGGTAAGGTTGCATTTATAAGACTGGTGTGTATGCGCTTACATTGTTTTTAACCTCTGAATCAAGTAAAAGGCCATAAATAAGGTCAGCTTATACTAGAAGTACACTAGAATTACTACCATTTTGATGATTTAACACATTAACATTTAAATTTTGATCTAATTCAATTCAATGCTTATTTGATATGCTGGATTACATGAAGGTATCACTTATTTTCTATGAAAATAGTTGCTTACAATGTGACTACCGGCTTTCTTTTTTGGGTGCAAAAATTCTAATTTTTAAAGTATACGATTAAAATCAATGCAAGTTTTTAAGTATTGTTTTCAGGTATATTGATAAAAATTTAAAATTGAAAAAACCTGGGTTTTTGATGCTATCACATGACTTACACTGAACTTGAAGCAAATCGAGATTCAATTCAATTAGATCTTTTAATGCTCCAGAAACTGGAATAACTAATCTTTAAGTATGCAAAATGATCAATTCACAAAGTTTGAAACCAGTTGCAAGACCATGTAATATCTGTGACCAATAACATCTTTTATAAATTATTAAACAGAAAGCAAATTAAATTGAGGACTAAAAGAGGTGGAGAAAAATTTTGGAAGTAAAATCATTTTAGTACTGGAGTATAGAAATATTGGACAAAGTTAAATTCATATGCAATGAGAATAACTAGATTATGATATTTGTTTTATATTTCTCCAATGTAAAGGAAATGCAAAAATATAAATATTTGCTGTAGAATATTTTTGGGGCATATCTAAACACAAATTCAAACTAAGTATAGTAAAATAAGATTACAATAACCTCAAATTTATTTTATAACTTTGAAAAATATAACACAAAAACTTTAACTAGCGATGCCACACAGCAAGAACAAAGAAAAGCTGAAAATATCCAGCTTATCATCAACTGATTTTTACCTTCACTTGACCAATGGGAAGGTTACAACACTTTGCAATAAATTTACAATGTCTGCTTTCAGATAAAATTGTGGCATTAAATAAATATTTTAGCATAGATATTTACTTTACAATACCCAATACAGATGTTTCATGACTAAAATGGATATTTTCAAGTAGTACCCAAAAATGCCACAGCTGTTTCAGTGCTTTTAGGATAGCATAAGATGGCTGCCTCAGTAACAATTCCTAGAGTGCCTTCAGAACCAATAAACAGATGCTTCAAATCATATCCAGTGTTATTTTTCCGCATAGTATTCATACAATTTAAAATATCTCCATTAGGTAAAACCTAAATTAAAATAAAACATATATTCTATTATTTTGAAAGTAAAACACAATTACACATGAATACTGAAATTTTCTGAATATATATATATATATTTCAGATTATATTGTGCTTGAAATTAAAGATATTTTCAATACATCATATATAAGAAATATTAAAACTGTTAAAATACTTAGAGTGAATTTTTCTTGAATAAGTATTTTACATTAGTTTCAGTTGATAATGAAATCAGATGTACAGTGTAATGTTTCCTGTCTCTAATTAGGCTTAAGACTGCTTACAGCACAATAAATATTTATTTAGAAAAGAGAAATTTAAAGATTATTTACATATATGATTAATTGAAAGGTATGTGGGTACAGCTATTTAACATCTGCCAAAGAGCCCGGAGGCTCGCCAAAATCTGAGTCTGAAGGATGCGACTGCTCCTTTCATGGTTTCAATCTACTCTGATCTTTTGAGAGGGGAGTTCATCTCGGTCTTGGAATGTTAATCCCGGTGTTTCCACGCCATTTGCATCAAAAGGTCATGAGAACCTCCACCGCTTCCAGACCCGAGGACAGATGGAATGTCTCTCTGGCCTGGGCTTCCATAAAACTGTAAACAAGGGTTTTCCTGGGGTGGCCCATCTGCATTCCTCTCGTGGAGGGCCCAAGACAATTTAGGTGTTGACAACTTGTTTTTCAATCGAGGGAGATCTGAATTCCAGATGTGGGAATGACAGAGCGACCGGTACAACAGTTAGGAACCTAGATTTTTTTGGAATCAAGGCAAAACATGTTGATGTGTTATTTTTTGTAGGAAACTAATATTTATGCACTTACCAATGTAAAAAAGTAAATCTACCAAAATAATATGGATAAGTTGTCCTTATTAGTACTATATTTAATGTTCATTAATCAATTATTATTCACAACATTAATTATATGTTAGAATTAATTATTGCTTTTTTAAATACAGAAAATTGTAATATAGTTAAAATGAAAAGTTTTGAAAGCTTTTTAAAAGGTTGCCATATGCAAAAGCATGTATGGCAATCACCTGGCTGGTTTTACACCTTGCAATGTGTTATCAGTATTAACACTTTCAGCACCGAATGATAAACTTAGAATCAGAATCCTTGCTAAAGATGACAACTGTGGAATGGATTTGTTTATAGTATTACCACTAGTTCTCTAATTTAAATAATAGATTCATTCAAAACCATGTGATGACTGCCAACTTATAACTATATGTGAATGAATAACAGTTTAGTTTACCTCATTGTATGTACAGATATACAACTCTTTAAATTAGGGCAGCACCATAAAATGATCATTCTAATCCATTGCACACACCTAAGACACTTATTTACATGTATCAACATTTAATGATCCCCAGAAAAAATATTGTACTAACATTGTAATTAAAGTGAGGCATAAGTTTTACTTACAGCTTTTAGACCAAGAACATTTCCATGCAAAGAGCCATAGCGAATGAAGCGTAAGCCTCCAGCATTTGTTGAAATATTACCACCTATTTGGCAACTGCCTTTTGCACCCAAATCTACTGGAACAGTATAGTCTTTTTCATTCACAAAATTTTCTAAGGATTCCAAGATGCATCCAGCTTGACATTGCAAAACTCCTACAGAAAGTTCTCATATTTATCTTCGTATACAACTAATTTCTTTCACAAATATTACTGCTTATATTAAATATCTTATAAAAGACAAAATGCCTTGCTTATATTTAACAATTTACATATGAAAACTTAAATGCACAGGGGCTTAAATACATATATCCATTATCTTCCCTGTATGACTTTTAATCAGTTATTACCTTCTAACCAATAGAATGTGTTAAATTAGAGTGAATTAGCCTGTAATTAACTAATTACTGCAAACGATTCATGAAAAAGTTTCTCCTGAATTAATCTATACTTGCACTTTAAAGATTTTCTTAGTGACTGGTAAAAATGGTGGTCAAAATGTGCTGTAGTATAGTTTTTAATATTTGAGCTTAATATATTTTTCTCCAATTTCAGAAAAGTAATTTGATCAGTAATTGATCAACGCACATCTAGTTTCAGTGCATGACATTAGTTAGCATTTATTTTAATTGTTCATTGGCCATAAGAATTGCAAACTCATTGATAATTGATAGATTAGACTCATTTGCTTGTTAGAATGAGAATTATGGGAAAGTGGTGCTGACAGGTGGTCAGACTAGCTGATTCATCCTATTTTTTACAGCCAATAGATATGGTTAATTAGTAATTAAATGTAATGCAGGGTGAAAGCAATTCCACACTACTCAGAAATCTTGTGCTGATCAGTTCAATACAACTGAAAATATTTTTGAAAACTAATGAAATTCAAACAGCAGATTTTATGCATTGTCCACTTCAGAAAGTTTCCAAATTTACCATTACACCATTGCAATTCTTTCATGTGTGTTTATTGTTCTTAAAAAACCAGACAAAATACCTTATTCATTTTTTAAACTTGCATATAACTTTAAATGTAACTAATAAAAACTGAAAACATTTTAAAACTAATAAAATTCAAATAAGATTTTCAATATTGAGACCATAGTAATTATTTAATCATAAATTACATCATCAATCACATTTTAAGAAGAAACAGATTTAACAACAAAATTAATAGATAGAAAAATGTAAATACCTGTATTTTCATCAAAATGTAAGACTTCATTCATTAGATTCATTGAAACTACAATTTCATCAAATATAGGAGTACTGCCACATACCAGTCCAGTATTTCCACCTTGAGGACAAACTGCTAATAGGTGAGCATTGCAATACTTTACAATTTCTGATATTTCTTCTGTGCTTTTTGGTCGAAGCACTAAAGTGCTCGTTCCTATAAAAGAATGATGTTCATCAATAGTTAATCTTGTAACCTTAAGCAAATTTTTAGTTCCAGTTGATTTAACCTATTTGGTCCACATTAACTTGGTAAATGGTAAAGTTTCTACTTTGAGACCAAATTAGACAGTACTCCTAGTATTGTAGAAAAGATTTCATATCGGAAGGGGTTCGAGGCTAAAAATGGAATTTTTTAATGCAAAGTTCAGATCTTGTCACACTTTCAAAAATGTCTTTTTCTGTTATTTTTGGTTCCCAAACTATGAACATTAAAGGGATTACTGTAGTGTATAAAAAATGACACATCTTTCTTGATCTCAGTACATGATTGACTGTATAATGGTTATTCCAAAAATATTTGCAAAATAAATTACCTCAAATAGCATTAAACAAATATTCCAACTTGGAAATTCATTTAACTTGCAAGTCATTGTTGAGGATTGATGCAATACATGGAAATGCGAGAAGATGGTTACGTCAATGCAGAATAGACAATATCCATAATCATTACTATCACACTGAATAATGAAGATTAAGTCATTAAAAACTGTGGTGAGTTATTTTGTTGGAATAACAAAACAAAAAAGTAACCATGCTTTGGGAAATTTAATTATGTTCCAAAATTCACTAAATAAAAATTTCATCTTTTATATATCTATGAGAAACATCAAGAAATGAAAAATACAGTAGGCCTATCATGTTTTAGAAAACCTCAGCATGAAATCATTTAATACAGCATAAATTTGGAACTGGTGTTTTCCAATTTAGAGTAAAACGAAAACCGAAGAAAAAATTAAATTAAAGGCCTCTCAAATGATTCCTAAGGTTTGATATTGATACATTAAATTTTAATATACACATTATATTGATGAAGAGATGTCAATGTTTCTTACCCTTATGACTTTTCAACCAATCTGTATTGTATGATTCCAATTCATCGCTACTTTGTATAAGTCTAGAACCTAACAAGGATGTGAAAAAATCAACATCCTTGGATGTTAAAGTGTTAAAGTTTCCTCTCGTACAGCTCGAAAACTTTGCTTTTAGGATTTCATTACTACACAATTTAATTATGTTTCTTTTCCACTTAAATCTATTTTTTGCCATGCATCTATATACAGTTGGAAACATTTTGGTAAGCATTGAATATTTTCTCAAAAGAACAGTGCACAATTCATTTCGGCAAGACCCTCAGCATCGCGAGGGAAGGTGGTTGTAAACAAGAGAAATAAAACACTTCCCCCTCATATTTCGAAACTAGTTTCTTGTTATCTGTTTACTTTTTTTTAGTGGTTTAACACGCTACTAAAATGGCTGCGCAATCTTCCCATTTCCACCTATGATTTTGTGTATATTTGTTTTGAGGAGAAAGATTTTGCTCTGTTTTGATTAAAATTAAATGTAATATTTATTGTAACACGTTTTTTGTAAAAAAATGCAACTCATATTCTCAAATATTCTTTCTCTTAAATGTATAATTTTTGTTGCTCTTGAAAAAACAATAACTGTTAACCGTGACTAAAACAAAACAGATTTGTTATATTGGCAGCTTCCCGGGGCTTTTTTTTAACAAGCTTCGGCAAAATGGGAATCACTGGCTTACTACCATTTGTGAAAAATTCATGTCGTTCTGCAAATATAAAAGATTTTTCTGGTTCTACTGTTGCGATTGATGCTTACAGTTGGCTCCATAAAGGGGCTTTCTCTTGCGCCGAAAAATTAGTGAAAGGGGAGAAAACAGATGGGTACTATATATTTTCGTTTCCCTAACATCTGTTTCAGACAAAGAAATATTTTGTTTCGAAGTGAAGCGTTTAAAATGAATGTTTTCTTCAAAACTCTACTTTTATTCATTTTGTTTGTGACATGATGTTTTTTTTTATCTTATATGACATTTTTATGACCTTTCTTAACATAAATTATAACACAATATGGACATTGGGTTATAATTTATGTTTATTGATTTAGTTGACGGCTCTTCAAAGAAAATTTTATTTTATTTTTTGAATGATCAACACAATCTACATTGGGTTATAATTTATGTCTTGATTTATTTGACTGCACTTTAAAGGAAAATATAATTTTATTTTATTTTTTGAATGATTAAAAAAAAAATTTAATTTCAGATATGTTTTCTACTGCATCAAGCAACTCAACATGATTTTAGATGCTGGTTTAAAACCAATAATGGTTTTTGATGGATGTAATCTTTGTTCCAAAGCAGTGACAGAAAAGAAACGTAGAGAGTAAGTAAATCTTATGACCTTAAAAAGTTTCAGTAGTAAATTATTTTCTTTCAGTATATTTTACCCCATCATTAATTGTTGTCTGTCTTGTGTTTGGCACAGCATGGCCTTTGTGCCCTAAAATAACCCAACCCATTAATTGCTTATATTCAGTGCAATTTGCTATACATTTTTTTAAATTTTATTGTATGATGAAATTGACTCTTCTGAGTCAGTGTGCCTTCCTGGTAGCCAATTGTTAGTGCTCTGCTTCTTTATACATCAGGATGTAGCTTAATATCATGGTGCTTGAAATGATTTAGAATTCATTTTAAGCAAAAGATTGTAGATTAATCGGCCCTTGTGTAGCCAAAAATCTCCTAGAGTGACAAACTAAGTCAAATCTGATTCAGTGGGTGATTCTGTGGTTCTTTGCCAGCTGTGGAAGACTATTTGCCAGGGGAAGCATTTATCATCAGCAGAAAGCAACCAAGTCAAATCTGAGTTTGGTGGTTGTATAACTCTCTGGCCATACATGAATGACCAATTTCCCTGGGGTGTCACAGGAACCATTTTTTTGGGAGGGGGATTCCAGGTTGATTACCAGGAATCCTTTTGATTCCTGGTAAACAATTAGAATGTCCTTTGAACTGTCATCAGTAGAAAGATCAGGTCATGGTCAGAAACTGTAGAGAGAACTTAGGGTTGAAACCAGGATTCACTACTATCAGTCATTAGTCATATTTAACACCTTTAAATATTTTGATGACTGAGTTTTTCGACTCAGTTGCAATTCTTAAGGACTTAAGTTTTCTGAATATTTGTATGAAGCAAATTCTGATTTTTATTTATCTGTACTGTACACTCAATACAATGATTGAACCCCCAAAAAAGCCCTTGAGTGAAAAAAGTCCCCAAATGCAAGTACTTGTCAAGTCCAGTCTTTAGTCATTTACCATCTGAGGGATTCATATGCATGATTCCACCTTGCAACTTTTTCCTTCATGACTTCTAACCAGTTTGGGCCTTCTCGGCCAATAGGATCTTTTCTAGGATGTGGGGAAAAAACAGTAACATGTTTCTTGGAAATCTAGCAACGCTCACTCATGTGTGTTCTTAAATGTTCATACAAAGAACATATGTTTTAAAACTTCACTTAAGCAACTAAGAGAAAATGTTTAAGTACCATTGATTTCTGAATCTGTTCCTACTTTCTAACCCTGTTTTAAACTGCACTTGAGAAAATACTTGACCATTTCACCATTTGATCAGCTCTACATTTTACATTGCATTTCCAAATGCACAGCACATGTCCCAAGTTTTTGAGTTCCATAGGCTATTTGAGATTACAAAAAATACATTGGATTGGATGCTGTAGGCGGACACTGTTTCACCTGTGCAGCTTTCAGCTATATGATCCGCCTTATGGAGGAGCAAAAAATACATGAGTCAGAAAAGGGTGTTTTAGTAAACTGTTGAGAACTGTCAATAGATAGGTCCCCTGCAGCCTAGCCTCAAAACTTTGGATAGCCTAATAAAACTTTATAGAGTCTACCAAACGCAGGTAAAGAGTGAAGTTGGTTTGACGGAATGGTCTTATCAATTGTTTGGACCATCCAAAAAAAATCTGCCAGATTATTCGCATTATTTTATTTGTACAATTTATCTGTAAATATTTTTCTCACTATCCCTAGAATCAAAGGCTTTTCCTTGGAACTGAAGTTGATTGCTTTTGGGAATTTTTATTGCATTTTGAAATCTTGTTGGTAATTTTAATGTATACAGCTTTTTTTTTAGAGTATAACAACATGATTTCTATCAAGTGCAGCAAAATTTGTAAGGTTTTTCTCCAAATCTTTGCTTGCAATAAGATTACTGTAATCTAAATTAACAAGATGGAATTCAAGTCTGATTTTAAAATGCTAAAATTTAATTATATTTATAGAAATCGGGACAAGACTCGTCAAAGAGGTAAAGAGCTTCTATGTGAAGGAAAAGTGAAGGAAGCCAGAGAATGTTTTCAGAGATGTGTTGATGTTACACCCGAAATGGCACGAGAAGTTATTATGGTAATATTTCTAGCCAGATAAATTGTGTAAAGAATAAAAACTTTTAATTTTGTAGGACTTGTGAAATTTGAAGCAGATAGTCAGGTTTCAATGGCCCCTAAATTTTGCCAAAATACTCTGCATGCAATTTCAATAAGTTTTTCTGGATATATATAAACACAGTGCAATGTCTAGGATCTGGATGTTGATGATATTCACAATTTTAGGCATTTTCTCCTTAAGGGTGCTTTTTGTTTTGGAGCATTTTCGTAGTTTTCAGAGATTTTCTTGTGAAGTTTCATAGTTCATTTATTAGTTATAGTAAATTTTAGTTTATGACTGGCCAGTTTTAAATTTGCTTATTTTATTAATTTGAAAAATGCAAGTACAAACTGTTTTTTTTTTCTTTGAATCTTAAAGGGGAGCAGATTTTTTCTAAATGCCATTTTTTAAAAATCATTTTAAGAATAGTTTCCAAGACTCTATTTTTAGAAATTCTTAAGCCCCTCCCTGCCTTAATAATGATTTGGAACTTTCCTCTACAGGACTGTTCTATAGTATATAGTTAGATTAAATCTATAATTTCAAATAAAATTTTAATTTTGATTAAATAAAAATTTATTCACACAGAATTGAGGGGTAGCTGCTGATCTAAAGTACACTTATATTGTATCACAGCATGACAAGGAATTTTTTGTTTTGCACACCACATTTATATAAATGTTTTATATTCAGCTTCAAACCATTTTCGTACTTAATGTTTTATGATAAAATGGTTCAAACAATACAGTTGTGTTAAGATGTAGCTAAACATATCTTCAGCTGAATCGAAAAAGCTAGAATTTAATAACTCCATTAAGTTATCTTTAAAAAGTGAATTTATAAAAGCATTAAACATCAAAATTTTCTCATACAAGCATGGATGTTGGCAACCCAACCTAGAATTTGAGAGCCTTAAAGTTGCTGTTTCAGAGCAGTGTTGTACAAGTTCAATTAGGAAATTACTGACCAGAAGTGATAATCTAAACAGATAAATCCTAGATATGATAAATATAGTGCGTTCCTGGTATTGGAATCAATTGGATTGTACTCTTAACATTTTTGCATGTGACATTTCCATAATCCTCTAACCAGTACCAGCCTGTTGACCATAATTTGGGAAGCACTGCTTTAGATGAGTTTTGTGCATCAATGCCTTGCATCATCACCTTCTTTACAAAGATTCAAAGTAAAATGAGCAAATCATTTTCTTCTGCCAAAAACAGGAACCCCCTTTGTAGAAACATCCTCTTTGCAGTGTCTGATGTTGTATCCATTTTTGAGTCAGATGTTGCCGCATGTATTTTGCACAAGTTTGGCAATGTTGATTATTTTCTCGCTGTAAGCTGTTCTTCAAATGGTAATCGAGTGTCACTGATTCACTCACCAATAGAAGCTTGGCCAAATATGGCCCTTGCTCCATAAAACCCCAAACCAACCACTCACCAATAGAAAAGCATAGATAGGTTTTCTTAGCAGTGAAGGAAAGATCATCATTTTTTGGCAGAGTGATTTGTAATTTATTTTGTTATAAAAATGAAACTGGATGAAAGAAAGTGGCTTGAGAATGTTTCAACAAAAATTTCATTAAAACCCAGGGAAAAACTAGGACATGCTAAAATCTAAAAAAAAATGCCTCAAGAATCTTAAAATTGACCTAAAAATAAAAAGTATCAAAAACTAACCTAAAAACTGCATATATATCTAGAATGATGTAATAAGAAATGGAATTTCAATCTATGTGAACATTGTATACGAAGTGCTAACAAAAGATGGCGTGTCATCGAAGACGAACCGTAATCAATTCATTTAGCAATTGTTTTCAGAGTGTTGATTTCCTAATAAGAGAACAAATTGTTGAGAATATAAAATACTGAATAAAATTTACAAATTTTATTGATTTTTGAATATTCATTTAAACATTGTATGAAAAACAGCTATATATATTTACATTAATTTATTTACATAAAAATTAATTGAACAATTTGTTTACAAGAGTTATAATGTTGCAAAACGGAGCTACCCCCAAGTACATCTCATTCACGCCTATTCTCAACATTTGTCTTGAAATCCTCTGGCCATAAATCCTTCTATTTCAAGTTCTTCCAAAGAAGGGGTTGCTAGTAGGGGCATTGTGGGATCATTTGTGAACGAATATGTCAAGTTACTGGACATTCTTGAGGGCACATCTCTAGCATCTGCTGCAGAGTAGGTTATGACATATCTGAAGATTTTAGATGAAAAGACTTTTTTTATATCTATAATTTTTTTATATTAATTGAAAATATTTTAAAATTTTTATTCAGAGAATCAAACTTGTGGGTTTGCAGTTCTGGGTTTTTGCCAAAAACGTGCTGATTTCAGTTCTGGTTAACCCCAATCCGAAACTGTAGGAGTCGAAAACTCTAATGTTTAGTTTTTCAATGCAGCTTATTTAATTGTGCATATTATATGTGTAAATAATGCATGAAAAAATTATTTTTTATGTATGTTTTGAGATTAATTAAATTATTTTTTTAAAACTTTCATGTATATATATTTTTTCTAAAGGCATGCCAAAAGAAAGGAGTTGATTGCATTGTAGCTCCTTATGAGGCTGATGCTCAATTAGCATATCTGGATAAAATTGGAATGGCACAGCTGATCATTACTGAAGATTCTGATTTGATCCTCTTTGGTTGCAATAGAGTGAGTTTTAAATGTAGTGATAACAAAATTTTATAATATGCTCTATAAATGTCTATACACTTTTAAAACGAATTGTGCTACATTATGGATCAGGATGTAAATTTGTTTTGGATAATACAAAAATTTGGGTTATATCTTTTAAAAAATATAACTTAAAAATGGAAAGTTGGTTTATATCTTCCTGCAAACAAATTATTTTGAATTTTTTAGGAACACAGTGAATTTAGAGCAATATTTATTTTGAAAAGCAATAAAAAAAGTTTAAATCTTATACAGTGAGATCATGATTTTATATTTTCCTATATCTTATCCTTTTTCTCAAGTCCTCACTTGATAAATATGATTTTCTGTGACCTTCATTTTTACTTTGTACATTTTTGTTATTTGGTCCCATGGAAAATTAGGGCCGCGGTGGCCCGTTTGGAAGAGTAACGGACTAGCACCGAAGGGTTGCGAGTTCGAATCCAGCCAAACACCGTTGTGTACAAAGGGGGCTGGTGCACGTTAAATCTGTCATGGCCTCAAATGTCCTCACATTGGCATGGTGTGGAAGTTTGGAGAGTGGGGTGCCAGCTCAGGTGTTGCCTCGTCATCTGACCGTGGTTCAAAATTATGTGGTGTTGTCCTCGATCCTTCCCTTTGGGATTGATCCCGGACCGTCACCAATAGCCCATTGTGTTGCTCCAGTGTGACGTTAATTGAAATACCCCCCATGGAAAATTAAAATTTGGTTTCTTTCTTACTGTATGTAAAATTGAGACAAGTTTCTTCTAAAAAAATCTTTTATTTCTATCAATATGCATATTCTCAAATTAACAAAAATGTCCACACTCTTTTCTTTTGTAATTATCAAAAGATGGACTGTTTCATAGTTGTCATGCAAGATTTGTTAAGTAGGATTTTATGAATCAGAAAAATAAAAGTGCACTCAAGGTTTGTTTTACAAAATTTTGTCCCTCCCAAATATATAAATAACCTATTTTTACATCACATTACTTTAATCCCTCTTTTTTGCCCTTTCACAACATTTTTTACTTGACGTTGTCTAGTGTTTGGCACAGCTTGGCTAATTATGGCCCTTGCGCCTTAAAACCGTAAACAAGCAACCAATCCAAATATTTTTGACAAAATTTTAATTCAGTTGTAATGAACTTTCTAGTTTTACTTTTCTTTGGTCACTTGAGGTTTATGAAAGAGTGTCACCTGTAATTTGTTTAAAATTAGTTTTGGTTGGTTTGTGAAATATGATTTAAAAATTTTGAAGTCTTGTGTTTTTACATGTTGGTTTGCTGTCATTATTTTTACAGATTTTGTTCAAAATGGACAATTGTGGTGGTGGACTTCTATTTGAAAAAGAAAATCTTTCCAAGTCTTTAGGAGCTAAAGCTATGAAATTTAGCTTTGAAAAGTTCCGCTACATGTGCATTTTATCTGGCTGTGATTATCTGCCGTCACTCCCTGGCATTGGACTTGCTAAAGCCTGTAAATTTTTTACCTTAACAAATAACACTGATTTGTTAAATGTGAGTACTTAAGTTATTTTGCTTTTGTAATAGCCCATTGTGTTGCTGCAGTGGAACATTAATTATAATACCTACCTATTTTGCTTTTAAAACATACTTTTTAGTGTTCGAAGTATATATGTATCTGTATGTTGTATTCTACATTTTTAAGTGCTATCCTTTAAAAGTTAAGTGTTTTGATTTCTTGTGCTATAACTACATTACTCATGCTTTAGCCATGACAAATAAGAACTTAAGAAGTACAAATTATAGCTGTACAAATGAAATGTTTCAGTGGCAAAACTGAAAATTTGTACATTTCCATTTTGTTCTAATATCATTAATCCAGCAACTTGTTGATACTTTGTTTTGAAGATGTGTTTTAAAAGTTTGAAATTCCAAGTGGCTATTGATATTTTGCTTATCAGAGTTTACTATATTAAACTTTAGATTGTTTCTCACAGAAACAAATTAATGTGTGAATTTGGTTGAATTCAGTTTCCAGTTATTAGGTATTCATATACAAGCTTAAACATTTTGCCTGAGGATTTATTGTTGATAGTGCAATGCTGGGGGGGGGGGGGGGTTACATTGCATTAAATGTTGATATGTTTGTAATTTTCTTAAATTTCAATATTTTATTTTGATATTGTTTAATGCAAGTGATTTTACTATTGTAAATCAACAGATTTTCCAGGATTCCCACGGACCTGATTTTTAGTTTCTAAAGGTCCTTAAAGAGCCTTAATATTTGCTGAATGTCTTAGTCTTTGCTAAAAACTAATACAAATTTTATTTCACCTTCATTCAAAAACTAAGGTCAATGGTACTTGTCTAAGGTCAAGAGAGCCATAAAAAATCAGTATCATAATATTTATATACTAGCTAAGAATATAATTTTAAAACTGGGTCTGACCTAAACATAGCCCTCATGAAAGTTTCATCACATGTGTTCTCACTGGTTAATCTGTTGTGAACTATGTGAAATCCTATGTAGCCTTATTCAATAAAAATTAACCTTAAAAGCTTAATTTTCTTTTGCTTGAAGAATGGAATCTTATTTTCTCTGTTATTTAAAATACAGCCTTATGAAATTTACTGTATATTTTTCATTCCTGTGATAAAAATGCTGATAGATCAATATTTTTCTAGGTTCTACCAAAATTACCCAGTTATTTAAAAATGCCCAAATTAGTGGTACCAAATGAGTATAAAGAGTCTTTCATTAAAGCAAACAACACTTTTTTGTATCAATTGGTATTTTGCCCACAGAAGAAGAGTATGGTTCCTCTCAATCCTTATCCAGATGATATAAAACCCACTGATGTGGAATATGCTGGAAAGTATCCTTTATGTTGGATAATTTTATGTAAATTCCGAAATTAATTTTCCAGTGCTGAAAATTTCATTTACCGATGATCTTTGCATTAATATAACAAATAAAGTAGATTTTTAATCTAAGAATTAATCATTGCCTTTCTGTTGACTGGTGTATGTGTAAGCTCAAGCTTAATGTTTTTCTCTTCTAATTTGAGTATTTTTAGCTTTACCGCTTTTGGAAATAGAGTACTTACAATTTTCTTTTAGAATCTTGCTATAACATGATGTGTGAATGTTTCCTTAAGTACTTTAGATATTTATCTGATGACATTGCTTATCAAATAGCAGTGGGAAATGTAAATGTTAAAACCATGGAGGAATTCGATGCATACCATGATTCATCTGTCTTTGATGATGATAAAAGTGTAGTTTGGGGCTCCCAGAAAAGTCAGAGGGATACTAGTGCAGCTAGCAAAGTAGAAATCTCTGCTTTCAAGTTTAGCACTCCAAAACAAAAATCGCCAGCTTGCAGAAAACGACAGTTTAAAGAAACAAGTATAGTTGATTTCCCCCTTTTTATTTACTAATTCGCTCAATTTCAAATAAGTTTTTCTAAATAGATGAGTTTTCTATGCAAAATTTTGTCTATCATTTGTATTTGGATTCACAGTTTTACCCCAAATATACTTTACAAAAATATACTTGGAATATGCTTTTTAATATAACAATAATAGTTTACTTTAAAATTAGGAATCTGTTTTGTCAAGTTTCCTCAACAATGAGTTATACCTAGGATTACATTTAATACTAAATGACAGGTGCAAATCTGTTTTTTTAATACAATTTATTTTTGTGTTTTGTTAACCAAACAATGTTTCTTAAAAACTCAGTTAACTTTTAAAAATGTTCTAATGAATACAGTTTTCCATCTGAACCAAAAGATTAAAATCCTGAATTTTATGTATTAGATCTAAAAATATCAAAATGTTCAAAAGATAAATAATAAAAAGCAAGTTAGCATGGGGTATAAAACATAGTATTAAATTATTTTTGAATATATCTGAATTTGTATTTTAAAATGTCCTCTAAGTACTTTTCTAATTACAGCTAATGATACTGGAAATGCAACATGCACAGATGAAGAACTGTTTGCTATGTACAGTGGACAAGAACAGAAAAAGAGTTGTACTCAAAACAACTCTTCTGAAGATGAACCAATTGTGCTTAAAGTTGAAAAGAAAAGCTCAAAGGATTCTCCCTCCTCGCAAACCAATCCATCTCAAAATAGTCCTCATCCTAAAGTATTAAATATTCCTTTTCGGAAAATTATTAAAAGCAGGTAGGAAATTGTCTGTTTTGGTTATGTGAGATATTTTTAATATATAATAGAGAAAATATATGTTTCAATGGGGGTTAATGCTATGGGGCATTTATTGTTGCGAATAAAGCAGAGTCAATTTGGTCAAAAGTGCATGAAGAAAGTTTCATTTTTCAGCTGCAACAACAGCCTTAAATCTCACCCTGCTCTTAATGTTTGGATTATGTAGGTTTGCTATGATCATAAAAATTCTATGTAATATATTATAATTAGAGCCTGGATTTTGTTGACCTAAACATTTTGCAAAAATGACCCATAAAATTACCTAAAATAGGACAAAACCTAAACGTTTAATGATATTTTCTATTACAGACATTGTCTGAAGATTGAAATATTTTTATACATTTTCCATATATATTCACAAAAACATTTGAAGAGTATAATTTAACTGTATTGTTTCTTTTAGTGTGATTATTAAAAAATTTTATCCTCTTCTGCTATCTTCATTGTCTGTATTTCTCCAATAATGTAACTTTAATTCATCAGGTTCTTTTCCTCTGAAAGCCAAAAGAGCAAAGATGCGAGTTCTTCAAATTTCATAGCAGCTGCTCCTGAAGAAAACGAAAGTGAGAAGGGTTTTTCATCTAATAGTCCCGAGTCTACACCTGAAGAAATCACGCTGCCAGAAGAGAACACAAATGCTGTTGATGGTTGTGACTTTTCTCTTCAACTAAAAGTTACATCTCCTAAAAAGGAGAATAAAGAAAACATAAATAGGTAAGAAAGAATTTATAAATTCAGTTTCCTCTATGCAACTTTATCAAAAATTACATTATTATGAAAATGGGAACTAGGCCTAATAATTTTAATGGTCGATGACTATAGAATAGGCTACAATTTGTCAATGCATAGGCACAGATTATTCATTTATATGTCCGCCTTTGTGTCTGGAGGACCCAAATGTCCTACAAATTTCTAAAGTGTACTGTATCGCGAATGGTGCTTGTAGAAGCTACACTGGAATTCAAAAACAAGGCATTTATTGAAACTAAATATATTTACATGACGCCGATGGTTGAACTGTGTTCTGAAAACTGAATTGCCATTCTTCCAAATCGGAATTCCAATTCCTAATAAAGAAATAAATCAAAATTGCATAGGAAAGTTACACATGCAATAAATATTAAAATGAAAATTGAAAAATCAATCATGTTCGCGAACTCGCACACTCCAACACATGCTTCAAACCTAATTTTCTGGTGTTCATTCTTAACCTTTTCTAGACGTTGCTTAACTGTAGTGTTATTTCTTCTGATATTGTCTTAAACTGTTGTTCAGTACCAGCTTTATAAAGGCCAACATTTTCCCGAAGTCCATTAGTTTGTGATGCTTACAACATGGATTCTAAACATTGTGGAAAGCACTTGCATAGGTATAGTTACCATGATAAATCTCAAAGAGATATCCGTCTAAGTGCATAAAGTCAGCTCAAAAGTTCATTGTGACTGCACAATTGTTCTGAATTGTGTGCTAAGATTAGTTAATCCAATTTGGACATTGAAAACTATTACTGCATTATTGAAAAATTATGAACAGTACAAATATTAAAAACTTAATTGTAATCAGGTGTAAAATAAATTCGATTATGAACATCTAACTTTTCATTACGTATTTGACTGAAATTTTTAAATAGCAGCACATTTTTTGTGTTTCAAAGAAATTTAGAAAATATTTAGAATTATATTAATAATGATGAAAGTTTGATTACTCAGGATTCCTTTGATTACTAGATTATTTTAATAATTTGCATAGGTCACCTTTTCTTTTGTGTATGTCTATTTCCCATCATATATTAACATTGCTCCTATGCATGCATTTGTTTCACTGAGTGTGTTGTAATTTTCATTTTATTGAGTCTAAACATGCTAACTCTAAACTTAAAGAATATTTAAATAATTTTCTGTAAAACCCTAATGTTCTGGATACTATATTTTCTGTTGAGTATTTGCTTCTGCATGAGTGCAATTAATGAACATATATTACTTTGTTTTTAGATTTGCAAAAAGAAAGATAGCAACCATTTCTGATGAAGACAAGAGTCCCTCTAAGAAATTGAAAAACGATACCTGGTTGGACATTATCGACAATGAGAGTGATGCTGCAACATCAACAGTTTCTTCATCAGGGAAGGCCACTAAACGTTTAGATGTTACAGAAGTTGAATTTGCCAAACCTATCTATGCAAACAGCTTCTCTAAGTTCAAACAGAAACCAAAGAAACTCATCACCACTAGAATTCATGATTTTAAGTGGTCAAAAAATGCAAGTACTAGAGTGAATGCCTCTTTAGGAAGTGATGGTAACTCATGTGATGAAAGTTTTGAGTCCATCCCAGAAGCAGATGTCAAAAGACAGACATTTTCTCTTGGTGTTCCTTCACAATATTTTCAAGCTCCTTCTACCTCAAGTCAAGAAAGTATCGATTGTTCAATATGTGAAGATGTCATGAGTGAGACAGAAGATATAGATTCGCCTGATATATGTGTTTTGGACACTTCTATTGACAAAGCAGTCTCTACTTCGCCAAAGGAAACCCTCAATAAAGTTTTGAAGCCAATTGACAATAAAAGTAGGTCTGCTTTATTTACTATGAGTTTGTTGATGCTGACTTTTTTGTATCAAAGGAAGCTAAAATGTTTATGTATTTTATAACATAACATTTCCCCCTATACTGATAGAATTTCCTATTCTGAGCCATAAGGTTTTACCTTTTGATACCTACTCATTGATTGAAATGTAATTGCCCTGGGAAACGAAATAGGTATTTTAATAATTAGGATTACTTTTTATTGAAAGCTCAAAATTCCCCTCAATTGGCATGATCTGGAGGAATGCTATTACACTTATTCTTATGCTTTTCATAGAGAAAAGCTTTAATTTTTATGTATGTTATGCATAAAACCTTTTTGTGTGTATGCTTGGAATATAACTTTGAAATACTTATCAATGCTGAGAAAATTTGTAAAAATAGGCATATTTGGTTTCAGTTTATGTACATTTTCATGTCTTGTTGCATTTTTTACTATTTGCTTACATTTTTACTATTTGCTTACATTTTTTACTATTTACTTAGATTTTTAATAATGAAATAACATTTTTCACTAATAAGTACTTTTTACAAGCTAAATATTAATGAGAAGTAGGAATTTTTTCATGAATTTTGTTGCAAGTTCCTTTTGTTTTATTTTCTATTGGTAAAATGATTTTTTCTTAAAAACAAGTCTTTAACAAATTTATTACTATATATAAAAATAACTAAAGAAATTCTATACATTTTATTCATATACAATAAATATATAATGCAAAGAAATTTTGAAAAATATCTGATTTTTGATTAATTTCATACAAAATTTTATAATATACAGTGCTAGTGGAATCCTGCATATCGCGTTTTATTTTTTCACAAATTTACCCTGCTATATTTCCTAATACATTAACGTTATAATTACATAATTCATCATAAATATTAATGTTTAACATAAATCAAACTATCTAGAAACTACGAAACTACTCTGATTTGCATGTCTCATGTCCAACAAGTTTAAACTTGTAGGGGCAAGGGAATAATTAAAATCATACAAAACCTATTTGAATTTTTAAAAATCCGATTTTTATGATATTTTTTTAATTGTGATTTTTTCATACCCTGATAGCTGTAGTATAAAGACTTGTGGCAAGGCTTTTGGCATGTTTTTGTGGGCTTAAATAGGGACATTGATAATCATGTAAAATCGACTTTTTTGTGTTGTGGCATTTGTATTGGAAGTACAATATGTATTGAATGTGAAAAGGAATGCTAAAAGTTTTGCTAATTAACCCTCTTAGTGATTTATCTTCGCGTCGAAAACTGCCCTGTAGTGACCAACGTCTAATACAAAAATTTTAAATTGACACTAGTTCTGTGCAAAAAAACAATTTGTTTTTCCTACTTGATATTCATTCCCCTTGGAGGAATATAGTTAGCAAACCATAGACAATATAAATTGCAAACTCATTCTGTCCCTTCCCTAGCTGCTTTGAAGTTTCATGAGTTCTTTCCCCTCCATGCCTCAGGCTCGAAGTGGACAGCAGACCCTTTACCTTTAAGAATATTTGAGATTTTCTATGTTAACTTGTGAATTTGCAATAGTAGATTCTTATATCAAGAAGGTCACTTGACAGACGCTCGCTGATATGTTCAATTGGTTGAAAAGTGTTATTGTAAGATGGTTTAGGAAATCTAAGAGATACAGCATTCTTTCTGCCTCATTTTTTCAGGGGGAAAGTTAGTCAAACGTGTGGGAACCACATGCAAAAATGTTCAGTTGCGTGAGAAGGCACAGCAAATCTGTTTTTAAAAGCCCTTCAAAACAATTTCTATGCTTGTTCAATCAAACAAAAATGACCTTCTCTGGTAAAGGGCATCAGGAATGGGGCACTCACGAAGCTAATTAGCAGCCCACTTTTGAGATATTTTTCGAAAGGGGTTGAAATGACAAGCCTCGCAGTGAAACCTGCAGGTTATCTCTATGTAGGCTCTTCCATAACAAAATAGGGCAGTTTTCATCTCTATGAGTCGTGATTAGCAAAATTGACCAGATCGTGTTGGATGTGGTATCTTGGAGAAACCACTTGGAAAGTTAAGGGAATGCCAGCAAAAAACCTTACTTATCAAAATGTATCTTCTATTGGTCTAAATGTAGAATTTCTTTCCTCCAGGTAAACCTGGCCCATGTCGTACATTAGGTCTCTCAAAAAGAAAGAAAAATTCTCCTCAAGTTCCTAGGAAAGAAACTCTGTTGAACTTCAATTTTATTAGGTAATTTATATTTATACACTACTTACTAAGCAAATATATTCTGAACTAGCTGAAATACATAGGAGTAATGGTTAAAGCAATCAGGATATTGGGGTCGCTGTGGCTCAGCAGGTTGCTCACTACACTAGAAATTTACGAGTTGTGTCAGTAAAACTTTCTTTCTGTGTATGTCTATTTACTTGATGTTTGGCACAGCTTGACCAAATATGGCCCTTGTGTGTGCCATAAATCCCAATCCAATCAATCAGGACATAAAGTGAAATAATTAGCAAATCTTAAAAATTTTGCATATTTTAAAGCTTCTAAATATTTGTTTTCACTACACTACTTAAAAATTGCTAAGGGACAACTGGTTTTTTCCATGCAGCCCCCTTAAGGGGCCTGAAGTTGCAGAAAAATAACTGAAGAGGGTGCTGTTAGGCAAGTCCTCTTATCTGTAAAAAAAGCAGTGCCTCATGAGCTGCTTTTCTTTCCAAATCAGAAGCAGTGAAGTTAGAAGGTAAAATCACGTAAATTTTTGGAAATTGTGCTGAAAATTTTCGCTTTTCACAGCAAATATTGGTTGCATAATGTCTCTAGGACATCACTTGAACATGTATGTTCGTAGATGCCTTGAGGCAGGATAAAATGTCACTGAAGTTGTGACAGCAATAGGTGTGTGCAAAAATGTCCTTACATGATTAAAAGAAATCTTGCTAGAGGAACTGCTCTATGAAGGCATAGCAGTGGCCATGAAAGGAGCACAACTGCACAGGATGACAGATATGTATCCCTTGTAGCGAAAAGGAACAGAAACCTTACTCCTAGCTAGGTAGCTAGACCTTGCAAGTGCTACATGCACTTTTGTATCTGCCAGAACCATTCCTCGTTGACTAAATCAAGTTGGCTTGTATGCACAGAAGCCTGTCAGATACATTCCGTAATCTGTACGTCTCATCTCGGGAAAAATTATTGTGGTGTAACGAGCATCTTCATTGGGATCATCTCTGGTCAAAAGTTATGTTCTCCAACAAATCCCGACTCACCATCAAGAGTAATGCTGGACGTCAGCTAGTGTGGTGAGAGCGGGAAACCCTACCATCAGCAGAATGTTCATGAAGTTGATCATTTTGGCCTAAGGGGTCATGGTATGGGTGGGCATTATGCATAATGGCAGAACATATCTTCACATGTTTGCCACAGGTTCTGTTACAGCAATACCGTATTATACTGATTCTCCTGGGCCATGTTCATCTTTCCTGTGGAGCAATGGTGTCTGGACTTTTTGTTCATGGATGATAATGCTAGTCCATACAGGTTAGCTGGGGTGTCTAAGGTACTGGAAAGTTAAGATATTGAGCACATGGCATGGTCTGCTTACTCTCCAGGCTTGAATCCTATAGAGTATGCCTGGGACGCTCTCTGTAGATGTGTGATGCAACGAAACCCCTCTTAAACTAAAGGACCTGAAAACTGCCTTGGCATAAGAATGGGATAATATCCTCATTGCTCTCAGCAGTTTAGTGGAAAGCATAACAAACAGATGCAGAATGTGCATTAGTGTCCAAGGAGGTCACACTCCCTACTGAGGTATCCACATCTGTTGTCATTCCTGTGGGAGGGAACATTTTCTCGATTGTTCGAAGTTGCTCAAAGTAACAGTTTTTTGCTTTTGTGATCTTGTTTCTTGTAGTATATTTATTATGCAAAAGTGTACCATTTTGCTTAATAAAGATAAAACAGTACATCTAAATATTTGCAAGTTTCATTCATTGAAACAGTGTCTGTCATTAGTTATTACAAAAAATGTCTGTTCCTTTGCAGTTGTCAAGCAATGTAGTATGACAACATTGTTTCCATGATTAGTTTTTGCTTTCTATCCATACTGTTTGACTACCGAAGTAAATACTAATTTTCTTGCGATTATTTCCAGATTTTAACTTAGAGATGTGCTTACTATTACTTTGCAAAATACCGTTTTTTTTATTTTCCGCATCACGTATTTCATATTAAATTCAAGCATGTTGACTGCTTTAAATAGCTCTACTCATGCATGTCGTTATGTTTTGTCATTATAAATAGCTATTCTAAAGTTTCAAAATGATTATTCTGGAATAAAATTTTGTTTACAAATTGAATGTGCTGGCTATACTCGTTATTATTACTGTATATACATCTGGAGATATACTTGAGTGTTTATTCACTAAAAAATAGTTAATTTTGAATTTATATCTATCTTAGTTTCGAATGATTCCATTTTGTGGTATGCCAGTTGAATTATTTAAATATGTGTGACTTGAAGTGTTGATGCCTTGTTTGAATAATCACTGAGTGTAATTTTAAGTGCCATTTAAAAAAGAATTGAATTTTTTATTTTCAAGAATGATTCTTCACTAAACTGCTTAAACTTTATATTTTTCACCTGCCTCATTCATTAAATCAGCTGATATCTTCATATGGCTGAAAATAAACACCTACTTAACCATATATTGGTGACCCTATATCGTTCTGCAATATTTCTTAAGCGCCTTCTGATTGCTGACTACAGTGTTAGACTACATCAAGTTTTTCGCCTATCACAGCCTCTGTTGATCCTGATGATCGTTCTGTTGAAAACAATCAACAGACTAGTAGGACCAATATGCATCGGTTCTCTAAATGACTTTGGAAAATAGCTTTCATCAGAGCTGCGAGACGTGGTGACCCAGCTAACATCTTCATATCGCTTTGCAAATAAACACCTACTTAACCATATATTGGTGACCCTATATTGTGCAATATTTCTTAAGCACCTTCTGATTGCTGATTACTGCAGTGTTTGACTACATCAAGTTTTTCGTCTATCACAGCCTCTGTTGATTCTGATGATCGTTCTGTTGAAAACAATCATCAGGATCAGCAGAGTCTGTAGTAGGGCCAATATGCATCAGTTCTCTGAATGACTTCAGAAAGTAACTATCATCAGAGCTCCAAGAAATCATGACCCAGCTGACATCTTCATATAGCAGTGAAAAGGAACGCCTACTTAGCCATAAATTTATGACCCTATATGGGTGTAATAGTTTTTAAGCACCTTCTGATTGCTGTCTGAGACAGCTGACATGTTCATATGGCTATGAGAATGAACACCTACTTGGCAATAAATTGGTGACCCTATATGGATGCAATAGTTGTTGACGACCTTCTGATTGCTGACTACTGCTGTGTTTCACTACATTGTTTCGTCTATTACAGCCTCTGTTGATCCTGATGATCGTTCTGTTGAAAACAATCATCAGGATCAGCAGAGTCTGTAGTAGGACCAATATGCATCGGTTCTCTGAATGACTTTGGAAAGTAACTGTATCAACAGAGCTGCAAGACATGGTGACCCAGCTAACATCGTCATATAGCAGTGAAAAGGAATGCCTACTTAGCCATAAATTTGTGACCCTATATGGATGCGATAGTTGTTGAGCACCTTCTGATTGCTCGCTGAGACAGCTGACATGTTCATATGGCTATGAGAATGAACACCTACTTGGCAATAAATTGGTGACCCTATATGGATGCAATAGTTGTTGACGACCTTCTGATTGCTGACTACTGCTGTGTTTCACTACATTGTTTCGTCTATTACAGCCTCTGTTGATCCTGATGATCGTTCTGTTGAAAACAATCATCAGAATCAGCAGTCTGTAGTAGGACCAATATGCATCGGTTCTCTGAATGACTTCAGAAAGTAACTATCATCAGAGCTGCAAGAAACCATGACCCAGCTGACATCTTCATATAGCAGTGAAAAGGAACGCCTACTTAGCCATAAATTTATGACCCTATATGGGTGTAATAGTTTTTAAGCACCTTCTGATTGCTGTCTGAGACAGCTGACATGTTCATATGGCTATGAGAATGAACACCTACTTGGCAATAAATTGGTGACCCTATATGGATGCAATAGTTGTTGACGACCTTCTGATTGCTGACTACTGCTGTGTTTCACTACATTGTTTCGTCTATTACAGCCTCTGTTGATCCTGATGATCGTTCTGTTGAAAACAATCATCAGGATCAGCAGAGTCTGTAGTAGGACCAATATGCATCGGTTCTCTGAATGACTTTGGAAAGTAACTGTATCAACAGAGCTGCAAGACATGGTGACCCAGCTAACATCGTCATATAGCAGTGAAAAGGAATGCCTACTTAGCCATAAATTTGTGACCCTATATGGATGCGATAGTTGTTGAGCACCTTCTGATTGCTCGCTGAGACAGCTGACATGTTCATATGGCTATGAGAATGAACACCTACTTGGCAATAAATTGGTGACCCTATATGGATGCAATAGTTGTTGACGACCTTCTGATTGCTGACTACTGCTGTGTTTCACTACATTGTTTCGTCTATTACAGCCTCTGTTGATCCTGATGATCGTTCTGTTGAAAACAATCATCAGGATCAGCAGAGTCTGTAGTAGGACCAATATGCATCGGTTCTCTGAATGACTTTGGAAAGTAACTGTATCAACAGAGCTGCAAGACATGGTGACCCAGCTAACATCGTCATATAGCAGTGAAAAGGAATGCCTACTTAGCCATAAATTTGTGACCCTATATGGGTGTAATAGTTTTTAAGCACCTTCTGATTGCTGTCTGAGACAGCTGACATGTTCATATGGCTATGAGAATGAACACCTACTTGGCAATAAATTGGTGACCCTATATGGATGCAATAGTTGTTGACGACCTTCTGATTGCTGACTACTGCTGTGTTTCACTACATTGTTTCGTCTATTACAGCCTCTGTTGATCCTGATGATCGTTCTGTTGAAAACAATCATCAGGATCAGCAGAGTCTGTAGTAGGACCAATATGCATCGGTTCTCTGAATGACTTTGGAAAGTAACTGTATCAACAGAGCTGCAAGACATGGTGACCCAGCTAACATCGTCATATAGCAGTGAAAAGGAATGCCTACTTAGCCATAAATTTGTGACCCTATATGGATGCGATAGTTGTTGAGCACCTTCTGATTGCTCGCTGAGACAGCTGACATGTTCATATGGCTATGAGAATGAACACCTACTTGGCAATAAATTGGTGACCCTATATGGATGCAATAGTTGTTGACGACCTTCTGATTGCTGACTACTGCTGTGTTTCACTACATTGTTTCGTCTATTACAGCCTCTGTTGATCCTGATGATCGTTCTGTTGAAAACAATCATCAGAATCAGCAGTCTGTAGTAGGACCAATATGCATCGGTTCTCTGAATGACTTCAGAAAGTAACTATCATCAGAGCTCCAAGAAATCATGACCCAGCTGACATCTTCATATAGCAGTGAAAAGGAACGCCTACTTAGCCATAAATTTATGACCCTATATGGGTGTAATAGTTTTTAAGCACCTTCTGATTGCTGTCTGAGACAGCTGACATGTTCATATGGCTATGAGAATGAACACCTACTTGGCAATAAATTGGTGACCCTATATGGATGCAATAGTTGTTGACGACCTTCTGATTGCTGACTACTGCTGTGTTTCACTACATTGTTTCGTCTATTACAGCCTCTGTTGATCCTGATGATCGTTCTGTTGAAAACAATCATCAGGATCAGCAGAGTCTGTAGTAGGACCAATATGCATCGGTTCTCTGAATGACTTTGGAAAGTAACTGTATCAACAGAGCTGCAAGACATGGTGACCCAGCTAACATCGTCATATAGCAGTGAAAAGGAATGCCTACTTAGCCATAAATTTGTGACCCTATATGGATGCGATAGTTGTTGAGCACCTTCTGATTGCTCGCTGAGACAGCTGACATGTTCATATGGCTATGAGAATGAACACCTACTTGGCAATAAATTGGTGACCCTATATGGATGCAATAGTTGTTGACGACCTTCTGATTGCTGACTACTGCTGTGTTTCACTACATTGTTTCGTCTATTACAGCCTCTGTTGATCCTGATGATCGTTCTGTTGAAAACAATCATCAGAATCAGCAGTCTGTAGTAGGACCAATATGCATCGGTTCTCTGAATGACTTCAGAAAGTAACTATCATCAGAGCTGCAAGAAACCATGACCCAGCTGACATCTTCATATAGCAGTGAAAAGGAACGCCTACTTAGCCATAAATTTATGACCCTATATGGGTGTAATAGTTTTTAAGCACCTTCTGATTGCTGGCTGAGACAGCTGACATGTTCATATGGCTATGAGAATGAACACCTACTTGGCAATAAATTGGTGACCCTATATGGATGCAATAGTTGTTGACGACCTTCTGATTGCTGACTACTGCTGTGTTTCACTACATTGTTTCGTCTATTACAGCCTCTGTTGATCCTGATGATCGTTCTGTTGAAAACAATCATCAGAATCAGCTGTCTGTAGTAGGACCAATATGCATCGGTTCTCTGAATGACTTCAGAAAGTAACTATCATCAGAGCTGCAAGAAATCATGACCCAGCTGACATCTTCATATAGCATTGAAAAGGAACGCCTACTTAGCCATAAATTTATGACCCTATATGGGTGTAATAGTTTTTAAGCACCTTCTGATTGCTGGCTGAGACAGCTGATATGTTCATATGGCTATGAGAATGAACACCTACTTGGCAATAAATTGGTGACCCTATATGGATGCAATAGTTGTTGACGACCTTCTGATTGCTGACTACTGCTGTGTTTCACTACATTGTTTCGTCTATTACAGCCTCTGTTGATCCTGATGATCGTTCTGTTGAAAACAATCATCAGGATCAGCAGAGTCTGTAGTAGGACCAATATGCATCAGTTCTCTGAATGACTTCAGAAAGTAACTATCATCAGAGCTGCAAGAAATCATGACCCAGCTGACATCTTCATATAGCAGTGAAAAGGAACGCCTACTTAGCCATAAATTTATGACCCTATATGGGTGTAATAGTTTTTAAGCAACTTCTGATTGCTGGCTGAGACAGCTGACATGTTCATATGGCTATGAGAATGAACACGTACTTGGCAATAAATTGGTGCCCCTATATGGATGCAATAGTTGTTGACGACTTTCTGATTGCTGACTACTGCTGTGTTTCACTACATTGTTTCATCTATTACAGCCTCTGTTGATCCTGATGATCGTTCTGTTGAAAACAATCATCAGGATCAGCAGAGTCTGTAGTAGGACCAATATGCATCGGTTCTCTGAATGACTTCAGAAAGTAACTATCATCAGAGCTGCAAGAAATCATGACCCAGCTGACATCTTCATATAGCAGTGAAAAGGAACGCCTACTTAGCCATAAATTTATGACCCTATATGGGTGTAATAGTTTTTAAGCACCTTCTGATTGCTGTCTGAGACAGCTGACATGTTCATATGGCTATGAGAATGAACACCTACTTGGCAATAAATTGGTGACCCTATATGGATGCAATAGTTGTTGACGACCTTCTGATTGCTGTCTACTGCTGTGTTTCACTACCTTGTTTCGTCTATTACAGCCTCTGTTGATCCTGATGATCGTTCTGTTGAAAACAATCATCAGGATCAGCAGAGTCTGTAGTAGTGCCGATATGCATCAGTTCTCTGAATGACTTCAGAAAGTTACTATCATCAGAGCTGCAAGAAGTCATGACCCAGCTGACATCTTCATATTGCTATGAGAATAAAACACCTTAATAATTTTTTGATCCTATATGGTTGGAATATTTGTTAAGCAACTTCTGGTTGCCAGCTACTGCTATGTTTGACTACATCAAGTTTTTCGTCTATCACAGCCTCTGTTGATCCTGATGATCGTTCTGTTGAAAACAATCATCAGGATCAGCAGAGTCTGTAGTAGGACCAAAATGCATCGGTTCTCTGAATGACTTTGGATAATAACTGTATCATCAGAGCTGCATCTTCTGACATCTTCATATGGTGACCCAGCTGACATCTTCATATGACTGCAAATAACACCTACTTAACCATATATTGGTGACCCTATATCGTTGGGCAATATTTCTTAAGCACCTTCTGATTGCTGACTACTGCAGTGTTTGACTACATCAAGTTTTTCGTCTATCACAGCCTCTGTTGATCCTGATGATCGTTGTGTTCAAAACAATCATCAGGATCAGCAGAGTCTGTAGTAGGACCAATATGCATCAGTTCACTGAATGACTTTGGAAAGTAACTGTATCATCAGAGCTGCAAGACGTGTGACCCAGCTGACATCTTCATATAGCTGTGAAAAGGAACGCCTACTTAGCTATAAATTTGTTACCCTATATGGGTGTAATAGTTTTTTAGCACCTTCTGATTGTGGCGGAGACAATTGACATGTTCATATGGCTATGAGAATAAGCACCTACTTAGCAATAAATTGGTGACCCTGTATGGATGCAATATTGAAGACCTTCTGATTGCTGACTACTGCTGTGTTTCACTACATTGTTTCGTCTATTACAGCCTCTGTTGATCCTGATGATCGTACTGTTGAAAACAATCATCAGGATCAGCAGTCTATAGTAGGACCAATATGCATCAGTTGTCTGAATGACTAGAAAGTAACTGTATCATCAGAGCTACACGACATGGTGGCCCAGCTGACATCTTCATATTGCTTTGCGAATAAACACCTACTTTGCTATAAATTTGTGACCTTACATGGTGGAATAGCTAAGCACCTCCTGATTGCTGACTACTGTTGTGTTTGACTGCTTCAAGTGTTTCGTCTGTTAGAGCCCCTGATGATCATTCTACCGAAAGCAATAATCAGCAGTCTATAGTAGGACCAATATTCATAGGTTCTCTGAATGACTGGAAATAACTACGAATTATCAAAGCTGCACAACGTGGTGTGCCGTTTCCAGTTCGTTTCTGACAATTGTTCCTGTCTTACCAGTTCCGACCAAGAAACTCTCAAATTGAAATCCTGGAATATCAGCATTTCCAAAGTAGTTATGCTACTATTGTTCTTCAGACTGCTCTAGTTTCTACAGCATTGAAATTTAAAGTATGTGATCTCTGAACATTTACTTTGGTCCATTTATCTTGATTATTTGTATGCTGTTTTCAATTGCAATTTGGGGTAAGTCATACTTTAAGTCTTGACCAGTATTGAATTTTTAATGTTTTATCAAACCTTTTAACTGTTTAGATATACTAGAAACTGGTTATTCTAAGTAATCTATAATTACCAGTTTCTAGGATATGGATTGGTTATTATAGAAGCTAGACAAAATTATCTTTTAAAACTGAATTTTAGGGATTTGGGGATGGCTTTGTCATTTTTTTAAGAAAATCACATTGCTTTAAAAAGAAATTAACTCAAAATTTGAAACTTGCATATCCAGCTGGCATTTTAAATGCCGGGTGATAAAGAAAAAACAGCATCTCTGGATCTTAATGCTGATTCGGTACCTACCACTTCGGGTGGAATGTACAGGATAGCCTATGAAGCACACATCTTTTGGAAATGAGAACCAGCACTGGTTTCAGTCAAGTAGAGTGGCTAGAATTACTGCAGACTCCATCAAATTCCATTCAGTTGTCGCCACGATAGATGCACAACTCTTGAAATGTGTTCACAATATACTGAATGCACCTGAAGTAGATGCTTACATAGGCAGATACAGGAAGGATTAAGGCAAACCCCCAACTTGATGAAATAACTGTCTTTGCCTTTAGCCCCTAACATAAATTTGCATCTTTGGACACTTTCGGACCCCAAGACTCGCCAAAAAAAATGTCATTTTTTGATTAAATTCATGGTCGCGCCTGCAGAAGGGGATTAAGCCCCTTAGACCCCAAAAAAATAAATCTTGTTTTTTAATTCATGGGCACATCTACGGGCTGGGAAGGTTAAGCCCCCTAGACCTGAAAAAGCAAATATTCTTTTTTAATTCATGGGTGCACCTATGGGGACTTAAGCCCCTTAGAACCAAAATATGCAAATATTTCTTTTGATTCGTGGGTACATCTACAGGCTTGGGGCTGTAATTTAAGTGACAGGTGTAAAGTTGCTACTTATAAGTAAAAGTGAACCCTAAAGGAATATACCATTTTGCAAGTATAGTGATAATTTATCATTTGAATCTAAACCTAATCCTTTGTAGTTCTGAAATTTATGGTGTTGAATGCGGTTGATGAATGAACCTATAAAAACCCAAAACGGTTTTAAAGCCTAAAAGGACTTAACTGACTCGAAATCTACAAAAAACCTTTTTGATATATTTTGGACAACAATGTCTGAGTGGAAGTGTTTTGTTTTTTATCTATGTTGCCCAACACCCAAACAAAACACCATAAAAGATGGGTTGAATTGTGCAAAACTGCTTTTAAGAAACATTTTTCATGCACCTTGATAAAGTACTCTACTTAGTAATATTCCTTATGAAAATATAATTGATGCAGGTATTTAAAGGTATGTCTTTCATTTATAAATATTTTTCTGTATGTATGTACCATACTTTGTAATATTCCTTATGAAAATGTAATTGATGCTAGTATTTAAATGTATGTCTACCACATAAAAATATTTTTCTGTATATATGTCTATTATGTTTAAATATCTTGCATTTTATTAATAGGAATGTTTTTATTGTTAAATTCAAAATGGAAACATCATGAAGGTAAAGTTGCTATTTAGTGACTAAATGTTTATTGATTTAATTTTAAAAAATGAAAATTATGAAAGTACTAATTAGGATAATTTAACCTTGTTAAAAAATAATTTTAATCATTTCAGTCAATCCCCTTAAAGAAAAAGCTTGTGATATTTTGGTAGCCCCTATAAAATCCTTGGTGCTAATAAAACTTCAAAATCTCGAGTGCTGTCATTTTGCAAACAATTGGAAATTTCTTGACTTAGAATGCTGCTTAGTGCTAGCATTTAGAAGATAAATTCACGACTAAACTTTTATGTGAAATGGAAGCATTGAATGATAAATTAAATCGAGATGCATTACATGTAGTTTGGATGCAACATCTTCCAAATAATGTGTAACAAGTTTTAAGTGCTTGTTCAATTAATGTTCAGGACTCATCAAGATTGACTAAAATTGTCAACAAGGACTTACTGTTTTTGTAAAAAGTTGCTAGAATTCACAGAGGGATTCAGAAATTCAATCGCTCCATAAAGAAATTTCGGAAATAAAATCTACCATTGAAGAGTTCAAAAATAGACTTGTACCAAGCACTAATTCATGCCACTCTTGTAAGAGAAGTCTTAGTAAGGGCAAATCTCGATCCCTCTTATTACCCAGTCAAAAAAGATTTATGTTGGTATCACTTTAAGTTTCAAGATCATGCAAAAAAGTGCGTCCCACCATGTAATATTCGGAAGCACTTTTGGGCACATCTGTTCATTTAACTACAGACGATGAAGGTGCACATTGCAGACTCTTAATTTGAGGCATGCCAAAACAAAATTTCTTGTTCATTTTGGTGCTGCCATTAGTTTCCCTAAGCGGTTAACTTCGTGTAAAGTTTGGTCTGCATCACAAAAATTTTCATGAAATTTTATTGCTGATATTAGAACTATTTTAGGAGCTGATTTTTTAGAGTGCTTTAAAATTTTGGTAGACATCAAGAATCAATGTAAAAAATTGATAAAAAATTCATTACGTTCTTGCAGTTCCACACATTCTGGCCTCTTTTTGCACATAATGCCTTTATGTGGTTACTGGTTAAATTTGCACATGTTTTTCCACTAACCCTAAAATTAAATTCAACTCTACTTCCTGACATGCTTACCCATTTTATTGAAACCATCAGATCTCCAATCTTTTCTAACCCCTGAAGATTAAATCCTGAGACACTTGGTCTTAAAAAAGATTTTTAAATGTTAATGGAACAAGGGATTTTGTGACCATCAAAGAGACCTTGGGCAAGCCCTATTTATTTTATTCCCAAAAATGGCAATACTTGAAGAATTTGTGGTGACTTTCACATTTTAAATAAGGTCGCGATACCAGACCTATACTAGCTCCCACATATCCACAATGTCATAGCATTGCCTGATAAAAGTTGCTTTTGTAAATTAGACCTGTGCATATCATCAGATTCCCGTAGAACCCAGTTCTATCCCTAAGACTGCGGTAACCACACCAATTGGGCTTTTCGAATTCTTAAAAATGCCATACGGCCTCTGGAATGCCCGTAAAAAACCCTTCAGCGTTTTCTTGATGGTGTTCTCATCGAATTAGACTTTTGTTTGTCTTATTTAGACGATGTATTCATTTTTTTATGGAGGCTCACACATAGAACACTTAAAGAAAATTTTACAAACTAAGTGAATATTATTTAGTGGTTTATGCTAACAAATGTGTCTTTGGAGTCTCAGAAGTAACATTCTTGGGTTTCTTGATATCCGATAAAGGTGTACACTATTGCCTGAAAAGGTACAAGCAATAGCCAATTATCCGAAACCCGGAACTGTTAGACCTTCATACTTTTTTGGCCATTCTAAACTTTTACCACAGGTTTTTGAAAGGAGCAACTGAACAAGCATCCTTGTATGCCTTGGTTGGTAACAGAAAAACAACACAAGACTCCAATTATTTGAACTGAAATCACAAATGCGGTATTAAATTCATGTAAGACGGCTACTTCTGAAGCCACTGCCCTTTCTTATCTTGCCACAAACATCTCTAGTATTAATTGTGGATGCATCCAAATCTACAATCGAAGCCACATTGTCATGGTTAGTTGAATGAAGTCAGGAACCCTTAGCATTCTTCTCCAAAAAACTTCACAAAAAATATACTTTTGACCACGAGCTCTTGGTTGCTTATTCAGCAGTAAAACATTTCTGGCATATGCTAGCAGGTTAGGAAATTATCATTTACACTGATCACAAACCACTTACATTCATATTTAATCAAAAGCTCAATAATTCTTCTGCACGACATCTAGAGCTCATCAGCCAATTTACCATGGATATCAGGTCTATTCCAGATAATCAAAACATTTTTGTAGGTGCTCTGTCTAGAATAAGTGTCATAAATATATCGACCTTTATTGATTTTGATAAAAAGCTCAGGATCAAGTAAATTTCAAGATTATTTTCTAAATGCTAATACTGGTCAGCATTTGAAATGTATAACTTTTCCAAATTGTGTTAAACTGTGATGTGAAATCTCTAATGGTTCAGTTTGGAGAAAACCGAACGTTTTCATTGTTTTAAAAGAACCCTAATGGCTATGGATTCTGTCCATTGGAGTACAGTTTTGCCAATGCTTCTGTTATTGAGATCTACATTTCATGAACATCTAAATACTCCTATCCTATGGTATATGGGTCCACTCAAATTACCAAGATAAATTTCCTAGTGTGCTACACCTGCTAAAAATTCCACCAGCAGAATTTGTTCAAGATTTAAAAAATTATATGGTAAAGTTAAGACCTATTCCAGTGAGAGATCATGCTAAAAATGCCATTTTCATTAGTAAGGATTTAAAAATTTATGTTAGGATTGCAAGTTTAATAGGGTAGAAAAACATTTGAGGTGCCTGATGAAAGTTTTTATAAAGTTGTCAAAAAGAATTCTAAAACTGCCTCTGTTGACAGAGTTAAGCCCACATATTTACTGCAAGAAGAGACTGATCCTGAAAAGCTCCACGGACACTTCCATTCCTGACATGATTTCTACTAAATGGGGTAGAAATTTGAAACCCTTTGTACATTTCAAGTGTTAGTTTTTTAGTATGGTATTCTTAGAGGGAGAGAGTTCTGTGATTGCATTGATCTACGTATGAAAATTAGTTGCATGGTTTTGTCAATGGATCAAAACAAATTAGCCTTTCCTTACTAAGCATCTCTTACTAAGTTGCAATTCGTTTGTTTGCAAGGCTTTCAAAAAAATGTTTGAATATACGAAAAGTGTTGTACATATATAAACCATTAAAAATATACTTAAATATATTTTGTTTTCTTTCATTTTGTAGTCATAAATCTGTAACTAAATTGCTTACCTTCATTTGAAATTTTAACTCAATTAATGTATAACTTTTTCAGTTATGTCGAATTTACTGTCACATGCTCAATTTTTTTAAATATGTGTAACTTGAACTGTGATGCCTGCAGTTTGAATAGTCATTCCTGTGTAATTCTGAATTGGAATTAAATATTTTACCTTCAAGGGAATGGTTCTTCTAGTTTCCATTGATCTGCTCATCTCAATGGACAAGTTTAATTTGATTTCATTGTTTTACATAGGAAAATTAGTTGCTGGGCTCTGGATCAAAACAAATCAGCTTTTTCTTTCAGTTGTGCTGCTTGAGCTAGCTGGCAAATTAAAGATCTTTAGAATGCAGTGATCAAGAATGATCTGGATATATTAGCTTTCATGTTAAGGCTTTTATTTTGAGGAAAGACCCTATGCTGGTAGACTAGCCAGCCTATTATGTGTATTGAATTTTTGTTGGCTATTATGTTTTGAATTTTTATTAAAGTTACTTTATGTTTTTTACTTGCCTCATTATTCATTGAGCCAGCTGACTTCTTGTGACTGAAAATTAATACCTACTTATCCATATATTGATGCCCCTATGTGATTGCAATGTTTCTTAACCGCCTTCTAATTGCTGACTACTGCTGTGTTCGACTGCGTGGAGTGTTTCTCCTCTTATAGCCTCTGCTGATCCTGGTGATTGTTCTGTTGATAACTATCATCAGGATCAGCAGAGTCTATAGCAGGACCAGTATGCATCAATTCTTTGAATGACTTTGGAAAGTAACTATGAATGATAGAGCTGCATGATGTGTGCAAATGAATTTTTATTAAAGTTACTTTTATTTTTCACTTGCCTCGTTATTCATTGAGCCATCCAACATCTTCATATGGCTCTGAGATTTAACCCTACTTGACCATAAATCTTTTATGCTTAAAAGAACTAATTTATATTTTGATTCTGTTATTTTCTTATGCTTTATTTATATGAATTTTACTTTTCAAACAGTAATTTTTATATTTATTTTTTGTGCAAATCTCAAAAGAAAAAGATGGAGCTCTTTATTTAATTTGTATTGTTTTGTTTTTGATTTGAATAAACTGCCGATCTGTAAAAATATCTTGTCTGTTTTACTTTTATATAGTATGTTTTACTTATATAGTATAAAAAGTATTGCAGTTAAATCTTTTATTATCTTGCAGGCAACCTAAAAAAGAAGTCTCTGTTACGTGATGTCTGCTTTAAAGGAAAGTTTCGTTTAAAAAGAATGACAAAATTGAAAGAATTATTTTCCTTTATTGACACAACCTGCATTATTTAAAGGCTCGTATATATTTATGTCAGTTAATGTTTGTATAATATGCAATTTTGCAAAACTCCTTGTACAAAAGTGTTTAATGTATACCTCAGCAAACTTATGAATAAAGTTTTGTACTTAATTTTCAATATTATACTGTGCTATTTTTATAAGAATTTTACAATGGAACCCTAAATTAGCTTTATCCTTTTAGTTTTATGTGCAAAATTTGTTATTTTATGTATTTTTTTATTTCCCAGGCATTTTATTTTGTATATGATTTATGAAGTCATTTTCAAAAATTGTTATTGTTTTCTTTTAACAGACAATGTTTCACTAATATTGTATAGCTATATTTAATTATTATCTATCATTCTGTTAATTTTTCATCCTACGTGGTTAGACTTTCCATCAGGTTTGATCCCAGACCGTCGTCAATAGCCCATTTTGTTGCTCCAGTGCAACGGCAATTAAAATACAACTATACAGAATAGTATGACTTTCAATCTTAATGGACTGGTTAAGTAAAAATATCTTGTCATGCTATGAAAGAGTACTGCCAAAACATTGCATTCTTTTCAAAACAAGTCACTTTTACACAATACTAGACTAGAAAATAGCATTTTAAAATGGTATAATTTCAACTGTAAAATAACTGTTTGGATTAACAGTTTTTCGCTAATCACTGTTTGGATTAACAGTGATTAGCGCAAGTACAATATCTCCACATTGTTTTTTGCTTGTTATATTTCTCATATCAATTTATGTTCTGAAAATTTTCAATAATTATTTTATGTTTCTGTATTGTGAAAATGTTTGACAATCAATTCAAAATTTTGATTTTTTAACAATTTCAGCATGCAAGTTTTTATGTTGAAAGATTTTTGTAACTATTTTCATTCACTCCTCACCTTTTTTGTCAAAGTAAGAACTCTTAAGTGTTTTTCTCATTTTATATGTTTAGTTTTACTCTGTACCTGAATTTCTCATAATAAAGACCTACACTTATTCCAGAAATCTGGCTACCTAATCTGCAATTTTATAACGTCTCAAAGTGTTAAAATATGCAAAACGTTGACAAAACTGCATAAAAAAATTAGCTTTGAATGAAACTTGAAATATTTAGAATGTATTCTGTCAAAGTTTCATGAGAAAAACGTTTTCTTGCCAGCAATGTAGAAATTTATGAAATTAACCTGGAAATTTTGTAAATATTGTTGGTTTAATGTTGGATACACACCGGGAAATTTTCAGTGTTGATTTGGAACTTGAGTTACATTATATTTCTATTTACTATAATTTCAAAAGAAAACTATTTGAGTGAACTTTTTCAATTTTCTTGTGCATTCTAGATACTTGGGATTTCTCAAATTCACTTTTAAGTTGTATGCCAGAACTCAATACTATACTACTACTATTCAATAAAAATGTGAAAAATACATTTTGTTTCTTCTAAGAAATATTTCTTTATATATTCCTGTGGGTGCTATAAACTCTTGCGTTCATTTCATTCACAAATTCATTTGATTTGCACATGATTTTTTATGCATGAAAATTGAATGTAATTTTGTTTTGACCAAAACATTATTTTGTCAAATCAATATTTTCAAGTTATGAGGGTTATGCATTTTGTTGAAAAGCCGGGATAGAAAATCAGCTAAATATCGCAATGCAGCTTTTCTTCAAATCAAAAACTATTTACATGTTTCGTACATTTTCATTTTGAAACTGATAGAATTGATTATATGTTTATGGTATGGAGTCCTCTTGGGACATATTGGGCCAAACTCTAGACTGAAATTAAAAACTATTCCCCCAAACACGCACTTCACAATAAAATAAAACAATCCTTCAATGTGTAAATTCAAGTCTAAAAAGTGCCTTTCATAAGAAATACAAAAACTCACCTGATGTAATTAATCTTTTTAAAAATGAATGTCAGGAAAAGTCCAGGGACCATAATTTCCTACGGGCAGCCCAGTACAAATTAGCCCGGCTAAAAAGGTCGCCAACCAAGATGTGATCGTCAGATAAAAGATGACTAAAATCCATAAAACTCCCCGTCGAATAAAAGGAGCAGTCGGGAGAAGCATGCACACCAATGCAGTGTAAGTGTCCATTTAAAATTCGAAAATTTGTCGTGGCGAATTGCTGCCACCAACATTAATGTAAACTTGCGGAACCCCTTTCAACTGCCAGGCTCCATCAAAAGAACTCTTCAAGAGCACCAAACTGCACTTCAGTGGTGAAAAAGTCCGCCAATCCATGCATCGACGCTGGCATTAATGTTGGTGGTCGCTCCTTTGAGCAGTTGTAAATAAGTAATTGTAAAGTAATGATGTAAATGAACATTTTGTTTCATTTCCTCCGCATTTGTTGTATTTGCGCCTAAACGCGTCACTTGCGTCCATACGTTACTGTACATAAAATGATTCTTTCAGTGTGCTCTAACACCCTTAAAGTTTGTTCCATGAGTTCCGAATCGCCCTCTATAACATGTAAAATCAAATGTGTTGGATGAAACCAATGTCATGTAAGAAGTCAAAAATGTTTGGATGGGGGTTCTCTGGGACTTGGAAATGTAATAATTTCATGTTCTTAATCGAAGTATGTTTACTTAAGAATAAAAATCTGCAATTGTGAAAATAATTTTAGTAAATTTATACCATTTCTAGTAGTACTAAGTTTATCTCATACTTAATTAGACTATTGATCAATTAATCTGTTAATTAAGTGGTTCTTAAACTATGCAGTGGATCAAACTTGTTTAATATGTATATCTAAACTAAACTCCGTGGCGCTACAGTCCTCAAAAAACCATGGCCGGCGATGCCCATCCCGCTTACGAGACCCTGGGGTGCCGAGTGGCATTTTTTGTCCCTGTCAGGTGGTCGACCTGACGCCGGGGACCCCCAGTGTTTAGTTCCAAGCACCCTTGGTATTCATTTTATCGACCCTCCAGATCCGAAGCGCTACTACTAGACTACCGGGCCTCGTAATATATCTACTGAAAAAATATTTGTGATAATATATGGCTCTGCCATAAAATCTTTTTAGATGATATTTCAAACTAACATACATATTGTCGACAGCAGAAATTCATTAATTGACAAAATACATTTTTTACTGTACAGTTGTTTAAAGACTTAGTTTTTAGGAAAAAAAAATTAAATAAGCATTTTGAAAGTATTATATATCTTCTAAACAGATTAGAATATGACAGAATTTCTCATGAAACAAGCATTTAGTGTCCAAAAAATGCCAGTTAACGAGTTTTCCTTCAAAAGTATATATTAGTATAAATTAATGCAGAGCTATTGTAAAGGGAATGATGTTAGTTTATTGATTCCGTCCATATTTGAGACACTAAATATTTACTTAAATACTGTTATGAAAATGCCTGAATTTCTTCGGATGTTTGGGTTTATACAACTCCCTCAGCTAAGTAAAGATTAAATCTAGTTTACCTACATTTTCCTTTTTAAAAATTTACAGTAAATATTCATGCATAATACACTTTAATATCCTGATGTGCAGAAAATGCTATATTTTTATTTTATTATGTTGATTTATTTATTCCAGTGAAATTGGACAATTTATTTTATGACGTTTTATTCTGCTGAAAATCAAAACATGCAAGACTTGAACAGCACACAAAACTTGGGTTTATTCAATTTTTGATTTTAATTACAAATTTTTAAACGGTCATGCATATCCTTATTTACAAACAGATTGGTAACTACACAACTCTTAAAATTAAAAAATAGAATACTTCAATTTTAATAGCTATTGATTCTGTGCTTTACCACTTTTTTAAAATCTTTATTTCTACATGTTTTAAATATTACCTGCTACATTTCTATTGTAGCAAGTAATATTTTTTTAATTACCTGCTACATTCATTCCATTGTAGTTAAAATGTAAGCAATTAACTGGATAGAATCTTAATCCTTTATGTTGAACTTTGACAGAAAAAATACAGAATTAAAGCTTCAATAAATCGTATTCTAAATTATTAATATGTATTTTTACCATCATGGTAACATTAATAGTGGCTTATTAATGTTATGGTTGGTTCGTTGTTTTTAGGTTTTATGGCGCAAGGGCCGTATTTAGCCAAGCTGTGCCAAACACTAGACAACGTCAAGGAAAAAAAGAGGGATTGGGAATAGAATAGTGATGAAAGTAGAAAAAGATCGCTTGACTCCCGTGTTTACTAAAGACAGTAAACCCCATAGCAAAAGAAAAGATCACTAGGGTACCTCGGGTTTGGCAGCCAATATTGAAAGCTATAGTCAGTTGAGAGTAGCTTGCTCATAATTATAGCTGCATTCCTCGATGTATTTTATCCCTGATTCCAATTTAGAAGTTCGCCATATCTTCAAATCTAAAACACCAGATCGAAATTATTTTTAGAAACTAACTGCGTTCCTACAAACTTGATCAAGAAAATTTCTGAACTTCATTGCACAGAACCCAGTTTAGTTGATAAACTCGAACAGATCGTTCTACTGCAAATAAATGAGCATAACGTTTTCCTCTGAAAATCTTAAAGCCAAGTAACTACCAGTTTTTTCGGCATCAAAATGCATGGTGTTAAAAATGTTTTAAATCAAATGCAATCAAGTCCTTGGCAGTGAAAATAAGTTCCAAATGCATCTAAAATCACACTAGGCCAATGCTTTCTATTCTAATATTGACAAATTCACAAACAGAAAGACGGCATGCAGTCCATGCTTTTTATACTTTATGGCAGATGCCCCTTCAGCGAAATAAATAGGAACATTTTTTTTAGATATTTCTCATTTTTCTTATACTAAAACTTTGTTCGCGTTTCTTATGCAGGCTCCTCTGTTGTAAAACAGAATACAGGTCTTAATTTGTGGTTTGGCACAAAATGAGTGGGCAGTACTTGTACAGCATGATCCATGTTTGTGAGAACAGGTGGTCGATAGTATTTTGACGGAGGACTGCTCATTCCTGCTGGATGCTCGTTACTCAGCAAAGGATCGGATGCCAACTCTGATGGGGCACTTGGGAGTGGACTCTGCAACTAAGAAAAATAAAGCATTTAATATAATCAGTTATTTTTAAAAAAGAAAAATTTCCATCTCAAGCTGAGTGAAATGTTAAACTTGTATTGTGATTTTTGGATTATGCACGAAAATTTCCTTTACAAAAATTTAATAGAAAACATGATATAAATAGTTTTCATTGGAAAATTTTGTCACAGCAATAAAACTTGTCCACAAGTTAAGCAGTTATTAAAAAACAATACAGGGTTTTATATATATACACTGCTGGCCACCGTAAATGCAACACCCTGAAGGAAGCATGCAAATAATATGAAATTTACAACATGCATTAGCGGAGGTGAGATATGCAAATGATTAGAATTTCAGCGCAGACGCACATCACGCGCGCCTGTGGCGCCACTTCAAAGCGCTATTTAAGGCTTGGAGATTTCGACGATTTCAAGTACGGCAATTGTGTTTTTCTTGTGGTTTTTTTCAAAAAAACGATCAATTATGCCTCGTAGAAAACAGCGATCATCTTTTGATCAAGTATCCGAGTTCGACAGAGGAAGGATAGTGGCCTACCGAGATTGTGGATTATCTTTCAGGGAAATCGGTAGTCGTGTTGGACGAAACCAAACAACTGTAATGCGGATATGTGATCGTTGGATGCAGGAGGGTACGACGGACCGACGTGTTCGATCGCATCCTCCTCAGTGCACCACTTCACGTGATGACATGCATATTGTGCGTATGGCAGTGACGGATCGCTCAGCCACATCACGAACCATAGCACAGCACATTCAGTCTGTACCGCATCATCCAGTGTCTGCGCGTACCATTCGACGCCGTTTACAGCAGAGTGGTCTGTCCGCAAGACGTCCATTGCTTCGTCTACCCTTGACGCAGAACCACAGACGTTTCCGCCGCCAATGGTGCGATGAAAGAAGGATGTGGACGGCAGAATGGAATGAAATTGTCTTTACTGACGAGTCACGCTTCTGTCTGCAACACCACGATGGTCGGATTCGAGTCTGGAGACACCGTGGAGAGAGGATGCTGAACAGCTGCGTTATGCACCGCCACACTGGTCCTGCACCGGGTATTATGGTATGGGGCGGTATTGGATATCACTCTCGCACTCCTCTAGTACGCATTGCCGGTACTTTAAACAGCCAGCGCTACATCTCCGAGGTGTTGGAGCCAGTTGTCCTTCCTTACCTTCAGGGCTTGCCCACAGCCATATTTCAACAGGATAATGCGCGACCACACGTGGCACGCATTGTCCAAGGGTTCTTCGTCAATCACCAGATTGAATTGCTTCCCTGGCCAGCTCGCTCTCCGGATCTTTCGCCGATAGAAAACATGTGGTCCATGGTTGCTCAACGATTGACCCAGAATACATCTCCAGCTGCCACACCAGATCAACTTTGGCAACGTGTGGAAGCTGCTTGGTCTGCTGTAACCCAAGAACACATCCAAAGTCTCTTTGAATCAATGCCGAGGCGTGTGGCAGCGGTGATCTCCAACAATGGCGGCTACTCTGGCTACTGATTTTGGCAGGAACCACACTTCACAGAAGTCTATAAATTTAATCATTTGATACTTGGTCAACATGTTATCTACAAAATAAATTTTGTTGTGATATCTCTTGTTTTTCTTGGTGTTGCAATTTGGGTGGCCAGCAGTGTATAATGGTTGGGGGCCCGCTGTAACACGGCTGGAAGAGTAGCGGATTAGCGACCGGAGGGTTGCGAGTTCGAAACTCGATCCAATCAAAGACCGAGTACGTGGGGACGATGCACTTTAAATCTGTCAAGGACTCAAATGTCCTCACGATGGCGTAGTGTGGAAATTTGGAGAGGGGTGCCAGCTCAGGTGTTGACCTCGTCTTCTGACCGTGATTCAAAATTATGGATCTTTCCCATCGGTTTTGATCCTGGACCATCTTGAATAGTCTTGTGTTGCTCCAGTGTGACGTTAATTCAATTACCTGCCTTATTTAATTGTTGTTTCTCTACAGAAAGATATCGAATTACAGAGAACAAAAGTATTTTTTCCAGAAAAAACAAATACAGATCGATGGGATAAAGCAAAACACTCATTGAAGCAGATTACTTATTGAATATTGATATCATTAAAAATAGATATTCCTCCGAATAAGAAAAAACAATTAAAAAAAATCTTTGTATCAAAATTGTACATACATTCTTTTTAAAGGTTTGACAAAAAATATTTTTTTTTAATTTCTAGTGATATACCTGGGGAAGTCAATACAAGAAACTAAGAAGGGTCAATTAATTGACAATAATAGTACTAAATTCGACATTATCGATTTATTGGAAATTTTCTGAAAAATGCTTAGTTGATAAAATCGATATTTTCCGTGTTGGAGTCCTTATACATCAAAAATTCTAGGCGCGCCCCTAATGAATTGATTGCGGTTTATGGCGCAAAGGCCATTCTGCGCCAGACATACAATATCAAGACACAATATATATCACAAGACATACAATATCAAGTGATAGACATTCTCAAAAAATTTTACTGACAAGAGAGGAATGCACATGACAGAAATTGAACTTGCGCCGTCTACAACTCGAAGGTTACTAGCGCAGTGGGCATACCCACTAAGCCACGACTTCCCCCAGCCTAGTGGGTGATACGCCATTGAAGAAGGATAAGAAACGGCCACTTACTTGAAAATAACTTTTTCGTCTTCTCAACTCCTGATGCATTACGATGCGCGTGCAGTCTATTTGGAAAGCTTTCCAACCACCACAAGTTTGAATACAATATAGAAGTTCATCTTTCACGAACAGCGCAGTACTCAGCACAACGTTATCAGCCGTAAAGATCAAAAAGTTACGCATAACATGCACCCCCACTTTCCCAAGAACTGCCAAGAAGATCCGAAAGGAATGCCAAGTGAACGACAGCTCATTGAACAGTTTACGTCCAAACCATCTCACGTAATTCTGACAGTCATCGAAGGACGTAAAAGTGGTGTTCGTTGTGTAGTATTCCGGTGAAATCAGCACAGATAAATACTTGGTCGTATTCAATATGACATATCCGATAGCTGAGGTGTAAATACGGGGTTCGGAGCCATAAACTCCTACCCGTTTCCATTCCAACTTATGAGCACTCATCTCGCATTCAAAAACGTCTTCGATGAAGCAAAATAATTCGTTCCAAGATATTTCTCCTGGCAATGGATACATCTCATAAATCATTAGTTTATATTATTCTTTTGTAGCAGAATGTATCACAATTTAAACAATTTTTTTAAGATTGGTGGATTTATCAAGTCCAGTTTATAAAATGGTTTAGTTTTCATCATTCGTCATGACATATATACTAGTTTTATTTCTACCTTATAACTATTCTAAAAATTACTAAGACTATTTAAGAATGCGCTTGCTTGAAGGAAATCTGAACATTCTTCGCTTTTACGGTAAATACGATAAAACGAATGCAGTCTGGAATTTAAATGATCGCTATTTCTTCCACTAAAACGAATGCCGGTAAATATTCCACTCTATCCAACAGCTGGAGTTCGTGGAATTAGTGTTGTGAAATCAGGATAGAGAAACAGAATAAACTGTCATCATGACGTATTGCAAGTATTATTTTTTGGATTAAAAGCACATAATTTTTACACGGGCTTTGAAACCTTTTCGCGTTATTGAGGCACATCGATATTGAAAGTTTCTACCGAAAAACGCACAAATAATTTTCACGCATGGTTCTTGTGCGAACAAGAACAGGTAAAAATAAATTCAAAAAGTTTGTTCGTTGTTTTCAATCTCGTTAATTTCGCTTGCAGCAGACTTGAGTCAATAACAACTCGGGTACGAAATTGAAACCATTTAATCTGTCGATGTTTCATCAAGCGAAGATTTCATAGATTTGTTTTACGATTCGAGTTAAAACAATCCACCTCATGTCTAATAATTTTGGTACAGCTTTGATATGAAGACTTTTTGTGGTAACGCTTTTGGTAGCGAGTTGTGGCAGGCAAACGTAACCCCACTTTATTAAGATTACGGCAACCTCGTGATTATTTTTGAATCTTATTAATTCTCTTAAACAGTGTCTTTTTTTTATTTTACCATACTAAAATAACTAGTTTGCTAGAATTAAAGGGATCTTTTATAACATTCATATGTAGCCTGGTTCTCTATTAGACTCAAAACTAATAAATTATTTAACTCGAAAAACTTCTTTTACAGTATTGTGAAGATTTTTCCATTAAGGTTAATACTTACCTAGTAGTAGTAAGAATAATCAATCGTGTTATTTTTTCTATTTTTTAAATTTTTTTCGCTAATTTTTTTAATTTTCCGCTAAGCCCAAAACGATGTTTTTCTAAGAAATTCTTCCTTGGAGACGTAAAAACGCGCCTAAAGTGTTGCCACGAAAAAGTCGTCAAAGTTGTACCATGATCTTAGAGTGGGCCACGTAAAAGCAGTCAGTGATCTCGTCAATCTATGTGGAATATTGTCGAACTGTTTCAAGTTCAATGGACAACATTTATTTTTTAACCACCCGGTTTTTTTTGTTTCAATAAAAAATATATAAAAAAATACGAAGCACGTATTCCTTATTTCATTTTTTGGATTTATTTTTTATTTAAATTTTATATAATTTGAAAAAGATAGGCAAATTAACTGTGTAGCCTTGGCGAAACCTGTGGCCAGTATAGCAATAAAAAAACCCAAGAAAATGCAAACAACACGTTATTGATTTTTAGATATGGCTTAACCAAGCTATGCCTATTGTAACGGCGGCTAGAGAAACGATCACCACGACAACGTGGGAAAATGGAAAATCTTGTTGACTCAGGTGTCGAGAGGAAAAGCCCACACTCCATAACGACCACCCGAAAACATCTTAATGATTTCTTAACGACAGCCAGCCAGCAGGGGTCGGAAATCGTTCTGGTTTCAAAACAAAGGGCAGGCGCCTTTCTGTCGCTCTCTTCGACATTTCGAGACCAAGAAGACAGAGATAAATGATGATGAGTTTCCGACAGGGTTTGATGGTCCCCTTTCAAGTCCGCCGAAGTCTGTCGTAAAAGTTGAGGGGAAAGACCAACGTGAGACAGCCAATCAAGAACGTGAGAAATCTTCAACACCCAATCCAGCACCGACTAAAAGCGTTACCACCGAGATAACAAGGCCAGACCGCTGTGACGTTTCGATCACGTGACTCGCTTACTAGTAGTCATAACAAACATCGCCGCATGGCCGTCTACTTATGGATTACCTTTAATGTAGCTTAAGAAATTAGGGTTTTTATACTATTTTAACGGAAAGCAAGTGCAGCTGCAGTTAAATATTGTTATAGAACATTTGTGGAACATTACAGTGTCAAGGTGTTAAAGGCTTTCGTCAAACAACACGTTTAACGTGTGTCCAGACCGATTTCTTTAGGCTTAACCACGAGGCTATCCAAAATGCCCTTTAGATGCTGTGTACCTACTTGCTCTGGAAATTATGGATATGGTGATGCACCAAAAGTGGCGGTTTTCTCCTTTCCAGAGGATAAAAATATTAGAAAAAGATGGCTCAGGGCGATTCCACGAGCCGACTTTACACCATCAAAACGCAGCAAAGTCTGCGAACTTCATTTTCAAAACGATGATATCGTCCGGAATGTATCGAAATTCAACAAAAAAACTGCTGAGTGTTCTACCTTTTCCATGAAACGTCTCCGTTTAAAAGTTGGTGCTATACCAAGTATATTTCCGAATTGCCCTAAATATCTCTCGAAAACTTGTCCCACCGTTCGTAAAAGCAGGGAAGATAAAATTCGTGAAACTGAGGAATCCAATTTATTGAGAGCTATCAACGAAAGCAAATCTGAGTTCATTGCTCATCATGAATCTATTTCTTTTCAAAATTTTAATAGGCTACTAGAAATTTTGGATTCATTACCCCATAAACAAAATTGGTTTAAACTAATTGAGGAGTCAAAAGTTACTTTTTTCAAAATTTGTTTTAATCCAGGACTTGCAACAAATTACACTGTTGTAATACATTCAAATCTGAAAATGGAAACATTTATATGGCCAAGAAATTTCTGTAGATAACAATCAAATCAAAACACCCTGTCACGTTAGTAAAATTTGGAAGTTATTGAAAATTGTTTGAATTTTCTAAATGAAATATCAAGGAAAAATTCTTCAGCCAACTATGATAATCGCTTCAATTGCTTTTACAGTTCAATTGCTTTGATTTCCCATTTTTACAGATTTAATGATGAAGAAAACATTAATTAGATTTCTTTAGACTATGAGAAAGGGTTTTCTTTTCTTTTTGATTTATGGTCGCATTTGAGAAACTATGATATTGGACGGTATTAAGCTTGATTGACGAGTGTATTTTAGTTAATAAAAGTCATAAGCGAGTTTTTCGCTATTTTTAACTGAATTTACGATATAATTTTGGCCGGTTTTTTAATAAGTTATTGCTTTTACTATTTACGCACACTCTTTGTTATCGTTAGTAAATAAGGAAGAAAGACGCGAGGGTGTGGAAGTTTCATTCTGAGATTATCGTAGTTTTGACTAGGGAAAAACCATATTTACAAACTGCTATAATAATTTGCAATAACGTATAACAATATTTTCCTGTGGTCTTGACGTATATAGAATATATTATGTATCGTTGTAGACAGATTTCACTGTATTAGGCTTTGAATATTCCAATACGGCGGTGGTCGTTCGTATCGCACGTATGACTACTAGGGAGACGCCATGATGGCAGCGGTCAGGCCTTGTTATCTCGGTGGTAACGCTAAAAGGCGGACCCGAAACGGAAAGGAGGAGTCGATAAGCACCCAACAGATAGAGTTTTTGGAGATATCATCAGAGAGAGATCACGAGAGGAGAGAGGATCACAGATGATCAGAGAGAGAGCTTGGAGAGAGGCGGTCAGCAGAGACCGTTTTTGGAGCTTGAAGTGAATATCCGTTCACTGTTGTGCATTTATCCCACCTTGGGATCCTATACTCGCCGGAGTATTTTAGTGAGAAAGGCTCGACCGTAGCCGTAAAGGAGAACCCTCCTAGAGATCCGTGTAACTGCTCATGCTAGTAGTGATAGTAGTATATGGGCCACTATACCGCCTTTTCCAAGATGGCCGCCGTTTGATAAGGAGTTGACTGCTGATAAGGAGTTGGGGAGGATTGCTGATAAGGAGAGGGTGATGCCTTGAGGTGGTGACGTCATTGTAAAGATGGCGTTGTTGTGTTGCCATGGTAATGAATCAAAAGTAGCTCCATCTGGTGGGGAAATGAGAAACCCTATTACTTTGAATTAAAAAGGAATTTCGTGGATTCGAACTGGGGACCATGGGATCTGTAGTACAGTGCGCTATCCGTTAGGCTGTAAGAGAGTTAGCTTTGGGTGGTGAATTAATGTAGTGTTTGCTTTTTTTCTTAATACTAGGAATGCGTTATGGGACTTGGTTTTATTTGATGAATAATTAATTTTTATTTTGCAGTTAGTTGTAAGTGCGTTGGACTGGTGGTGCCATCTAGTGATTTTAAAAGAAGTTAATCTAAGGAACTTTCTTATTTTTGTCATTCATTCTGGGAATGTGCTATGTTTAGAAAATGGTTTGAACAATTGTGGTACAGCCATCTGGTGGCGGGAGAAGTAACAATTAGTTTTAAAAGATTTATTTTCTAGCTCTAGACTTGTAGCTTGATACTTTAGAATTAAATGGAGAATTTTTTTTGTTTTTAAAAGAAAATTATGAGGGTGGATTTGAACCCGGCAAAAGGTAATCGCGGCCGCCCGTTTTACACAAGCACTTTAACCGTTCGACCACGATCACCTACTTTGTATAATACATATAGAATACTAACTCGTGAATTTACAGCTTAAGGGAGTGAAAGTATGTGTTTTTTTTCCTTGAGAATAGTGCCCTTATGAAGAATGAATATGAATATAAAAACAAATAAAGTTGAATTTATAAACCTTAGCTATATAACAAGTTTATTACCAAGATTTTAAAGTATGCGAATTGTATGTAATGACAGGAAAAGTATCAGAATATAGAAGACTCTGGAACTTGTGACAATATGACTAAGGATTTATGTGTAGGTTAATTAAGATAACAGAAGGAGTTAAACACGTAGTCACCGATAGGATACAAGCTTAAGTAAATGAGAAAGCTTTTAAACGCATTGCTATTTAGGAGAATGGTGTTGTTTTTCTGATTGTGAGAAGAGCAAATGAAACTACATCATGCCAATGAATCACATATGACATGCCCGAACTGGAACTTTCTATAGGGGTTTTAGCTATGAAATAGTGACGAAGGGATTATCTTAATACTCTAACGTTGGAACTCGGAACATAAGTAATTGAGGCCAACCAATATATGCGAAGATTTTAAGCGTATGAACACTACATGTAAGATAGAATTTATAATACGGAAACCTTTTTTATATTTTAATGAATTTATATACAACATGAGCTTGAAGAAAATGTGAATGTTTAAGGGTGAATGTTTTGTAGGGAAAATTATTATTACAATTTGAGGGGAGGACTTTGAGATATGAATAGGACACACAGGCATAACGGTGTATGAAACATTACATTTTTAGTTAAATAAGAAGTAACTAACCAAAGATTTATAGTATACATATTATAAGCGATGGCAAGGAACCGTATAAGATTGATATTATTAGAAGCCTCTGGAACTTGTGAGAATATGACTAAGGATTGTTTTTGCACGTGTAAGTTAATTAAGATAACAGAAGGAACGGAGTTAAACACCGAGTCACAGATAACGATAGAAACTATTTGATAATAAGAGGCTTTTTAAAGCATAGTTGGAGCATCTTGGGTCTTTGAATTACTTTGCATCTTGTTTTGGGGTTTTTCTGCCCTTTTTTACTGTTTTTAAATAAATCATGGATTCTAAGGACATTAGACCTGCAAAGAAAATGCGTGCAGACAAAGAACTGTGTTTGCAGAAATATTGTAAAGATTCTTTATGTTATGAGTATGGTAAACTGTTTACAGATCGTGAAGGTTGGGCATATTTTCGTCGATTGGAAAACGAATTAACGTACTTAAAGAAAGAGGAAACTACTATTGAAATTTATGGTAAAAAATGTACTGTGCCTCGGCAACTTGTAGCATACGGAGACGTAGGAATAAGCTATGCCTTTAGCGGATCTTGTATTGCAGCCAAGCCTTGGTCTCCTTTACTATTGGAAATAAAGGCAGAAGTGGAACGAATAATTGGCACAAGATTTAATTTTGTGTTGGTGAACCGTTATAAAGATGGTAAGGACTGTATAGGTGCCCATAAAGACAATGAGAAGGACTTGGATCTTAATGCACCCATAGCGTCTGTTTCATTTGGACAGAAAAGGCAATTTGTGTTTTCTAGAAAGAACTACAATTCTCTAAAAATTGTTCTGGAAAATGGAAGCTTGCTTGTGATGAAGTATCCAACAAACCAATTTTGGTTTCACAGCTTGCCCCGTGGGAATGCATTATGCCCTAGAATAAACTTAACGTTTCGTAAAATTCTTGTATAAAGCAGCGATAAACCACTTATGTGCCCCCCGAACTAGAACTCAGTGTCGTACACTAGACGATATTTGGACAACGTTGCAATTTATCTTTGCCTTTCTGAATAGTATTTTTATAAATGCTTATATCTTGTTGGTTTTAAATAAATTTTTTTAGCGTGTCTTACCACATATACTGTACTTAGGACCTTTTTTATTACATAATTTTATAAATTGTTTTTAAAATGCAAGATCTGAAATGAAATTTTTCTTTGCTATAAAGATTTATGTTTTTAAGTTAGATGTTTTTACTCAAAAATTAATTATACATTAAATGTTATAGCACATATTTTAAATGCAGAAATTTTGTTTTAAGTATTGTACACACTTAAGTAAGAGTAAACTTTTGAAAACTTTACAAGACCCGTACCATGAACGTACACATTTTGAATAAGTTGTAATTGTATTGAAATCATTTATGCTATAAAATCTAAACCAACTGTTATTTTTTAATTAATCTTTCCTTGCATATTTTTTAAATAAATCTTCCTAAATTTTAGTGATTTAATTTTTATTATACAGATTTACAAACTGTTTTTGGATGAAATATAAGGATTTATATTTTTAAAAATTAGATGTTTTTACTCTTAATTATATATTAGATACTATTAGATACTATTACACATATAATTATTACATTGAAGATTTTTAAAAAACGTTTAACAATTGAAAATATATATACTTTAAATATTATTACAAGCATTTAAATGCAATTTGCTTTTTATTTTTAATTTTACAATTAAGACATTTTTTAAAAGTTTGATTCTTAAAGTGTGTTTTATGCATAGTAAAAAAAACAATACTAAAAAAACATGTAAGAGTAAAAATATTTTATACATTAATTTGAAACTTTGCAAGACCCATACCATGTTTCCTTGCACATTTGAAGTCGTGAAAAATAGTTTATTAAAACCATTTGTCCTTGAAGTTCTAAATTAAATGTCCTTTTTCTTTTATGCTTTTGCAAACCACACATTTTACTAAATATGAACTTCCTTTTATTTGAAAACCTTATGCATATTGTGCAGTTTAAAGTGCAGAGCAAAATTCCAATACTGTACGAAGCTATAAAGTATTTTACAAGATACTTCATATTGTTCTCTTAATTTACATCTAATTCATTACTACGTTAAAGTGGATAGCATGTGAGTTTTCTGTTTTTAAAAATAATGTGTGCACATCTGTACTGCTAAGCAAATTAACTTTTGCCTTTTCTTGATATTTAATGCATAATCTAAATATTTACGCACACCGCTGATAGTTTTACACATGAGTAAAATTAAATAATAACTGAAATTTTAAATATTAGTGTGTGAATTTTAAAATGAACAAATATTGCTGACATATTGGATTAAATCTGAATTCTATGTATTCTCAAAACAACACTGCAAGAAAAAACAGAGACACTTCTTAAACAGATTGAAGGAAGTCACATGGAAACAAAGTAAATTAGAACACTTTTTAATAGAAAAAAACATTGATTCATATATTTTACAAAACTAATACATTGTAGTAAAAAAGAACTTATTTTTACATACTTGCATTTTTTAAGAGACACATGTTTACGACGAGCCAATTATTAAATGCCATCACCTCAGCTTTGGGGCAATGCAAATTATTTTTGTGATGACCACATGATAGTTTTTGGATCTTTTTGTTGCTACTTAGTGCACATAGTACATCGAATTTGGGACACCCGTATTGTTCCAAGTTGATATTCGGAATATTCAATGCATCTAGGCGTTTCTTTTCCACACAACCACCTTTGTAAGCAACTAGGTACTGAGTGGCACTCTTTGTCTGCTCGTACAATTCTAAAAGCTTAGAGTCTAAACTTTCTAAAGGAGACGCACTTTCCCATGCCACGGGACAGAAAGGGGGACCACATATGTAATTTTCAACATATCGAACAGTTTTTTTTTTATCTTTTGCACAGTTTATGCTTATAAGGCGATAAGTTAAAACGAATACTTGAAGCTACTTGCGATTTTATGGCGATGTATCCGTATTCACGTACTAAGAAACCCTCTTGAGTCTGAAATCCGTCAAAATCCACAATTGCACAAATATTAAACATTGCTATTGAAATGTGCTAGCTGTTCTTGGAAAAAGAATTGTAAACTAGGGGCACGAAGAACTGGACTATATACACTTACTAATCAGTGAATAACACCATACACTTACTAATCAGTAAAGTTAAAATTTATCTTAGTCTTATCTTTTGTGAGTAACTATGAGCGCATAAGTGAAGAATGTACTCAGAAAACATGTGCTTGTGATAATGCGCCAAGTAAAATTGTGTGTTGTAATGCAAGAAGATTTTAACGAAAGGATATACTTAAATGTGCATGTGATTTTTCTTTTTACTCTACCACTAGTATCTTAGACAAGTATCAGATTTAAAAAAAAAAATGACGAAGAGAAACTTTTCAACACAATCTGTACTATAATTTTACACTTAAGAGTAACAGAGCATAATATAATTTTAAGGAAAATGAGTAATCAGTATGCAAATTTGAAGCCTAAAGTTCCAAGCATGTCTATGCTCAATAAACGCCTATCTACGTTTAGAGATTGGCCACGCACAGATGTTGACATTAGGGACTTGGCCGAAAATGGATTGTATTATACGGGTGTCTCGGACGGGGTTAGGTGTTATTGGTGTGGAGGAGGGCTTGAAAATTGGCAAAAGGAGGATATAGTCAGACACGAACACATAAAGTTTTATCCAAAATGTTTGGTAGCCCAACAAGGACCGATTGTTGACCCTAGATTAAAAGGAACACCCATAGATGAAATTGTACAGGTGTTGGATGAAACAAACAATAATGCCAATGTTTTTATAAAACCTGATGTAAAACTTTACTGCTCATACAATGACAAGGACGAACGACTTTGTAAAATTTGCATGGAATCGGAAATGGATGCTACTTTACAGCCTTGCGGTCATTTGGTTACATGCATGAGATGTACGAAGAGTCTCTCAACGTGTCCTATGTGCCGAACCAATATTTTACGTAAAATTAAAACGTACATTTGTTACTAAACAGTCTATTTATTAGTACATGTAGTAGATGCAATTTCAAGTGATTTATTGAACACAGTGTGGAAGAATTGTAAAAGGGTGGTTTTAAGTTGAATGTCATGAAATTAACACTTGTACTACAGCAAAAAAAGACTAATAAGGAAGTTTAAGACTTTTCTAAAAATCATAAGACTTTTATCAAGGTCTTGTGGAAAAAATCTTGTAGGAAAGACCTTTTTACCCCTTATAAATATATTGACTATTTATTATTATTATTTGTTGTTTGTTCATTACATGTTAAACCTATTTACTAAAGAGGAATTTTAAAATGCCTTAAAAAAGGAGTTACTAAATGCTTTAGGAAAAATGTGTAAATGTACTTTAATGCAAGAAAAAGAACGCTTGAAATAAATATTCATCTAGCTATTATTTTTAGTACTTATCAATCATCTTGGTGTATTGTTTATTTTCTAAATTAAACCTTTCGTACTTTTAAATCTTAAAACAAAAAGAAAGGAAAAGTAACCATCTAGAATAGTAAACACCAAATTAAAAAAAAAATTTAATATTTTCTTATAATTTTTTACCTTTGCCTTGTTTTGTTGTTGAATAAACATTGTCATACAAAATTAGTATATTTGTTGTGTAGAATATTTTTTGAAAACACTGAATTGAAGAAAAAAAATCATTTATTGAAAAAAGAATCAACAGTTTATATATATTTGTAACAACATACCTTACAGGTCTTTTACATACATCTCTCTAACAGTATTGAAAATATCTGTGGTATTCAAATTCTCAAAAACATTTTCCTCCATTATTATGTAATAAAAGTTTAACAGTTTATTGCTCTGTCTTACAAAATTAATAGCAAACTCTTTCCAGTTAACAACACATAAAGCAAGGGCGAAAAATTCGCAAAAGCGTTCGTCAACGCTCATCGTCATACATTTATGTACAGATTGATTGACAATTTCATTCTTACAACCTAAACAGTCAAAAAGAATATTTATATTTTTTGACACAATATCCTTTAGGCACTTGCAGAGAGAAGCTATGACTTCTCTCCAACAATCAGATTTAATGGTATCACTGCAGTAAGGTTTGTAACTTTCACCAGGAAAACATTTTTTGATTTCCAGTTTCACATAATATGGCAACAAATACGTCAAAAGCGATATCTTCAATACATCTAACACATTGCCGTAGATTTCACACAGTTTAAAATACTGATCAGAATTCATAAACACACAGTTGGGCGAGAACTGAAAAGTATAATTTCTTTTCTGAAATACACGTTGTAAAACTAAGTGCATTTCCCCCCACATCAAACACTTTAGAAAGGCAGACTTCTTTTTCTATAACTTTAACGTTGGAGGCAGTTGCAAAAGCGAAAAATGTGCTCAACTTTTGCATTAGAATGTACCATGTTTTTGGATGCAGGGAAACACAGTCCTTCGTTGGTTTCAAGACATTGTTTTCATACAAAGCAAATTTACGTATGTGGACACGTGTGGAACCGTTGAAGTTATTGATTAGCACGAATAAATAGTCACCAAGGTGAAACACATTGTCAGGAAGTGATTGCATCGTCAAACTTAAGCTTTCCCTTGGAAACACCTGATCGTTGAAATACATTCTTTCACACACTTTGGGTCGATTTGTAAAACGCATCATTTTCAGAACTTTGAGGTACACGTTTTCAATAAAGCTTCAACTTAACCAAGAGATAAAGGCGAGTTCATTAACGTTGCTTGAAATTTCAGTTTATCGGTTTTTATTGTTATCAAATCTAGAATCTACCAAGAGATTATATGATTCTAGATTTGATAATAATAATAAAAGCCGATAAACCGAAATTTCAAGCAAAGTTAATGCAGCTCACCACTTGATTCAGTTTTTTGCAGAGATAAAGTCGTTCTACGTCATATGATTCTAGAGTTGATAACAATAAAAACCGATAAACTTGGAACAATACGAGTGTCCCAAATTCGATGTACTATGTGCACTAAGTAGCAACAAAAAGATCCAAAAACTATCATGTGGTCATCACAAAAATAATTTGCATTGCCCCAAAGCTGAGGTGATGGCATTTAATAATTGGCTCGTCGTAAACATGTGTCTCTTAAAAAATGCAAGTATGTAAAAATAAGTTCTTTTTTACTACAATGTATTAGTTTTGTAAAATATATGAATCAATGTTTTTTTCTATTAAAAAGTGTTCTAATTTACTTTGTTTCCATGTGACTTCCTTCAATCTGTTTAAGAAGTGTCTCTGTTTTTTCTTGCAGTGTTGTTTTGAGAATACATAGAATTCAGATTTAATCCAATATGTCAGCAATATTTGTTCATTTTAAAATTCACACACTAATATTTAAAATTTCAGTTATTATTTAATTTTACTCATGTGTAAAACTATCAGCGGTGTGCGTAAATATTTAGATTATGCATTAAATATCAAGAAAAGGCAAAAGTTAATTTGCTTAGCAGTACAGATGTGCACACATTATTTTTAAAAACAGAAAACTCACATGCTATCCACTTTAACGTAGTAATGAATTAGATGTAAATTAAGAGAACAATATGAAGTATCTTGTAAAATACTTTATAGCTTCGTACAGTATTGGAATTTTGCTCTGCAATTTAAACTGCACAATATGCATAAGGTTTTCAAATAAAAGGAAGTTCATATTTAGTAAAATGTGTGGTTTGCAAAAGCATAAAAGAAAAAGGACATTTAATTTAGAACTTCAAGGACAAATGGTTTTAATAAACTATTTTTCACGACTTCAAATGTGCAAGGAAACATGGTATGGGTCTTGCAAAGTTTCAAATTAATGTATAAAATATTTTTACTCTTACATGTTTTTTTAGTATTGTTTTTTTTACTATGCATAAAACACACTTTAAGAATCAAACTTTTAAAAAATGTCTTAATTGTAAAATTAAAAATAAAAAGCAAATTGCATTTAAATGCTTGTAATAATATTTAAAGTATATATATTTTCAATTGTTAAACGTTTTTTAAAAATCTTCAATGTAATAATTATATGTGTAATAGTATCTAATAGTATCTAATATATAATTAAGAGTAAAAACATCTAATTTTTAAAAATATAAATCCTTATATTTCATCCAAAAACAGTTTGTAAATCTGTATAATAAAAATTAAATCACTAAAATTTAGGAAGATTTATTTAAAAAATATGCAAGGAAAGATTAATTAAAAAATAACAGTTGGTTTAGATTTTATAGCATAAATGATTTCAATACAATTACAACTTATTCAAAATGTGTACGTTCATGGTACGGGTCTTGTAAAGTTTTCAAAAGTTTACTCTTACTTAAGTGTGTACAATACTTAAAACAAAATTTCTGCATTTAAAATATGTGCTATAACATTTAATGTATAATTAATTTTTGAGTAAAAACATCTAACTTAAAAACATAAATCTTTATAGCAAAGAAAAATTTCATTTCAGATCTTGCATTTTAAAAACAATTTATAAAATTATGTAATAAAAAAGGTCCTAAGTACAGTATATGTGGTAAGACACGCTAAAAAAATTTATTTAAAACCAACAAGATATAAGCATTTATAAAAATACTATTCAGAAAGGCAAAGATAAATTGCAACGTTGTCCAAATATCGTCTAGTGTACGACACTGAGTTCTAGTTCGGGGGGCACATAAGTGGTTTATCGCTGCTTTATACAAGAATTTTACGAAACGTTAAGTTTATTCTAGGGCATAATGCATTCCCACGGGGCAAGCTGTGAAACCAAAATTGGTTTGTTGGATACTTCATCACAAGCAAGCTTCCATTTTCCAGAACAATTTTTAGAGAATTGTAGTTCTTTCTAGAAAACACAAATTGCCTTTTCTGTCCAAATGAAACAGACGCTATGGGTGCATTAAGATCCAAGTCCTTCTCATTGTCTTTATGGGCACCTATACAGTCCTTACCATCTTTATAACGGTTCACCAACACAAAATTAAATCTTGTGCCAATTATTCGTTCCACTTCTGCCTTTATTTCCAATAGTAAAGGAGACCAAGGCTTGGCTGCAATACAAGATCCGCTAAAGGCATAGCTTATTCCTACGTCTCCGTATGCTACAAGTTGCCGAGGCACAGTACATTTTTTACCATAAATTTCAATAGTAGTTTCCTCTTTCTTTAAGTACGTTAATTCGTTTTCCAATCGACGAAAATATGCCCAACCTTCACGATCTGTAAACAGTTTACCATACTCATAACATAAAGAATCTTTACAATATTTCTGCAAACACAGTTCTTTGTCTGCACGCATTTTCTTTGCAGGTCTAATGTCCTTAGAATCCATGATTTATTTAAAAACAGTAAAAAAGGGCAGAAAAACCCCAAAACAAGATGCAAAGTAATTCAAAGACCCAAGATGCTCCAACTATGCTTTAAAAAGCCTCTTATTATCAAATAGTTTCTATCGTTATCTGTGACTCGGTGTTTAACTCCGTTCCTTCTGTTATCTTAATTAACTTACACGTGCAAAAACAATCCTTAGTCATATTCTCACAAGTTCCAGAGGCTTCTAATAATATCAATCTTATACGGTTCCTTGCCATCGCTTATAATATGTATACTATAAATCTTTGGTTAGTTACTTCTTATTTAACTAAAAATGTAATGTTTCATACACCGTTATGCCTGTGTGTCCTATTCATATCTCAAAGTCCTCCCCTCAAATTGTAATAATAATTTTCCCTACAAAACATTCACCCTTAAACATTCACATTTTCTTCAAGCTCATGTTGTATATAAATTCATTAAAATATAAAAAAGGTTTCCGTATTATAAATTCTATCTTACATGTAGTGTTCATACGCTTAAAATCTTCGCATATATTGGTTGGCCTCAATTACTTATGTTCCGAGTTCCAACGTTAGAGTATTAAGATAATCCCTTCGTCACTATTTCATAGCTAAAACCCCTATAGAAAGTTCCAGTTCGGGCATGTCATATGTGATTCATTGGCATGATGTAGTTTCATTTGCTCTTCTCACAATCAGAAAAACAACACCATTCTCCTAAATAGCAATGCGTTTAAAAGCTTTCTCATTTACTTAAGCTTGTATCCTATCGGTGACTACGTGTTTAACTCCTTCTGTTATCTTAATTAACCTACACATAAATCCTTAGTCATATTGTCACAAGTTCCAGAGTCTTCTATATTCTGATACTTTTCCTGTCATTACATACAATTCGCATACTTTAAAATCTTGGTAATAAACTTGTTATATAGCTAAGGTTTATAAATTCAACTTTATTTGTTTTTATATTCATATTCATTCTTCATAAGGGCACTATTCTCAAGGAAAAAAAACACATACTTTCACTCCCTTAAGCTGTAAATTCACGAGTTAGTATTCTATATGTATTATACAAAGTAGGTGATCGTGGTCGAACGGTTAAAGTGCTTGTGTAAAACGGGCGGCCGCGATTACCTTTTGCCGGGTTCACAAATCCACCCTCATATAATTTTCTTTTAAAAACAAAAAAAATTCTCCATTTAATTCTAAAGTATCAAGCTACAAGTCTAGAGCTAGAAAATAAATCTTTTAAAACTAATTGTTACTTCTCCCGCCACCAGATGGCTGTACCACAATTGTTCAAACCATTTTCTAAACATAGCACATTCCCAGAATGAATGACAAAAATAAGAAAGTTCCTTAGATTAACTTCTTTTAAAATCACTAGATGGCACCACCAGTCCAACGCACTTACAACTAACTGCAAAATAAAAATTAATTATTCATCAAATAAAACCAAGTCCCATAACGCATTCCTAGTATTAAGAAAAAAAGCAAACACTACATTAATTCACCACCCAAAGCTAACTCTCTTACAGCCTAACGGATAGCGCACTGTACTACAGATCCCATGGTCACCAGTTCGAATCCACGAAATTCCTTTTTAATTCAAAGTAATAGGGTTTCTCATTTCCCCACCAGATGGAGCTACTTTTGATTCATTACCATGGCAACACAACAACGCCATCTTTACAATGACGTCACCACCTCAAGGCATCACCCTCTCCTTATCAGCAATCCTCCCCAACTCCTTATCAGCAGTCAACTCCTTATCAAACGGCGGCCATCTTGGAAAAGGCGGTATAGTGGCCCATATACTACTAGTGATCCTGTCCGGAAAGACTGAGATTTCCTGCCTTGGAACTCTGTACTCATTCGAGTAATTTTGTGTTGAGAATAGGCTCACCCGTAGCCGTGCGTTAGACTTCCCCGAGCGAAATTGTGAGGCTCGCCAGCAGCCCTAAGCGCCTCGATAGAACTTTGGACCTTCCAAGGAACTAATATTAATGAACTTTACATTCATTTTCCGACTTTTTGTACAAATTGTAAAATAAACCAATTTAGTCCAGAATCGGATATTTTCAATGGTAACTAGTCTAGCTACCCGTGAATCAAGACGTTACACTATGCATTACTAAGCATTTTTCCTATGACGTATTTGTACATGCTCGCAGCTTACGTAATAGAACAAAATTCAAAAAAATTATATTCAATGAATATAGAGGTATACTCTTTGACAAAAGAACCTTATTAACGTTCAAACTTAAAAATTAAATGAATTATGGTCGAATTTCGACCACTGGGCTAGGCACTAGTATAATTTAATGTCTAAAAGAGAAGACATGTTTTCACTAAAAGGAGACATGTGGTAGATAATTTAGAGAGAAAGATACAAAAGGGTATTCCTCTTTAGACACTAAATTAATAAGTTGTACATAATATCATTGATAAATTCTAAAATCCCGTTGTGTTGCTCCAGTGCAACGTTAATTCAACTACCTACCTATCCTACCATTGATAAATTCTAGGTACGAGTCTGCATTTGTATCCTTAGATGTTACTCAGCTCTGCAAATCGTGTACTGTAAATTTTTATCATTTGATTCGAACCAAATGAAAATAAGAGTGCGTAGGTTTGTTGAAAAGAAATTTATCTCACCTACGACCTCAACTGTCTGACGCCCATTGAAAACGACTGAAAATGTAAGGTCATCACACAATGACATGGCAGTTAAACGCACTTACTGTCCGTGCAGCGAATTGGTCTACAAATCCAATCGAGTAAAAGGAGAAAATAAAAAATTCTCTTTTCAGCTCTCACAGTAGTCGCATCGTTTGACCTTCCTTTGTTCGACGTGTCGTGGGGTGTTGGTAATAGGAAATCAAACATGTCTTACAATTCTGCGGGCAAGGTTTTAAGAAAGTAAATAAGAGGCTATGTTTGGGCGAGGAAATTGTGCAGTAAGATACTCGAATATTGGTCTTTCCATGCAGCATTTGCTCAGGACCGTGCTGAAGAGCTACATGGGCTTCGGTAATTTTATTTTTGTTTGTCAGAATTGCCCTTTTGCAAGAATGTCTTGATAATGAAATCGGAAGGAAAAGTTCTTGATTTACTTGATATTTGTTGTATAATGTAATCGCCAATAGAAGTCTAGTTCTTTGTGGCGCTAGAACTGAGCCACACTTTGCATGCAGCATGTGTGAATGTTCTTGCACAGCTTTCTTGGACGTCCGTCCATTTTAATGAATCTTATTGGTTGTGCTGCAATCCTATCCTATCTGTATATATATGTGTTGTGTTTTCAATAAACTAGCCCGTTCCCTTTTGAGATCCATATGGCCTATGTCATTCCTTTCCTCTGAAGGAATCGTATTTAACAATATTTAATCATATTTGAAGTCGAATATGAGAGGCATTTTCTGTCTAGCTAAATATAGGTGGCGGCAGTGTTACTACGGCGATATGTGTTCCTTGTTGCTCTAGCGCCTTAAAACCCAAAATCAGTCAATCATTTCAAGACTGCCGGCCCATGCTCGTCTACTAAAGCCAACACAGGACAGTCAAATGGTCGCAATCATTTATTGAACGACCACGCTTACGGAAGAATACCCATAATCTTAATACAGCTCTCTTAGTTTTCTCTTAATCTTAATACATCTCTCCACACGAGTAGCGGATTAGCAACCGCAAGGTTGTAGGTTCGAAATTGGATCCAATCGAAGACCGTAGTATATGTGGAGGCAAATACACATTAAATCTGTCGTGGCCTCAAATGTCTTCACGTTGGCGTGGTGTGGAAGTTTGGAGAGTGGGGTACCAGCTCAGGTGTTGACCTTATCATCTGACAGTGGTTCAAAATTACGAGGTGTTATCCTCGAATCTTTCCATTCCGGATTGATATACCTGACAGTCACCAATAGCCTTTGTATTGCACCAGTACGACGTTAATTCAACAACCTATCTACCTTTGTTTCACACAACTGGTTACCTGTCGAATATCGAATACAATTACTCTGAATTCTAGTTGGGGTGACAGTAGGGACTTTGCCACTACTGCAGTGTAATGGGGCCTGTCATCTACAGTGGTACTAGAGCCAGAATTATAACTGGGAATTTACAACCCAAAATCTTCACTTTTGAAAATTCAAAAGATAGGTAATTGAATTAACTTCGCACTGGAGCAACACAATGGGTTATTGTAAACGGTGTGGGATCAATCCCGAAGGGAAACATCCCGGACAACACTCGTAATTTTGAACCACGGTCAGATGACGAGTCACACCTGAGCTGGCACCTCCAATCACCACACATCCACTCAGAGCCAACGTGAGGACATTTCATTCCACGACAGATTTAACGTGCACCAGCCTCCATGTACACGACGGTCTTTGGTTGGATCTAGTTTCGAACTCGCGATCCCCGGTTGCTAATACGCTACTCTTCCAACCGGGCTACCGTGGTCCCGAATCAACAAAGAGCGCATTGTTCATTCGTTGATACACGAGTTTTTGAAAGACGACTTCTATTTACCATTTATTAATGTGAATTGGGAGGAGATACGACTGTGCGAATCATCGCTTGGGTGCTTTCCTGAGTCGTCTCGCGACAACTACTCGATGCGCGTCGCTTCAAATGTCGTTCGATTACAAAAGTAGGTTTCCCGAGAAAAAGATTTTTTTTTTCGCTGCGCCTCAGTGGTCGAACCATCTTAAGGAAAAGAAAATTCTAACCAAGCGAGTGTTGATGAGTAACCGATGTTGACTAATTCACTCATGCTTGTACAAAAGAAAAATTCAGTGCAGCATGAGAGAAGTTTTACGCGGATGTTATGTGTGTCTCAAATAAAGAAGTTGTGTTTTCGGTTCCCTATGGGAGAGGGATTTTCTGTGCTTACAAATAAATCGGTTGGTCTGCGAAGATATTATTTCTGCTGACCAAATCATGGACGTGAAATACAAGTAGACTGAGCATTGCTACTGAGAGGACCTTCAAAAAGTGTGACCAACATGTCGACTAGTAGTCACGTGACTGTTCTGTGTGAAAAATTACACAAAAATTGACTTGGTTAACTCATTTGGTATCTTATCGCCTCGTTTGGCCAATATAACATCTTATGGCAGGGTAGATGTGTGAATGCATACCTATAGAGTGGCGATGGAAATGGCGAAATCACCAGTCTACTATCTAGCGCGGACCAATCAGATGATGAATCATTGAATGGGCGTCTTCTCTCGTTTTGTGAACCAATCAGATGATGAATGTTCGTTTTCACCCGGCAGTCGAAAGTAGTTGAAGGATCACGTTACTATTAGTTTTGGTCACCTAATCCTGGGCAAATAAATGAATTACCATTGCTCACTCTACTTTTATATTTCCTCTATTGCCTAAATGCTCTCGCATGATAGATATTGGGGTTGCTTTAAAATGCCGTTAATTTACGTTTTGGCCATGTTTGGCGATTAATCTGATGGGCGTTGACCAATCAGCTATCATTCTTCAATTCGTTATTCATTCTTTGGAATTTTTATTGGCGAAGTGCTTAAATCGTATTCGAAGCACTTGCCAAGTGGAGTCATTCGAAATATGTACACGAAACACGTTCGGCCGCAAAAACATTACCGCCACCTACATTGAGCTTGACAGAAAATGCCTCTCATATTTGCTGGATAATTGAAATACTCCTTTAAACACTCAAATGCACATTAGTTTCCAAAAATAAAAAATTGCAATGATCATAAAAATTACTTATATTTGAATTAAATCTGATGACGATGCTAATAAAAGTTTTAGTGGTTGAGTGATATGAATGTTTTACTATGAGAGGAATTTTCAGTGTAAACAAACTATTCGTAGGCGGATTTTACTTGCGGTTACATAAAACTAATTCCTACAATAAGCACGTTCTACCACAAAACTACTAGCGGTATCTACATTTAGCTTTATAGTAAAAACGCCTCATACTGCTTTCATAAGAAAGTGAATGTATGCATGTCAAACTGGAGTAACAATGAATGGGCAGCGCAGTTGGCGGTTGGTACATAGGAGCACAAGAGCAAGTGCACCGCCTGACATTCTGACAATAATAAAAAAATAAACATGTACCTAATCGAATTGAACATTTTTACTACAATCAATTCAGTTTAGAAAGTTTTGTACACACATTTTCCACTGTTAAATCAACAAATATAACGCGCGCTTCGTTTCATTATACTTCACCCTCCGTAGCTACGAGCACATGCGCACGAGTGGCAGGAGTTAATGCGAGTTTCTGGGGCTAAGGCCAATGACAGTGGTTGTGGCGCAAGTTCAAGTCGACCAATGGCTCTCTTCATTAAATTGGTTGGGCAAGTAATGGCGAGATGACATTTCTCAAATAGCAATTTCCAACTTTCTGCCTCCATCGAAAATCTGCGTTATACTTCTGTGCAATTGCCATGGTACCACTCTGCCAACTTTGAATTATTCTAACTTAAAATTATCTATCCTTTTCGTCGGTCTAATTCAGGGATGGTGAGCATGCGGCCTTAAGATTGCATCTGATCTTCTAGGTTCTTAGTGGGACCTTTTGACTGAATCCAAGTTTTACAGAACAAATCTTTTTATTAACATATTTTTGTTCATCTTTTATATTATTATTTTATCTTTAAAAAACTAACGCATTTATAACTCCAAAGAATAAAATAGTTCAAAGCTTCAATGAAATGGTCCTCCCAGATTGACCTTGAATTGATTGGTCCTCCCAGATTGGCTGAATTGATGGCTGCGACGTTCATGATTTAGTTCTAATGTTACTCTAAAATTTCTGATAACTTCCCCCGTCTGACAGGCCCCACTACCTCACGAAGGTGGTTGGCAAGAGTTTATGGGGGTCGAGTACGCCAGGCCGAGGGACAGTGTTTCTGTTTAATGGGGAATTTGCGAATAGTTGCCCGGGCTCGACTGTATGTTTTAAATTAGTCTCCTTAATGGCCTAACATGTCAAAGAAAACCAGGAGAACGCGGATGGAGGAAAACGGATAATTTAATGAGGATTGGGAATGGCAATACACTATCTTGTTGATGCTAAAAGATAAGATGATTTGCTTGCTTTGTAATACTGTGATCTCGACATTAAAGAAATTCAGTGCTCATCAGTATTATTCCACTCATAAAGACCACATTTAGAGGGAGAGGCGCGAAAGCTTGTGTTGCAAAAATTAAAAGAAGAAATATAAAACCAAAGACAATTCTTTCAAGCAGCAATAAGATCTGGAAATAATACCACTGCGACTAACGCAAGTGGCTTCATTCGAGCCATAAAAGATTTTCTTTGCTGCAAAGAGTTATTCATTTAGGAACTCTTGTGAGTAGAACACGGGAAATAGATATTTTGAACAACTTTCAAGATAAATGTCGTGAAATTGGACTGAATTTGATAAATTTAGTGTGTGTGTACAGACGGTGCACCTTCCATGACAGGAAAACATGAAAGGATAATTGCACAGATAAAAAAGTATTAACCGATCGAGATGTTCTCATTCTTCCGTTGTATCAGTAAAATCCATGTGCTAAAACTAAAATTTTAAGTGACACTTTGCAGCAAGTTATAAGTATAGTTAACTATATTCGTGCCAACATGCATCGTCAATTTTATAAAGTGAAAAAGTTGAATTAGATATTCAGAAAGGATTTTCCGTACGCGCTTCGTCTAAAGTGCTTTAGATAACGCAGGGAAGGTAGGTTGGTACTAGTTGAATTTAAGTCAAACTGGACAGCCAATGGGCTATTGGCGACGATCCGGGATCAGCGCCGAAGGGAAAGATTCGAGGACCACACCTCGTAATTGTGAACCACGGTCAGATGACGAGGTCAATACCTGAGCAAGCACCCCCTCTTCAAACTTTCATACCACACCAACATGAGGACATTTGAGGCCACGACAGATTTAACATGCACTATTCCCCACATACATGAGGGTTTTTGGATGGATCGAGTTTTGAACTCGCAACTCTCCTGCTAATCTGCGACACTACCGACTGAGCTACTGCGATCTCGTTTATCGCAGGGGTAGGTGTTAGCTAAAATTTGATCTCTATGGAACAGATAGTTAAATTTTATGAATAAAATGAGCAATGGTAAATTACTGAAAGAAGATTTCGATAGGAATTCTGCATTTCTGTGTGATATCAGATGAAATGAAAATGACTTGAACATTTATTTGCAAGGTAAAACTAAGTCTATATCTATGCGGCAAAAAATCGAAACGTTTCGAAAAGCTATCCTTTTTCAAAACACTATTTTAGCAAAACACAAAAAACTCAAGTACATTTTGTAGATGCATTTTCCCCAATTAGCAAGGATCATTGATGAGCAAGATGACATTTGCGAATCATTTGAAGAATAGGAAGTTGATATAGACCTATTGATATAGACCTATTAATTGGAGAATAAAATGGAATGAAAAGTTTGTTGAATTTGTCAAATTAACATTTCAGTCTCACCTAATTGATGTCACCAAGGCACCTAAAGAACCAGTTTGAACTGATTGCTCTCAGATGACATTTTAAAGTCATTGTTTGATGCTAAGAACGATCCAATTGAAATATGGAAAAATTCAGTACAATATCCACATCTTCGACAACATGCCTGAGAAATACTTTCGTACTTTTTAACTATTTATTGGTGAAAATCTACATTCTCCCTACGTATCCCAAATCAAGACGCCCTTAAGGTCATAAATGACTGATACCCATCTAGAGGATCAACTGAAATTGCGGACCTCCACGCTACAACCAAATATTAAAATGTTTTCCAATAAAAAGCAAACACAAAAGGTAAGTTAACTTTAAAATTGACGAATAACTTTCATTTCTTGAAATTTACAAAATATTGTATATTTTTATGTAAATCTTATTGAGTTTTCTTGAATACGGTTGTGAGGTTCTCCGTCCAACACATAGAGGAACGTTGTCCCTCTCAAAAAACGTGCTGCGTCTAAATGTGTAGTGTTTATGTGAGGTGAAACGTGTACTCATCTCCGTAGTGCAGCAGTGTAACACAAAGTGTTTAACAAAGTGGTTCACAAATCCAACTTTTTAGTACCACAATGAATTATATCAAAATTGTACGGGATTTAGAGAAAGTTTTTATGTTCACTGTGAGCGCATGAAAGTGGTTTAATCCGCTCCATGAATCTAATTTTTATCGTGCGCGTGCCACTGCTACTAGCGTACTTTTAAATGCTATTGTGTCTATTAATATTATATTTATTGAGCACGCGAAACGATAATATTAGTGAATGTACTTTTAATTACGGAAGTAAGAACTGTAACCATGATATAGAATGTGAGAAAAGTTTAATTTTGCGGAAGAATTAGAGTCGCATTTTTAGAATAGGCTGGTTTCTGAAATGAACTTGTGGTGTAGTAAATTCTTTTTAAATAGCGAATGTATATATGGTAATGTCCTCGTCAACCTTTTAAAAAATGTGCTGTCATCAAAGCTCAGTGTTTTTAATCAGATACCAAAGAAATAATCCTACATTATGGATATGAAATCCATTAAAAATTCCACCAGCGTATTGGAAAGCTCGCCGACTCATAACGGCTTTATTTAATTACAGATTTATTAATGTTGTCTTCCAACATGAAAAGTTCCCCATCCTTGGTCAAATTAGACCTCGTGTAGCAAAGAATGACCGTACAGCAACAAACCAAACCAGTTCTGTATTGTAGTCATACAAACTAACAAATTAATAGAGCACAGCTTTCGCTTGGTAAAACATTTAATCTTCATTAATAAATGCCAATGAGGACGTGACTTTGAGGCAATTTTAACGGGGATTGCCTGTGTCATTTTACGTCGCTTATTTTTGAAAACTAAATCTATTTTTAACTTGGCAATTCGGAAAAATCTGCGTTTGAAAAGTTTCTTCTATTTTAGTCAGTAAAATCTTTTTGTTTTATCTGTCAACACTCACTTGTCTTGAAATGTTTGCAGGAATGACAACTTGGAAAGCTAATGCTCGTCATTTTGCAAACGTTTCAATGCTTTCCATTCAATAATGACCTTGAACTAAACAGAAAATCAAGCTGTTCAAGGAAGTTAAGATATTTTATTATTTTTATATACGTACATATGCACTTTTCAAAAGTGTTCTAGTCAGAAATGTTTGCTTCGAATGTCTTTGAAAATATTAATTGCATAAACTCACGGGTGTTCATTTGTTTTTGTATAATCACGACTAATTAAGCATTGCAAATCTCGATAACCTCAATACTAATGAAAGAATAATTTAAAGGAAATATTATCTCTTTAAAAGCACGTGTTCAACAATTTGTACTCTAAAATCACGAAGTAAAAAAGACAACAAAAGTTTTATAAACGTTTCATTGTTATAAGATCAAGATAATTTGTTATCCATCTCAAATCAAACAATCCTTCCTTCCTAGTTAGTTGGTACATTATTTATTTCAATTAATGAACGGTCTTAGTTTATTTTGAAGGAACAATGGCTTTCTTAACCAGACCTTGGTAGGCTTGATACCTTATTGGTCACCCTACTTGAATTTAATTCGAGATTCTGGCTTTTACTTAAAAAAAACTTAATTTGTGAATAAAGCTCAGTGCACGTGTTAAAATAATTTAATTCAGTGCATTTTATCACGAATGAGATCACTAACTTAGTTGCAAAAAGAGAGGTCAAGGAGAAATTGATGAAATATTTAATTAAGTAAACATGCAAATTCGTTCCGTCAAATTTTGCTCGGGATGGGAGTATAGAAAATTGGAAGCATCGTCATCCAAACACCAATCTTTTTATTATTAAATAATGACGTGGATCACACAGAGGTCACACGTACTCAGTTTACTCTAAGATCTACAACGTGCAAGATAGGAAAATTTGTGGAAGTGGACATGGCCGTTCTTGAGTGGGCGTACTCTTGCAAGTTGTCAGAAAAGATACGAGTCAGTAAAAAACTCAGTATTCCTCCAACTTTAAATACGCATGAGCAATAAGTTGTCCTATGTTATTAATTTTATACTTAATCTGTCAAGTCAAAAAGCACTCATCAAGGGCAGGGATGTTTTGTGAGGAAGTCTTCGAATTCTACCGTTACCACCGAGATAACAAGGCCAGACCGCTGTGACGTTTCGATCACGTGACTCGCTTACTAGTAGTCATAACAAGCATGGCCGACTACTTGTGGATTACCTTTAATGTAGCGTAAGAAATTAGGGTTTTTTATACTATTTTACCGGAAAGCAAGTGCAGCTGCAGTTAAATATTGTTATATAACATTTGTGGAACATTACAGTGTCAAGGTGTTAAAGGCTTTCGTCAAACAACACGTTTAACGTGTGTCCAGACCGATTTCTTTAGGCTTAACCACGAGGCTATCCAAAATGCCCTTTAGATGCTGTGTACCTACTTGCTCTGGAAATTATAGATATGGTGATGCACCAAATATGGCGGTTCTCTCCTTTCCAGAGGATAAAAATATTAGAAAAAGATGGCTCAGGGCGATTCCACGAGCCGACTTTACACCATCAAAACGCAGCAAAGTCTGCGAACTTCATTTTCAAAACGATGATATCGTCCGGAATGTATCGAAATTCAACAAAAAAAAAACTGGTGAGTGTTCTACCTTTTCCATGAAACGTCTCCGTTTAAAAGTTGGTACTATACCAAGTATATTTCCGAATTGCCCTAAATATCTCTCGAAAACTTGTCCCACCGTTCGTAAAAGCAGGGAAGATAAAATTCGTGAAACTGATCAATTCAATTTATTGAGAGCTATCAACGAAAGCAAATCTGAGTTCATTGCTCATCATGAATCTATTTCTTTTCAAAATTTTAATAGGCTACTAGAAATTCTGGATTCATTACCCCATAAACAAAATTGGTTTAAACTAATTGAGGAGTCAAAAGTTACTTTTTTAATCCAGGACCTGCAACAAATTACACTGTTGTAATACATTCAAATCTGAAAATGGAAACATTTATATGGCCAAGAAATTTCTGTTTAGATAACAATCAAATCAAAACACCCTGTCACGTTAATGATTTGGAAATTATTGAAAATTGTTTGAATTTTATAAATGAAATATCAATGAAAAATTCTTCAGCCAACTATGATAATAATCGCTTCAATTGCTTTGATTTCCCATTTTTACAGATTTAATGATGAAGAAAACATTAATTAGATTTCTTTAGACTGAGAAAGGGTTTTCTTTTCTTTTTGATTTATGGTCACATTTGAGAAACTATGATATTGGGCGGTATTAAGCTTGATTGACGTGTGTATTTTAGTTAATAAAAGTCATAAGCGAGTTTTTCGCTATTTTTTAATTGAATTTACGATATAATTTTGGCTGGTTTTTTAATAAGTTATTGCTTTTACTATTTACGCACACTCTGTTATCGTTAGTAAATAAGGAAGAAAGACGCGAGGGTGTAAAAGTTTCATTCTGAGATTATCATAGTTTTGACTAGGGAAAAACCATATTTACAAACTGCTATAATAATTTGCAATAACGTATAACAATATTTTCCTGTGGTCTCGACGTATATAGAATATATTATGTATCGTTGTAGACAGATTTCACTGTATTAGGCTTTGAATATTCCAATACGGCGGTGGTCGTTCGTATCGCACGTATGACTACTAGGGAGACGCCATGACGGCAGCGGTCAGGCCTTGTTATCTCGGTGGTAACGATTCTACCCGAAATGATTTTGGAAAATTAGAAAGCTATCGAAAACATGCTGAAGCTTGCATGTTGCTGGCGGCTCATATTAGATTCCTCCCTGGTTTCTCTCTTCTGTGTCAGTAAAACTTTCCTTGTGTGTGCTTGCCCATTACTTGACATTGTCTGGCGCAGCATAGCCAAATATGGCCCTCGCTAGAGTTAAATACGGCCATAAAACCCAGCCAACCAACATGCCAAAGCTAGTTACTTCAAAGAAAATCGAAGTTCGTACATTACAGGTAAAATACGTCAATGAAAGCAGTCGAAAAATATCATTAAACGCAATACTCATAACAGCATGTAAGGAATCGAGAGAGTGTGTGTGTGTGTGTGTGTGTGTGTGTGTGTGTGTGTGTGTGTGTGTGTGTGTGTGTGTGTGTGTGTGTGTGTGTGTGTGTGTGTGTGTGTGTGTGTGTGTGTGTGTGTGTGTGTGTGTGTGTGTGTGTGTGTGTGTGTGTGTGTGTGTGTGTGTGTGTGTGTGTGTGTGTGTGTGTGTGTGTGTGTGTGTGTGTGTGTGTGTGTGTGTGTGTGTGTGTGTGTGTGTGTGTGTGTGTGTGTGTGTGTGTGTGTGTGTGTGTGTGTGTGTGTGTGTGTGTGTGTGTGTGTGTGTGTGTGTGTGTGTGTGTGTGTGTGTGTGTGTGTGTGTGTGGACTAGGCTATGTTAAAAAACAAATTTTCCATCGAAGCAGGTGATTTCTGTCCATTACTTCTCCAAAATTACAGAGGAGCAAGGCTGATGGAGGTACCTAAGCTATACAAATAAGAGTTAAGTCCTGCCACCCTCTATTTTGAAGGTCGTGCTGGTATTTTGATGTCATGGAGTATTTCAGAAAGTTTTATTTTCTAAAGGATAGTAATAGTTGTAGTTGAACTAACGTCGCACTGGAGCAACACAACTGGTTATTGGCGAAGGTCCGGGATCAATCCCGAATTCCCTTGAAACTCGAGGACACCTCGTTATTTTAAACCACGGTCAGATGACGAGGTCGTACCTGAGCTGGTACCCCACTCTTATTTTCTAACTATTTTCTAGCAGTACCCGCATGGCGTTGCCCGTGACATCATTCTTGTTTGTCCTCACTGATTCTGAAAACATTAAAAAGGAAAACAATAATTTTAAGAATGAATCCCACCACCATCCGACATGACACGGGCATGTCGCCTCATTCCTTCCACCTAACTGATTCTTGCTTAGAGAGCTTCATGATACACTATGTTGAATGTTCTTCCATTTGGAGCTAGGATGTAAAGATACTCGGCTTTTCCAACTCTTGAACAGCCCACATACAGTTGACCGTGGGAGAAACACGGTTTAATGAGATCGAGTCCAGGAACTTTCAGCGATTGTCCTTGTGCCTTGTTGATGCTCATGGCGAAACTTAAACGAACAGGGATCTGAAGTCGTTTAAATTGGAATGGGAGATCCGAAAGGATTATTGGGATCCTAAGAATGAATATGTTTTCCTGCGACATGTCCAGTCATGGTGGTGGCTTCAGTGGCTGAGAAGCATAATCGGTGCCCCAATTTTTAGCTGTAATACGTGCTCAAAAACTCTGTTTGGTACTCCAGATGGCTCCAATGTGTTCAAAAACTCTGTTGTGTAATTAACAGCCTCATCTGTGTCACATGTAGTGTCGATAGATTTGCATTATACAAATAAAGAAATTATACAAATTCAAAGTAAGTTATGAAATAACCACTACTAAAATAAAAATGTGATTCAATCTTTAAATATAATGCTATACTTTAAAAAAGTCTTAATACCTACTGATTCCGACAACCTAAATGAATCACAATGTCAGCGAAATCAAAACCAAATTAAACAGTAATAAACACTTATTAACTGAGTTGCAGAAAATTTCTTGATGGTAGGAACTTGGCACTTGGAGTCGAACATGTAGGGGGTTGGAGCTTCAGTTTGCTTTTCATTGGTTGTACGAAAAAGGACAAAACAGTGACAATACAGAGAAACCAGTTTCAGAATTGAAAAAGCTGCATGAAATCAATTAATTTTTTTTAAAATAATTCTGTTAAATTAAAAAAATAAAAGTATTAAGTAAAAGTACAGAAAAAATTGGAAGGATTAGAGTAATTTACAATTTTTTAAACATATAGAGGCGAAAAATTAAAACTATCCGTCGGCCGGGTCCGAAATCAGGAGATCTCCCTCCAAAGCACTAACCGCTACTTCAGAACGTCGTTTTACCCACTACACCATCATTTCAACGGGAGGAAGAGGTGTCTTTAGTGAAGAGATAGCATGCGCAATAAGTATCTGTCAGATCGGTCTGCGCAGATACGTCATAGTGGAGGAGGGGCTACACGCGTAGCACGAATTATTAATTACAAAATTTTCTAGATTAAATTTTAAAATTCGTCCTCCGTGGGACATTCAGTCACATTTAGGACTACATGTGTGCCGAATTTCATGGCTGTAAGTGCTATGATTCGTCTGAACACCGCACAAAGACACACACATACACAAACACTTCCTTTTATAATAGTAGAGAAGGGATGTCTCGTCTTTTGGACGCTACAGCAATTTCGTACCTTTTTCTATCTAAAAAGACTGCTTATTCATTTCCGTAAAAAGATTACAAGGACCTGGTTTCCCCCGTACATAAAGATACTCATTTGATAAAATATTGAGACAGGAAGTGAATTTAAGCATTTAAAAGTAAAATACAAAATAGTCACACTTACAATTTTGAAATCAGTCTTTTTCTCCGTTGATGCAGGGGTTCCGAACAAAACTTGTTGCAGAACGTGGGGTGGAAGCTCGAGTGTTAGATCAGGACCCCATTTACGGGTATCGGCCGCTGCACAGGCCCACATAGCTAACAGCACTACCAGACATACCACAACAAGACTGAAATTGCAAAAAGAACGACACATTTAGAGAATAGAAAAATGGAGATAATAAATTTATTTTGAACTTTCTGACATTTTTTGATGCCTTGAGAGTTTTAGAAATTTTTGTTATCTGTAGACAGGTCCTCACACAGGTCAACTGGTCTAGGTTACTTTCATTTTGAAGTAAATTAAATAAAATGAAATGGTAACCAAAATAAGAGTTGTCGCCAAAAGTATAAAATTGAGACTCTTAAAAATGTGAGACCCGGGCCAAATGGTCCTGTTTGACAAAATAATTGTAATTCAATCAATAATGTACGCTGCTGTTAAAAACAGAAAGGTGTGCATTTCTTGTTTATGTTGATATTGTCATAATTTAAGATAGACATTCTTGTCCAGATTATTTATGTGATAAAATTTCTTGAGAAAGTCTTGCAAAGCGAACATGACTAGCATGCAAACGATAATAGATATTCTAATGTTTTGTTGTTTAAGACACATCTAGAGAATAGAAAAATGCAGATAATAAGTTTATTTTGAACATCTGACTTTTTTCATTTAAATAGCACAGCATGTTAACATAGCAGTCATAGGGCATTCATTCTTGTAGTTTAACACCATGGAACGTTTCGTCTTCTTTCGTTGTTATTGTGTATTTAAATTTTAATCTTTCACTTTTTTGACTGTTTTTTTATTTTACCATATTGAATTTAGAAATTACAGTCCACAAACCCGACGCGACAGATATGAATAATAATAATAATAATACGTTGATATTATTAATAATATTTTAATGTTATTATTAATAATACTATGTTGATAATAATATGTTTATATTGCTAATAATAACAAAATTATGTTAACATTAACATTTATAAAAAGCACAAGCATTGGAGAAAAAAAAATTGTGCTTATAAATATAATACAAGGAATGCCCTCTTTAGATAAGTATTTATCTAAGAACATTTACAATGTCAAATGTTATCTTAAGTCCTACACAAAGTCCAAACACGAAACAGAAGTAAAGTATGACGGTGAGCACAACATTTGGATTGCGGATTCTACGATGGCAACCGAGAGGGAAGGGAGGGGAGAGTCTGACCTTAAAATGCCTATTTAAGAGTAACGGACTGAAGTGCGTCTCCGGTGAGAAAGCAGATGGCCTTGGAAAAGTCCCTTGCACGAAAGTGTTTAAGCTCTCCAGAGGAAAGAGCTGCCGTATGCAAAATCATGTATGACGACTACAATAAATGATTATTGTTACCAACTCGCAACCACAGCTATGGCTTCGGGCATCGAACGACGAACTCGTAGCCAGAAACCATGCTCGAGTCCCGATTGCGGAAACGCATTGTTTACATTTAACCTGCTCCCTTATTGAACAAATAGGCTCGGTTAAAACCACGTGACTCAAATGCCAATTTGCCAAAGCTGGACTATGCAGTATATAAAAAACGATTACAAATTTCAACCATTAAGTACTTGAAGTTTCTATCGCCACTTTCAGCTACAAGAGGTTCTCGAGAAACATACTCTTAATAGAAACTTCAAATTATTTAAAATTAGGATTAAGGAAACCCGTTAGATTTGAATCTCAACGAAGTTTTCATCGTCCTCGATTTCCTTCCTTCCATACATTGAACGAAAAAAAAAATAAAACACTTCCGACTTTTGATGTTTGCTCAATATACAGATTGCGGTGGACGATTTACTCCGTCTGGTAAAACAAACGTGCACGCTTGTTTGATACCGCTGAATTAGGTCTCGGATCACAGGTATCGCGACCTACATTTGAAACAGCCGCAGTTTCAATATTGGATTGTACTTATAACGGGGGATGAAACAGCACCGAGTTTCATTTTCGACAAAAAATAAGCCTCTACTGTCCAGTCGATACTCGTTTCAACGAACTTCTATAAATTCAATGGAAAACAAATGATAACTACTGTCAATCAACAACGTGGTACACATTTGATTTCTGGGTGTACTTACGGGATAAACTTCGTAATTATTTTTGAAGAACTAAACAAATATGGAAACAAAATTATACAAAAACTAAATGTAAAATTTCCTACAGATAATTTTTTTCGTGAAACGCGAAATTTATGAGAAGTGTTCATCTCAATATTAAGCAAAGTTTAAAGATAGAATAAAAAATATGAAGGTGAAATTCCCTACATAAAGCCTAAAGTCACGGGCCCTCAGTGGAACATGGTGCATGGGTGTGTGTGGGCATCACAACCCTGAGGTACTTCAGTGATCTGTCCTTCTGTTTTACCCTTGTCTACCCTTCTACTTTTTGCTTTCTTTTCTACTTCTGTTGCCTTGAGTTTGGCGCAGCTTGGCCAAATATGACCCTTGCGCCATAAAATCGAAAACCAACCAACCAGCTTTACAGATCACGGATGAAAATGGGATTTAAAATGTGAGATTCACACATGTGTATGTGTGTGTGAGTGAGAGGGAGAGAAATTCGTCTCACGATTATGGAAAGTGCAAGTAAATTGAGATTAAGATGGCTTTTTTCTTTTTTCCGTATGAAACCCAGTTCAAGTCGAAATTGGGTGACCCCTTTGTCCTTTTCAATGGTCCTCCCAGGCAAAACAAAAGATTACCTTAACGAGAGCAACCCTAATTTTTCAAACTTTTACTCAAAAAGAAAAAATCAATTTAATTTTACACATTAATTTAAAAAATCTTCAGTTTCTAAGAGTATTTAAAGTTCCAATTTGTTCTCTTAATTTTTTCACAATACTTAACAAATACAGTGGATTTTTTTTGCACTGTTTCAATTAAAATTTTTCGTAAATATAAGTATTTTATTTTATTTTTTGTAATGTTTTACACTCCTGAGAATTTTTAAAAGACATTGTAGGATGATTATGTCTTTGCAAGTTTGTTAATTACAACAAATGTAATTCACCATACAGATGTCGCTTCATCTGTATGGATGCCAGTGATGAAATGGAGAAAACTCGTGAAAAAGATTGAAACAGGTGGTGTTTTGAAAGACTTCGCTGAAATTGTTCTGTCAGATTTTCTTGGAATAAGAGTTTATGCAACGATTCACAGCGATTATTATACTTCAAAAAACGTTCTCTATCGTTTTCCCCACAAAGCATTTTTAATAGATAATATTCGAGTCGTCTTTTAAAGTCATTGAAACACAAAAACGCTTTACTCCTGATTATATTTAACAAATTTGTTCTAAAATTTCCCTTTAAATTAGTTCTTTCCCCTTGTATTGTCTTGTTTATACAATAATTTGTTAATATTTTCAATGTTGAATGTATCAGATGTTTGTTTCATTTTCAAATAAAAAGTAAAGCAAAAATAGATTACAATTGCATTAGTACGTTTCGCAAAGTATCAGAAAAGTAACTAGACATAAAAAACAAGTCTGTTGAAGAAACAAATTATAATTGAAAATAGAAGTCAAGATCTACTTATAAAATTATAGAAATGTTTTATTTCTGTTGAACATGTCGTCTGTTAAGGGGAAAAACCTAAAACAGACAGCTTACTTTTCAATTTTTAAAATTTAGCTCAGTTACAATAGTCACAGTAGGAAGAACAGCATATTTTAAATTCCTAAGTAATTTTCTGAATTATTTGAAAAATTAATAAGATAGGCCTATAAAAGATATAAGGTAAAGGTACATGAGGTTAAAAATTCGAATTGGGGATTGAGATGTAACACATGAATAAATAAAATTACAGATAGAGTATAGATTTTGTATATTGCTTAATTAATTTGCGTTATTTACCCAGTTCCATTACAATAATTTATAATTCATCGGCTTAGAGCAGAAACTCTTTCTGACAAATATATTTTTTTAATGTACAGCAATTTAAAGATTAACTATTAGTTTTTAGGTAAAAAAATATCTAAGAATTTTGATTATCTTATATTACATCTTTTAAATATATTACAATATGACATTGAAATCTTGTCTGCTCATCATGAAATAAGCATTTAGTGTCTCCGAAAAAATATGAGTTTATGAGTTTCTGCTCTAAACCAAAGCTATATTGTAATTTTCAATCATCCAAATTACGTAAAAGAACTCAGTACAATTTTTTTTTCAGAATAGTTCCTTACACCTAAAACAAGTGGTTCAAAATTACGAGGCGTTGTCCTTGGATCTCTCCCTTCGGAAGGGATCCCATCACCAATAGTACATTGTGTTACTCCAATGCGACGTTAATTAACTACCTACATGCTTAATACAATTCGAAAGATAATTTACCCTCTGGGAACAAAAAATGACCACCTGATTAACATCAAATCAGAAACAATTTGAGTTACATGTACTTTTGCAGGATTAATTAATGCTTCGCTTCCTGATAATTCTGATGTTTCTAATCAAGGATGCATTCTGGAGTGGTTTCACTAATCACTCCCGAGTTATCAATTATAATAATAATAATAATTATTATTATTATTATCTTCTGTGTTAGGGCAAAAGGGTCTGACTTTTGATGGATCCAAAGGAGTCAAGAGTGCATAATTATAATTTAAAAAATAATAAAATATGCTTAAAATCAAAACTAGATGAATCTACGAATCTAAATTGCAATTATTTACATAGTGGCATGCTTCTTTTTCTTGAATATTTGTAAGAGTGAAGTATTCAACTTAAGATTCTGAGAAGTAACCATTTTGGCTTAACCCCTTTTGCCCTGACACGGAAGAAATAATAATCAAAATTTTTTCCAATGCCTGATCTACGAATCTAATTGAAAATAGAAGTTAAGATCTACTTATAAAATTATAGAAATGTTCTATTTCTGTTGAACATGTCGTCTGTTAAGGGGAAAACCTACATTAGTCATCACGACAAGGGCTGTTGTGAACAACTTGACGTTACCCTGGTGCACCTCGTGGGGTGGTTCTACGTTACACATCACATACAAAACCATGTATTCAAGGCACAACCATACATTGAAAGGCCACACATTCACCCAAGACGGTCAAACATCCATGCGTTACCCCAGATTCGAATCAGTAACCTTTCGATCTAGACGCCAGCACCCTGCCCACCAAACTCATTGGTCGGCGCAATCAAACTTGTTACTGAAGCTAGTTTAATCAACGTAAATTGAAGTTTTTTCAATCCTACAATTTTTAGCAGATGTCAGAAAACACTATAAAAACCAGTGAACGAAGTGTAGATCCGACATTATTTAATTATGTAATAGGGATCTGAAAAAGACTTGTCCACTCCCGGAATATATTTCTGAATACGTGTCTTATTAGAGACTTCTTGACACGCAACTAAATCTACCAGTACAATTGATACGTATTTATTCACCATAGCATTCACCTGGCCCATTTGGTTCATCCATCTATATGACATAAAAGGCTAAGGAATGTTGTCCCAAGCAGAAAATAAAACAATGCTTTGAAAATGGATTCCTCATTCTGTTTTGTAGAGCAATTCAGACACAAATGCGCCAAAAGTAACAGCCAATCTAGTATTTTCCGTAAGCGCAGCTGCACTCCAGATGACAATAAGTTTCGTTTTGTATGAACACACAAAATGCCGTTTCCAATTCCTTCTTGTGAGTAATCGTCTATTCTCCTTACTCAGATTAGTTAATGCGGCCATTTCGTCAATAACATCGCAATCGTCTGAAGACTCCAGAGCTGCCATCTTTTTTTTAATTCTAAACAGGAAGACACCGAGTCTGATAGAAAAGGTCACAGACGATGGAAAGTCAAGGATGGAGAGAAACTGAGATCGCCTTTCACTTTCTAGCCAAAGTAAATGAGTGTTTACTGATTTAGTTTGCAAGTCATTGAAAATGTCGCCATCACTTTTGAACCTGTTGGGCATTTTAAAGTTTAAAGTCGATAGTTTTAAAGAACTACCAGTTTACGAAATCGCACGATTTTACGAATTCCTACCAAATATCATAAAACAAATTATAATTATCTTCCTACATTCAATTTTTTTACGACCACTTCTAAACAAAGAACGGTAATTTTATTTTTAAAATTTTACTTGTTTTTCTGCTTCCTTTAAAACTATAGAGTCGTCGATAGTTTTAAAGAACTGCCATTTTACGAAACCGGACGATTTTATGAATTGTCTGCGAGTGCCAACAAATATCATAGAACAAATTTTATTACCTTTCAACTTTACATTTTTTTCGATCACTTCGAAACAAAGCAATCTGTACGAGCCAAAGAACACAGAGAAAATAATTTAAATTAAATACACTTATATCGTCGACTTATAGAGCATAAACTCATTAACTGACATTATTTCGAAGATAATAAATGCTTATTTTCATATTTATGAGAAATACATTGGCAGTTTGTAATATGTAAAAAATATAACACTATCAAAATGCTTATAATTTTTATTTTTAGACCTGTAAACTTATACTTAGTCTTTCAACAGCTCCATAGTTAAAATTTTGTTTTGTCAGTTAATGAGTTTCTATTCTAAGCCGAATATATCTATGTATCGTTAGTTTTATACAAATTGAATCTGAATGTTATGAGCTTCCAACTGCTTCTAAACAAAATCCGATCCGGTATTTTACCCTTTTCAGATATTGTAAAAAGGAAAGTGTAGACCGCACGATTCTTTCATGAGGGGCATTTTCCACTGACATCTAGCTTGACGGAAAATGCCTCTCGTATGGTAAACACTGTTTTCAACTTAAACGCCGTGTGTTTATTTTTATTGCAAAAATTTCATTTAGAAATCGGTTTGATCTGTACTCTGGAGGTTATTATGTAACTGGTTTACTAAGCTCATAGTTTGATAAAACAAATGGAATGAACAACTTAATTCAGTCATTTCATTAAAATTCGACAAAAGTTTCAAGCGTGGTAGTTAACAGTAGAAACAGTTTTACTGTCAAAATAGAAGTAATTTCTTTTCCAATTTCATCTGCACTTGATTAGAAATGCAAACCTATAATTGGTACTTACAAAAACGGTCACTTTTCATTTTCGCCATAACCTCAACTGTATTCTAAATAACTAATGATTATCGTGCAAATGTGACTTCGGCCTTCCGTGGTTCACAGCGATGAGAAACTTCATTCATCGAAGACTTTGAGACTTCTCGACCCTTACCCATCAGACAAGACTTTGAGACTGCAGCACTAAATTGTAAGATCGGTCCACGTAGGGCATCTTCTTTCGAGATGATTGTTCCTGGTACTCTGGTGGACAATGTGTCAGATGGCGGGCCCCGTATGAACTGTCAATGTGTATTTCAAATTCTCATGTATTACTCTAACGTATATGGAACGGAAATCGACATTATTTGTTTATTGCTCAATTGCAACGACGGATATAAATAATACAAAATTGATCGTTACGGAATTCATTCCCCAATTTTGCCGCATAGTTCAAATATGCTTGATTTGAACTTTGGAGCTGCATAAAGTTTTTAAAACTACATCGGAAGTGCTATTGACACTCTAATGAAATTCTTCAGCAGTCTGGTTACAGAAAGCAATTATCATTTGGAACTCATCGAAAAAAAGAAAAAATGAATGGAAAAGGTTTAGCGTCCAAATGTGCCGAGTCACCTTTCAACAAGGAAATGAGATGAAATTGAAGTGGACGCTCAATGGCTGGTTGTGATAACATGACATTTTGCCATGCACATTTTATTGGAAACAAGAATCAACACCAGTAAAAACAAACTAAATGCTGTTATATATATTTGGATAATTTTATTTCGTAAAAAGGTATGAAATCCATTTTTGTGAATATGGATGGTATATTCTTTATAAATAGATTGAAATAATACGTGAAATGGTGAGCAACGGCATTTTGACATTAATAGATATAAGAAATAAAGAGTTTAACGCAGATGCTATGCGCGGGTCTACTAGTTATAACTATTTTAAATTTGAGCATTTCTCAGTTTATATTTTAATTCATGTTTCGTGACCTATGTTTTAAAGTAATATCAATACCACACAGCCCTCCGGGACACATCTCCTTTTGGTGTGTACGTACTTCACGAACCCCAGAGACCTGTTCCTTCCCCATAGGGTTTATTGTCTTTGGTAAACACGGAAGTCGCGCTCCCGGTACACCAAGTGATCTTAACTTCTTTCTGTATCCCTACACTGCTCCTTTGATGTGTATTACTTGTTGTGTTTGGGGCAGTTTGGTCAAATGGAGCCCTTGTGCCATAAAACCCAACCACACAGTAGATCCTTACGTTACCCATATCGTTTAGGTGTGTATGGGCATCACGAACCCTAGGTGTCTTAGTAATCTGTTCTTTCCCCATGGGGTTTACTGTCTTTGGTAAACACAGGTGTCACGCTCCCGGGACACCCAAGCTATCTTTTCTTCCCCTACTCCCTATATTCGCCCTTTCATGTGTCTTACTTGCCGATGTGTCTAGGGCAGCTTGACCAAATGTGCCACAAAAACCAATGAACCAACCGATACTCCACAATAGTAAAAGTGAGCAAGTGGGTCTTGAAGCAGTTCTTGTTCCCCTCACCCCCCCCCCTGAGGTAAATCCTTCACAGATTAAATCGAGGACGTTCCTGGTCGCAATGCATTGCACAGAAGATGCAACATAGATGATAGGAATTGGAATACTTTGCAACTCCTATCTTCTGTGTTTTGAAACCTGTAAAAAAAAGCATCAACACTGAATTCACTGTTTCCCCATGACTAGATCTTGAGACCTATTTTGAAACTTCCTTTTACTGGAATACTTTCAACACGCCCAAGATGGTTGCGAAGTGATTTTCCGCGAAGTTTCGTCCACCCGCACGCGTTCGAAAGAAGCGTATTGGTTAAACATCCTCATTTAGTATACACATAAACGCCAGGAACGCCGATGGAAAAATTCGTGCGTTCTACTTTGGTAGATGTTTATGGTCTCCTTGTCTCCTTTCATTTTCCAAACACAAAGAGGTCCGCACAGATGAAAGACAGGGATGACCTAGACCTGGAAAATTAACATAATTTGGGTTTTCGAAGAAGACCCGCTATTTGATTCTCTTTAATGTGGCGTCATCACGCAATTCTTTTCAAAAGGGCATTCATCACAGTTAAATGGCGTTTCTAAAGGCTTCTCAATCCGGTTTTGGGTCGTTTAGGAGTCTCTAAATAGAGTTGAAAATGTAAAAAGTCTATCCAAAAATCAAGGTGCTGTTCCCGTAATCTGACACCGTGGTTCAAAATTACTAGGCGTTGTCCTTGATCTTTCCCTTCGGTATTGATCCCGGACAGACAGACGCCAATAGTCCATTGTGTTGCTCCAGTGCGACGTTAATTAACTACCTACTTAACTAACTATCCAAAAATTTTAAAAGAATCTGAAAGGTAAAAATAATTATCCGAAGACTGGAGAAATTTATTTGTCCTAACACTGAAATTTTTTATTACCTCAGCAATCCCATATTAACAGCGTCCCGAGATTTACGGGTAAGATTGCTTTTTTACCACAACAAACACATAATGACTAAATAACCATATCTGCTGGTTGAAAAAGTAACTTGAAAAATTCTATTGATCAACAAGTTCAAAATTGGTTTTTGTAATGCAAAAAAATATGTATATTTCAGAACGGATATATACGTATGCGCCCTCATAAAGTTAATAAAGAAAGGAAAAAAAGATTCTTCAAACTTCGTTGAACTGAAATAAATCAGAATGTTGATAACAATTCAACAGTTCAATTTTCTTATAATGAAACTGTCGTTTTGCCGATGATTGAAGTTGAGTATTTCTGGTTTACCGAGCACAAAGAGAACATCGGTGTATTTGTTTTGGGTTCTGCTAGCTCCGAGAGTAGATCCACTGTACTGCAGTATCTAGTCAGAAAGATAGCATATCTCCAACTTTGGTCGTCGCGTTAACGGAAGGTAGATAACAGATAGGAAATTTAATTTATGTTAAACGGAGCAACACGATTAACGGTTTTTTAAATTCTGCGTATGTACGAATCTGCCTCAAAGCGCTAGGAAACAGAACACGCTCAATCAATAATTGGATAGAAATCATACTGTTATCTAGTGTTATTGCTAGACACGTATCAGCAATTTGTAACCATCCGTCAACTCCAGTGATGAAACTAGACAAAAATACAAATAGATATAAATATCTCATAAAGGAGCTCTGTTAGAAATTGGCGACATTTCACTGCACATGTACCATCGGTTTACAGCAGGAACTCGTTAACTGAAATGTTTTCGAAAACAAGCGCTTATTTTCATGAACATTATCATATTGCCATCAGTTTATAAAAGATGTATAACACTGGCTAATAATTTTTATGTTACATAAAATGCTTATAATTTTTATTTTTTGACCCGAAAACTGAGTCTTTAAACAGGTGTACAGTAAAAAAAAATTTATTCAGTTAATTGGTTTCTGATCCAAACCGACGATGTAGGTATGTTTGAAAAATAAATCAAAATACACTAATTTAGAAATATATTGGGCACATTATTATTATTTAAAGCTATTTAAGCTAGACATTTGGATAAAATCGAAGAGAGAGATTTCTCTGAAAATTCCGATTTGTAATTCCCGGCGGAATCTGAGCAAAACACAAAAATTCCGGACTTTCCCAGACATCTGGTAATCCAACTTTTAGCTAGTCAGTTGGCAAAAAAACATTTCAATCCCTAATTAATTTTGAATTGCATCCGTTTTCATTTCATCGGCTGACAGTTCATGTTTCACATCGTGCGTCCGTTGACATAAA